>CM067310.1:9319387-10061887 GCA_034231615.1 Meghimatium bilineatum | reverse complement strand
TAAACTACTGAAGACAGTGAGTTTTATTCAGGAGACAGAATTACAGATATAGACATGTTTCAAGTGAACGAAAAAAGAAGAATCCAGATTTCTCTGAGAAAATCCACTTTGTAAAAATAAAGTCGCGAACAGGATTTAAATCCTCAACTTCTTTAGCACAAAGCGAACGCCTTAATCACTCCACCAAGAGATCCCAAAAATCTGAGTCGCTGACTCTCTGTAGAGACAGAAAACTTCACCCACAAAACCTTATTCACCTATGGCGACTTCCATGACAGGTAACAATGTCGCTATTTTTTGCTTCCCTTTATATCCCCGGGTAAAATTACACATCGTTTTCACTGATTCCGATTCTCTGCAACATATTTATCGCTGTTTTCTTCTTCTTCATAGTTCATTCTTAAACTCCTGCTGGATCTCTCTTCCAGCAAGATGTAGTCCAGAGAATGGAAATGCATTGTGTCCCCTTTTTTATTTGAGCCAATAGCCCGATACATCTGTCTTTGGCGGTTTATGGCAGTATCACATTATGAGATTAGATGCTTTTGCGAAAGTTAACTTATCAGCAGTTCCCTCATCACGCTGCATCCACTGTAACCATGATGAGAGGTGTGAAGTCGAAACGTCGACGGTCTCTGTATCTCGTTGTTAGGTTGTTTTATGTTTTATTTTGGTAAAACATCAACCTATTTTTTTCTCTTTATATTTGTCCTGTGTTACTCCAGCCACCTAATTTCTGTTTAGGGTTGTTACCCTACGCTGGAACATGTTTCCATTGAGAATTGTGATTGTTGTAGCTCAGTGAAATGTCAGCTGTCTCTCGGTCGTATGTAAGAGTTGGGAAATCTTGAGTCATTCTTTTCTTCCTCTGTCTCCAGTCGGCGTCTTCAGACTAACGGGAATTGAACCAGTCCGTTCTAACGGCACCCAATCGCGTGGCAACTCGAGAAAACAGGTGTTTCTGTACTTGACTAACCGCATCTCCAATAAAAGATGCGATTTTGTTAAGGCATTCAAACTGTGTACTCAAGTCACAGAGAACGGACCAATCGAGACAATAAAATGCTGCGATAGTCCTTGTCTCGATTGCTCCGTTCTTGGTGACTTAAGTACATGGAATATACATAGGATAAACAGTTTCTTGAGTTCCCAGGCGATTCGGCGCCGTTAGAACGGACTGGTTCAGTTTCCGTTAGTCTCAAATTTTTTTTAATATATCCTCAGGGATCTCCCCTCTCACCCGTATTATTCAATGTCTACACCGTGGCAATCACACAGTAGCAGCTTAACGAGAGAGATAGAACAATGTCTTTTGCGGATAATATCCTGATATACAGACAGGGAAGAGATTCGAACAGAAATTGTCGGATCACTGCAGCAAGAGCTAGTCCGTATCGCCTCCTGGTGTGATGGTTCATGGGCACTGATCAACCAAGAGAAGGTTGCGGTGACACGGTTCTCTCTTAACAATCACATCGTAAAGTCTGCGACACCGACGGTAGAGATGAGAGGGTGCGATGTAATCAGGACCTCATCCTCATCCTTAACCTGGGCGTGCGATTTGATCGTAGTCTGTGTTTCCGAGAAGACTTTGATCATGTTATCGATAAGGCCCGCAGAGAACTTTCAGCTCTGAGAGTGATGGCAGTGGCTGACACTGAACAACCACAGCTCGTAATCTTATACGAGGCTCTTGTCCTCCATGTCAGTGAATATGCAGGCGCTACTATCACCGCCAGTCACACACAGATTGAGAGGCTGGAGAGGATTCAGAAAGAGGCCATGCAGATCATTCTTGGATGCACAAGAGACAAAACCTGTGTGGCTATGATTTCTCCTTGATTTTCCGAGCATATTTCATAGAATTGATATGTGGCGTGCCAGTGCATACCTTAGAGTGAGTTCCGACATAGACCACCCACTACACAGCAAGCTCTCTCTTGTGAAGGGAAGCAGGCTCAAGAGAGGCAAATCGTGGGTGGGTCGGCCGAAGATACTGTTAAACATATCTGCGCCCCAGAAGACATACTCCTGGCGAGGAATGGAGACATATTCCTACGATCTTTCAAGCGGCGGTCAAGACCGTCTTTACACTCAACAGAGAGTGCAGGAAACACAGCCAAGTAAGCGTGGATGCTGAGGTTAAGGCATTAATATGCGAGAATGCCGATGACACAGATGTTGTGATGTACACGGACGGGTCGGTCAATCGTTACCACCGATGCGCATGGGCCTTTACTGTCAGATCAAAAGGGAAAACAGTACAAGAAGCCAGTGGTGCCTTTACCGCAACAACGAGCAGTCTAACTATGGAAGTATTCACCGTAACGCAGGCACTTTACTGGCTGGGATCGCAAGCCTATTCCCATGCTTGCATACTAAGTGATTCACTGAATATGATTCAGAAAGTCAACACAGGTGATGTACGTAGGGAATGGGCAGAGTCATTGGAGAGGGCGAAAATGCGGGCATCACTACGAAAACTCACGCTTATTTTTGTGCCCAGACATGTGGGAGTGGAGGGAAACGAACGGGCCGACAAATTAGTTATTCTCGCCACCACAACAGACGTTCAGCCTATGGACCGAGTAAATATACTCACTCGAGTCCTCACGATCAGAGGATTTTGAGATGAATAAGCATGAGTCAATATCAAGAATGCAAGAATTGGGAGTGAGGATGGGCGTGGCCCGAAGAGAACCCCTGACAAAGATTTAAAAAAAGAGTAGTGAACCGACATAGAACCGGAACCATCAGCCGTTATCCCCTGAGAGATTTACTGAAGTGGAGATCGGAGCACCTATGGACGTGTCCGATGTGCGAAGATAATAATCAACATACCTAATACCTAATTGTTCAACAACGTGTGACGTACTTCAAACCACGACTTCATCGCGAGAAAGCTGACAATTATGGGGGACAAAAAGGGGGGGGGGAGTAATTTAAATTTTTGACAATGTCAGCACTCCGAACTATCAATGTCAATATTCTGAACGCCTGTCTACTCCGGTACACTTTTGACTGCACCAACACACTAGACAACTCCCAACGTTAAGGATTCGCCTGCGTCAGCACGGATGTATAATATAGAAACGGTAATTGTAGACTCTGGTATGCTCTCCCTTATTATCGATTAGCCCTGTTTAACCACCATCCCATGTCCTCTGTTATATATTCAGTCTGGAGTATATGTCCTTGACATTTATAAATGCGCGTTCGTTTGGTAAGTTTTAGTCGGGCGGTTCCAGCACAGTGATCAACAAGAAATAATTGTCGTTAAAATTATAGTCTTTCACCTGTCCCTCATTGTTTTGGCTTCTACTATTTGAGACTCGCCCTGAAATCATGCGTTGTCCTCCATTTCTGCTGGATGTTCCATTTATATCCCTGCTTTCTATTGCATGTAAGATTATAGATAGATGTATGTTAAACAGACGGCAATCACACATCGAAGCAGGTTTCCGTTCTGAGACTCGGTGTGGATTCAGACATAGAAGAGGAACAGTTTATCTGGTAATGCCAGACAATTACAGGAAAAGTACGCCGAGAAGTGTATTTGTGGATACACCACATTTGTGGACCACATCTTTACACTGCGCAATACCCTTACACTACACCATAAACTTGCACGGTTCCACACTCTTACACTCAGCCACAGACTTGCACGGTTCCACACTCTTACACTTAACCACAGACTTGCACGGTTCCACACTCTTACACTCAACCACAGACTTGCAGTGTAAGCACACTCTTACACTCAACAAGTTTTGCAGTGTGAGCACACTCTTACACTATACTACACCATTACACTGTACCACAGCTTTACACTGTACCACAGGTTTACACTGTACCACAGCTTTACACTGTACCTCAGTTTTATACTATACCATACCATTACACTGAACCACAACTTTACTCTGTGCCACAGTTGCATATTGTACCACAGTCTTACACTTTACCACTCAACAGAGAGTGAGGTGAATGTAGCTCTGTGAGCGTGGATCCTTGGGGGTCGAGGCACTGATCTACGAACATACCGATGACGCAGAAGTTGTGATTTTCACGATCGGTCGGTCATCGTCACCAGCTTCGCCCATGGGCATTTACTGTCAGAACACAAGAAAGAACAATACACGAAATCAGTAGGACCTTTACTGCTACGACAAGAAGTTTAACGATGGAAGTACTTGCCGTAACACAGGCTCTAAACTGGCTGGAATGGCAAGCCTACTCTCATGCGTGCATGCTAAGTGACTCCATGAATATGATTCAGAAAGTCAAAACAGGTGATGTACGTAGGGAATGGGTCGAGTCATTAGATGGAGCTAAAATGTGGGTTTCGCTGCAAAAAAAATAACGCTTATCTTTGTTATAGGACACGAGGGTATGAAGGGAAGTGAACAAATTAACTAGTCTCGCCACAATAACAAAAGGTCAGCCTATGGACCGGGCAGACATAACCAGAGCTCTTTGTGAGTCCGCACGAGCAGAGAATTTTGAGATGCATGAGCGAATATCGAGAATGCACGAATTGAGAGTGAGGATAGGCGAGACTCGCAGAGTTCCCTTAACAGAGATTTCAGAACAATCACTGAACCAACATAGAACCGGAACCATCAGCCGTTATACCCTGAAATATTTACTGAAGCGGGGGTCTGAACACCTATGGACATGTCCGCCGTGTGAAGAAGATAATCAACATACCTGACCTAACATTTACGCTACCACGGCTTTACACGGTACCCATACCCTCACACAGTACCACACCATCACATCTATAACAATAACATTCTCACACATTACCGTCCCTTAATCTAAACCACACTATCCTCCCACATACCCACACACAGCCATGTCAAAGTAGATCAACTTTGATTACGACACTAATCAGACTCAGGAACCTAGATCACTACCCGGAACTGGCCGTCGTTCACAAATTGTGCAAAGAAAACCGTTTTTTGCAAGAATTGAGTCATCGCCGAAGCTTCTGAACAAGTGCTCTAAAGCTGATACAATGAGGTAATACAAGTTTGATGTTGATGAGGGAACCTCTATTTTACGTATTCTAGCATTTATTTGACCGTTTTCCAACCCTCTACTGCTCATTTCACACCCCGGTCCATCTCAGCCCTCCAAACGCTTCTAGCCTGTACTTCAACGACGTAGTTGTCAAATTATCATCGATTTTTCCTGGTCTCTCCCACAAGCTTTGCCGTGTTTATCGATTTGTCTCAGCGGTGGTCTACTCGGAATAGGCCTCATCTGCAGCCATCGCCGGAGATTCGTGGAGGCTATGAGAGCGTGTTCCTCTCTCCCGAGATTGCACGAACGTGTTCATATATAACCATTTTTTTTTCGATCGTGTTAATACCATTGGGTGGGGACAGTCAAATCCTAACCATCACGAAATCAATGGTTTGCAGAGCTTCTACGCGTCTTCTCTTCTTCATTTCTATAGTATAGCATTGTCGTGCTATCATCGTCTGCTATGTGGCTATGCAGGTCAGGAAGAAACAGTGTGCCTAATGGCGGAAATGAAGGAAAAGGGGGGGGGGAGGTAATCATGGTGTCCAGTTTGTTATCTGCTGGTTAGTACAGGTTATCATGGTTTCCAGTTTGTTATCTGCTGGTTAGTACAGGTTATCATGGTTTCCAGTTTGTTATCTGCTGGTTAGTGCAGGTTATCATGGTGTCCAGTTTGTTATCTGCTGGTTAGTACAGGTTATCATGGTGTCCAGTTTGTTATCTGCTGGTTAGTACAGGTTATCATGGTGTCCAGTTTATCTGCTGGTTAGTACAGGTTATCATGGTGTCCAGTATGTTATCTGCTTGTTAGTACAGGTTATCATGGTGTCAAGTTTGTTATCTGCTGGTTAGTACAGGTTATCATGGTATCCAGTTTGTTATCTGTTGGTTAGTACAGGTTATCATGGTATCCAGTTTGTTATCTGTTGGTTAGTACAGGTTATCATGGTGTTCAGTTTGTTATCTGTTCAGTTTGTTATATACTCTTTTCACAGCTATTTCCTCTTCACATTTCCACCAGTTTCACTCATTTCCACAGCTATTTCCTCTCCACATATCCACAATTTTCACTCTTTTCACAGCTATTTCCTCTCCACATATCCACCATTTTCACTCTTTTCACAGCTATTTCCTCTTCAGATATCCACCAGTTTCACTCATTTCCACAGCTATTTCCTCTCCACATATCCACAATTTTCACTCTTTTCACAGCTATTTCCTCTCCACATATCCACCATTTTCACTCTTTTCACAGCTATTTCCTCTTCAGATATCCACCATTTTCACTCATTTCCACAGCTATTTCCTCTTCACATTTCCACCAGTTTCACTCCTCTATTGTCCCTTTCTGGATTACTTACTCACTTTTTTCATGGTAATTTATGGCAGTGAGTGATGCTTATCTGGAGGTAGGCAGATACTGATTTGGAGGTAAGTAAAGATATGCATCTGGAGGTAGGCAAAGATATTGATCTGGAGGTAGGCAAAGATATTGATCTGGAGGTAGGCAAAGATATTGATCTGGAGGTAGGCAAATATATTGATCTGGAGGTAGGCAAAGATATTGATCTGGAGGTAGGCAAAGATATTGATCTGGAGGTAGGCAAAGATATTGATCAGGAAGTAGGCAAAGATATTGATCTGGAGGTAGGCAAAGATATTGATCAGGAAGTAGGCAAAGATATTGATCTGGAGGTTGGCAAAGATATTGATCAGGAAGTAGGCAAAGATATTGATCAGGAAGTAGGCAAAGATATTGATCAGTAGGCAAAGATATTGATCAGGAGGTAGGCAAAGATGCTAATCAGGAGGTAGACAAAGATGCTAATCAGGAGGTAGAGAAAGATGCTAATCAGGAGGTAGACAGATACTGATCTGGAGGTAGGCAAAGATTATGACCTGGAGGTAGGCAAAGATTCCGACCCCTAGGTAGGCAGATACTAGCCTGGAGGTGGGCAAAGATATTGATCTGGAGTTAGGTAGACGGTCGGCAAGAAAGAGGTAGGCAGAGGGTTGACGATCAAGAAGTAGGCAGAGATACAAATGGAAGGGAGACAGGATCGCTTTTCAGAGAGTGCCATCAAAGCAGGAGGCAAATAATGTTGGTGGTTCACTGCAGCCAACCTTCGACGCGGAGGCGGAACTTGATGATGATTGGTCAGACGTTTTCAATGTTTTGAACAGTCCAGTTTCACTTAACTTTTTTTTTCTAGTTCTTTTGATCTCTTGTGCAATCTGCCCAATGTACCTGTTCTGTTTTACCTGTCTCTCCTATTGCATTTGCATGCTTTGTTCCAAATGTATATCCTACTCTACCTGTCTTCCATATACCACCTGTTTTATCATGATATACCTGTCATATTCCTTCTTGTATTCCTGTTCTACGTGTCTGTCCTGTCCAGCATGTCCCGTTCCACCTGCTTATCATGTTTCACATGTCCGTCATGTTGTTCCACCGGCTTGTTTTATTCCAGATTTACGTTGTTCCAAATAATAGAACATTATTCATGATCTATTATTCATTCCACCAGTTGTTCTGTTCCACTTTTTGTTCTGTTCCACTTTTTGTTCTGTTTCACCTGTTATTCTGTTCCACTTGTTATTCTGTTCCACTTGTTGTTCTGTTCCACCTTGTTGTTGTGTTCCACCTGTTGTTCTGTCCCGCATGTTGTTCTGTTTCGCCGTTGTTCTGTTCTACCTGTTTCTCTGTTCCACCTTTCCGTCCACCTGATTATCATAGCATACTTACTGGAATTGCTTACTAACGATACGCCATTCCTAGACTTTCTCGAAGCTTGAGCCATGGTACTCTACTTTATGGATGTATGAACCACAGAAGCATTTTTTTATGGCCAATTACCGAGCACTTATGGGAAACCGTGTGCAATGACGCTGGTTTGTAGTTCATCTTAAATTTACCTTTACCCACTTACCTTTACCCACTTACCTTTACCCACTTACCTTTACCCACTTACCGTTACCCACTTACCTTTACCCACTTGTCTTGCCCCCACCTCTCTGTCCTGTTACACCTGTCTTGTTCTACCAGCCCCTGTTTCACCTGTCTGTCCTCTCCCATCTGTATGTCTTATTCCACCTGTCATGTCCCAACTGTTTATCCAGTTCCCTTGTTTGCCCTGTTTCGCCTATGTCATGTCCCAACTGTTTATCCAGTTCCCTTGTTTGCCCTGTTTCGCCTATGTCATGTCCCAACTGTTTATCCAGTTGCCTTGTTTGCCCTGTTTCGCCTATGTCATGTCCCAACTGTTTATCCAGTTCCCTTGTTTGCCCTGTTTCGCCTATGTCATGTCCCAACTGTTTATCCAGTTCCCTTGTTTGCCCTGTGTTGCCTATGTCATGTTCCATCTGTGTATCAGTTCCCTTGTTTGCCCTGTGTCGCCTATGTCATGTTCCATCTGTGTATCCAGTTCCCTTGTTTGCCCTGTTTCGCCCATTTGTCATGTTTCCCTTGTTTATCCTGTTCCATCTATGGGTCGTGTTCTACTTGTCCGTGCTGTTCCACCTGTTTATCTTGTTCCACCTGCCTGTCCTGTTCTACATGTCCATGCTGTTCCATCTGTTCTGTTTCACCTGTCGTGTTTCACCTGTCGTATTTCACCTGTCGTATTTCACCTGTCATACTCCAGCTGTCCTATTCCAGATTTCTGTCCCTTTGCACCTCTGCTCTGTTCTGCCTGCCCCATTCCTCAAATATGCGAAGAAGGCATTCAGTTAGAAACGTCAACTTTTGTATACACCTACAGCTGCATTTTAACTTCGTTGAAAATATGTTTTCTCTGATCATCTGGTATTTACCATGAAGTCCATCTGTTCGCTAAAGCCGTTGTTGCCTTTCAGCGTCAGGGGTAGAAGAGTTTTCTGGAGATGCCCCAGTGTGTGCTGAATATATTGTGGATTTTGTGGCCTCTTTTATGTCGGTGGTTCATCGTTTTCGTTGTCGGCCTCTAGGTCGTACTATATCTGCTAAAATAAGGAGTTGTTTTCGTGAAATATCTGCTAAAATAATGTTGTTTTCGTGCAATATCTGCTAAAATAATGTTGTTTTCGTGCAATATCCGCTAAAATAATGTGTATGGTGTGAGGGAAGGGGATAAAACATAATTAATCATGGAAGAGGGGAGGGGGGAGAACAGTCACTGAATTATTGACCGTAGTTGATGAGAGTATTGGAGAGTGGCAAAACATCGCAAAAAAATATTGATGTCATTTATGGACCTATTCTCGCTACGAGAGCTAGATGTTTGATTGATGGATTAATCGATCCAGCGGTTGATAAAATGATTTATGACCTAAACATACAATCAATCAATCAAGTGCCATGCCGACTGGCGTAAGCGATCATGTTTCTCCACGACTCTCTGTCTCTTATGTTGTCAATAAGCTCGGTTGGTGAGCTTCTACAGTGCCACGATACAAGCCCATCTAGTAACTTTTCTCTTTGACGACCTCTATCTCTTCTCCCTTTGATCTTTCCAGTGGTTATTAAGTGTTGAAGCTGTGTTCTTCTCAGCACATGCTCTAGAAACCTTGTCTGTCTGCCCCTAATGTTTGATATGATTGATCTTTTTACGCCAGCATCAATGAGCACCTCTGCATTAGTTTTCTTGGCTATCCATGGTATTTTCATCATTCTTCTCAGAAACTACATTTCTGTAGCCTCCAATTCACTTTGAATTTTCTTGTTTACAGTCCATGCTTCACATCCATAAAAAAGAATTGGTTCGATATAACATCTCAGCACCCGAATTCGGGTCTGCATTGATAGTCTTCCATTGCAAAAAATGGTTCTCATTTTTTGGAATGCTGATTTGGCTTGTGCTGTTCGGCTCTTTATCTCACTTGAGCATCTACCTTCTGATGTTAACAGGGTGCTAAGATATTTCACTTTTTCAACTTGCGCTAATTTTGTGTTATTAATTATTATGTTGCATCTTGGTGGTGTATGTCTTTTTGATACAACCTTTATTTCTGTTTTCTTCTTGTTTAAACTGAGGCCTTTGTTTTCACTTCCCTTCACTACTTTATCTAATAGGAATAAAATATACAATACTACTTTCTTAAACATGTCACAGACGAGTTATCAATATAATCTCCATACGTCAGTATTCAGAGGATGCACATCATTTCATATTTTGATATCAACTTCTCCGATCGACTAATCTATCTCTCATTGATTCCTTGCTCCTGGCATCATCACGCTGAGAATATCACGAACCATCATGTATAAAATGTCACGTATTATATTATCACCCATTATATATTTAATAATGTGTTAACAGTAATGTGAACAATTGAGATGCGTGACTTGAGAATGATGCTGTGAACTTGTCTACTTCAAGACTCGACTAAACAAAAACTTAACGCAATTTTAGTCGATAAATTCCAAGTAAATTTCTATAACAACTAGGCATAGTGGGCTATGAGCATAGATGGCGTCAAGTAGTTAGAGCTCTGGCGGAAGAAGTGAAGAAGATATATTGTTTACTGCTGTTAGGCATGTTTCATTTGAAATGACTATGCTGTGTTATCGAGGTTGAACGGAGAACGCCATTAAATGGAGGATCAATGGATAAATGTTCCAGTATAGGGTAACAACCCTAAACAGGAAGTAGGTGGCTGGAGTAACACAGGGCAAATGTCAAGATAAACAAAAATAGGTAGATGTGTTACTAAAATATAACATAAAACAACCTAACATCGAGATACATGGACTGACGACGTTTCGACTAATTTTTATGCTCTCTACTTACTACTCTCTTCTCCCCATACCTTCTTCTCTCCTGCCACACTGCTACATCTTTGCTTCCTCCATTACCTATCTGCCATTGTCCTCCTCTCCTCCTTATTATAACCCTATTTGTCTCCATGTAAGATTTGTTTTATTGTGATCGTTTGTTTGTCCTGATAAAGGTTTTTAGTCGAAACGTCGTATGTCCATGTATCCCGTTGTTAGGTTGTTTTATGTTTTATTTTGGTAACACATCTACCTATTTTAGTTTATCTTGACATTGAATGTAGAAATTGTTTACCTCTTATCCTGATCAGTTACCATTAGTTACTACAGTGGAGTCCCTCTATAGCGCATTCTCTGATAACAAATTTCTCTATATAACAAGTTTTCAAAATCTCCAATTCTATTTATTCTGTATTTTTTCTATTGTATATAGTGAATTCTTGTCACTTCGCACACATTTTGTTAGTCCGGAACAAATTGTTATAATGAGACTCAAATGTATTAGTAACTAAGTTGCTATTAGTTACCATTGGTTACTATTTGTTACTTGGTTACTATTAGTTACGCAAATTTTTGTGGCTTGGAGACTCTGCTTAGGTGCAGTCTTGGTCAGTACTACATGTGGTTTATACCAGTTGCTGGCAAAATATAGCAGTTGTCGGCAAGCGGAACAAGTACGGCCCTCGTGCCAAATATGAACGCCAAGACATTGTTTTCCTGACCCGCCAAGTTGATGTAAAAGTACTATTTTGCTGTTCACAGAGCTCAGAAAACACTACCTGAAGATCTAAAGCACTTAAAAAAAGTCTTTTAATCCAAAACCACACGAAACACTTTTACTTCGACTCTCCGATCCAACAATGTTGCCAATCCAACAAATTTGCCTATATTTTTATGCATCTTCACTAAATTTCATTTTACCTCCCGTAAAATAGAGAACGTAATCTTAGCTTTACAATATTGAAATACTTACCATTAAGTGCCGTTTCCGTAACGAAGGTTGGCTGCAATGGATCAAACATCCCCCGTCACATGCCTTGGTGGTGCACTCTGCTAGAAAAAGGAAACTTTAACGACGTCTAACTTTATCAAGTTGTAATCTTACTAGTTTTAACTTAAAAGTATAATAAATAATTATAAGTAATGTGGGTTTTATCTAAATTTAACCCATTAATTCCGTGCTGCCTAGCAAAAGGCACGACTATTTTTTGGCCACAATGCCAACTTGTCGAGTATTTTATAAATGTACAATAACAACTGAAGTTCAAACATGGTTAGATGTACGCCAGCCAACATTATCCATATATAATCTTAACTTGCTTTAATTTTATCAAAATAAAATTTAACAAATTTTAATTTTACTGAAATGTAACCTTATCGATAAGTGCATTTTAAAAAGGTATTACTACAACGGTTTCGAATTTCACCAATTTAATCAAAGCTAAGTTTTACCGAGTTGTAATTTTACCGAGATTCCAAACACAATCTAGATAGATCTTCTTCTTCTGCTTCTGCGTTCGTTCTCAAACTCCTGCAGATTAGCAGGATGTAGACCGCAGAACGGAATGCGTTGTGTCATGGTTTACAGTATTGCTGCGATATCTGCGCCTTTCGGCCTGACACATTCGACTTCAGCATGGCTTTAGGTCACTGACCCTTTATAGGATGGGACAGCCAACTCCATCGCATAACCTCCTTATTCGCCTTTTACGACATGCGTGGAAGGTAAACAGTGTTGCTATTCTTTGCTCCCCTTCCGGGCCCGGCAACACACGGGCATCTAGATAGATAAAATAGCTTCCGTGTTGTATACCTCAGATGGGACTATGTGATGACTCTTTTGCAACTTCAAGGTATGCTGCTAGGAGAGGGACATATTCCATCTCAAAAAGGTAGGAGAAGAGAAATCACGCATTTACAGTTCACAAAATAAATTTAAAAAACGTTTCTACCAAAAGGACTTCATCAGGAAACAGACACATAAATAAAAAGTGATATTGCAAATAATTTAAAAGGTGTTTGTATATCCTTACTATTCAGGACGTAGTGATGGTTGGTGGGTTGCTGATTCAGCGGTTCATGGGCTCATGCCCTTTGACCCAATGCCATTGTGTGATATATGCATGTGTTTGTGAGTTGTTGTTTTGTTCCATATAATGTGTTCCATTTATCTGGCCCTGGAGGGAAAGGACGTAGCGATCAATCTGACATTTTTAGCTGATGTGATTGTAAAGTTATTATGTACGTTCAGTGGTTTCCCCCAGTCCGAATTAACAATTGCCTACGGCAGATTGTGAACCAGGTCCTTAACTGTATGATATGGGGTGTGTAGCACACCGTTAAGAGAGACTGAGAAAAAGAAATAGCGTATATTCGACAGAAAAACAATAGAAGCAATGAGAAACAGTTCTTATTCTTCTAGTTGTTAATGTTAGCTCCTATCATAATACGTCACTGATTCCGGTATCTTTCCGCTCTTTAATATGTACAGTATATTCAAATTGCAATACTATACTAGTTTACTGTTTCCCGTTTGTTTTGGATTTTCTTTTGATGAAGATCATTTAGTCGAAACGTCTATTCTCACTAATTATTTTTTTTGGGAACCCTTATGGTAACCGTATGATTTAGTCAACATGTGAATGGTAAAGAGTAATACTTCATGTTTTACGTTCTAATCTATTGGTGTACAGTTTTACTGCAGTTGACCATGTGATCGACTTCCTCCAAAGACATATAGATACAAGGACTAGAAACACATCACAACTAAGGGATCACAACTAAGGGGTGTTTCCTTCGAAATTTACGGTGTTGATATAATTCTCACTAAGCTAGAAAATAAGTACTTCTTTGGGATATTTTTTCAGGCTGGTCTCATGCAAGTGTCACGTATCGTGAAATATCCGTCTTTACCGTATTTTTCTTTGGCTGACGACGAAAAATGACCAATAATCCGTCGCATCAGTCAAGTGAAAGTGACACTTTGTGATATCAGCCATGACCGGTTTCAGTATATCAACCGAACGTAAACACGCAATCATACATGACACTTTTACGGAAATAATTTTAAAAATCAGCCTTCTTGGTCATATTTATTTTCCGATGAAAGATGATACAGGACTGTTGAAGGTCACTTAGCACGCATCAGCATAATTATTCTGAAAGAGAACGTGGAAAATAGTGTACATGAAATCTCGGCTATCATTTGTAGCTACCGACTCTTTCTGTGACGTTTTTACAAGCCTGTTTCGTATCATTGTGTATACATATACGCTCTCTCCCATCATCAAGACGGGGGTCTTAAGCTCTCTCCAACAGTCAAGACATGGATCTTCACGCTCCTCTCAGCAGTCAAGACATGGGCTTTCAAGCTTTCTCCAACAGTCAAGACATGGGTCTTCAAGCTCCCTCTCAGCAGTCAAGACATGGGTCTTCAAGCTCCCTCTCAGCAGTCAAGACATGGGTCTTCAAACATACCTCTAGCATTCAAGACTTGATTCTTAAGCTCCCTTCCAGCCGTCAAGACATGGGTCTTCAAGCTCCCTCCCATCAGTCAAGACATGGGTCTTCAAGCTCCTTCTAATCAGTGAAGACATATGTCTTCAAACTCCAACTCCCCCCACCCCCAATAGTCAAATCATGGATCTACAAGCTCCCTCTCAGCAGTCAAGACATTGGTCTTCAACTCCCTCCTAACAGGCAAGACATTGGTCTTCAACTGGCTTATCCATGAACATCTAGAGATATATTGCAATGTATAAGTACGTTTCATAAATATTCCAAGTGGGATTTCCCGTTTTGAAATAGCTGTCACTATTATAATTAGAAAAATAAATATTCCAAGTGGGATTTCTTGTTTTGAAATAGCTGTCACTATTATAATTAGAAAAATAAATATTCCAAGTGGGATTTCCCGTTTTGAAATAGCTGTCACTATTATAATTAGATAAATAAATACTTCTCTAGGATAGTTTTTCGCACAGCCATTATGCAGCGTCTCCTTTTAGTCATTTAATGTGTACCCCATGTAGTGTGACAGGCTCCTTTCAACTTTGGACGTGAGTCCTTGTTCGTCTGCGATCAATTGTTAAACATCCAGTCCAATATTGGTCATGTACAGGGTGGTTTGCTTTAGGTCATTTTGGGATACTGGTACAACACAACACTTGATGACGCATCTAAACTGTTACTACACAACAAACGATGACGCTTCTGTACTGTTAGTACACAACAAATGATACAGCGTCTAAACTGCTACTGCACAACATTTGATGACGCGTCTAAACTCTTTCTGCACAACAAATGAAGACGCGTCTAAACTGTTACTATACAACAAATGATGACGCATCTAAACGGTTGCTATACAACACTTGATGACTCATCTACTGTTACTGCACAACACTTGATGACACATTTAAACTGTTACTACACAACAAATGATGACGCTTCTATGCTGCTAATACACAACTTCTGCGATCAACAGTTAAACACCCAGTCCAGTATTGGTCTTGTATAGAGTGGTTTGTTTTAGGTCACCTTAGGCCCACAACTTATTCTGCAGAGAAGCTCCTGTGAGCTAGATTGTCGTTTTGTGAACACCGAAACTGGGACAGTTCTGCTCTGTGTGTTCTGCTGTTGTATATGTTTCTACTCTGTGTGTTCTGTTGTATATGTTTCTTCTGTGTGTGTTCTTTTGTATATTTTTCTGCTCTGTGTGTTCTGTTGTATATGTTTCTACTCTGCATATGCATGTTGCAGCGTCGCTAATACCGAATCGGTGTGTGTGTTTTAGAAGGCAGTGCCCCGTTCTTAGTCTTAAAAAAGGGAGGTTGTGATTCAGCGAACCACAACCTCCGATGTTATATTTTTGGTTACCAGCTCCACTTATCGTGGTATATCCGAATTATTCGTGCTTTTGATAAGCTGAAGTGACAGAGTATACACAAACCTACAAATCATCTGTTGCATCAACTAAAATGTATGACTGTGTGAGATCAGTACACAGGAGAAAATGTAGAAGGGCTTGGTAAATACAATACGTGTAATCTCGTCTAAATTTGGTAACATCAGACCCTTTCTGTGACGCCCATGTTTTGTCCATTGGTATTTTTAGATGTCCGTGTTTCATCACATCGGCGATAGGTCGATCATTGACTCGTCACTGTGTCGACAGCCAATTAAAATAACGGAAAAGTCAAAATGCGTCACCTTTGAAAGAGATGTCTGGTGCATGACCGTCAACATATATAATACCTGTTGACTTATTGGAAAACGGCGTTCTAAAATGACACATGGAGTTTTCCGGTGATTTTCTTGGCTGTCGTTAAAAAAATATAAACATCGATTAAATGAAAATCACGGGAAAGCTCAAATGAGTCATTCTAGAAGGATGTTTCCCATTAACAAACAAGTCTTATACGCCAACCGATCTTACCTTGCATATAACGATGGCCACACCTGATGAGTCCACATGAATGTATACTTGACGAAGGACTCGGTTAAACACCATCAGTGACTTGAAAGTCTGCTATCAAAATGTTAAGTTCTCGTATATTTTTCTCACTGTTCTCACATAACAACTATTTGTAGTCTATTGCAATGAAGTAGATTTCCGAAGCAACGAGATGCTTAACAATGTTCTAAATAAACAGAGTAGTGTCTATATAGAGATCCATGTCTATTAATAGAATTGCGTGAACTTGTCATCTATCCTGAATTTACAAAGTAGCAAGCCTCTTAATTCTCTTCTATAACCCTTAATTAGATCATTATTTCTAAAAGCTTTATAGTCCCAGAAAATCCCCGTCACACTTTAGCTCCTACCTTATTATGTCTTATTGCTATGTGGCACCATTGGGATTTTATTAAAGAACTGTTTAACTTTCTTCAAGGCTTATTGTGGCACCATTGGAATTTTATAAAAAAAACTGTTCAACTTTCTTCAAGGCTTATTGTGGCACCATTGGAATTTTATAAAAAAAACTGTTCAACTTTCTTCAAGGCTTATTGTGGCACTATTGGGATTTTATAAAAAAAACTGTTCAACTTTCTTCAAGGCTTATGGTGGCACCATTGGGATTTTATAAAAAAAACTGTTCAACTTTCTTCAAGGCTTAACTTTCTTCAAGGCTTATTGTGGCACCATTGGAATTTTATAAAAAAAACTGTTCAACTTTCTTCAAGGCTTATTGTGGCACCATTGGAATTTTATTTAAAAAAAACTGTTCAACTTTCTTCAAGGCTTATTGTGGCACCATTGGAATATTATAAAAAACTGTTCAACTTTCTTCAAGGCTTATTGTGGCACCATTGGAATATTATAAAAAACTGTTCAACTTTCTTCAAGGCTTAACTTTCTTCAAGGCTTACTATTTTATCCTATAAATTATCCTTTCTGTTCCCGGATTGTCATTGGCTGTCGACACAACGTATGCACTAAGTGACCAATGAAAATCACGGAAAATTCAAACATCGTCACTTTATAAGGAGATAAACATGCGTCTACAGAACTGCATAATTGACGAGAAACTATCTTCAACACTTATTTTTGCCATCAAACGATATTTGTATTTATGAATTCTATCCCAGAAATAGTTCCACTAGCGAACGCTCGTTCTAAACTTAATGTCGTGAGAGGCAATACTTTATGCAAGTATTACAACTGTCAGCAGTATTTCGCTAGGGGGCAGTGATTACATGAAAAATGGTCCACTAGTAGACAGAGATTCCTGAAATTTTATTCCGTTATCAGTATTTCAGTGTGTCAACAAATACTTCTTTAGAATGCAAGGATTCACAAAATACTATTGCTAAAAACATACGCAAATACTTCAACCAAAGGAAATCTCAGAATAATTATTACAAGTAGTGTTACCACTAACATTTTTAAATAACCCCAGATCGCCGTGGAAGTAAACCCCCAGATAACACCAGACTATATAATTCAATATAAATAAGACCATGGCGTGACAGTCGGCAGATATAGAATACTTAACTGCTAAACGTAAACTGACCTTTATTCGGTACATTTTTTTATTATTGTCTGTAAGGTAATCCGCTCATTTTTGTGCGCAATTCCAACGTTCCAACGTTTCCTTGAGTATTTTGGTGACCATTTTTTTTTAATAGAAAATTGCTAAGTGTAATAATGAGTTGCCCGTCTTTTGGCGAAATTCCTATGAAATTCTGGGGAAAAAACACCATATATTAAGACACATTTTGCCAAAATAACCCCTGCTTACCAGACGACGGCCCAAAACCCCAGATCTATTGGGAAAACCACGACTGTGGCATCGCTGATTACAAAATATCTTTTTTTTTCTTTCCAAATTTGTTTACTTGAGATTTTAAATTCGTGACCTCCTGGGGTTTCCGTGATTCTATTTTGGGAATCATCGTTGTGGTTCTGCAGTTTGAAGTCTTATGTTGATGTAAATAAACTCGCCGGAGGGATGATGTGAAGCAATATCGTAACATCGTCATCCATGTTCTGCAGCAAGTCTGTAAGATGTTTTGTAGGTGTTTATATATATATATATATATATACTTACCAGCCGGGGATATCACGTGGGTGCAGTGAGGATCAGGCAGAGGAAAGTAGTCGTTGCTGATCCAGCCGTCCGTGTGCACAGACATCCAGATACAAGGCCTATAAACGCATCATACTTAAGGTGTATTTTCTTCGTAATGTCTCGTGTAGGTCGTGTACTCTCACTATTAGACCTATAAGCTAGAAAACAAGTACATTTCTCGCCCTTGTGTTGCCGGGGCCCGAAGGGAGATCAAAGAATAGCAACACTGTTTATCTTCCACGCATATCGTAAAAGGTGACTAAGGAGGTTATTGGATGGAGTTGGCTGTCCCATCCCATATAGGGTCAGTGACCCAAAGCCATGCTGAAGTCGGATGTGTCAGGCCGAACAGCGCAGATATTGCAGCAACGCTGTAAACCATAACACAACTCATTACGTTCTCCGGACTACATTCTGCTAATCTGCAGGAGTTTGAGAATCAACGCAGAAGAAGAGGAACAAGTACATTTCCACAACATAGTTTTTTTCACTCTGACCTCATTCAGCAGCGTCATATATCTTGATATATCCGACTTTTCTATCTTTTTCTTTGCCTAACGAAATAAAATATACGCAAAGAGACCAATGGTCAATTGTACCAGCCAAGAAGAGTGACGTTGTGTGAGATCAGCATACGTAAAATATTCTGGATAAGAACTTAATAATAATTGTACGTGAAATCTCAGCTATTATTCGTACAATCAACTCTTTCTGTGACGTTTTACAAGTCAGTGAAATCCCAGCTATTATTGGTACAATCAACTCTTTCTGTGACGTTTTACAAGTCAGTTTCATATCCATTTGTATATCACGATGTCCATGAATCATATTTTTTGACCCACGAGCAGCTGATTTTTCCCACAGATCTGGCCTTTTTCGATCATACCTAGAACCTTATTTTTGTACGAAACTCAAGAATCTAGACTTCTTTGTCCAGTATTTTTTTTTTTTACCTTTTAATTTAAAAAAAAATATTTTTTAGAGATCCTTGGTCCATCAATGTTTCATTAATAGTTGATAAATTGTTAACTGTAAAAAGTTTTAAATAAATTACTTTGTTCTAAAATGCCACTATGGAACTTTATTTACTCATGCGGTTATTGTGCCAGACTCTGAGTTCATGCTTAAAAGTATCCAAAATAAACAGTATAGATATGATTTAATGGCATAAATAGTTAATTTGAACATCGCGGTAATATATTTTCATTGACATAAGATCGATAATATGTGCGCACTGCAGCAATACTGAAATCTAACAGACGAAGCTTGGAACAGGTTAATGAAGTTTTACTAATCATTGGAAACGCACATAATAACACACAAATAGAAGCTTCGAGCAGAAGGCTTTTATCAAAATACACTGATTTTTTAGTGTTATTTGTCTATTTTCTGTTTGTGTTGTTTCTCCTCTGACCATCTAGTTTTAACCTTACCGGGTTGGTTGGTTTCTGATCCAGCGGTCCATGGGCTCATGCCCTTTGACCTAAGCCATTAAATGGCATTATATTGCTGGGAAGTCTGTGGATTTTCGGCCCACCCCGGGACAGAGCCAGAGAATAACTGTCACACCTCCAGGAAGGTAGGTTTCAACCTATGCACTGCTCCTAGCCACTGTAGCCAAGATAGGGTTCAACCTATACACTGCTCCTAGCCACTGTAGCCAAGATAGGGTTCACTGTGCTCATTCCCCGCCACCAATTGAATACTGGTTATGCCGAACTTCTCTATTGCTCTAGGCATGCAATCAAATGTTCAAGTCAAAAGGATTGTCACGTCCTGAGTCACTGTTCCTCTATGATGGGTTTCAACCATAGGAAAAAAAGTGCTGTCACTTTCCTCCTCCCCAGTGCTGCACAGTATATCTCTGGCTCCCTCCAAACCACAGAGATACATATATATTCAAGTAAACATGAAACACATTTCAACAACAAAATAAAAGCATAATTGTATAGATGACGTGCCATGAAGCTTCTCTAAGAAGATAACCTCAATATAACTGCATGTCATTCACTAACGTTTTCTTTTGCATGGGTGGTATGTCTAGTGGGCCATTGGTGACACCCACAGACTGAACCACATGCGTAATCTTACGGGGTCAAATCCATATAATAGTGTCGTTCTTACTCGTCGTATTTTATTGTGTATGTAGTCTTTATAGAGGCCCTTTGCTTGATTTGTGTGTGTTATTATGTGTGTTTCCAGTGATTAGCAAAATTGTATAATCCTGTTACAAACTTCTCCTAGTAGCAATGAGTGAAAAAGAACTACAACAATTGATTACAACTATTGTAGAAGAAAGCGCAAACATAGGTCTCAGCTTGAACTGAAAACCAAGAAAACGGAGGTAATGGTTACATCTAAAATATCTAATCCATCTAAATGTAACATTATGGTCAACGGTACAGTTCTTAAACAAGTAGACAAATTTAACTATTTGGGCACAATTATTACTTCAGACGGTAGATGCGTCACTGTGATAAAAAGTCGAACAGCACAGGCAAAAGCAGCATTACGGAAGTAGAGGAACATCTTGTGTAATAAATCATTATCAAGTTTCTGGCTCAACACTAGTCATGTTTCCAAGAGGCTCTTGAATTCAATAGCAATTTCTACTCATTAAAAAAATTGATCAGTTTAATCTCAGATATAATGCTGAAAATATTTCAACAGTTGGAGTTAAGGAAATGACAAGAATGACAATAGAAGTAATAAAGAACATACTAAAAGTTACATACAGCCCATACTGTTATATGGCAGTGAAGCATGGACAACTGACAATATTGCAAGAAAACATCTGGAGGCCACAGAGATGTGGTTTTATAGAAGAATGTTGAGAATATCATGGACAGCTAAAAAGAGTAATGTTATAATTCTACAACTGGTCAACTCAAATAGAGAATTTATTAAATGTATTAGAAGACGACAATCACAGTTTCTGGGTCATGTCATGAGAAGAGGTGGGCTGGAGAACATCATAACAACTGGAAAGATTAAGGGTACGAGAGACGGAAGAAGACAACGTGAGAAAATGTTGGATGGCTTGATGCCTGGCTTGATGCAGAATCATCATAAACTGTATTTAAATGTTTCGTCAATGACCTATTTGATATTTCCACACTCATCCGCATCGCTGAGGATAGAATTCGCTGGAGGACTCTGTGGGCTGAGGCATCCAATGTCGTACCCCTACGACCCTGAAAGGTTATGGGTTTATTAATTGATTGATATTTAAATGTATAAAAAACATAGGGCTGTGGAGAGACATGATCGCCTACGCCGGAAGGCATGTTATCAATGTATGAATGAATGTTTACGAGAGTTTGACAAAATGAGGGAAGATTTAGAGAGAAGAATTGAGACATTCGAACAATAAATGCTATAGACAGATATAATAGCTTTGCTATAGATATCTTGTAACAAACGAACATGTCAGAAATAAAATACATTTGTAAGCAGAATTACAAGAATAGCTTATATCAACTAAAACAGGCAAGGTATCACCAGACACAACACCCTGTCTGAAATATATCTTGAAAGGAACAATGAAGGTTAAGAAGAATAGGAGTGGGGGAAGAGAACATAATGATTGGATAACATCAAGTAATAGACAGGAAATGGTTTTTATACCGCTTGCACACATTGTAAGAGGTGGAGTCGTTATTGAAAGGTGTAGAGTAAGAGGTGGAATAGTTGTTGAAGGTGTGGAGTTAGAAGTTAAGTGGTTGTTGAAAGGTGTTCGTTGTGGCTAGTTGAACCATGAGCCCTGGTACCCTACTACATTGTAGCTGGTTGAACCATGAGCCCTGGTACCCTACTACATTGTGGCTGGTTGAACCATGAGCCCTGGTACCCTACTACATTGTGGCTGGTTGAGCCATAATCCCTGGCAGCCTACTTCCTTGTGGTTGGTTGAACCATGAGCCCTGGCACCTTACTTCCTTGTGGCTGGTTGAACTATGAGCCCTGGCACCCTACTTCCATGTGGGTGGTTGAATCATGAGCCCTGGCACCCTACTTCCTTGTGGTTGGTTGAGCCATAATCCCTGGTACCCATTTCCTTGTGGCTGGCTGAACCATGAGACATGATATCCTACTTCCTTGTGGCTGGTTGAGCCATAATCCCTGGTACCCATTTCCTTGTGACTGGCTGAACCATGAGTCTTGATATCCTACTTCCTTGTGGTTGGTTGAACTCGGGGGTAATTTTTATTTCAAATCACGAGTAACGGATGAAGTAAAATCTCGGGTCTGCTGTCACCGGGCGAATGACTGAAACATTTCACGGATAGTGAATATTTTGGTGGATATTTCAGGGACAGTGAATATTTTTATGGATATTTCAGGGACAGTGGATATTTTGATGGATATGTCGGGGACAGTGGATATTTTGATGGATATTTCAGGGACAGTGGATATTTTGAGCTGGTAATCAAGATATCAAATTCTGGTGTAGGGAAACAGCCTGATTTAATCAGCCTGTCAGCAGGCAAGCAGAGATTGCTCTAAGAGCAAGCAAAGACAATGGTTCTACCAGGATTAGGCTCTTTGTGAATTTTAGGCATCATATAGAAAACTGGTTGGCCAAAACAGCTTTTATCGATGAAAAGAGCCTCCCTCATCAGTGTTATTGCGGAATAGTGTTTACAGTATTGTTGACCACCTTATTGTTAGGTACAGCGATAAGTGTTTACAGTATTGTTGACCACCTTATTGTTAGGTACAGCGATAAGTGTTTACAGTATTGTTGACCACCTTATTGTTAGGTACAGCGATAAGTGTTTACAGTATTGTTGACCACCTTATTGTTAGGTACAGCGATAAGTTCTTACAGTATTGTTGACCACCTTATTGTTAGGTACAGCGATAAGTTCTTACAGTATTGTTGACCACATTATTGTTAGGTACAGCGATAAGTTCTTACAGTATTGTTGACCACCTTATTGTTAGGTACAGCGATAAGTGTTTACAGTATTGTTGACCACCTTATTGTTAGGTACAGCGATAAGTTCTTACAGTATTGTTGACCACCTTATTGTTAGGTACAGTAGAATCAGATGTACAAGCTGGGTACAAAAGGGGAATTTGATAGTTGTTTGTGGCCCTCCTCTAGGTAAAGGTTCTTACGCCACAAAACTACTGCATCACCCATATCAGCAGATTTGATTACAATGTCATTACGGCGATGAAGCTGCGAGAGGCACCTGGTTCAGTAAGGGTGATATTGGAGCATACGATGCAGTTGTGATGAAGCGATTGCATACCATAGAGCGTATTCTTGATGTAAAAATCAAGAACCTGGGATGCACCAGAATTGGGAGTCCATGGATATTTAACTCAACGTTTTTTGAATTTAATTGGCACTTTTTCGTTGCTATGGACACTAAGATGGAACCCAGTTATGCTTGTCTTTTCATGGGGCATCTTGAACATAAGATTTGGGAGACCTATGAAGTCAAGATTTGGGAGACCTATGAAGTCAAGATTTGGGAGATCTATGAAGTCAAGATTTGGGAGATCTATGAAATCAAGATTTGGGAGACCTATGAAGTCAAGATTTGGGAGACCTATGAAGTCAAGATTTGGGAGATCTATGAAGTCAAGATTTGGGAGACCTATGAAGTCAAGATTTGGGAGATCTATGAAATCAAGATTTGGGAGACCTATGAAGTCAAGATTTGGGAGACCTATGAAGTCAAGATTTGGGAGATCTATGAAGTCAAGATTTGGGAGACCTATGAAGTCAAGATTTGGGAGACCTATGAAGTCAAGATTTGGGAGACCTATTAAGTCAAGATTTGGGAGATCTATGAAATCAAGATTTGGGAGACCTATGAAGTCAAGATTTGGGAGACCTATGAAGTCAAGATTTGGGAGATCTATGAAGTCAAGATTTGGGAGACCTATGAAGTCAAGATTTGGGAGACCTATGAAGTCAAGATTTGGGAGATCTATGAAGTCAAGATTTCGGAGACCTATGAAGTCAAGATTTCGGAGACCTATGAAGGCCCTTTTTCTATTTCATGGATACATCCACGATGTTATAGGCACTACTGACCTGTCTAAGACATAATTGTCTCGCTTCATCAACTTTATCAACAATTTTAACCATGCTATCCAATGTACACCTAACATCTCTATTACTACTGTAACATCTTGACATTGTTTTCACTATTCATCCACTTTTCCTCGGTACATCTGTTTACTACAAATCTACTGATGTACATGGTTTCCTCGGTACATCTGTTTACTACAAATCTACTGATGCACATGGTTTCCTCGGTACATCTGTTTACTACAAATTTACTGATGTACATGGTTTCCTCGGTACATCTGTTTACTACAAATCTACTGATGTACATGGTTTCCTCGTACATCTGTTTACTACAAAGCTACTGATGTACATCGTTTCCTTGGTACATCTGTTTACTACAAATCTACTGATGTACATGGTTTCCTCGGTACATCTGTTTACTACAAATCTACTGATGTACATGGTTTCCTGGTACATCTGTTTACTACAAATCTACTGATGCACATCGTTTCCTCGGTACATCTGTTTACTACAAATCTACTGATGTACATTGTTTCCTCGGTACATCTGTTTACTACAAATCTACTGATGTACATGGTTTCCTCGGTACATCTGTTTTCTACAAATCTACTGATGTACATGGTTTCCTCGGTACATCTGTTTTCTACAAATCTACTGATGTACATGGTTTCCTCGGTACATCTGTTTTCTACAAATCTACTGATGTACATGGTTTCCTCGGTACATCTGTTTTCTACAAATCTACTGATGTACATGGTTTCCTCGGTACATCTGTTTTCTACAAATCTACTGATGCACATCGTTTCCTCGGTACATCTGTTTACTACAAATCTACTGATGTACATGGTTTCCTCGGTACATCTGTTTTCTACAAATCTACTGATGTACATGGTTTCCTCGGTACATCTGTTTTCTACAAATCTACTGATGTACATGGTTTCCTCGGTACATCTGTTTTCTACAAATCTACTGATGTACATGGTTTTCTGCTCTTCACTACTTCTCATCGTCCAGCTTGTCGCAACTTTCTCCCATTCCCTCAGCTTTTTAGACTTCTTTTTTACCTGTAATTAAAAAGTAAAGTAGCCCATAGCATTTATTAATGCCGTAGGGGTGTGAGATGTTAGCGATCTCACATTTCAGAGGCTCTGCAAATGAGGGCGGTAGCCATCTCCTCTCCCTCGCAGCCTTTACTTCCCGGATTAATCCGGTACCCATTTAAGGCTGGGTCGACCCGGGAGCCGTTGCAATCTGAAAAACATTTCCGCCTGCACTGGGGAATGAACCCAAGACCATTCATATGTGAAGCCAGTGCGCTAACCACTGCCCTAACGCTGCTCATTTTTTACCGGTACTCCCAGCAGAAGTGTAATGGCGGATACACTCAATGAGAGATCGCAGCAACTATGGACGTTTCCAGTTTGCAGTGATTATGATCCGACAACTAACTAACTAACTTTTAGGCTTCGTCCCTTTTATATTGATGTTGACGACGTTCACGATAAATTCTCTGAGGTGAATGATTTCTTTCGTAGATGTTCATTCCCGGACAGTGTCCTTTCATCATCATGGCTTCGTGTCCGTAAGTTATCTCGACTTGATACCTTGACTTATACTAAGTGTACTTTCTCTTTACACAAATTATAAAAACATTGAAGATTCCAGAGTGTTGGTTACTAAACACAATAACAAAAAGAAAACTACGCCTGTTTGGTCATATAAAGAGACACAACTGTTTAGAAAGACAAATAATTCCACCGAAGACGGATGTGTCGGGCCATTGGCGCAAATAAACGGCGATACAACGCATTTCCATTCTCTGGAATACACCCTGCTGGAAATCTAGTAGGACTATGATCCTGATGTAAGGGAGATCCAATGGGAGTTTGAGAATAACGCTGAAGAAGAAGAAGAAGACAAATAATGGAGGGAGGAGTATCTGGGAAGAAGAGAAAGGGCAGACCAAGAAGACGATGGACTGACGACATTACAGATAACATGAATACATCGCTAGAAAATGCAAGCCACATCGCCCAAGACAGAGAGAGGTTCAGAGAGTTCATTGGGAAGACAACGTTCTGGAAGGAATCCGTCACATGACACACACATACGTCACATGATGCACACATACGTCACATGACACGTCCTCTTACTCTGATAGACTTAGACTTCTCCTTACTTTTCATTCCATTTTCTTTCCATTTTCATTCCTTACTGTTCGTCGATTCTTGTTTAAGTATTATTTCCTTCACCAGTCTGATCCTCAAACTGGTGACGTTTTCCGTGACTTCTCTCTGGTTGCATATAGGTATGAAAAAAATCTTAATAACATCTTGGTACACAGTCTTGTGTTCCTGACCACTTTGTTACTGTTCATTGCAAACGTGGTCGTTGCTACATATGCCCCTATGTTGTTCAGATACCATCTGTTTCATTTCCTAAGACTACTTTCACTATCTATGTCTTTACATGTGAATCGCGTAGTGACATGTACATTGTCATATGTAAACACTGTGACAAAATGTATATATGTGAAATGGCCTTAAGATTGAGTGACAGCTTCTGCAGACATCTTCATGCCATCAAGCACAACAAACCTACTCCTGTCGCCATACATTTCAATGATTATGGTCATTGTAGTGCCCTTTATATCTAAGTCACTGCCATCAGATCCTGCTCCACGGATGATAAATCTAGATGTGTCCTTTAAAATCGGTTTATTTTTTAGTTTGATACCCGTAAACCTTTGGGACTAAATTCCAATCATTCATTTGTTTAGATTTTGGTTGGTGGGCTCCTCGTTTCATTGATGTCCATATTATTTTTAGTAATAATTGTTTCATTCCGTTCTCATTTCCCGTTTCCTATATAGAAATACCCCTCTTCATGACTGCTTGTGTGAACGCATGTCATTGTCACCTTGGATATCGTATTATTTACTGTCTGAGTTCTAGTTTCTCTTTGATAAGTGTCATTGTTTTTACTGTTGTTATTGTTTCTTCACTGTTAGTTTTGTCTATTCTGAAGAAGACCTCACGGTTGAAAATGTCTTTATTGTGTTATTTGTATGATATGGTCTATATAACTCATAGTACGATAGTCCGTTGGTGATCGCAAAACTACAACATTTTTTGTTTTACGTAACTACTACTAATAGTACTACTAAAATTAATACTGGTACTGGCACTACTACTAGTACTATTACTGTTATTACTACCACCACCACTACTACTAATACTGTTATTACTACTATTACTACCACCACTACAACAACAACTACTACTACTACTCCTACTACTGCTATTACTACTATTACTACCACTACCACTACTACTACTACTACTGCTATTACTACTATTACTACCACCACCACAACTACTACTACTACTACTACTACTACTACTACTACTACTGCTATTACTACCACTACCACTACCACTACTACTACTACTACTACTACTACTACTACTACTGTTATTACTACTATTACTACCACCACCACTACTACTAATACTGTTATTACTACTATTACTACCACCACCACTACTACTAATACTGTTATTACTACTATTACTACCACCACCACTACTACTAATACTGCTATTACTACTATTACTACCACCACCACTACAACTACTACTACTACTACTGCTATTACTACTATTACTACCACTACCACCACCACTACTACTACTACAACTACTACTACTACTACTACTACTACTACTACTGCTATTACTACTGCCACTATTACTATAACTAATACTATTTCTACGACTACTAGTACTACTACTACTACCGTTGCTGCTACTACAACTACCACTACACCACCACTACCGCTACTACTACCACCACTATTACTACTGCCACTGCCACTATTACTACTGATACTACTATTACTACGACTACCACTACAACAACAACAACAACTACTACTACTACTACTACTACTACTACTACTACTACTACTACTACTACAGCTGTGTTAATATTTACTGGTAGACGCGAAATTTCTTGAGAAACTTCTGCACATATAAAGTGGACATGCTATCACTAGTAGTTCATGAACATGAAACAAACAAACTGCTGACCACTGACAGGGATGTCATGTAGATTCGCCTTCCCTGTCAGGAAAAAAAAGGTGGAGGAAGGGAGGAGATAGAAATGTTGGATATGACGAAGCATCGGGTGCTTGAACACATGGAGTTTCATTGTGTTTCATATTTTGGGAAAACCTCAAAATGATAATGGATGAGTTTTTTGTTTTTTTTGTTGTTGTTTTTTTTTAATTTTTAAATGACGTACTGAATGCCATGTTGCATTTTTATCCACTGACCTGATCAATAAACATACTTCGTTCTACTTATCCTTTACCATTGCATAATGGCTAATTAATAATCCAGCATTCTTAATGACTCATTTGACTTTCCGTGATTTTCATTGGCCAGTATGATTACACTTTTTGTCACATCCAATAAAAATCAAGGGAATAGTTAAATAATTCAATTTAGCAGGCTTCATTTCCGATTAGACAGGTCTTATATCGCTTAGGGTCACGATTTATCGCAAATATGTGTCATATTGGATTGGTTCATTGCTGTAAACATACATTTTTTGTGTGAATCTGTTAGTTCAGTGCTGTAAACACACAATTTATTGTTCATCTGTTGGTTCAGTGCTGTAAACACGCCATTTATTATCTGTTGATTCAGTGTTGTAAACACACTATTTATTGTTCATCTGTTGGTTCAGTGCTGTAAACACACTATTTATTGTTCATCTGTTGGTTCAGTGCTGTAAACAAGCCATTTATTATCTGTTGATTCAGTGCTGTAAACACACTATTTATTGTTCATCTATTGGTTCAGTGCAGTAAACACCATTTATTTGTTCTTCTCTTTTAGGAGCCGGTGAGTCCGGAAAGAGCACGATCGTCAAACAGATGAAGTAAGTTGTGGGGAAATATGTGTGAGTGATGTTTAGTTGTGTGGGTGATATTTAGATGTGTGGGTGATATTTAGATGTGTGAGTGATGTTTAGTTGTGTGGGTGATATTGTGTTGTCTCCGCGATGCTTAGTTATATGATTGTTTATGTGTGTGGTTGTTTAGTTGCGCGGTTATTTAGTTGTGTGGTTGTCTAGCTCTGTGTTTAACTATGTGAGTGATGTTTAGTTGTGTGATTATTTAGTTGCATGATTGCTTAGTTGTATGGCTTTTTGTTGTGTGTTTTGCAGTGTGAGTTATGTTTAATTGTGTTTGATGTTTAGCTAGTGGTTGTTTATTTGTGGGATTTAGCTGTGCGGTTTATTTGTGGGATTTAGCTGTGCGGTTTATTTGTGGGATTTAGCTGTGCGGTTGTTACGGTGCATGAATAATTTGTAGTTGTTTTGTTTAGTTTTATATTGTTATTTAATTGTGTGGTTGTTTAGTTGTGTCAATGTTTATTTGTGTGGTTGTTTAGTTGTGTGGTTTAGTTGTGTTGTTTAGTTGTGTGGTTTAGTTGTGTGGTTTAGTTGTGCTGTAATGTTTAGTTGTGGTGATTAATATGATGAGAACATGAGACAATTAAATTACTTTATCAAATGACGTCAGCAGCAACCTGCAGACTGACTGACATCATGAGAACATGAGAAAAAATGAAATGACAAGATCAAACAAGTTAAACACAAGTTTACGAACTAATTGTCATGAAGACAGCTGACATTGAAGTAACCACTTCTTCTTTTGTATTTGTTCTCGAACTCCTAAGATTTTTAGGATGTAGTCCAGAAAACGGATTGTGTTATGGCTTACTCTTTAGTTGCGATAACTTTGCCTTTCGGCCTGACTCATCCGACTTCAGCATAGCTTCTGGGTCAGTTTTAACCTATGTGAGATAACTTAACCTATATGTCAAGGACATCTCCAAATCATTATTTATCAACGTTCACAGAATATGCATGCTAACTACACTACTCTTCTTCCATGGAAGCTAGTAACACTTCAAGTATCTACTTTACCTAACTAATAGCCACATACTTCGAAAGCGTGTAGCAGCTATCGTTACGGCTTCCGTGCTAGCAAGTTTTCACATTAATAACCCATCCACTTGTTGAGTAGTTACGCTAACTCGCAGCTTACATCCCATGAGAAGTCACGATATAGTGTGTGAAAATATAACAATTGGTTGCACGAAAACTTGACCAGGTTGCTGGTCACTAATAATTACATCTCTTAAGTGTATATCACACAAGGCATCACTTCCAGTGCTGCACTCTAGACCAGATCTGTCCACGTCTGTCTATTCATTGGGCATGTGTTGACCGGGTTATGTTTGGATACTGTTTGGGCGTCACCAGGTAAACTTTTTCCCACTGACATACTGCAACAGATAATCAGACATGACAAGATTTTTCTTCACTCGTCTGCATCGTTGAAAATAAAAATTGGAGGAGGACTCTGAGTGTTGGTGCATCCAATTTGGCACCCATACGACCCTGACAGGTAAAAACGTGATTATAGATAAATAGATAGACTGGTATTGTTCAAAATTCCGCCGAAGACGGATGTGTCGGGCCATCGGCGCAAATAAAACGGCGACACAACGCATTTCCATTCTCTGGACTACATCCTGCTGGAAATCTAGTATGGCCATTGTTCTGCTACAAGAGAGATCTGGCGGGAGTTTGAGAATGAACGCTGAAGAAGAAGTTCAAAATGCTCCCGGCATCCCGTGGGGGAAATGTGGGGAGCTGTTTTAGATAAAATGTTACCATAATACTTTTAAGTAAAATCTAACTCGGAAACGTCCTAAATATCATTGGCTTTAGCGGCCCTTCTGGTTTTTTTTCCAGGTGTCTTTGTATTCCACCCCTTTATTGAAGTACATCCGACTGATGGCCGTGAAGGTGGTTGAGTCATTAGTCAATTGCAGTATCAACACAGCATATAATAATAATAAACAATAACATCACTAATATAATAATAACAATGTTAATAATATAATAAAACAAATAATATAAGGATATATGGATACTAATAATATAAGGATATATGGATACTAATAATATAAGGATATATGGATACTAATAATATAAGGATTTATGGATACTAATAATATAAGGATATATGGATACTAATAATACTAATAATATAAGGATATATGTATACTAATAATACTAATAATATAAGGATACTAATCGTCTTCTTCAGCGTTCATTATCAAACTCCCGCTGGATATCCCTTGTAACAGGGCCATTGTCCTACTAGATTTTCAGCAGGATGTAGTCCAGAGAATGAAAATGCGTTGTGTCACAGTTTTATTTGCGCCAAAGGCCCGACACATCCGTCTTCAGCGGAGGATACTAATAATATAATAATAGTAGCTCATAACCTCCTTAGTCGCCTCTTACGACATGCATATAAGTTAACCAGTCTTGCTATTCTTTACTCCTATTTCGGGCTAGTGCAACACACAGGCAATAATGGTACCCCTTCTTCGGGATGAGCACGGTGGCCTAGTTGATAGTTACAGGACCATGCGGTATATTTTCTTAGTATAAATCTTCGAAATGCCACCGTCCACCACCCACCCCCCACTCCAAATGGTTTTTCTTCCATGCTTCCATAATGCCGCCCCGACAATGTATTTATATTGGTACTGCTTGATGAGGCTGCATCATAGCACGGCACGGCCCAGGATAGTGAGCTTGTTTATTATGACAGGGTTACAGCGTGCTAGGTTCGAAACCACATTCTGGGCGAAACAACAAAATCCGGGTCGTGATTTCTCGCCTAACACGACCGTACCTCCAGTCGACCCAGTTGTAAATGAGTACCTGACACATGAGTTAGGGGTGGTAAAGATAGCAAGGAAGGGAACTGGCCACCCCCACCTAATAGTTACTGCGGCTTAGTACATGAAGAATTATATTCATCCCCGACGCAGGTTTCTCACATGGGACTTACCTTTAAAAGGGTTTTTTAAAAAGGGTTTAAATTCCGTAGGAGATTGACTTCACTGTACTCGGTTTCCCATATGTACTCCGTCCCTCTCAACGAAGCGGCACGCCTCCTGCCGAAAGTACCACTCATAGCACGTAACTCCGTAGCTTCAAGTGATAATCCACAGGGATCTCCGAAAAAAATCCACCTTATAAACAAGACAAGATTATAAATATCCTTCGTGAGGATGAACATCCAGTAAAAACATCCATTACATCTACTGGTTGTGGGGCCACAGATGACTGATAAGTTTAATCCGGGCTCGGGTAAACCTGCTGCAACTTTGAACATGAACAAAAGCTAATTTTTTTATTTAGACGAGATGAATGAAACACGTACCCTCTCATCCTTTATTCTATATGAATGTCATCAAGAATTCTATTCTATTCAAAGTCGTGAATACCTGCATTTATCTGGTCACGCCAGCTGGAGCCATCAAGAGTTTATCAATAATGTAGACAAGTGGTAATGTACATTTTTGTACACTTTGGAAGTGTATCAGGGAATATTATTTAGGGATGTTCATTTTTTTACACTTTGGACGTGTTCAGGGAATATTATTTGGGGATGTACATTTGTGTACGCCTTGGGCGTGTGTCAGGGACTAGTATTTGGGCATGCACATAAAGTATGTCCTTACATAAAAGACAAACTCGATCATCTTTACCATGACTGTCAGACCATAGGTAGAGTATGGGTATAGAAAAATACAAATAACAGTAGTACATCCCATTATAACAACTTGGCCCAAGACGATGAAATATGTATGTAATAACAGAAATTCGCTATATACAGTACAAACAATAAAGAAGACATATCATTGCTGTTTATGAACAGTGCTGTACGGAGAATGCGCTTTAGAGGAATTCTACAGTACATAATTTCGCCGTTTCAAACACAGATGACAGAAGTCTATTCACAATAAGAGTCAGCTAATAAATTTAGAGAAGTCTATTCACAATAAGAGTCAGCTAATAAATTATGTCCATTCACAATAAGTCAGCTAATAAATTATGTCCATTCACAAAAGAGTCAGCTAATAAATTATGTCCATTCACAATAAGAGTCAGCTAATAAATTATGTCCATTCACAATAAGAGTCAGCTAATAAATTATGTCAATTCACAATAAGAGTCAGCTAATAAATTATGTCCATTCACAATAAGAATCAGCTAATAAATTATGTCCATTCACAATAAGAGTCAGCTAATAAATTATGTCCATTCACAATAAGAATCAGCTAATAAATTATGTCCATTCACAATAAGAGTCAGCTAATAAATTATGTCCATTCACAATAAGAGTCAGCTAATAAATTATGAGAAATCTATAATAAGAGTCAGCAAATAAATTAAATCTATTCACAATATGAGTCAGCTAATAAATTATGAGAAATCTATTCACAATAAGAGTCAGCTAATAAGTTTAGAGAAGTCTATTCACAATAAGAGTCAGCTAATAAGTTTAGAAAAGTCTATTCACAATAAGAGTCCGCTAATAAATTATGTCCATTCACAATAAGAGTCAGCAAATAAATTATGAGAAATCTATTCACAATAAGAGTCAGCTAATAAATTATGAGAAATCTATTCACAATAAGAGTCAACTAATAAATTAAATCTATTCACAATATGAGTCAGCTAATACATTATGAGAAATATATTCACAATAAGAGTCAGCTAATACATTATGCAAACAGTTAGAGATTGTGGGTGTGAATAAATGGACAGTCGTTGACAAAAAAAATATGAAGGAAAGGGGGGGGGGAGTGATAATTGACCAAAGTTGACATTAATAATACTGTTTATTATATACCTATTTAATTGTTTGAATTTAAAATCAATAGTGGAGAGGGAGTGATAATTTTTAAAATAGTTAAGCGGGGGGAGGGGGGTCAAAAATTGTCCAACATTGTTGACGTAAATCATGGACAGTCCATATTTCCATATTTAGAAATGAACTGACAACATAAATATGGGTGATGTTGTCAACAATACGCACGACATTTACTGTTATTTCGTGGGTGATGCTAGACTATCGGAGATAAGTTTCTGTCATGGGAACTAGTCATTGAAGAGTTTAGGAGAATATTCTGTCATGGGAACTAGTCATTGAAGAGTTTAGGAGAATATTCTGTCATGGGAACTAGTCATTGAAGAGTTTAGGAGAATATTCTGTCATGGGAACTAGTCATTGACGAGTTTATGAGAAGATTATATCATGGGAACTAATAATTGAAGAGTTTAGGAGAAGATTATATCATGGGAACTAGTCATTGAAGAGTTTAGGAGAAGATTATATCATGGGAACTAATAATTGAAGAGTTTAGGAGAAGATTATATCATGGGAACTAGTCATTGAAGAGTTTAGGAGAAGATTATATCATGGGAACTAGTCATTGAAGAGTTTAGGAGAAGATTATATCATAGGAACTATTAATTGAAGAGTTTAGGAGATTATATCATGGGAACTAATAATTGAAGAGTTTAGGAGAAGATTATATCATGGGAACTAGTCATTGAAGAGTTTAGGAGAAGATTATATCATGGGAACTAATAATTGAAGAGTTTAGGAGAAGATTATATCATAGGAACTAATAATTGAAGAGTTTAGGAGAAGATTATATCATGGGAACTAATAATTGAAGAGTTTAGGAGAAGATTATATCATAGGAACTAATAATTGAAGAGTTTAGGATAAGATTATATCATAGGAACTAATAATTGAAGAGTTTAGGAGAAGATTATATCATGGGAACTAATAATTGAAGAGTATAAAAATTGTCAGAGAGAAGAGTCTATCATTGGAACTGAACATCGGTCAGAGAGAAGATTCTATCATTGGAACTGAACATCGGTCAGAAAGAAGAGTCTATCATTGGAACTGAACATCGGTCAGAAAGAAGAGTCTATCATTGGAACTGAACATTGAAGAGTTTGAAGATTTTCAGAGAGAAGATTCTATCATGGGAAATTTTCCTGCAGACTTATCTTGATGTCATTTGCTATGCAACGAATGAAACACACAATTGCTTTCAGAAAAATACATACACCCCCTCCACCCCACACCACAAGAAGCTACCTATTTTGAGACGTAAAATCCCAAATACTAGGCGTACATGTAACAACTTAAACATTAGCATAACGTGCCCTACTCTATCCCTGCTTAAATCACACGAAAATGTGCCATGTTTATTTCAAAGCGAACACGCGCACCAACAAAAAAAACCCAAAAAACAATTAAAAGCTTTGAAAGCAATTTGTTAAAGATATTAGTGGATACAACAGGCGTTACAGATGTGAAAGAAATGCATTTTGACGCAGTGGCCATGCAACGTTGATCGTCTCAAAGTTTAAAAACACAACTGTAGCCATTTGAATGTTCATATCTAGAGTAACCACTGATGTTTTAGAAATAACTCCAGGTGGCCATGTAAATAAAACCCCAGATACCACAAATTATATAATGCATCTAAATAAGGCCAGGGTCTGAGAAATTGACTTCAATAAGGGAAGCATGTTGCCTAGAAAAGGTCACTCATTAATTTTTGTGTAAAATCACATCGTTTCCATTAGACTTTGCGACCTTTATTTTTTTTAAATCTTCACGTGCGGGGAGGATTTACCTGTCGTTTGGCTAAATTTATAGTACTAGAAGTATGTTCTGATTTCATAAATCGAATTTACTTTTAAAAAACCGCAGATAAAAGAAAATTTGGACAAAATAAACCGAGTACACAAGACGACGATGAAAAAGATCTTAAGAAAAATACCAATTGTGGCATCCCTGCTCATTTCTTGATTAGGAACTAGCATCACATCACGTGGTACACTACTATAATTGCTCCGTCCTCCGTTCCAGCAGCCATCTCAGTGTATGAAGACAGAGTCACGGTCAGGTGTTGATTGTGTGATATTCGGGACTTTCAAAAAAATTACTTTTCCTTCCCTCCCCCTAGACACTTCCATTTCTGACATTCTATGTATGTTCACGTTCTCAGCCTCATTGACATCATCTTCATCTTGAAGTTCATTTATTACTGTCTAGATCAAGTCTGCTTTATCTCTTCTCAGCATTGTGTCATATGTCGCGCATTGCCTGCCAATACGTCCGCTCTCTCGTTTCCTCTGACTCCAGCATGCCCAGGGCAGCATATCCACATAATGCTCTTAACAATTGAGTTATATAATAAATCCCAACAATTCATTTCTCAGCATGTACTTTTCTATCTTGCGCAGCATGCTTTGAGAGCCTGTGAGTATTACTAAGTGTGTTGATGTATCAGTTATTAACCAATTAAAAGCTGCTGTAACTCCCTCTATCTCCATCCTCATGCTCGATGTGACAGTGGAGTATGCAGATTTCTCAACAACTTCATACCGTTTCAGTAGGCCAAAAAAACTCCAACCGCTTTTAGTTGTGTTTCTGTTAACTGAGCCATCGGTGTATATAATTATGTCTTGCGGTTTCGAGTGTAGCTGGCCGAGTTCATGCACTGTAACCTGGGCCCTGACACCCGTCCATTTCCGACACGCTTTATCTAGTTGTATTATTACTTTATTCGGTGATTTTTTTCTCAATGTTTACCCATTACCTGCCCTTTCCTATTTCTTTTAATTCACATGCTCTTCGCAGTATGTATTCAGCCTCTGCCATCCATGATCTGTCACGCTTGATTCGTTTTCCCTTTGACTCATCTAGACATTGGTGCAATGGGTGGTGGTTGTATTCTGTTACTTTAAGGTACAACCTAACCTGTGCTACCCGAAGTCAAACATAAATAACCAAAATATCGGAGGATGTCCGAACCCAAAGTCACATTCTGATACTGGGGAGATGAAGCAGAAATCTCATTTCAGAGATGGGTGTATCCCTAATACACCCGAGTACCGCTCTCATTGCCTCATTTTGGACTTTTTCCAATCTATCGACTTGTGTCTGTGACAGTGTTATTAGGCCGAGACCATAATTTATAACAGATAGCACCACCACTTGTAGAAGCAAAAACAGGACCCATTTCTTCATGTCGAAAGTCGTCATAACCTTGATAACACTGATCCCTCTTTTAGCCTCCCGAGAGACTTCTATCAAAGGTTATCCCGAGATATTTAAGGTCCTGTTCTCTATCAATGGTTATCCCGAGATATTTAAGGTCCTGTTCTCTATCAAAGGTTATCCCGAGATATTTAAGGTCCTGTTCTCTATCAAAGGTTATCCCGAGATATTTAAGGTCCTGTTCTCTATCAAAGGTTATCCCGAGATATTTAAGGTCCTGTTCTCTATCAAAGGTTATCCCGAGATATTTAAGGTCCTATTCTCTATCAAAGGTTATCCCGAGATATTTAAGGTCCTATTCTCTATCAAAGGTTATCCCAAGATATTTAAGGTCCTGTTCTCTATCAAAGGTTATCCCGAGATATTTAAGGTCCTATTCTCTATCAAAGGTTATCCCGAGATATTTAAGGTCCTATTCTCTATCAAAGGTTATCCCAAGATATTTAAGGTCCTGTTCTCTATCAAAGGTTATCCCGAGATATTTAAGGTCCTATTCTCTATCAAAGGTTATCCCGAGATATTTAAGGTCCTATTCTCTATCAAAGGTTATCCCGAGATATTTAAGGTCCTATTCTCTATCAAAGGTTATCCCGAGATATTTAAGGTCCTATTCTCTATCAAAGGTTATCCCGAGATATTTAAGGTCCTATTCTCTATCAAAGGTTATCCCAAGATATTTAAGGTCCTGTTCTCTATCAAAGGTTATCCCGAGATATTTAAGGTCCTATTCTCTATCAAAGGTTATCCCGAGATATTTAAGGTCCTATTCTCTATCAAAGGTTATCCCGAGATATTTAAGGTCCTATTCTCTATCAAAGGTTATCCCAAGATATTTAAGGTCCTGTTCTCTATCAAAGGTTATCCCGAGATATTTAAGGTCCTATTTTCTATCAAAGGTTATCCCGAGATATTTAAGGTCCTATTTTCTATCAAAGGTTATCCCAAGATATTTAAGGTCCTGTTCTCTATCAATGAATAGCACATGCAACTGACAGCTGGCAGTGTGTCATTGGCCAGATTATTATTTAAGGCGTACCAGAGGATTTTTTTATTTCGAAGGATTGATCACAGCGTTGTATGTTCTGCACCATATCGACAATTGATCTAGTCCACTCTGTACACAGTCAGCGATATCTGTCCTGTTCCTGACCATGTTGTATAGTAGAATATAATCAGCGTATGTTAGAACTCTATAATTGCTGGGAGTTTGCAATTGAAGAATTCTCAACGTATACACATTAAACAGTACTGGTGACAGGGGACATCCTTGTGGCAGACCCGGTGCTATTGTTCTGAACTCAGACGTCCATGATCTGCACATCAGAGCAACTTTTCTACAGATTAACATATTTTCTATCCAGCGTATAATCCAGGGATGGATATCGTTTTCCCTTACCATGTCGACAAGATGGGTGTAACTAACTCTATTGTACACATCTCCTAGATCTATTGCTACAACTACAGATTCCTCATTAGTATAACTAACTCTATTGTACACATCTCCTAGATCTATTGCTACAACTACAGATTCCTCATTAGTATAACTAACTCTATTGTACACATCTCCTAGATCTATTGCTACAACTACAGATTCCTCATTAGTATAACTAACTCTATTGTACACATCTCCTAGATCTATCGCTACAACTACAGATTCCTCATTAGTATAACTAACTCTATTGTACACATCTCCTAGATCTATTGCTACAACTACAGATTCCTCATTAGTATAACTAACTCTATTGTACACATCTCCTAGATCTATTGCTACAACTACAGATTCCTCATTAGTATAACTAACTCTATTGTACACATCTCCTAGATCTATTGCTACAACTACAGATTCCTCATTAGTATAACTAACTCTATTGTACACATCTCCTAGATCTATTGCTACAACTACAGATTCCTCATTAGTATAACTAACTCTATTGTACACATCTTCTAGATCTATCGCTACAACTACATATTCCTCATTAGTATAACTAACTCTATTGTACACATCTCCTAGATCTATTGCTACAACTACAGATTCCTCATTAGTATAACTAACTCTTATGATACACATCTCCTAGATCTATCGCTACAACTACAGATTCCTCATTTATATTTCTGTATACCTGCTTACATTAGTTGTCAACGCAATGTCTAAAATTTCTTGTCAGAGCAGATCAACTGGCATCGTGTGCGATTGTGGCAAAGGGCGATGGGGCAATGGATCGCGCTGACATTTTGAACTCCTTAAGAGATATAGCACGCGAGAGTGAGACTAATGTGGATGATGATTCCTTTTCAATGGCCAGGATTAAAGATCAGGGATTGAGATGCGGTGTTGCTAGAAGTTAACATTTTGGAGGGCGCAGAAGAATGATAGTCAACCAGCATAGGACCGGTACTGTCAGCAGAAGTGTGATGGCGGATACACTCAAGGAGAGATCGGAGCAACTATGGATGTGTCCAGTTTGCAGTGATGATGATCCGACGACTAACTAACTAACTAACAATGTCTAAAATAGCAACCAACCCCCATCCCATGGTGTTCTGCATCTCCCAACACACGTGTTGGAACAAATAATTGAGAATATTGGTGTGAATTTTGGAGATAGGGTATTAGGAAATAACTTTTCTTTGTTTACTTACCGTTGAAGAAACCACTTCTCTCTTTACTTTTTATTAAAAACCACTTCTCCCACATTATCATCAAAGAAACAACTTCTCTCATTTTATCATCAAAGATGCCACCACTATTATCAAAGAAACCACTTCTCTCACTTCATCATTAAAGAAGCTATTCTCTCACTTTGTCATCAAAGAAACCACTTCTCTCACTTTATCATCAAAGGAGCCACCTCTCTCACTTTGTCATCAAAGAAACCACTTCTCTCACTTTATCATCAAAGGAGCCACCTCTCTCACTTTGTCATCAAAGAAACCACTTCTCTCACTTTGTCATCAAAGAAACCACTTCTCTCACTTTATCATCAAAGAAACCACTTCTCTCCCTTTATAATTAAAGAAGCCATTCTCTCACTTTGTCATCAAAGAAACCACTTCTCTCACTTTATCATCAAAGGAGCCACCTCTCTCACTTTGTCATCAAAGAAACCACTTCTCTCACTTTATCATCAAAGAAACCATTTCTCTCACCTTATCATCAAAGGAGCCACCTCTCTCACTTTGTCATCAAAGGAGCCACCTCTCTCACTTTGTCATCAAAGAAACCACTTCTCTCACTTCATCATGAAAGAAGCCATTCTCTCACTTTGTCATCAAGGAAACCACTTCTTTCACCTTATCATCAAAGGAGCTACCTCTCTCACTTTATCATCAAAGAAACCACTTCTCTCACTTTATCATCAAAGAAACCACTTCTCTCTCTATCATTAAAGAAGCCATTCTCTCACATTTTCCTTAAGGAAACCACCTTTCTCACTTCATCAAAGAAGCCACCTCTCTTACTTTATCAACAAAGAAACAAATGAACAAATAACTAGAAGACAGAATATATGTTTTCGTAATGGATATATATATAAATATAAATACAGGGAGAATGCTTTATTAACACTTTTTATGAAAAAAGAATTAATAAAGGAAGCAAAAATCAAACACATAAAATATTTTGGACATATTAAAAGACATGACGCATTGTTGAAGATCTTACTTGAGGGTAAACTCGATGAGATGCGAACGCGAGGTAGGCAGTGATACAAGTGTGATGGAAACATCACGAGATAGACATGTTATAGTTTAGCAGAGTGCACCACCAAAGCAAGGTAGAGAAGATATTGGAGGACTGCTATAGCCGACCTTCGTTGCGGAGACGGCACTTGATGATGATGATAAATATGTAAGTTTCATCGGCCTATCAGCCAATTATAGGTTTCATCGGCCTATCAGCCAATTATAGGTTTCATCGGCCTATCAGCCAATTATAGGTTTCATCGGCCTATCAGCCAAATGTAGGTTTCATCGGCCTATCAGCTAAATGGGGCCTGCTGAACTTGTTTTTTATTGGCTTGTCGAGGATAAAAAGTTAAGTTACCGCCACTTGATCTTTCCCTGATTTTGTGCAGGAGCAAAAAATAGCGACACTAAAACCTGCCATCCATGTCGTAAACAACAAATAATGTGATTTTGGTGGTAAGGTTTGCTGTCCTATACCTCATGTGGTCAGTGACCCAGAAATCACCTAATTTATCAGATTGCGCAGATATCGCAGCCAAACTGTAAACAATGGCACAACTCAGTTTTCCGAACTACATTCTGGTAATATGCATGAGTTTTAGAATGAACCACGAGAAAGTATCAATTCGCACGTACTCTCCTCACTCTTTCTATCGGGATAATTTCTCCACAACTGTTAAGGTGCCTAATCTATTTCATGTATGCTCACTCCATCCATCATCTCGGTCGCACGCCACCCCTAACACACATCACCCAGGACAGAAACAGTCCGGTTCCTCACAAACTACACGAACAGCAGCCAAACCTTGGAGTCGGGTAAGAAAATCACAAGCGAAGCGTGGGTCTCAAGTGACGTCAGCACTAGAGCTAGAACCAGCAGTGCAAAACTTGTGTATGTTGCTAGGCCAACATGGCGTTGTTCGAGTTATTTTTAGATTCTTGTATCCAGCAGTACGCATGCTTGTGTAGGCTGGTACTACAAATAACCAACACTCAGATGTACGATAAGCTTGTAGTAGCGGGACGTAGACTTAATTGTGGGAAAGTAGACTTGTTTGTAGTAGTGGGGAAGTAGACTTGTTTATAGTAGTGGGGAAGTAGACTTGTTTATAGTAGTGGGGAAGTAGACTTGTTTGTAGTAGTGGGGAAGTAGACTTGTTTGTAGTTGTGGGGAAGTAGACTTGTTTGTAGTTGTGGGGAAGTAGACTTGTTTGTAGTAGTGGGAAGTGTTTGTAGTTGTGGGGAAGTAGACTTGTTTGTAGTGGTGGGGAAGTATACTTGTTTGTAGTGGTGGGAAGTGTTTGTAGTGGTGGGGAAGTAGACTTGTTTTGTAGTGGTGGGAAGTGTTTGTAGTGTTGGGCAAGTAGACTTGTTTGTAGTAGTGGGAAGTGTTTGTAGTAGTGGGGATGTAGACTTGTTTATAGTAGTGGGAAGTGTTTGTAGTTGTGGGGAAGTAGACTTGTTTGTAGTGGTGCGGAAGTATACTTGTTTGTAGTGGTGGGAAGTGTTTGTAGTGGTGGAGAAATAGACTTGTTTGTATTAGTGGGGAAGTAGACTTCATTGTAGTGGTGGGGAAGTAGACTTGTTTTGTAGTGGTTGGAAGTGTTTGTAGTGGTGGGGAAGTAGACTTGTTTGTAGTAGTGGAAAGTGTTTGTAGTGGTGGGGAAGTACACTTGTTTCTAGTGCTGGGGAAGTAGACTTGTTTGTAGTAGTGGGGAGGTAGACTTGTTTGTAGTAGTAGGGAAGTAGACTTGCTTGTAGTGGTGGGAAAGTAGACTTGTTTGTAATTGTGGGGAAGTAGACGTGTTTGTAATTGTGGGGAAGCAGACTTGTTTGTAGTAGTGGGGAAGTAGACTTGTATGTAGTAGTGGGGAAGTAGACTTGTTTGTAGTATTGGGGAAGCAGACTTGTTTGTAGTAGTGGGGAAGTAGACTTGTTTGTAGTAGTGGGAAGTAGACTTGTATGTAGTAGTGGGGAAGCAGACTTGTTTGTAAATGTGGGGAAGCAGACTTGTTTGTAATTGTGGGGAAGTAGACTTGTTTGTAATTGTGGGGAAGTAGAATTCTTTGTAGTAGTGGGGAAGTAGACTTGTTTATAGTAGTGGGGAAGTAGACTTGTTTGTAGTAGTGGGAAGTAGACTTGTTTGTAGTAGTGGGGAAGCAGACTTGTTTGTAGTAGTGGGGAAGCAGACTTGTTTGTAATTGTGGGGAAGTAGACTTGTTTGTAATTGTGGGGAAGTAGACTTGTTTGTAATTGTGGAGAAGCAGACTTGTTTGTAGTAGTGGGGAAGCAGTCTTGTTTGTAGTAGTGGGGAAGCAGACTTGTTTGTATTAGTGGTGAAGTAGACTTGTTTGTAGTAGTGGGGAAGTAGGCGTGTTTGTAATTGTGGGGAAGTAGACTTGTTTTTAATTGTGGGGAAGTAGACTTGTTTGTAATTGTGGGGAAGTAGACTTGTTTTTAAATGTGGGGAAGTAGACTTGTTTGTAATTGTGGGGAAGTAGACTTGTTTGTAGTGGTGGGGAAGTAGACTTGTTTGTAGTGGTGGGAAGTGTTTGTAGTGGTGGGGAAGTAGACTTGTTTGTAGTGGTGGGAAAGTAGACTTGGTTGTAGCGGTGGGGAAGTAGACTTGTTTGTAGTGGTGGGGAAGTAGACTTGTTTGTAGTAGTGGGGAAGTAGAATTGTTTGTAGTAGTGGAGAAGTAGACTTGTTTGTAGTAGTGGGAAGTAGACTTGTTTGTAGTAGTGGGGAAGTAGACCTGTTTGTAATTGTGGGGAAGCAGACTTGTTTGTAATTGTGGGGAAGCAGACTTGTTTGTAATTGTGGGGAAGTAGACTTGTTTGTAATTGTGGGGAAGTAGACTTGTTTGTAATTGTCGAGAAGTAGACTTGTTTGTAATTGTGGGGAAGTAGACTTGTTTGTAATTGTGGGGAAGTAGACTTGTTTGTAATTGTGGGAAAGCAGACTTGTTTGTAGTAGTGGGAAAGTAGACTTGTTTGTAATTGTGGGGAAGTAGACTTGTTTTTAATTGTGGGGAAGTAGACTTGTTTTTAATTGTGGGGAAGTAGATTTGTTTGTACTTGTGGGGAAGTAGACTTGTTTGTAGTGGTGGGAAGTGTTTGTAGTGGTGGGGAAGTAGACTTGTTTGTAGTGCTGGGGAAGTAGACTTGGTTGTAGTGGTGGGGAAGTAGACTTGTTTTGTAGTTGTAGGAAGTGTTTGTAGTGGTGGGGAAGTAGACTTGTTTGTAGTAGGTGGGAAGTAGACTTGTTTGTAGTGGTGGGGAAGTAGACTTGTTTTTAGTGGTGGGGAAGTAGACTTGTTTGTAGTAGTGGGGAAGTAGACTTGTTTGTAATTGTGGGGAAGCAGACTTGTTTGTAATTGTGGGAAAGTAGACTTGTTTGTAATTGTGGGGAAGTAGACTTGTTTGTAATTGTGGGAAAGTAGACTTGTTTGTAGTAGTGGTGAAGTAGACTTGTTTGTAGTAGTGGGGAAGCAGACTTGTTTGTATTAGTGGGAAAGCAGACTTGTTTATAGTAGTGGGGAAGTAGACTTGTTTGTAATTGTGGGGAAGTAGACTTGTTTGTAATTGTGGGGAAGTAGACTTGTTTTTAATTGTGGGGAAGTAGACTTGTTTGTAATTGTGGGGAAGTAGACTTGTTTTTAGTGGTGGGATGTGTTTGTAGTGATGTGGAAATAGACTTGTTTGTAGTAGGTGGGAAGTAGACATGTTTGTAGTGGTGGGGAAGTAGACTTGTTTTTAGTGGTGGGGAAGTAGACTTGTTTGTAGTGGTGGGGAAGTAGACTTGTTTTTAGTGGTGGGGAAGTAGACTTGTTTTTAGTGATGGGGAAGTAGACTTTTTTGTAGTGGTGGGGAAGTAGACTTGTTTTGTAGTTGTGGGAAGTGTTTGTAGTGGTGGGGAAGTAGACTTGTTTGTAGTAGGTGGGAAGTAGACTTGTTTGTATTGGTGGGGAAGTAGACTTGTGTTTAGTGGTGGGGAAGTAGACTTGTTTGTAGTAGTGGGGAAGTAGACTTGTTTGTAGTAGTGGAGAAGTAGACTTGTTTGTAATTGTGGGGAAGTAGACCTGTTTGTAATTGTGGGGAAGTAGACTTGTTTGTAATTGTGGGGAAGTAGACTTGTTTGTAGTAGTTGGGAAGCAGACTTGTTTGTAGTAGTGGGGAAGTGGACTTGTTTGTAGTAGTGGGGAAGTGGACTTGTTTGTAGTAGTGGAGAAGTAGACTTGTTTGTAATTGTGGGGAAGTAGACCTGTTTGTAATTGTGTGGAAGTAGACTTGTTTGTAATTGTGGGGAAGTAGACTTGTTTGTAGTAGTGGGGAAGTAGACTTGTTTATAGTAGTGGGGAAGTAGACTTGTTTGTAGTAGTGGGAAGTAGACTTGTTTGTAATTGTGGGGAAGTAGACTTGTTTGTAATTGTGGGGAAGTAGACTTGTTTGTAGTGGTGATAATCAATCAAAATAAGTGATTAATACATAATCAATCATAATCATTGATTAACACAGAATCCCTTTGATACAACAAGGGCGTGGACTTCTAGGGAAGAGATAGGGCCACTGTCTTTCAATGTATCGTATATGAATCGACTAAGGACAGATGGAGAAAGCTGACAGCTGTTGAAAATAAATTTCCTTTTCACTGTATTTGTTGTCTCGATTTCTGTATTTTGTCTTCTGTTAAATGGCCCCTATGTATAACCAAGACATGCAGGACAGCGGACATTATATCTTAGTCTATCAGTGAGAGACTCCTATATGGGCCAAAATTATAGATGTGGCAACACTGCGGATGATTGATTTGCGAGTCTAAAAATGCGACGGACCCTTTCGCCTTGGTGGTGGTCTCTGCTAGACTGAAACCTGTGCATTTCGTGATGTTTCTTTCCCACGTGTGTTTCTATCTATCTCTTGCTCGCATCTCCTAAACTGAACCCTCCTCAAGTAAAAGCCTTCAACAAGATGTTAAAAAAATAAAATTTGGTAGCATATCCTTTTCAGGACGTAGCGATCAACCCAGAATTTGTTGACTGTGGGGATTTTCTAGGCAATATAAATATGTTAGTAGTTTGCCATTGCCCTTATGAACGATCCGGTTGGACAACTGCCTGTGGCGAGGATCGAACTCGGTACCTTGGCCGCCACAGACGTGCTCTGTACCACTTCGCCACAGAGCCGGACAACAAGATGTTATGTCTTTTAAAATGTCACATCTCAAAGTCATGAATAATGTCTTCTAGTTTATTCATTGTTCATGTTTCTGAGCCATACATAAAATATAGAATAAATATAACATTTTATAATTCTCATTGTTAGTTTACTTGTATTTTGTTTAGATGTTAATATTTTCCTCATGTCATTGAAGGTACTTTTCGCCATTCCTATTCTCTTTTTAACTTCTGTTTCACATCTGCCATCATTTCTGATTATGTGTCCGAGATCTGTGATACTGATAATGTTCTACTTGCAGCATTTCTCCATTTTTGTTTATACTGTGCACCTGTTCTTCTGCTATTCTGCTGATTATGATGATAATCTTACTGTCTCCTACTGACGATCGAACTCATTTAGACATCACACCTACCTGTATAGACCACTGATCATAAGTACCAAACCTACCTGTATAGACCACTAATCATAAGTACCAACCTACCTGTATAGACCACTGATCATATGCTGCTGACAACAGAAGAAGAAGAAGGTCACGAAGGATGTAAAATCATTGATCGCGTTTTATACATTTCAGCTCATTCGTTATATTGTGTATTCATAACAAACTAGCTAAATCCTTGCACACACAAAAATAATGCAAAAATTGTCTGCTACCGGAACACTTCTTCGGTCAGTTTTCTATTTTAGCATCTATCCAGGATTTTTGAAATATTCTTGAAACACATTTTCAAAGTGTGAGAATGATTTTTAGAATTCCTTGCCACTAAATTGTTCTTTTTTTCTGCTTTCGAACATAACTTCAGTTATGTTTTTTTTTAAACATTTATTTACTGGTGTATTGCACAATCTGCAGAAGACATTCTCAGATGAATCAGCGTGTTTACATTTTACTTACATCAGTTAAATCCCGTTATAACAACTTGATACGAGTCGAAGATATATATATATATATATAAATGGATAATTATAAACGGAGCTCTGTACTTGTTGGGGTTCTTTATAGGCTCCTCGGAAACAACATGTAGACGGACGATATTTTGCTCCTTTATAGATTTGATCAAATGCAAGCCGGTGGCGCTCGCAGAAAATCTTAAGCGTTATGTGTTATAGTAAAGCATTGGTATTATTGAATGACGTTTTTACTGACCTATGGACAATGGTGCAATGGTCTAACGAATGTAAGCAATTGATTTTGGCTAGGCATACCAAGTAATATAAATTAGTATAATTGCATATTATTAACGTTTACTCCGTTTCAATTGAGGTTTACGATGTATTCACACGTTAGCTATTTTGTCTACTTGCCTTTCTGTTATTTATTTTTGTAATTTAATCTATAAAATGAACTATTTAGATTTTACATCTTTCTTTCGAGCGCTTAATATGTTCAATTAGAAATACGAGATTATGCACCGTTCATATAAATACGCAATTTGGAGCACTCGAACATACGGTCTGAATAGTCATGTGAGTAGTGTGCCGGACTCACGTACTGTCGATCATTGTTCGTTCTACAGAGATTTGTGCAAAATTGTCTAAAGATAAAAAAATGTAAATACATATCAACCCATTCTCTAGAATACTTACATGCTGAGGTCGCTTACCATGGCTTATGTCACTGAACATTAGTCACATTTATTATTCTTTGTGTTATTAGCAAATGTGAAATACAGAAAGCGTCGAATCTGCCAAAATAACTGACGCCTTCTGAGATGAACAATCAAGGAATATATCAGATTGACTTGCATACATGCTCAGTGGTACAACTTATATTTGGTTTCTTGATTGGATTACTCATTTTTTCCGTAATACAAATCTATATCTTTATTACGTCAAATTCACAAACTTAAGCACAGTTTTGGATCATCATCATGTGACATTCTTTCCAGAACGTGGTTATTCTAAAGGATTCTTTAAACACTCCGCGATTATGGACGAATTGACCTGCCGCAGCTAGAGACATGTTTAAACAATCTGATATATAACTACACAATCGTCGTCTTGGGCGCCCTCTTTCCCTGTGGCCGTTAACTCTGCCTTCAGCTATTAATCTTTCCATGCTGTTATATCCCTTTATATGACCAAAACAAATCTTCTTGTTATGATGTTGCCAGCCCCCTTCGACGTTTATTGATCTTAACACTTCTTGATTTGTTTTTTTTAGCTGTCCATGGGTTTGTCTTTTTACTGCATACGTAAAATTCTTGAGTAGTATCTTATATTGAGAGCAACAATTATCTTTGCTATTGTTTTATTGAATGTGCATGCATGACAGCCGTATATTAGTTTGTTTGTTTGTTTGTTCATTTCGTGCCGCAAGCGACACATCGGACAGAAATTTTGGTTCTCCATATGATGCGGTCCGCTGCCTGCAGCTTTAGTTCCTGGATGGTCTTACAGCCTATTCATTCCCTTTCTTTAAGAATTAAATATTGCCACTGGAAATATGCAGATATAGATAAATCGGTGTAATCTTTTCCAGAATGAAGAGCACGGACATTAACGCACTTTTTAATGACGTCATTGCCGCGAGTGTTCTAAGAAAACAATATTGTTCTCCATGTCATCACGCATGACAAGTGAAGTGTACCATGTATCTCTCGATACAAGGATACAAAATGCAATTTGGTACGACACGATAATAGTTGGCTGTAATCTAACATTGCTGGAGGTCCATTCAAGTTTTTACATTCTTTAGCCATAGTACTACATATTGTCTACGAATGTTTACTTCTCTGTTAGTTGACCAGAATTAATTTTCAATGAGATTGAAGGCAAAAGACGCCATGAAACTTACGTAACAGCGAAATTAAGACGAAACCCAGTAGTTGGTGGAGGAGTAAATTGTATTTTTCCGATATATATATATATATATATATATATATATAATATATATCATGATTATATCATGACATACAGTCCACACGATGGTCTGTGGCACATACTGAAACAATTAAATGTTGACATCACAATCATAGACATTATTGAAGGAATGTACACAAATGCATATAGTCAATCAATCAATCAATAAAACCCATAACCCTTCAGGGTCGTATGGGTACCACATTGGAAGCTTCAGCACACAGAGTCCTCCAGCGAATTCGATCCTCAGCGATGCGGATGAGTGTGGAAATATCTAGCCCTGTCCATTCCTTGATGTTGTCTGTCCATGTCTTTAGTTGTCCTCCTCTGCTTCTTCCACCCTCGACAGTTCCCTGCAGTATTGTTTTTGACAAGGAATCGTGCCTGCATACATGTCCGAACCATGCTAGTTTTCGTCGTTTCACTATTGAAAGCAATGGCTCCTGGACAAATGCACACATCTCTACTTTATTTCTTACGTACACATTGGTCTTATGTTCCCTATAGGAAATTCGTAGAATTCTTCTGTAGCATTTATACTCGAAAGCCTGTAATCTTCTCTCCATGTCCCCAGTGAGTGTCCAACTCTCACAACCATACAACACAACGGAAAGCACCAGCGACCTATACAGTTTGATTTTCACTCCAACACTGATGTTGCTTTTCCAAATCACAGTTAGCCTTGACAAGGACGCTAAAGCCATCTCCAGCCTTATTTTTAGTTCTGCTTTGCATTTACCATCGCTGCATATACTGGATCCGAGGTATTATACCGATATAAATGCATATAGTGCTGTCTTTTCAAACAATACAATTGGAGAGTTCTTTAAGACACATGTGGGAGTTCAGCAAGGATGTTTAATATCTCTAGTACTTTTCAACATATACTTAGAGCACATCATGCAGGAGGCACTACATGATTACAACACGTCTATATCGATCGGAGGTCGCCCTATTTGCAACTTGCGTTTCGCTGATGATATTGATCTTATAGCTGGGTCAGAAAAATCATTGCAAGAATTAACATCAAAGTTAGAAAAAGTTACCAGCAAGTACGGAATGGAAATCAATGCAGATAAGAGCAAAGTCTTGGTTAACAGCAGAGGCACAGAAAACCAGACTAATATCATGATGAATGGACATAAGCTTGAAGAGGTGAATACCTTCAAATACCTCGGATCCAGTATATGCAGCGATGGTAAATGCAAAGCAGAACTAAAAATAAGGCTGGATATGGCTTTAGCGTCCTTGTCACGGCTAACTGTGATTTGGAAAAGCAACATCAGTGTTGGAGTGAAAGTCAAACTGTATAAGTCGCTGGTGCTTTCTGTTGTGATGTATGGTTGTGAGAGTTGGACACTCACTGCGGACATGGAGAGAAGATTACAGGCTTTCGATTACAAATGCTACAGACGAATTCTACGAATTTCTCATAGGCAGCATTATACCAACTTGTACATAAGAAATAAAATAGAAATGTATGCAGGTGTACAAGAACCATTTTTATAAACAGTGAAACGACGAAAACTAGCACTGTTTGGACATGTATGCAGACATGACTCCTTGTCAAAAACAATACTGCAAGGAACTGTCGAAAGGGGAAGAAGAAAATGAGGGAAAATAAAAGCATGGACAGTCAACATCAAGGAATGGACAGGACACGATATTTCCTCACTCATCCGCATCGCTGAGTATAGAAATTTCTGGAGGAATATGTGTGCTGAAATATCCAATGTGGAACCCCTACAACCCTGAAGGGTTACGGGGTTTTGATTGATTGGTATACATATATATTTAGTCCTGTAGGGAACTGTGCAAATGCTATCTATTTTTTTAGAATCTATTTTTTAAAAGCCCACAATGTTACAAGATTAATAATTCATACGAGTTTCACAAAGATGAATATACGTAGAGAATGAAATACAATGAGTTTACATTTATGGGAGAGAGAGTGTGTATGTGTGTGTGTGTTTGTGTGTGTGTTAATATATGTGCAGCAATACCCTTAATGTAATCTAAATGTAATATTACTCTTCAGCGTTCATTCTCAAACTCCTACTACATCTTTCTTGCATGAGGACAGTGGTCATACTGCTTCCAGCATGGTGTAGTCCATAGAATGGAAATGTGTTGTGATTTTTGTTGTTGTTTTTTTTTTTTTGTTGCACTGATGGTCCATGGATTAGTGTACATGGTTAAGCCTATATTTTTTTAATGCTTATGATGTAAGTTTTTATATAACAAGTTGGCAACACTGAGATTATATTACATTGCGTGACACAGAAAATGTATATATCTGAATGGCGACACTGAGAAAATTTATACATCTTCTTCTTCTTCTTCAGCGTTCATTCTCAAACTCCTGCTGGATCTCTATTGCAGTAGGACAATGACCCTATTAGATTTCCAGCAGGATATAGTCCAGAGAATGGAAATGCGTTGTGTCGCCGTTTTATTTGCGCCAATGGCCCGACACATCCGTCTTCGGCGGGACTTATACATCTGAGTGGCGACACTGAGAAAATGTATACATCTGAATGTCTACTGTTAAATCAGCTGTCACCTTCTGTAAACCAGTCTTACGTCATTTCCTGTGGATCTCAATTTAACTTTAATTTGGGTCAACTAACAGAAAAGTAACAAAGAATGGTAGACAAGTAAAGCTTTTCTTCTGTGTTCTTTCTCACACTACTTCAGATTAGCAGGATGTAATCCGGAGAACGGAATGCGTTGTGTCATGACTTAACAGTTTTGCTGCGATATATGTGCATTTCAGCGCGATACATACGACTACTGTACAGTAAAGTTCAAAACGTGTCAGAAAACTCATTACTAAGGAAACTCATGTTTACTTGCAACGAACCTGCTATCGTGACGTAAAAAATCTCGTAGAACAAAGGTCATGGGCACGAATAGCATGAGGTTGGCATTATTGAAAACTAAACCGCAAAATTTGAATATATAATTAACACACACAAAAAAGCCAGAGAAGTACTATTAATCAAGTATGGGCTACAGTAACATAAATAGAAGTACTAATAATCAAATATGGGCTACAGTAACATAAATAGAAGTACTAATAATCAAGTATGGGCTACAGTAAAATAAATATCACAGGGATGATAGTGAATAAGTAAATAAGTGTTAGCATTTTCGCCTTTCTTCATTTTATTTTAATTGTTTTATCATTTTTTTTAGCAGTGATAGGCATTGCACGTTGGATTTTGAAGTTTGTTAATGAGCAATAATTTCAATCATCATATAAGGCATGTCGTTGAGATTATGTTTCATTGAATTTTTAAATATCGGAAAAATCTGTTTTGAGTGACTTTTATTCTACCCTGTTAAAAGAACTTAGTCAAATGTACCGGATTCGCTGGTGAATTAATTAAATGTGCCGGATATGTGGGTCACTTTGTCAAATGTACCAGATTCCAGAGTCACTTAGTTAAATGTACCGGTTTTTTGGGTTACTTAGTTAAATGTACTGGATTTGTGGGTCAATTAGTTAAATGTACCGGATTTGTGTATCACTTAGTTAAATGTACCGGATTTGTGGGTCAATTAGTTAAATGTACCGGATTTGAGTATCACTTAGTTAAATGTACCGGATTTGTGGGTCAATTAGTTAAATGTACCGGATTTGTGTATCACTTAGTTAAATGTACCGGATTCGAGGGTAACTTAGATAAATGTACCGGATTGGAGGGTAACTTAGATAAATGTACCGGATTCGAGGGTAACTTAGATAAATGTACCGGATTCGAGGGTAACTTATATAAATGTACCGGATTCGAGGGTAACTTAGATAAATGTACCGGATTCGCAGGTCACTTAAATGATGTACCGGAATTTTCGCATCACTTAACATATTTTAAATGAAGTCGCTGCTTGAAAAAAGGCTTGAACCTATGTTATTGAATATCCTTGCGTCTAGATCAGTACTGTAGATTTTCAGAGCACTAATCTGGACATCCATGATTGGACACAAGAACAGCTACTTGATAAAATAACTTAGACTCCGTTGTGTGACTGTGTAACTGTTTTTCCGTATTGTGCCATCGGGATTTGTTTCTCGCTTCAAGTTCCTTGTATAGAAAAACAGATTAACAATATTGACATGGGAGCTGTTTTTAGAGGATATAGCTAAAACTTGTTAAGCTTGGACGAGCATGACTTGACACTTTTTACAACTTTACAGAGGTTGTTCAGAGGTCTGTCTCTCTATCAGAGAGTACATCAATCTATCTATATATACATCCACCAATCTGTCTATATATACATCCACCACTCTGTCTATATATACATCCACCACTCTGTCTATATATACATCCACCACTCTGTCTATATATACATCCACCACTCTGTCTATATATACATCCACCACTCTGTCTATATATACATCCACCACTCTGTCTATATATACATCCACCACTCTGTCTATATATACATCCACCACTCTATCTATATATACATCCACCACTCTGTCTATATATACATCCACCACTCTGTCTATATATACATCCACCACTCTGTCTATATATACATCCACCACTCTGTCTATATATACATCCACCACTCTGTCTATATATACATCCACCACTCTGTCTATATATACATCCACCACTCTGTCTATATATACATCCACCACTCTGTCTATATATACATCCACCACTCTGTCTATATATACATCCACCACTCTGTCTATATATGTATCAATATATCTATATATGAATCAATATATATATATAATATAGGCCTATATATATCTGGTCACCCTGCCAATTATTCGAGTCGCGCTCGCCTCCAACGCCTTTAACAAACTCTCAAATTTCTGGAGTTCGAAGATCGCAAGTAAACACATCAAACTGTTACTTTTCAATGCAAGTGTGATTCCATCATTGACATATGGATGTGAAAGTTGGAAATCTACCGCAGTAATAGATCAGATGTTAGTTGCCTTCGAGAATAGATGCCTCAGAAAAACCACAAATACTAATTGGAAAGATTTCAAATCAAACGACATACTAAGAGAGGAGACACAACAAGAATACGTGACGATCATCAGAAAACGCCACTGGACATACATGGGCCACATATTTATAATCAAGGAAGACTGAATTCCACGACAAGCCTTTATGTGAACACCAGATGGGAAAATAAAACGGGGAAGACCAAAAACAACGCTCAGAAGAACATTTATTAATGAATTAAAATCAACAGGCATAAATGCACAAGACCTGCAATCCCTAGCAACTGACCGACAGGCATGGAGAACCATGACATCCGCTCTATGTGCCAAACTTGGCAAAAGAGGAACTGACTGACTGCAAATTATAGGTATTGGCGAGTTGTGAGTGTGAGACTGGCATACTAGCCCCTCTGCCACGGAATAAATAGAGTAAATTTTTTTATTTTTTTTTAAACACCAATCACCTAAACAGAACGTGCGTAATTTATTATTAAATTTACTTAGAGAAACAAAACGCCGAGAAGGGTAATTAAAAATAACGAGGAATAATATCAAGAAATGTAACAGATATCACGACATATGACTTGCATAAATTCCTTGTTCGTGATTACGTCTGCTAGTGAGCAGCCAGTCGATAGTTGGAGAGAGAACAACGCCCCCTGCTGTTACCTACAGTTCGGGGTAAATTGTGCAGGCATGAATGAGCAAGCGTTTGTGTTGTGTGTTTCGGACAGCAGTCAAAAATGTCTATCGGAAATCATAATTAAATTAACTAGTCTGTTCGATGGAACAGTTCTTCTGTACTGATCGGTTAGTTGTAGCAGGTTCTACTGTACTGATATATTATCTGATAGTTGGAGCAGTTCTACTGTACTGATATACTGATCGATAGTTGGGACAATTCTACTGTACTGATATATTATCTGATAGTTGGAGCAGTTCTACTGTACTGATATATTATCTGATAGTCGGGACAGTTCTACTGTACTGATATATTATCTGATAATTGGAACAGTTCTACTGTACTGATATATTATCTGATAATTGGAACAGTTCTACTGTACTGATATATTATCTGATAGTTAGAACAGTTCTACTGTACTGATATACTGACTATTAATAATTCATTATTTCGTTGCTCGAATATACCATCCCTTGCACTACACGTGGTCCTCTACTGCTGTGCCGCCTTCGCTATAGAGGACAACGTGTATTGCAAGTGATAGTACATTCGAGAAAACATGTGAGAACATAAAACTGTACAGTCTAGGATATCAGTCTAGGATATTAGTCTAGGATATCAGTCTAGGATATCAGTCTAGGATATAAGTCTGGGATATCAGTGTAGTCATACTGTGTGCTGCAACAGTTTAGTCTAGGATATCAGTCTAGGATATCAGTCTAGGAATTCAGTGTAGTCATACTGTGTGCTGCAAAAGTTTAGTCTAGGATATCAGTCTAGGATATCAGTGTAGTCATACTGTGTGCTGCAACAGTTTAGTCTAGGATATCAGTCTATGATATCAGTCTAGGATATCAGTCTAGGATATCAGTGTAGTCATACTGTGTGCTGCAACAGTTTAGTCTAGGATATCAATCTAGAATATCAGTCTAGGATATCAGTGTAGTCATACTGTGTGCTGCAACAGTTTAGTCTAGGATATCAGTCTATGATATCAATAGGATATCAGTGTAGTCATACTGTGTGCTGCAACAGTTTAGTCTAGGATATCAGTCTAGAATATCAGTCTAGGATATCAGTCTAGGATATCAGTGTAGTCATACTGTGTGCTGCAACAGTTTAGTCTAGGATATCAATCTAGAATATCAGTCTAGGATATCAGTGTAGTCATACTGTGTGCTGCAACAGTTTAGTCTAGGATATCAGTCTATGATATCAATAGGATATCAGTGTAGTCATACTGTGTGCTGCAACAGTTTAGTCTAGGATATCAGTCTAGAATATCAGTCTAGGATATCAGTCTAGGATATCAGTGTAGTCATACTGTGTGCTGCAACGATGTTTTGACGTTGCGGATAGAGAGATAGTGTAAGTCTCCTGTGCAACTAATTCTCCCTCCATCTCAGTCTACACTGCCCATTCTCCACCTTCAATGCGTTAACTCCACTTTCAATGCGTTAACTCCACCTTCAATGCGTTAACTCCACTTTCAATGCGTTAGCCAGATGTTTCGCACGAGATTCGGAAATAACCGCTATCATGGTGCACTACGAGAGTATGCGCCTTTAGGGCAGAGGTGGGTAACTTTTTATGGTCCGAGGGCCGGATGCACAAATATAGAGCAAGCCGCGGGCCGGAAGAAAACAAAAAAAAGCTAACCTGGAAGTTTAATGACAGTATCCCAGCAAATTAATGTAGAAATCCTCAGAGATGCTGGAATAAAATTATAAATTATAGCAAAAACTGAAAGCAACCAGTCACTGTTTTTAGGGCATGTGATGGGAAAAGTAAAACTCGAACATTTAGTAACCACAGGAAAGATCAAGGGGAGAAGAGACAAAAGGAAGACAAAGAGAGAAATTTATGGATGGGTTGTGACTGTGGTATAAACGATGTTACCAACTGAACTTATTAACAGTACAAGGGGTAGAGAATTGTGGACAAACATGATCGTCTACGCCACTCGGCAAGGTACTTGATTGGTTGAAGGTAATAATGAGTCCAGAATATGTGCTGGAATACAAAACGGACCAACAATTTAAAAAAGTTTGAACCTTAACCGCAGGCAGCGTTGTCTACTACAACTTTCCAGAACCGTATTAATATTAATACGCATTACAATTGTTTATCTTATGGACATTTATATATACTGTTCACAACAAAGAAACACAACTTTTTTGGAGTTGCTTTTATAAAAGATATTTGCTGATTTGACATCATTCAACCTATCAACTGTGTCCATCTGGTCATTAACTTCTTGTGGTTACCTGAATTATACTCACCTCATAATTCGTGAGGTCAAGGTAAAAACAACATTTTGGGCAATAACTCGTGACAGGTTCATGAGAATTCCTTATTACTTACTGAACACAAAACTCTCTGACCATATTATTGAAAGATTATAAAAGATTGACGGTTCTCGAATAAATTCAGTTGAAAAATTATATGCGAAATTTGGTTCATCTCACTACAGAACAACCATATATCATTGGACACTACAGACTGGACAATCACAAAGCGTAGTGGCCAGACAATTTAGTATGGTAAGAAACACCATTATCCGCCACTAGAGGTGATTTAAACATATTGGCTCAGTGGCAGTCGGCAACGCATAGGAAGACCCACAGCTCCTGCCGAAGACGGCTTCATACGGCTGCGTCACCTCAGTAATCGAATTGCAGCTGCGTCATCCACAGGCAAATCAATGCCAGCAGCTTGTCCACTCAATGCCAGCAGCTTGTCCACTCAATGCCAGCAGCTCGTCCACTCAATGCCAGCAGCTCGTCCACTCAATGCCAGCAGCTCGTCCACTCAATGCCAGCAGCTTGTCCACTCAATGCCAGCAGCTCGTCCACTCAATGCCAGCAGCTCGTCCACTCAATGCCAGCAGCTTGTCCACTCAGTGCCAGCAGCTCGTCCACTCAATGCCAGCAGCTTGTCCACTCAATGCCAGCAGCTCGTCCACTCAATGCCAGCAGCTTATCCACTCAATGCCAGCAGCTGGTCCACTCAATGCCAGCAGCTCGTCCACTCAATGCCAGCAGCTTGTCCACTCAATGCCAGCAGCTTGTCCACTCAATGCCAGCAGCTTGTCCACTCAATGCCAGCAGCTTGTCCACTCAATGCCAGCAGCTTGTCCACTCAATGCCAGCAGCTTGTCCACTCAATGCCAGCAGCTTGTCCACTCAATGCCAGCAGCTTGTCCACTCAATGCCAGCAGCTTGTCCACTCAATGCCAGCAGCTCGTCCACTCAATGCCAGCAGCTTGTCCACTCAATGCCAGCAGCTTGTCCACTCAATGCCAGTAGCTTGTCCACTCAATGCCAGCAGCTCGTCCACTCAATGCCAGCAGCTCGTCCACTCAATGCCAGCAGCTTGTCCACTCAATGCCAGCAGCTTGTCCACTCAATGCCAGCAGCTTGTCCACTCAATGCCAGCAGCTTGTCCACTCAATGCCAGCAGCTTGTCCACTCAATGCCAGCAGCTCGTCCACTCAATGCCAACAGCTCGTCCACTCAATGCCAGCAGCTTGTCGAATTTCAGATCAAACTGTCAGGAACCGGCTGCACGACACTGGTCTTTGGGCTAGAATACCTTCATAAGTCTTGTTTTTATGGACCCGCATCGCCAGAACAGACTACAGTGGGCGAACCAGCATCGTCAATAGACCGTTAGGAATGACTGGAGATGGGTTTGGTTTAGTGATGAATCATTTTGTGTGCTCCAGCGACACGAGAGACGGGGAAGAGTTTACCGTAGAGTCCGTGAATATCGTTAATGAGACTCGTCCATACGGTGATGGACGTGTACTGACGGATGGCGATCAACTTCATGGGAAGAAGTGATCTGGTGCACATTTAAGGAAGCCTGAATGTCGCCGAAATCGTTCATCCTCGCGTCATTCCAATTTTAGCTGCAAGTGGATCGATTTTTCGTAACGCTTGATCTTATGTGGCACAACTCACCTCTCAGTTCCTCGATGACAACAACGTCCAGGCCGTGGCCAGCCATGTCATTATACATGAACCCCATAAAACATTTAGGAGATGGACTCGACAGACGACTCAGCAAGCGAGACGTGGCTCCAGCCAATCTCCAATAGTGGTCTCTTGCACTGCGTGAAGAGTGGGCAGCCATCACACAACAACAGATCCAACGGTTAATTGGATCCATGTCACAAAGATGTCGTTCTCTGATAGCGACAAGAGAAGGTCATACACTTTACTGAATCGAAAGTCTCCGTCGCAAAGAATAAAAGTCCCAACCAAATTTAATGGACATCATTTCATTGTTAAAGTCTGAAAGGCTCTTCATGCCAAGGTTGAAACATTAATTCCGTAAAATAAAATATTGGTACACTTTTGAAATTTGGTGTCCACTAGCACTGCAATAATGTTGCGTTGCTTGGTGCCCACTAGCACTGCAATAATGTTGCGTTGCTTGGTGCCCACTAGCACTGCAATAATGTTGCGTTGCTTGGTGCCCACTAGCACTGCAATAATGTTGCGTTGCTTTGTGCCCACTAGCACTGCAATAATGTTGCGTTGCTTGGTGCCCACTAGCACTGCAATAATGTTGCGTTGCTTGGTGCCCACTAGCACTGCAATAATGTTGCGTTGCTTTGTGCCCACTAGCACTGCAATAATGTTGCGTTGCTTGGTGCCCACTAGCACTGCAATAATGTTGCGTTGCTTTGTGCCCACTAGCACTGCAATAATGTTGCGTTGCTTGGTGCCCACTAGCACTGCAATAATGTTGCGTTGCTTGGTGCCCACTAGCACTGCAATAATGTTGCGTTACTTGGTGCCCACTAGCACTGCAATAATGTTGCGTTGCTTGGTGCCCACTAGCACTGCAATAATGTTGCGTTGCTTGGTGCCCACTAGCACTGCAATATTGTTGCGTTACTTGGTGCCCACTAGCACTGCAATAATGTTGCGTTACTTGGTGCCCACTAGCACTGCAATAATGTTGCGTTACTTGGTGCCCACTAGCACTGCAATAATGTTGCGTTGCTTGGTGCCCACTAGCACTGCAATAATGTTGCGTTGCTTGGTGCCCACTAGCACTGCAATAATGTTTCGTTGCTTTGTGCCCACTAGCACTGCAATAATGTTGCGTTGCTTGGTGCCCACTAGCACTGCAATAATGTTGCGTTGCTTGGTGCCCACTAGCACTGCAATAATGTTGCGTTGCTTGGTGCCCACTAGCACTGCAATAATGTTGCGTTTCTTTTTTGAACATTATATTTATAGCATATATTTATGTGCAGACAACATTGATACAATTGATTACATTCATGTGATTTTAGACCTTCTTCACAATAATCACTTGAATAATTTTGTAGGAACATCGAGGGTTAGCTGATATGGCTTGTGTTTGATGACTTGTGGGCCGTGTAATTTGAGCAGGCGGGTCGTATTTGTCCGACTCTTCATTTAGTGTCTTTGCTTTCTGCTATATCTAAGATTAGCTCGAGGTCAGTACGTAGTCCATTGCATCTCATCGATGATGTGATTGATGATGTGAGTAATGATGTGATTGATGATGTGATTGATTTTGTGATTGATGATGTGATTGATTTTGTGATTGATGATGTGGTTGATGATGTGATGTGGTTGGTGATGTGGTTGATGATGTGATCAATGATGTGATTGATGATGTGATGTGGTTGATGTATTTGGTGTAATTGATGGTTTGATATGATCGATGATTTATTGTGATCGATGATTTATTGTGATCGATGATTTATTGTGATCGATGACTTGATGTGATTGATGATTTTATTGATTATTTGATATTACCTATGATTAAATGTGATTGCTAATTTCATGTGATTGATAATTTCATGTGATTGATAATTTCATGTGATTGATAATTTCATGTGATTGATAATTTCATGTGATTGATGATTGGTTGTGTTTTCTTCTAGAATTATCCACGAAGGTGGCTTCACGAGCGAAGATAACAAACAATACAAACCCGTTGTCTACAGTAACACGATACAGTCCCTTGTAGCCATCATCAGGGCCATGGGAACCCTCAGCATACCTTTCGGTGATAACGAGCGAGAGGTGAGTACATATAGTTCTTTGTTTGTTTCAATCTACATTGATTACGAACAGTAGAGCTCTCATATCCATCTATCTCCTCAAGGATGGATGTCTAGGATGTCATTACGCACCCTAAAGGATGACACACTCAAAGGTCTGCATTTCTTTGAGGAAAAGCATCCTGCTCTGAGGGGTTAGAAGTGTGATTATATAGATGACGCGACACGGGGCTTATACAATAAGTTAACCTTACTTCATAGACATGGCATCGACGAGAAAGTAAGGCTTCTCTTGTTCGTAGATATGATATTTTTTAAAGAAGGGAGGGGTTCCTAAACATTAAAAAGTTTCAAACTCCCTTTATAGAGACCTTTTATGTATAATTTTGTGTGTGTATGTGTGTGGAAACAACAACTAACTGGACATAGGGAGATGGTACTTAGTGTGGAAACAACAACTAACTGGACATAGGGAGATGCTTCTTTCATCGTCTCTTAATTAGGGGACTAAAACCTCACTTGCCGAGGGATGACACTGTCAACATAAGCCCAGCAGATTCTTCTTCTTGACTTGATATGTCTACACAGCGAGTTTGATTTTCTGGACAAATATTGCTGATTGAAAGTTACATAAGGATCCTACACAGCTTTCTGTAGATGTCTGTTTCTGTGGGCCAGTGCTCCAACCTCAACTGGTTTAGTGTAATACAGTCTTGCAGGATATGTTCCGCTGTCTGTTCTGCCTGCCCACATGGACACAGAAGTGATGGAACAGGTCTTAAGTCTGTTTACATGTTGTTTAGTATGTTGTATCGCTCCTCTTACGGGGGGGGGGGGAATAACTTGCTCAGCTCTGTCAAAATAGTCGTAGTTCTCTTTTGGGTGGTTGATTTTTGTAATAGCTTTGATGACTGTCTTCTTTTCTTGATATGTGATTTGTTTTTTTTTTGGTTCCTGTGTAGCAACATACTTTGGCAGCATATCTGTCTTTTCATTTCCTGGTATCTAGTCACAGTGTGAGTTATCTAGTCAGTGTGTGCTTGTGTGAGTTATCTAGTCAGTGTGTGATTGTGTGAGTTATATAGTCAGTTTGTGATTGTGTGAGTTATATAGTCAGTGTGTGATTGTGTGAGTTATCTAGTCAGTGTGTGCTTGTGTGTTATCTAGTCAGTGTGTGATTGTGTGAGTTATCTAGTCAGTGTGTGATTGTGTTTATCTAGTCAGTGTGTGATTGTGTGAGTTATCTAGTCAGTGTGTGATTGTGTGAGTTAGCTAGTCAGTGTGTGATTGTGTGAGTTATATAGTCAGTGTGTGATTATGTTTGTTATCTAGTCAGTGTGTGATTCTGTTTGTTATCTAGTCAGTGTGTGATTGTGTGAGTTATATAGTCAGTGTGTGAGTTATATAGTCAGTGTGCGAGTTATATAATCAGTGTGTGATTGTATAATTCTGATAATTCTGTCACCGTTACCTCCAGGTTATTGAAGTAAATATGGAGACAGTGTGAAAGAAGTCAATATTTAACACAGCTTAGTCAATATGTTTGAGTGTCCACTTCTAGATACGTGAGCGATTCGATGAGTGACGCATCGAGCAGTGAGTCAGCATTCCACTTTTACATGGCTGATTCATTCAATATTCTTTTTTTTTAACATTGTAACAACATGTAAATACAATGATATATCTAATTGCATATGGTATATAGACTATTTGTTATACACTTTTTTTCTTTCTTAATACCTTGGAATTTCGTGTCACCTTGTTCTCTGCAGTTTTGTCTCATCGCCCCCCCCCCTTTTCCCTCTCCCAAGTCAACGAAAATCAAACATTTTGCACAAGCTAAAGCACATTTACAGCAAGGTTTATCATAAAATAAAATAACTCTAGGTTTGTGTGTGTGTAGTATCAGAACGTGAAGTGATTCACGGCATAACGAAATGAGAACCGCTGTTCTAAGAGGAAGACATGCAATGATGTGCTCTTAAAATCTTCATATTTTTTTTTTCTACGTTCATTCTCAAACTCTTGTAGCAAGACACATTCTCAAACTCTTGTAGCAGGACACATTCTCAAACTCTTGTAGCAGGACACATTCTCAAACTCTTGTAGCAGGACACATTCTCAAACTCTTGTAGCAGGACACATTCTCAAACTCTTGTAGCAGGACACATTCTCAAACTCTTGTAGCAGGACACATTCTCAAACTCTTGTAGCAGGACACATTCTCAAACTCTTGTACCAGGACACATTCTCAAACTCCCACTGGATCTCCCATGTAGCAGGACACATCCTCAAACTCTTGTAGCAGGACACATTCTCAAACTCTTGTAGCAGGACACATTCTCAAACTCTTGTAGCAGGACACATTCTCAAATTCCTGTACCAGGACACATTCTCAAACTCTTGTACCAGGACACATTCTCAAACTCCCACTGGATCTCCCATGTAGCAGGACACATCCTCAAACTCTTGTAGCAGGACACATTCTCAAACTCTTGTAGCAGGACACATTCTCAAACTCTTGTAACAGGACACATTCTCAAACTCTTGTAGCAGGACACATTCTCAAACTCTTGTAGCAGGACACATTCTCAAACTCTTGTAGTAGGACACATTCTCAAACTCTTGTAGCAGGACACATTCTCAAACTCTTGTAGCAGGACACATTCTCAAACGCGTGTAGCAGGACACATTCTCAAACTCTTGTAGCAGGACACATCCTCAAACTCTTGTAGCAGGACACATCCTCAAACTCTTGTAGCAGGACACATTCTCAAACTCTTGTAGCAGGACACATTCTCAAACTCTTGTAGCAGGACACATTCTCAAACTCTTGTAGCAGGACACATTCTCAAACTCTTGTAGCAGGACACATTCTCAAACTCTTGTAGCAGGACACATTCTCAAACTCTTGTAGCAGGACACATTCTCAAACTCTTGTAGCAGGACACATTCTCAAACTCTTGTAGCAGGACACATTCTCAAACTCTTGTAGCAGGACACATTCTCAAACTCTTGTAGCAGGACACATTCTCAAACTCTTGTAGCAGGACACATTCTTAAACTCTTGTAGCAGGACACATTCTCAAACTCTTGTAGCAGGACACATTCTCAAACTCTTGTAGCAGGACACATTCTCAAATTCTTGTACCAGGATACATTCTCAAGCTTCCACTGGATCTCCATTGTAGCAGGACATTGGTACTGCTAGATTTCATTCTCAAACTCCCACTGGATCTCCCATGTAGCAGGACATTGGTACTACTAGATTTCATTCTCAAACTCCCACTGGATCTCCCATGTAGCAGGACATCTTCTTCTATGTTCATTCTCAAACTCTTGTAGCATTACACATCCTCAAACTCTTGTAGCAGGACACATTCTCAAACTCTTGTAGCAGGACACATTCTCAAACTCTTTTACCAGGACACATTCTCAAACTCTTGTAGCAGGACACATTCTCAAATTCTTGTACCAGGATACATTCTCAAGCTTCCACTGGATCTCCCATGTAGCAGGACATTGGTACTACTAGATTTCATTCTCAAACTCCCACTGGATCTCCCATGTAGCAGGACATTGGTACTACTAGATTTCATTCTCAAACTCTCACTGGATCTCCCATGTAGCAGGACATTGGTACTACTAGATTTCATTCTCAAACTCCCACTGGCTCTCCCATGTAGCAGGACATTGGTACTACTAGATTTCCAGTGGGATGTAGTACAGAGAATTCAAATGCGTTGTGTCGCCGTTTTATTTACTCCAACTAGACAGGGCTTCTGAAATGAATATGCAATTTTCTCTTTCACGTTTCACTACATAAAGGTAATATCCATTACTCTCGTGTAATCCCAGCGTTAGACACTAACCAAGATCACTGCTCTCGTGTAATCCCAGCGTTAGATACTAACCAAGATCACTGCTCTCGTGTAATCCCAGCGTTAGACACTAACCAAGATCACTGCTCTCGTGTAATCCCAGCGTTTGACACTAACCAAGATCATTGCTCTCGTGTAATCCCAGCGTTAGATACTAACCAAGATCACTGCTCTCGTGTAATCCCAGCGTTAGATACTAACCAAGATCACTGCTCTCGTGTAATCCCAGCGTTAGATACTAACCAAGATCACTGCTCTCGTGTAATCCCAGCGTTAGATACTAACCAAGATCATTGCTCTCGTGTAATCCCAGCGTTAGATACTAACCAAGATCACTGCTCTCGTGTAATCCCAGCGTTTGACACTAACCAAGATCACTGCTCTCGTGTAATTCCAGCGTTTGACACTAACCAAGATCATTGCTCTCGTGCAATCCAGAGCAGAAGATCCCAAAATCATCTTCCCGTGGTACATCCTGGAAACAGACTGCTTCAAAGCTCTCGTGAAGCAGCAATCTGGCTAACGGGTTGTGAATCGCGTTCGGGCAGTGTTGGCAGAGACGGAAGGAAAACTGATTGCTCAATCAATATTTTCCCTTCATACATCTAGGTCCCCGCAGTCACAAATAATGTCGTTGCAGTAGTCTACGGCAAGGCTGGTCAGGACTGGCTGGTTGTGTTCTTCTCGTTCACAGTTTAACTTATCTACACAACAAGTCCAGTTTAACTTATCTACACAACAAGTCCAATTTAACTTATCTACACAACAAGTCCAGTTTAACATGTCTACACGGCAAGTCCAGTTTTCTTCATAAATACTGATGAATGTGATGGCTCCTTAATACTCCTATACAGCTTTCTGTGGATATCCGTCTCTATGGGTCAGTGGTCCTTCCTTAACTGGATTAGTGTAATGAAGTCTTGCAGGATATGTTCCGCGGTATGTACTACCTGCCAACATGGACATAGAGGTGATGAAATCAGTCTTAGACTATTTAAGTGGCTGTTTAATCTGTTGTATAATGTCCTCATGCGAAAGATGAAGTCTTGCTCAGTTCTGTCAAGATAATAGTCAATGAAAGGATCAATTTTCATAATAGCTTTTATGAGTTATCTTTTCCTGGTAAGTAATTTCTTTGTCTTTTTGTTCCTGTATTGCTCCATCGTTTGCTGGCATATCTGCCTGTTCATTTCCTGGTATACCACAGTAGGGTTTTATCCACTGTAGGACCACCCTTCTTTGGATGGCCTGGTTGTCATGTCCGAAAGCTCAAAAAGGTATAAATGATGAGCAAATTTGCGGAGAAGTAAGGCTTATGTATTGAGCACATGCCAAGATAGTACATCGTTTGAAGGCAGCGCAAATTGCTCGAAAACAAGTTTTCAGTTGTCTTCTGGCAGCGAGTTGTGTGGGAAGGTAAAGGCAGGATACAATACTGACTCTGTGCGTAGAAAATTTGGTAGAAGCTCATTATTGAACGTTCACGGTGTTGGTGAACGACACCTTGGCTAAGAGGGTGAACTAACCCTAGCCTAACTCTGTTGGTTGACCAATTTCCTATACCGACACTAAGCTCACAGTCTAGATAATGGTTAGGACCCGAGAACACATGGGTCAATGGCGTCTAATTACACGAGACAAGCTTACTTGCAGCGGAACATCACGTGCTAGATAGATGTAGTCTACTTCTTGAAATCCCTGCTCACCATCTCGAAAACTGCCACACAGGAACACGTTTTGGCCTGCATAGATTCAGTGGATGATAAATCATCACGGCGTACAACAGATACTCACTCGTGTGACTGGCGAATAATAGAAAGCCTGTTACAGGCTAGGGAAGCTTTCCAGAATTTTTTTTAAAAGGCATACCGAAATCTGATGTACTTGGCCGGAAGGTGGAAATAACGCAGCTTTGTACTAAACCATCAGTACAGCGTACGTCAAGCTCCCCGAGGAAATCACACGAAAGTTCATGATGATTATCAGAGAGTGAACAAATAAGGATAAGACTTGCATACACCTGAGAAAGTAGACAACGGAAATCGTTTGTTGCTAGTCACTAATCCACGCACCGTCGAAGATAGATGTATCGGACCTTTGGCGGAAATAAATCGGCGACACAATGCATTTCCATTCTCTGGACTACATCCTGCTGGAAGTCAAGTAGGACCATCGTACTGCTACAAGAGAGATGTGGTAGATTGAGAATGAATGCAGAAAAGGATGAAGATGACTGATTCACGCTTTTACTGAGAGAGTTTGGATGACCATCTTGAAATAGGTAATTCAAGGCTCAAGTAAATGGGTGAATTGACAATTCCGTAGATGGGAGATTGAAGAATTCAGTCTCTGGGTGATTGAGAATTTCAGTAGTTGGATGATTGAAGAATTTAATAGCAGAGTAATTGTATAATTCAATAGTTGGATGATTGGATAATTCAGTAGTTGGGTGATTCGGTAGTTTGGTTATTGGAGAATTGAGTAGTTGTATGATTGGAGAATTCAGTCTCTGGGTGATTGAGAATTTCAGTAGTTGGATGATTGAAGAATTTAATAGCAGAGTAATTGTATAATTCAATAGTTGGATGATTGGATAATTCAGTAGTTGGGTGATTCGGTAGTTTGGTTATTGGAGAATTGAGTAGTTGTATGATTGGAGAATTCAGTAGATGAGTTATTGGAGAATTCGGTAGTTTGGTTATTGGAGAATGGAGTATTTGTATGATGGACAATTCAGTAGTTTGTGTGATTGGAGAATTCAGTGTTTGTGTGATTGGAGGATTCAGTAGTTGGGTTATTGGAGATATAGAATTTCTTTCCTCGCGACTACAACTAATCCATAAATTTCTCTTTGTCTTTTCTGTCTCGCTTCTTAATTAATTAATTAATATTTTTTTTTGTGTGGCTACGAAATGTACAATTTATGCTCTTCTCATCACATTTTCTATAGATCTTTATTGCTTGTTTCTATTTTGTGCTATAATTTGTGTCTTTACTTTCAGCACCTTCTGAATTTTATGTTTGTTTTCTTAGTTTCCCATGACATTTTCATAATTCTTCTCAAAAACCACATCTTGATAGTCTTTTAAGTCTTAAATATTGTATTCAATTTTTGTTAGTATAAAGATGTTTTATAAATTTGTTAAAATTTTCGTATTGTTCTGTGTTTTATTATTATCTATAAATATTATGTTTGTTATTGTTGTTTTATTAACATATGTTTATGTTTATATGTTTATTATTTTTGTTATGACGAAGACTTTAAATCGAAACGTGAACCGTTTTCGTTTGTATTATTTTTATCAAAATTATTTCTATAATTTTTTTGTTATTAGTATAGTTAAGCCGATGTAACACATAGTTAGTAACATGTTTACAATATTTAGTATCGTATTTGTGTTACTGCAGCCCGCACATGATCTTATCTGGCCTTCTGATAATTATATTTTATTTCTCATTATCCCCCAGTTTAGTTTGAGTGTAGGCACCGACAGCTCGTCCATCACACCCATAAATAATATCGGCTCGATATAACCATTTGTACATTATTTTTAATTTCGTTTCTTTCCATATCAGTAGTTTGCAATTTCTTTTTTGGTGTCTCAGTTTCCAATTTCCAAAGAGTCCAATTTCCAAATTTTTCTTACTCTAATTTACTCTTATTTTCTCTTCTCCTCCCCCCCCCCCTTTCCCACACCCCCAACACAAGTAGAAAAAGTAGAGGCCATTGAGATGTGATTTTTCAGATTGATTGATTGTGAAACCCAGGAATTGCGATTGATTGATTGTGAAACCCAGGAATTGCGATTGATTGATTGTGAAACCCAGGAATTGCGATTGATTGATTGTGAAACCCAGGAATTGCGATTGATTGATTGTGAAACCCAGGAATTGCGATTGATTGATTGTGAAACCCAGGAATTGCGATTGATTGTGAAACCCAGGAATTGCGATTGATTGAGAACAGGTTGAGAACCTGCTCGTTTCATTTTATTTTCTTCCTCTTTTTACTTGTTCCCATGACACGCCTCTTTTCACGAATACTTTCCTCCTTTTGTTTGATTATATGTGCTCTGTGGCCTTTCTTTTCTCTCTTCTGTTCTTACCGTATTTGCCTCTTTTCCTCTCTCTCTCTCTTTCTCTCTCTCCATTTCCATTAATTTCCATTTCTTCTTCTCTTACATTATGATTTTTCTTCGTAATATTCATTGCCTGTTGCTTGTCTGTATCCTGATGAAAACTTTTTAGTCGAAACGTCGTCCGTCACTGTATCTTGTTATTAGGTTGCTTTATCGTTTTAATTTGGTAATATCTATTTCTGTTCACTTTTAAACATAATACTGCAGATGGAATGTAAAGATCAATGATCGTCTGCACCGCTCTGCATGCCACATGATGATCATATGTTGTTATCAAGGGTTCCCAAATGTGTGCATATGTTGACATGCATTAGATTAATCCCATCTACTTTGATGTTGCATTCTGGGAGTTATTTGTTCTTAATTACTACCAATAACCCAGTTTTTCTGCTATACAGATTATAGAGCAGTGTTTCTCAACCTTTTTTTAAAATCATACTCCACCTAAGTCATGCTAAAATTTCGATGCCTGGCGGGCCTTCCCCTGAAACTTAGGTCTATACATATTTTTTTTTAATTCAGAAATTGTATTATTCTCCCCTGAAGTGTCCCCCTGAACAATCAATCCCCCCCCCCTCCCAAACCTTGTGCAACATGGGCACCACGTTGGGAAACACTGCTTTAGGGCCTATCCTTTGTTTTGACTTTATTTTTTAAATGATATTATAATTTCTTGTAAATGTCCTCATTTTTAGTTATCCTTGACACTTTATCGATTTCTTTGTATGAAATGTTTGAAATCCAAGACATGACAATTTATTAATTATAACACCAATTTTAAGATTGCAACGTTTATCGTGGTTCAATTGAAACAAGTTTTATTTAGCCTCAAGAACAACGAATAGCAACACAAGCCATAAACAGAAGCGCAACGACATCCTATGTGGTATACGATGGGAAATTCCGCAAAAATCAACAACCAAATGACAGCAACAACATCGCCCAGCACTTATCGGCAACGCTTACTACACACATGCAGCACATCGCTCGCTGTCTGCAAATTCGCGTGTCGGCTTCCCTACCAATGCAAAAGGGAGAGTGAGTCCGAAGTTCAGATGAATGAAAACATCGATAGAGCTGCCGGCAACGGCAGAAGACACGGTTGCCATGGCGATGGATGAATGGAGATCGATACGTATGCCGGTGTCGTTTTATCGAGTGTAACCAAGGGCGGACCCTTTGACCTTGCCCGGATCACACATAAAACACCATTACTATATTATGTGTGTGATTATATGTGTTAATGTGCACATTTAATAATAGTCTTGCTTCTAATGAGAAGATGGCGCCAGCAAAATAAGCATATAAAATGTCTCAATCCAAGTCACAGAATGCGGAAGTGGCGAAAACCTCAAGTAAATTTAATGTTGAATAACAAAGGCACTAAAGTGAATTTTAAAACCTATTTATGCACTAAAGAACAGGAATTCTATAATAACAATATATAGTGGATGGTTTTTCTTCTTAAAAATTAAATATATTTCTCCGTTGCGTTCACTGTCAATGAATCAACGCGAAGTCTCGTGAGATTTGAGCCGCAGAACGTGAATTCGCTATGCTACTATTTACAGCTGTACTGCGATGTTTTATTTTTTTCTACACGGAGCATCCGTTTTCTACACACTTTGTATTCAAGTCGACTTCCCTTTCTTCATACAGCTTTCCAATATTTTAACATGCGGGAGAGTGTAGCGGCTATATGCCATTACGTTCTGTCACCCACTCTGTCCCTGGATTTTACATACCAATATAGGGTCTGCTCCTGAGTGACAATTTCCGCTATGAAAACGCTAGGCAAGTAGTTCGACTTGGGTCAATTACTGCTGTCTCGTACAAGGTTTTTCGCTGTCAGTTAATTATCTCGTGTAATTAGACGGACCATTGTACTTTATGCAATGACCATCTCTGGTAAAGACTTTCCAACAGAATTAATGAGGACCCCATTCGTTACGTCGTTTAATTATTGTTGGGATTTCAGTTGATCACTATTTATATACTTGAAATTGCATGCCAAATATAGTCAAGGCAACTCCAAGTATGTAGGGCCTAAATAGTGACCAACGGAAAGACAAATTAAACAATAATAAAATAATAAACTCAACAATAATTTTTTTTTAAATGACGAGTGAGGTCCTAATTAATTATTTTGGGAGGTCTTCTATACTGCAGTGGGTCTCGCGTATGTATACGAAACCATTTATCATCTGTGAGTTTTGGTTAATTTTTATCTTCTGTGAGTTTGGGTAATTTTTATCATGTGTGAGTTTGGGTCAATTTTAGGAAACTCTCGACAGTAGAATTGGACCAGGTTTGGTTTACCCTCTGAGATGAGATTCTGTCCACCAACATAGTGAACATTTGTGCTCGCCCCTAGGTGACAGTTGAATCTTATCTTTCTTCATCTTCTCCAGACAACTGCTACACATGCAATCCGATATTGGACTTGTATAGAGCAGTTCGTTTTATGTCGCTGTGGATTTCCTGTTACTACACAACTTTCTCCTATCAAGTTCGTTAGTTCGTTGTTGAATTCTACCCTTGACGCTGAAAGACAATAAAGGGTTTAACGAATAGATAGATATATTGAGTTCACTATTGGTCTTGTATAGAGCAGTTCCAAGTTCGTTTTATGTCGCTATGGGTCCCTGTTACTACGAACTACCTATTTTCGATGCAGACCAAACAAATGGCATCTTGACTACTCAAGCTAACGATTAATTTAACAGTGCAGAATGTCGCAAATAGACAACCAAAGACAACATCAGTGAATGTCCATCCCTATGAAAAAAGTATGTGACGGAGCGGAGGAATCCAAATGGATCAACTGCTCAAGTGACGAAACAGCAAAGCGCACAAGAGACACTTTCAATGTATAACATTGAATGTTGGATGGCCACCGTGGAAAAAACTGGGATTATATCACATACATGCCAAAGTCAAACAACGGACCAACAAAATCTGAAGATTGAAAAGCAACATATTAGAATAGGCACATGGAATATTAGAACACTACACCAGGCAGGGAAGCGAGTAAACTTAATTTCATATATCAAATGACATATTCTTTCCAGAACGATGTCTTCGTCGTGGATACACTGAACGCCTCTCTGTTCCAGGCAAACAGGCCTGCATTGGCCAAAGACATGTGTATACATTCTTCGATATCACGGTCCATCGTCTTCTTGGTCTTCCTCTTATTTTCCTGCCTGACACTATACCCTCTAGAATCAGCCTTTCGATACCATCATGTCACTTTAAGTGTCAAAAATACCGCAGCTTCCTTCTTATGATGGTATTTAGAAGCCACCCTTCATTTATTTTCAATAATTTCAAAACTTCAATGTTCTTCTTTTTCTCTGTCCATGATATTCATAGGATCTTTCTGTAGCACTTCATTTCAAATGAATTTATTCTTAATATTAGAAGCATTAAATGTAGACATTATGTGAGTAGCAGAGACGAGATAGAAAGATACTATATTATGATGAATATTATGATCAACAACAGATAAAGAAATAGTGTCAAGAACACTAAAACATATCCAGGTGCTGATATCAACTTTGACCATAAGTCAGTGCTGTGCAAAATACATGTCAAACTTAAAAAGATTGAACATAGAAGAAAACAAGATCCACAGGTAGACAGACACATCAACACTAAAACAACCAGACATACAATAACAATACTTTGTAGATATACGGAATAGATATGAACATCTAATGATAGAACAGTATACAGAAGGGAAAACCCAGGAAAGAAAATATAGATATAATATAGATATAAATATAGATAAAATATAGATAAATATAGATGAATATAGATAAATATAGATATAAATGTAGATATACGGAATAGATATGAACATCTAATGATAGAACAGTATACAGAAGGGAAAACCCAGGAAAGAAAATATAGATATAATATAGATATAAATATAGATAAAATATAGATAAATATAGATGAATATAGATAAATATAGATATAAATGTAGATATACGGAATAGATATGAACATCTAATGATAGAACAGTATACAGAACGGAAAATCCAGGAAAGAAAATAGACAATAAATGTGACAGCCTAAGGTAAAGTATTCAAAAATCAAATGAAAATTTATCAATAAGAAAAGTCAAGAGCAAATAACCACAGATGACAAATGAAATATTTATGATGAAGTGTTCCCCAATCAATTCCTCTTTTTCATTCATTTTTAAACTGCTGTAAATTTCAGAATGTAGCCTAGAGCACAGTATGCATTGTTTTGTGGTTTACAGCTTGGGTGTGAATATACGCCATTTTTCCGTAAACATCTGACTTCCGTATTACTTCTGGATCACTTTGGGACACTATGATTGGTGCAGCTAACTCGACAAGCGCTTTTAGTCGCTTATAAGGACATACATGTCACTGTTCTTTGCTCAATATCGGGGTCTGGAAAAACAAAGATGGAAGCCATATTTCCATCTGTGATAACAAAATTAGCTTTAGAAAATGTAGAGTTCCGGTTCGTACAACAGACACAGACATTATGCATTGTCGATGGGTTACTTTTGTCGACATCACATTTGACCTAAACTGATGCTGAACATTGACTTGTAGGCGACAGTGAAAGTAAACAACAGAATTAACAATCGACATAAACAGGAAGTAATCAATAGCCAATAGTCCTATGTTTCAGAATAGCTCATGTCGACAGAACGTTGCATGTAGGTCAATGCAAATTCATTATGGATTCACATGTTTTTGCAGTAACTTGTCCGCAAAACATGTTAAGCATAAACTATGTACTGCCTCTACGTGATACATTAAAAATGCATTGATTATTGATTATGAGCCATCATCACTGCACTCTGGGCAAACCCATAGGTTTGCTGTATAATATATCTCCTATGCTAATATCAAAGTGTAGACCTGTGCATGCTGGTGATTCTCATGGCTCGCTTGTTGAACACATTTTTCATTTCACACTGAATACCAAATTCTCCCAACTATAACATAGGAGTAGCTTATCATCTGTAGTAGTGTTTACATTCAACAATTAGTGCCTATATCCTAGGTGTATCATCTGTAATAGTGTTTACATTCAACAATCATATCTTAGGTGTGTCATCTGTAGTAGTTCCATCATTCAACAACCATATCATAGGTGTATCATCTTAAGTAGTGACTGCATTCAACAATAATATCCTAGGTGTATCATCTGTAGTAGTGTCTACATTCATCAATAATATTCGAGGTGTATCATCTGAAGTAGTGTCTACATTCATCAATAATATTCTAGGTGTATCATCTGAAGTAGTGTCTACATTCATCAATCATACCCTAGGTGTAAAATCTATAGTATTGCCTACATTCAACAGACTCTTGCCAAGCAACCGCAAATTGTCTCCCTTATCATTCTAAATTCATCAACTATATTCAATATAAACATTTTCAATTCATCAACTATATTCAATATAAACATTCTCAATTCATCAACTATATTCAATATAAACATTCTCAATTCATCAACTATATTCAATATAAACATTCTCAATTCATCAACTATATTCAATATAAACATATCTTCTCTATCATTTCTGTGAATGCCAGCATGTCTGGGGAAGTAAATCCATGTAACTCCTAGACGACTGAAACAGGTTATAGATTTCATCCACTCATACAGACACCGATTGTTTTGAATCATTCAAAGCATGGATTGAGAACAAATCCACATCCTTTAGTACATCAGAACATGACATTTAGTACTAGGAACTTAATCAAAAATTGGGCCACAAGGCAAACGCCACCTCCCCCTTGGCAACAAAAAGGTCATCAAATTTTGATTAAGTTGTCCTAGAGAACTGTGCAATCTGGCACGATGCTTATCCGTACTTCTTGTAATAATACCCTTCTCAAAATGTATCATATTCTTTGTAATGTTGCTGATTTACTGTTGCCTATGAATTTAGCACCAAAAAAAACAAGTAAATTTAAGTAGGAAGCCAGAGGACAATTAAAAATATTCTTGAGACTAACGGGAATTGAACCAGTCCGTTCTACAGCACCAAATCGCCTAGCAACAATTGCACATGCGTTTTTCCGTACTTGACTAGCCACATCTCCGAAAAAAGATGCGATTTCATCAAGCCATTCAAATCGTGCACACAAAAAAAACATCAAAGAAGACATTTTCAAGTTGCTTAGGAAACTCTTGTAAGATGTGGGCATCCACAATAGATGATAATGTTATTAAGAGAATTTGGTATTAAGTGTGACACAAGTAGGACAGGGCATCTGAGGCATAGGATGAGGAATGTGTCTAACCAGCAAGCTATGGGAACCATCAGCATGCATACATGTACATCTTGTCCTTGTGTTGCCGCACCCTTCCCCAGAATAACCACCTTGCAATATGTCATGTCATAAGAAGCGACTAAGGATGGCTTAGAAATTGAGATGGCTGTCCATTCCCATAGAGGGTTAAAGTGATTCAGAAGTCACACTGAAGTCGAATGTGTCATGCCTCCTAACCTGCAGGACTTTGAGAATGAACACAGAAGACAAAATAGTCATATTTATTTGCATTTTGTACTCTTCCAGACTGATAATGTCACACAGATGATCTGTACCAGTACATCCTACCATATTTATTTACATTTTTGTATTTCTACCAGACTGATGCTAAGATGGTGCTAGATGTTATAGCCCGTATGGAAGATACTGAGCCATTTTCAGAAGAACTACTTGCAGCCATGAAACGACTCTGGGTTGATTCTGGAGTCCAGGAGTGCTTAGGTCGTGCAAATGAGTACCAACTCAATGACTCTGCCAAATAGTAAGTCATAGATGTGCAATTATAATCAGTACCAATTCAATGATTCAGTCAAATAGTAGGCCCTAAGTGTTAAGTTTGCAATTATTGTTTATTATCTTTCCCCAGGTGGTTTGTTATCCACTCTTGCCGTTAAGCGTAGGGGTGATTGGAGCTCGAGCTTGCATTCTAGAGCCAGATGTGTGGTCTCGGCTGTGCTATGACAGTGTGTGTTCAGGATGACCCTAACATTTCTATCCATCTTTTCTGTGGTCTTCCTCTAGCTTTGTACCCTTATCTCATTTGGATATATGCCTGTACAGGCAGCTTGTCTTGATGCATTCTCATAATGGTACCAAACCACTTGATTTGCTGCCTTTCTATTCTGTGCAAGGAATTATACCTATTCTTTCCCTAAAAGAATTGCAATTATAATAGTAATTATATTTTGCAATTATAATTATAATTGCAAAAGTTTGCAATTATAATAGTATCAAATCAATGACTGTCAAATCCTATTATAACAAAGTGGTCTTGTCCGACAAAATATTTATGTGAAAACAGAATTGCGTTATATACAATTTAAACAAGAAAGAATAAAAATACTTGGGGATTTTGAGAAATGTTAAATAGGGAAATTTGTTATAAATGGATGCGCTGTTGAGGGATTCCACTTTAGTATGCAAGAGTTTATCATTAGCTTTCTGTCTGATTTTTGGAAAGTCCAAAGCAGATCGCTAGGTCATGATTGTGCAGCATGCATAGATACCTCTGCCCTTCAGGAACGTATGGATCTACTGTTCATGTCATTCTGGATTGCGCAGAAATCAGCAAGCCAACACGCTGGCTGCAAGAGCACCTGCACAGAAATCATCAACAAGCCAACACGCCGGCTGCAAGAACAACTGCGCAGAAATCAGCAAGCCAACATGCTGGCTACAAAAGCACCTGCAGTGGACACTTGATTATAGACAAAGCTGAGATCTTGAAATAAATACTACTGCCAAGGACAGATGTGTCGGGCCATTGGCACAAATAAAACGGCGACACAACGCATTTCCATTCTCTGGACTATATCTTGCTGGAAATCTAATAGGGCCATAGTCCTACTGCAATAGAGATCCAGCAGGAGTTTGAGAATGAACGCTGAAGAAGAAGAGGAAATAAATACTGAATCTTTTGTGGAATGAAAATTCACTGGGTGAATCAGTATTACAGAGACTGAAGGAATTTGGTATCAAATCTGGGACAAGCAGAGAAGGACATAAGCACATAGAAAGTAGTAATTATGTGCATTACATCTTCTTCTTCTTCATAGTCATCACAACCAAAACCTTGCTGGTCATTGGAGAATTCTTGATAAACTTAAACAGTCCATCTCCAACCTTCGTGATTTAGTGCAAGTCTCTGAAAGGTGAAGATTCAATCCTGTTAATTCCTTTACAGTATCTGTCCATCCTTTCTATAGTCTGCCCTGCGGGTTGTTTTTTTTTAATTATTACCTGGTACTGTAAATTTTGTTATAGTTTTAGAGATACACATAGCTCTATTAGTATGCTTGTACCATTTTAGTTTACTTTCTTTAACTGTCCAGTTTCAAGAAATTGTGCTACTGGGCAATTCAGAAAACAACAAACATATTTATATTGCTTAGACAAATTACTACAAGCTAAAAATTCTGCGTTGATGGCTACATCGTGAAAAGGATATGCTAGCAATGTTTATTTTCTTTAATTGTAGACAAGAAGTCTATTAATATGACAGTAAAAATCCAAATATATTCAACCTGCACCGAATAAACATACTTGCAGGTTATCAAGAACCACTTGTGGCAGTGGTGAAATGACTTAACTTGTTTAGTTTGGGAAACTTTCTAAAACTATTTTGCAAGGAACAGTTGAGGGTGGAAGGAGAAGAGTCGGTAAAAAATCCTGAATTTATAACATCAATGGATGGTTTCGGCTTGATTTTTTTACACTTTCCGAATGGCTGAGGATAGCGATGTTTGATGGGATTTTTGTGCCGTTGTATCCAGTGTGGCACTCCTATGACCCTGCTGGGCTATGAGTCTTATTATTATTATTTATTATTGTTATAATACACAGATAAATGATACAATCATTATAGAGATGGTTCAATATTCATTATAAAACATTGCTATGCAACATTTTGTTGAATTTTGAAGCACCACTAATACACCAAATTGCATCATCAATACAATGTGGATGTTCAGTGTTTGAACTGAGACCTAATTCGCGGAGTTGGGTTTGTGAAGCAAGCTGACTATCAACTGTGCTACAAACCACCAACACACTGATGGCTCATTAATAAGAAAAAACAATTGGCTGTGGATAGGGTTTTTTTTGGAGGAAAGCTGTGAAGGGATTTACTGCCTTCCCACTACATTTAGTTTGAGAATGGAAATGATGATGATGAAGTAATTTCTTTAGCTGTGAGCAGGTAGCTTTTGACACATGATGATGATTAAGTAATCTCTTTAACTGTGAGCAGGTAGCTTTTGACACATGATGATGATTAAGTAATCTCTTTAGCTGTGAGCAGGTAGCTTTTGACACATGATGATGATTAAGTAATCTCTTTAACTGTGAGCAGGTAGCTTTTGACACATGATGATGATTAAGTAATCTCTTTAGCTGTGAGCAGGTAGCTTTTGACACATGATGATGATTAAGTAATCTCTTTAGCTGTGAGCAGGTAGCTTTTGACACATGATGATGATTAAGTAATCTCTTTAGCAATGAGCAGGTAGCTTTTGACACATGATAATGATTAAGTAATCTCTTTAACTGTGGGCAGGTAGCTCTTGACAGACGATAGCCTTTCTAACAAAAGCATAGGTCCTCCTCAGTTCAGTAACTGAGGTGACACATTTGAATACGGTTTGTTGTGTCAAGATCATGGTGCCATTATGGAGGTTTATGGTTTCATGTTGAGTCCTAGAATAGAGGCAATCCAGCGCAGCAGTATCCCAGGATGGATCATTCTGTCCTGCCAGGAGCGCAGCGTATAAGTCCGTGCCAACTAGTTCAGCGTGTGTGTGTCAGATCTGTTGATCCACTTGCAGTAATGGCAAACTTAGCATTTCGCGCCACTTCGGAGTGGACCACAAAAAAAAAAGGTGCAATGTCCGCTGGCCTGCATTTCTCCATCATCCATGGAGACCATTTAAATGAATACAAAAGTAAGAAATCAATGTAAGACATGACTCTTTCATGGGTGGTAGGTTGTCAGCCCATCCCCCAACTTGTCTTAGTCATCTCCAATGGCATGCCTAGAAAGAAGACAGCTGGCCTATTATTTGCAACCTGTACTAGAGGTTCAGTCCCCAGTTGCCACACAGTGAGAGAATGGAGTTAAAGATGGTGACAGCAGTTTACACTCGACTTGATAAGGAACATACTAATTCACATCAGACTCCCGGAATATGTTGTGCAAGATTAAAAAAGTGTATGATAAGAAAGGAATGGGTCACGTTTCTCAGCAGCGCTTAAAGTATCACGTGAAAGGAATGGGTCACGTTTCTCAGCAGCTCTTAAAGTATCACATGAAAGGAATGGGTCATGTTTCTCAGCAGCTCTTAAAGTATCACAAGAAAGGAATGGGTCATGTTTCTCAGCAGCTCTTAAAGTATCACAAGAAAGGAATGGGTCACGTTTCTTAGCAGCGCTTAAAGTATCACAAGAAAGGAATGGGTCACGTTTCTTAGCAGCGCTTAAAGTATCACAAGAAAGGAATGGGTCATGTTTCTCAGCAGCGCTTAAAGTATCACAAGAAAGGAATGGGTCACGTTTCTCAGCAGCGCTTAAAGTATCACAAGAAAGGAATGGGTCACGTTTCTCAGCAGCACTTAAAGTATCACAAGAAAGGAATGGGTCACGTTTCTTAGCAGCGCTTAAAGTATCACAAGAAAGGAATGGGTCATGTTTCTCAGCAGCGCTTAAAGTATCACAAGAAAGGAATGGGTCACGTTTCTCAGCAGCGCTTAAAGTATCACAAGAAAGGAATGGGTCACGTTTCTCAGCAGCACTTAAAGTATCACAAGAAAGGAATGTGTCACTTTTCTTAGCAACACCCAAAGTGTCACAATAAAGGAATAAGTCACTTTTCTCAGCAATAACTCACAAGCAAATGGGGAAAACAATAAGATAAAAGGTGTTTCTTTCTATGACAAGTTATTGTATCTTGTAAATAATACCTTTGATTCCTTACAACGTGCCAGTAATACAAATGAGAATTATAAAATGCTATATCTTCTCTATATTAATGTATGGCTCAGAAACATGGACACTAAATAAACAATTAGAAGACAGAATTGATGCCTTTGAGATGTGGGTATATAGAAGAATAGGGAGAACATCACGGAAAGAGAAGAAAACAAATAAAGAGGTGCTAAAGACACTTAATATGAAGAAAGAATTACTAAGAGAAATAAATATCAGGCAAATAAAATATGTTGGTCACATTAAAAGACATGACACCTTATTGAAGACCTTACTTGAGGGCAAAGTCAAAGGGAAGCGAGCAAGAGGTAGGCAGAGATACAAGTGGGAGAGTAACATCACACAATGGACAGGTTACAGTCTAACAGAATGCACCACCAAGACAAGAGACAGGGGATGTTGGAGATCCGTTGCAGCCAACCTTCGTTGCGGAGACGGCACTTAATGATGATGAATACAAATAATGCTTTAGAGGTTTCTTCATACAGGAGAGTTGACACACTGAATAATAGTCTTTGTAAGCAATTGTCAAATTTCTTAGGGTACTAGGGACATGCTACTCTCAATTTGAAAGACTTTCACAGAAAATTTTAGGTAAAGTAATGATTAAATTATTATAACTGACATCAGAATAAGTGGCATGCATGGCTGCAAGGTTAGATAGTAGATTTTTAAACTGATAGGTCCAGTGTTCAACTCAGGTAAGCAATAGTTGTTTTTTTTATGGTCAGTAGAATGTGTGCTTAATAGGTATATTATAAGTTAAAATAGTACGGTACATTAAAGCAAAGACAAATACCTGCATACATGAAGATTTCTGTGAATGTCGACGTTGGTCGTTGGTTCCATATTATTTCTTACAGATCTGAAAAGATTATACTGATGTGTGCTTAATTATTTCATAAAATTTGTTTCAGCTTTTTAGATGACTTAGATCGTTTAGGTGCAAAAGATTACATGCCTACAGAACAGGATATCCTGAGAACAAGAGTCAAGACCACTGGCATAGTGGAAGTGCATTTCTCCTTTAAAAATTTAAATTTTAAGTAAGTCATGCAAAGTTTTATTCTTCTACTTTTTGTGTATTCGTCTATGTGGATAACATTGGTTGTATTTGCATTCAGTACCTTGCCATTGTTTTTGGAATGGTCTAGATATCCAATTGTCTGTGGCAGAATTTGAACCCAGCACCTTGACTGTCACAGACGCTCTCTCTAACTTGCTGCCACAGAGCCAGACATAAGATATGTTTCCCTTTAAAGCTCATTATAGCAGGATTAGCTGAACTCTGGTTTCACATTTTGTAAATTTCAATCATGCAAAGCTTCATACCTGTCAATCCGATAAGATGGAAACATGTACAAAAGCTCCACAAAATCATTTAAAAACCTTACAAAAATGTAACAAATCTTACACAGCATATATATTTTTATTAATTATAATAATTACATAGCTGCCCCCCCCCCCCACCTTCAATTTAATATTGCCTTCAATTTACCATGAATTTGATCTTGGGAGAATAATGTGGCAGTTTCCCGTTGTTTCCACATCCATATGGGGGATATCCGTTTATATCTGCTACCTTTGACAATAACTTTATGTCGGGACAAATATGTGCCCTGCCCAGTTGCAGAGCTGCCACTTATACCGGTGGCTATCGGTATAAAATTCATATAGAGATACAAATAATATGTCATTTTTCTACATAACCACCCTCCTTTTGAATGCACTTTTCACACCCTTGCACCAACCTCTTTATTCTATCAGAAAAAAAATTATTTTTGGTTGTCCCTTCAGCTAGGAATGTCCTGGCTTCTTTAATCTTGTCATAATTCCCATATTTTCGTCCCCTCAAAGCATCTTTCATGGGTCCAAACACATGATAATCAGAGGTAGCTAGGTCAGGACTATATGGGGGATACTGTAAGATCTGAAATTGTAATCTCCTGATGAAGTCAAGAATGCAGTAGCTGTATGAGGGCATGTATTATCATGAAGAAGAAGAATGTCTCTAGATAAAGGCCTCTGTGAATGATCCGGTTTCAGTTTATCCTCCAAAAGTGATAATAAAGAACATCCATGACAATTTTGTGTAGATCCGATACTGATATCCAACTCCCTGCTCTGATCTTCCACAGAAATTTGCGTGTTTTCATGAATATTTTCATCAGCACATCCCACATTTTTGTCAGTGACGCTCGTGCTTGGACGACCGGGACGTTTCTCATCACAGATTGATGTGCACCCATTTTTAAATGCATCTACTTTCTACCCCTATACTAACATATGGGTGTGAGTCTTGGATAATAAACAAATTGGAAAGTGGGAAATTAGAGGCAACAGAGATGTGGTTCTACAGAAGAATACTGAGAATATCATGGACTGCCAGAAAAACTAATGCAGAGGTGTTGAAAGAGCCAAATGCGAAACGGACCTTAATCAACAATATAAGAAAAAAGGCAATCTTCTTTTTTTGGCCACTTCATGAGACAGGCAGGTTTAGAGAACATAGTCACAACAGGCACAATTGAAGGCAACAGAGACAGAGCGACAACGTGAGAAAATATTAGACAGTTTGACATCCTGGCACAGCAAGGAAATAACAACAATCTTGATACATAATACTGTGGACAAAGAGCTGTGGAGAGCCATGACAGCTTACGCAATAAGGCATGGCACCTGATAATGATGACTTTCTACTGGACAATACATGCATTCTCATAATGTTGCAGCATTTTTCTGTGAATTTCATGAGGTTTCACATCCTCTGCCCACAAAAATTGTAGTCTGTAGTAGTTTCTCACTGATGCTCTATGGTGCGCACAGCTACGGGCATCACAAGTTTGTTTCTACATCCGTTACAATTACACAAGCTGCGCCATCTATTGGATAGTGTCAAAATCTTCTCTGATAATGGGTCTTTCCTTAACAGAAGTTTGAAAGATATCTGATATTTAATAAGTGAAATATTTGCAGTTTGCCCTTACTTAATGAATCACCCTCATATGTTTCTTCAGCGCCGAACACGGCGCGTAGGGCAGAAATCATAGTTCTACAGTTCTAGCGATGTGATGCTACTGTGTTTAATTCTTGTCAGTTTACGAGACACATAGTCACCATTTGATGATTGTTCTACGAAGAGTCTCTCTTGGTTTTCCTCTTTTTCTTTTGCCATCTTGTACCCATTTTAATGCTTGGCAGTTTTCATTCATTCGAAGTACATGTCCAAAGTCCATCGTTTTCTTCTTATTTTTGTAGAAACATATTGCTGTTTGGTATCTTCTCTTACTTACTTGTTGGACTTGAATTCTTCCCAACCATTATTTAAGAGTCGTCTAAGACATTTATTTTCAAATAAATTCAATTTCTTCTCCGTTGCCTTCATCATTTTTGAATTTTCGCAACCATATGTCAACATGGATATCACATTGAAGTTGAATGCCATTGCATTCATGTATATCATACGGGCTCAGCCTCTCCATCCAAACAGATGATAAAATATCAGTTTGAGATTACAACTTGTTCCTGTCTGTTAATTTTGTAATATACATCATTTGTATGGTCGCATGGTTATTCTGTTGTTTACAGGATTCTTTATGTTCTTTTGTGAAATGTCTTGTCTTCTACAAGTATGTAATAGTTAGTTCTTTAATTCACTGTCTTTTATTGATTTCTTGATGGGGAATTCCCCTGGCATAGTGATTAAACCATAAAATCGAAAATATGTACTCACTGCGCAAAACTGAAATCCAACAGGTAAAGCTCATCATCATCAGGTGCCATGCCGGGTGGCGTAGTCGGTCATGGCTCTCCACAGCTCTCTGTCCACAGTATTATGTATCAAAGTTGTTGTTGTTTCCTTGCCGTGCCGGGTTGTCAAACTGTCTAATATTTTCTCACGTTGTCACCATCTGTCTCTGGTGCCTTCAATCTTGCCTGTTGTGATTATGTTCTCTAAACCTGCCTGTCTCATGAAGTGGCCAAAAAAAGAAGATTGCCTTTTTCTTATATTGTTGATTAAGGTCCGTTTTGCATTTTACTCTTTCAACACCTCTACATTAGTTTTTCTGGCAGTCCATGGTATTCTCAGCATTTTTCTGTAGAACCACATCTCTGTTGCCTCTAATTTCCCACTTTCCAGTTTGTTTATTGTCCAAGACTCACACCCATATGTTAGTATAGGGGTTATATAGCACTGCAGAACTCTCTTTCTCACCTCTAATGACAAGGTCTTATTACACAGTATATTTTTATTGTTTCTGAATGTTGTTTTTGCCTGTCCTATTCTGCATCTTATTTCTGTTGAACTTCTTCCATCTGCTGTAATCATTGTACCTAGATATTTGAATTGGTGGACCTGTTTTAATACTATATCATTCACTTTGATATAGGTAAAGTTAATACCACATATTACCACAAGTTATGGTAATAAAGTTTTGCTAGTAATACATAGGCGCACACAAACATCAACATTACGACCGAAAGAATAACATCAAGGATAACATACAGATATACATCAAAAACGACTAGTAATACAACTTGCATTCACATTTCTAGTAAAATGGCTAGAAGGATAGAAATGAGGTCAGAGGTGACACAAACAGGAAATGTGATTAAATCGAATGGTTTGTGTTCAAGAGGTGCCTCTTTAAATCCTACTCATTCTGTCTTATTTACAAAGTATTTTTTTAATTCCTGTCGATTATTGCTTGAAACTATGGACTTATGTGCTACGAGTGGTACTGTCAGCAGGATGCATGCTGCTTCATTGACAAGGGCTTAGTTACAAATGGTGCAACACAAGTACAATTAAGTCAATGCTCTATGCCATTTCTACCCTTTCATTTCTCTTTTTCTTGAAATGTTGATTCATTCTGTTTGTTTTTTGTGACATATTTTATTTACAAATCAAGAAGTGTTAAGATCAATAAACATCAAAGAGGACTGACTCTTTAACAATATCATAACAAGGAAGATGAGTTTTTATGGTCATATAAAGAGACATAACAGCATAGAAAGATTAATAGCTGAAAGTAGAGTTAACAGCAGCAGGGGAAGAGGGTGCTCAAGACGACGATGGTGCAGTGATAAATCAGATTATTTAAACGTCTCTCACTGTGGCAGGTCAACTCGCCCAGATCGCTGAGTGTTTAGAGAGTCCAAAATGAAGACCATGTTCTGAAAAGAATATGTCACATGATGATATTTTATTTTGGTTTTTTTTGGTTTTCCCCAAGTGGTCTCTACAAGGGCTGTTCAATATATGTTCCCAGACTGATTTTATTTCCAGACAGGTGTAATATAAAGAGTAATGCTATGTTCCTCGCCTGGGTGTTGCCGGAGCCCGAAAGGGAAGTAAAGAACAGCAATACTGCTTACCTTCTATGCACATCCTAAGAGACGACTTAGGGGTTATGGGGTTTAGTGGATTTCCCATTCTATACAGGGTCAACATGGCCCAGAAGCCATGCTGAAGTTGGATGTTTCATGAGAAAAGACACAAAAATACTTGCTTCCTGTCTGAAATATTTAATCAATGAACTATAGATAAGGGGAGACAATTAAATTGTAAACATCCACACATCAGAAGTCCGCCTTGACCTACTGACAACAACAGACCACAAGTCAACCTTATTGTGTGAGAGGGCACTGTTATTGTCATTGATTGGTGGCTTGTGTTGTCATTGATTGGTGGCTTGTGTTATTTTCATTGATTGGTGGCTTATGTTATTTTCATTAATTGGTGGCTTATGTTATTTTCATTGATTGGTGGGTTATGTTATTTTCATTCATTGGTGGCTTGTTTTATTTTCATTGATTGGTGGCTTATGTTATTTTCATTTATTGGTGGCTTATGTTATTTTCATTGATTGGTGGCTTATGTTATTTTCATTGGTAGGTTATGTTATTTTCATTGATTGGTGGCTTATGTTATTTTCATTGATTGGTGGCTTATGTTATTTTCATTATACAAGTAAATTTAAGTAGGAAGCCAGAGACAATTTTTTAAAAATTTATGAGACTAACGGGAATTGAACCAGTCCGTTCAACGGCACCAAATCGCCTAGCAACAATTGCACACGCGTTCTTCCGTACTTGACTAACCGCATCTCCAAAAAAAGATGCGATTTCATCAAGCCATTCAAACCGTGAACACAAAGTCACCCGAACGGACCAATCGAGACAAGGACTATTACAACAACAACAAACATCCCGTACAGGTATTGAAATATCCTCAGTAACAACAAACACATAACATAATATCTTCGATTTGGTGCTGTTGAACGGACTGGTTCAATTCCCGTTAGTCTCATGAATTTTTAAAAATTGTCCTCTGGCTTCCTACTTAAATTTACTTGTATAAACAATTATTTGAAGCAAAATTGTATTGTCTATATATATTATCCATGTTTATAAGAAGACCTATCGGCCCTTGTATAACTAATACGGATATTATGTTATGTGTTTGTTGTTACTGAGGATATTTCAATACCTGTACGGGATGTTTGTTGTTGTTGTAATAGTCCTTGTCTCGATTGGTCCGTTCGGGTGACTTTGTGTTCACGGTTTGAATGGCTTGACAAAATCGCATCTTTTTTTGGAGATGCGGTTAGTCAAGTACGGAAGAAAGCGTGTGCAATTGTTGCTAGGCGATTTGGTGCCGTTGAACGGACTGGTTCAATTCCCGTTAGTCTCACGTTATTTTCATTAGTGGCTTGTGTTATTTTCAATGATTGATGGCTTGTTTTATTTTCATTGGTGGCTTGTTTTATTTTCATCGATTGGTGGCTTATGTTATTTTCATTGATTAGTGGCTTGTGTTATTTTCATTGATTGATGGCTTGTGTTATTTTCATTGGTGGCTTGTGTTATTTTCATTGATTGGTGGCTTGTGTTATTTTCATTGATTGGTGGCTTATGTTATTTTCATTGGTGGCTTGTGTTATTGTCATTGATTGGTGGCTTGTGTTATTGTCATTGATTGGTGGCTTGTGGTATTTTCATTGATTGGTGGCTTATGTTATTTTCATTTGTGGCTTGTGAGCAGCCTCTTGAAGTGACGTGTAATATGTTAGTGTTGTGCCATGTTTCTCTTGATAGGTGACATAAAGCCTCAGATGAGCAGATGTTTACGTTTAGTTGTATCGCTTTCTCTATAGTCCGCTATGATTTAACAAACATCGGCACACACACATTTGTATCTAGTCTGAAATATTCAACAAACTTCGGCACATACACGTTTGTCCCCAGTCTGAAATATTCAACAAACTTCGGCACATACACATTTGTCCCTAGTCTGAAATATTTGACAAACTTAGATTCAAACACAATAATGCTTGTTCACTTGGTTACGCTACAGTATCAGCAGTCAGATATTGATTTCTGCATCAACCTCAATCACATTTAACAATCATCGTGCTATTATTTATTCATATACATATCTATAAATCTCATAACTTGTTGTCATGGTTGCAGGGATACTGCACTGGATGGATCACAACACATTCCTCCAATGATTTCTATCTTTGATAATGCCGATGAGAGTAAAACATTTCTTTGAAGTTGTTTGTCCATTATTATGTTTGTCTCTCTCTGCTTCTTTCACCTTTATTCCCTGCAGTCATTTTTGTCAGAGATCACATTGGTTTACATGTAAAAACAATGCTAGTTTTTATTTCTTCTTCTTCATTTCTCAAACTCCTGCTGATTATCAGGATGTAGTCCAGAGAATGGAATGTGTTGTGTCATGGTTTACATCTTGGGTTTGATATCTAACCTGACACATCCAACTTCAGCATGGCTTTTGAGTTACTTTTACAAGCTATGCATAGAGCAGCAAACAAACCTGTAAAACCTTCTTAGTCACTTCTTGAGTTGTGTATAGCAGGTCACATGGTCACTATTCTTTACACCCTTTTCAGGTTTTGTCAACATACGAGTCAGTTTTATTTTCTTTAACTTTTTTTCAAAGTAGTACTCATAATGGCATGTAGACTTCTTGACTTTATTTCTTATGTGCACTTTTGTTTTATGCTATCTATAGGAAATTATCCATACTATTCAAGAACTGCACAGAATAACTTTGAACAGACAGAATTGGAGAGATCTGACCTCTGCCCTATGCGCTAACTTCAGCGCAAAAGGAAAATGAATGAATGAATCTATAGGAAATACATACGATTCTCCTATAACACTTGCATTTGAAGATTTGTATTCATTTCTCAATATCTGCAAGCGGTGTTCTTCAAATCTTGCAATCATAAATTATACAAAGAACCAGTTATTAATATTGTTAATTGGTAGCATATTCTATTCAAGATGTAGCCATCAATCCAGCATTTTTTGACTGTAGTTATTTTCTAGGTAATATAATATGTTCAGGAATTTGCCATTGCTTTCTGACAGAGTTATTAATATAATTATGTTTATTATGTATGAAATCGCCAGCTACCAGCTAGTAGAGAGGTTAGTCAGACAATTTCACAAACTCATCTCTTTCATTCTTGCTCATAGTTCAAAGTGCAGGCCAGCCAACCATCAACGTTGCACTGTCAATGTGATTGGATATATGAATGTTGCCAAAGTATTCAAACATTGTTGAAAAGCAATGCACAATACAAGATATACTTGTATGTTTACTATTAGCCTGTGTGGCAACCTTGGTCTGGTCTTCTGCTCAAGATACGAAGAATAGGGCCACTAGCTTATTTCCAGACATGTCGTACGATGCAACAATGGACATTTGGGAGATACTATATTTTACTATAGTACAACCTTATCATCTATGAAAAAAAACTTGTCACTGCACATCTTGTCTTGATTTCTTACTTTTGTCGTCTATGACATAGTTTTCATTAATGACAAAGAGGTGCCGGCCAGCAAACATTTCACATTTGTTCTCTTCTAGCAGACTCCTAGGTGGCAAGGAGTTCTAGATGTATCCTCACTGCAGATGGATCAACATATCTGACAGAAGAATGATAAATTGGTAGGCTCAGGCATCTTCTTCTTCATCGTTCTTCAGTCAGACATCAGTTTACAGCACCAATAGCTTCAATGAATTGTGTGATTCGCCTTAGGTCATCCATGGAACCCACCCCTCAAGTCTGGAAGCAGTGGCGTCTCAGTAGGCCATATTTTCTCCCTCTCTTCTTGAGGCTCAGGCGTACATATTACGTTTCTGTCAGAATGTGTTGATCCTTGGATACTGCCCACTAGAATGTCTTCCTTCAGGGATTAAACATGTATCCGTAAATCCCCCCCCCCTAAATCGTAAGCCATGTACCTTATGCTCGAGATGTGATGGGTTCAAATTCAGCTTCTGATATCTTGTTTACATGGTTGTTGTTTTTTTTTACTGAAATCAATGTGAGTTATTGCTTAAAAGTTGCTGATCCAGCAGCTCATGCCCTTTGACCCAACTGCTTAAAGAGATGGAGTACATATGAAGAAACACAAATACAATGAAGTCAATCCTCTATGCCTTTTCAACCATTTTTTATATTATTTTTATTATATTGTTGTTATTCTTGTTTTTATTATTATTATTATTGTTATATAAATTCAATATTTATTTGCAGATTATTCGATGTGGGTGGCCAAAGATCGGAACGTAAAAAGTGGATACATTGCTTTGAAGATGTGACAGCCATTATTTTTTGTGTGGCAATGAGTGAATACGACCAAGTCTTACATGAGGATGAGACAACAGTAAGTTTAGCGACTGCATTCTTTTCTCTCGACGCTGCAAAATTTCTTAATATCTAAATAAAATAGTGTAGACTACAGTGCTATTGATATCTGAATATAGTGCTATATAGTGCTACACTGAGAAGAAATCACTGACTAAATAATACAACTAGTTAAAGTGTGTCAAAAATGGACGGCAGTCAGGGCTCAGGATACAGTACACGAACTTGCCCAACTACACTCAAAACCACAAGACATAATTATATACACAGATGGCTAAGTTAACAGAAACACAAATAAAAGCGGTTGGAGTTTTGTTGCCTACAGAAATGGCGTGAAGTTGGTTGAGAAATCTTCAGCATATTCTACTGTCACATCGAGCATGAGGATGGAGATAAAGGGAACTAGAGCAGCTATTAATTAGTTAATAACTGATACATGAACACACTCTGTAATACTCACAGACTCTCAAAGCATGTTGCGCAAGATAGAAAAGTTCATGCTAAGAAAAGAATGGTGGGACTTATTGAACAACTCAGTTGTCCAGAGCATTACATGGACATACTGCCCTGGTCATGCTGGGGTCAGAGGAAATGAGAGAGCCGACTTATTGACAGGCAATGCGGCAATAGACGGCACAATGCTGAGAAGAGATAAAGCAGACTTAATGAAAGCTGTAATAAATTCATTTCAAGATGCAGATGATATCAATGAGGCTGAGAACGTACACATACATACAGAGATTGTACGCAAATGTTTGGCATAGAAATGGCATTAACCTACAGACTAAGCTGAAAGTTTACAGAGCAGTGGTACTTCCAGTGCTACTTTACGCTAGTGAAACATGGACTGTGTATAGACGTCATGTGAAAAAACCCAATCATTTTCATACAAATTGTCTCAGAAAAGTTATGAACATCAGATGGCAAGACAAGATTCCAGATACCACTGTCCTTGATAGAGCTGGTATCCCAAGCATTGACACGATCCTGATGCAGACACAGATTCATTGGGCAGGTCATTTGGTGCGTATGCCAGACCATCATCTGCCAAAGATACTTCTCTATGATGAGCTAGAGAAGGGTATACGATCTCAAGGTGGCCAAAGGAAGCGCTACAAGGACTCGTTAAAGGACTCAATGAAAGCCTTTGAAATAGACCACGATACATGGGAAGAACTTGCACAAAATAGATCTACATGGCGTTCTAAAATAAAAAAGAGCGCATCATCTTGTGAAAAGAAGAGAAATGCAGCAGCTCAACAGCGGAGAGCAGCTAGAAAGTCACGGATAGACCAAGATCCGTCTACAGTCGTTATTCCATTTCCAAACTGTCCAAGGACATTTACAGCTCGAATAGGCCTCATTAGCCATCTATGAACTCATAATCAAGGACACAACTAAAATTGAATTTTCAAAAGTGGATGTAACAAATGGTCATCATCACTTGTGATGGACGAATAACATAACATAACACATACAGAGAATGTTAGAAATGGGAGTATCTAGAGGTGACGGAAGGGAAAGTAAATTTTTTGGAAAGTCCCGAAGATCACACAATCAACACCTGACCGGAACTCTGAGTCTACATACACTGGGATGGCTGCTGGAGCGGAGGGCGGAGCACTTATGGGAATGTCCCGTGTGTTGTGAAGCCAGTTTATAATCAAGAATCAAGTGCTATATATATATATATATATATATATAGTGCTGGATACAGTGCCATTGATATCTGTATAGATCTTGTGATAGTTATGACCATGTAAGGCTGGAGATAGCCTTGGCCGCTATGGCAAGGCTAAATCTAATATGGAAAAGCAACATGGAGCAAAGATCAGAATTTATAACTCACTATCCATTATGCTGTATGGTTGTGAGTATTGGACACTCACTGCAGACAGGGAGAGATGGATACAGGACTTCGTATATAAGTCTTATAGATACATTTTGTGCATTCTTATATATAGAATAACAGTAAATGTGTATGCAAGAAATAAGGTAAAGAATCTCGCAGGTTCACAGGAATCACTATTTTCAATAATAAAACAATGAAAACTTACAAAGTTTGGTTATGAATTCTGACATGATTCCCTATCATAAACAGTCTTGCAGGGAACATGGCTATGTTTGCTGACATGATTCCCTGTCATAAACATTCTTGCAGGGAACATGGTTATGTTTGCTGACATGATTCCCTGTCATAAACATTCTTGTAGGGAACATGGTTATGTTTGCCGACATGATTCCCTATCATAAACAGTCTTGCAGGGAACATGGCTATGTTTGCCGACATGATTCCCTATCATAAACAGTCTTGCAGGGAACATGGTTATGTTTGCCGACATGATTCCCTATCATAAACAGTCTTGCAGGGAACATGGCTATGTTTGCCGACATGATTCCCTATCATAAACAGTCTTGCAGGGAACATGGTTATGTTTGCCGACATGATTCCCTATCATAAACAGTCTTGCAGGGAACAGTTGAAGGTGGAAGAAGTGGTGGTGAAAAATTGAAATCATGGCCAGACAATCTCAAATACTGGACAAGTCAAGATTTCTCCCACTCATTTATATCTTTGCATCGTGGAAGATTCTGTGTTGATGCATCCAATGTAGTACCTCTACTACCCTGATGAGTTTCTGGATGGCCATGTAAACATCAGATTCCAATAAGCTTGGTACGTTGAACACTTATAATGGTGTTTAATCAGCCATGTATATGTGCAAAACTTATGCTGAAATTATGAAACTATGAAGTGTTTAGATGTTCATTTATCATTGCAAAATTGTTAAAGAAACTAAGAATTATGAGATCAAGAAACCAACATTGTTAAAGAAACCAAGAATTATGAGACCAAGAAACCAAAATTGTTAAAGAAACCAAGAATTATGAGACCAAGAAACCAACATTGTTAAAGAAACCAAGAATTATGAGACCAAGAAACCAAAATTGTTAAAGAAACCAAGAATTATGAGACCAAGAAACCAAAATTGTTAAAGAAACCAAGAAACCAAAATAGTTAAAGAAACCAAGAATTATGAGACCAAGAAACCAAAATTGTTAAAAAAAACCAAGAATTATGAGACCAAGAAACACACTCCTACTTCAGCAGGCTAGGTTGTGTTTTTCTGTCTGCACCATCACTAGCAAACACACTCCTACTTCAGCAGGCTGGGTTGTGTTTTACTGTCTGCACCATCACTAGCAAACACACTCCTACTTCAGCAGGCTAGGTTGTGTTTTACTGTCTGCACCATCACTAGCAAACACACTCCTACTTCAGCAGGCTGGGTTGTGTTTTTCTGTCTGCACCATCACTAGCAAACACACTCCTACTTCAGCAGGCTGGGTTGTGTTTTTCTGTCTGCACCATCACTAGCTAACACACTCCTACTTCATCAGGCTGGGTTGTGTTTTTCTGTCTGCACCATCACTAGCTAACACACTCCTACTTCAGCAGGCTGGGTTGTGTTTTTCTGTCTGCACCATCACTAGCTAACACACTCCTACTTCAGCAGGCTGGGTTGTGTTTTTCTGTCTGCACCATCACTAGCTAACACACTCCTACTTCAGCAGGCTGGGTTGTGTTTTTCTGTCTGCACCATCACTAGCTAACACACTCCTACTTTAGCAGGCTGGGTTGTGTTTTTCTGTCTGCACCATCACTAGCTAACACACTCCTAATTAGCAGGCTGGGTTGTGTTTTTCTGTCTGGGATATATCCCATAACCTTTCCATCTCCCGATGGCACCTACAAGGCAGTAGTTGTTTGTATTTAGAGTGTTCTCTCTTAGAAGAGCTGTCATACCGAACTTATGAGCCTTTCCTGCCAAAGTGTTTCCCTCTAAGCCTAGCGTACCCCTGCCCCACACCCCCCCCCCAATTGACCCATTCCTGGAGTGGTGAAAGAAACCCCACACCAGCAACCTGAGCTTATAACAGCTCATACTCACTTTTTGCTGCCAGTAACTGGAAACATTGAGTATTTCAGTGGTGGTATCAACGCTGCCTGATATCCTGCCCCGTCCTCATAGTCAGCGACACCGGTTTGGTCAACGGCTGCTTGTTTGCCCAGAGGCTTATTTGCAGCTAGCCTCTATAGAAGCTTTTCCCACTATATTTCCACCTGTGGTAGGGGTCGGTAGCCTCACACCAGGACTACTACTACTACTACCACCACCACCAACACTACTATTGCCACCACTACTATAACTACTACTACCACTACTACTACTACTAAATATTATTAATATTGTGGTCTAATTTTTTATAAAAAGAACAAGAAAGACCCGATTATAATAGACAGAAGAAACACTTTACAAATATTTCTAAATAGTAGAAATACCTGGTATGACATATTGAGGTCTATATATATGACCTTATTGGTCTTGACAAATGGTCTGAAGTAAGCTTGCATCAGATGGAGTTGAAGAGCATGAGCGGGACAGGATGTCTCATGACTAAATCTGCCAATCGCAGAGCAATTTTTTCCTCGGTTGTTGCTCCTCACGCCTCTGTCTTCGTTCATCCACTTTGCTTGTTATTATTTAACATAGAAAAGGTATAGAAAATATTTGAAGGCAGAAGATGGGAATTGAACCGGGTCTGTTCAGCTGGCAACTATTCACCTTGCAATGTGAGTCAACATGTTTTCTGAATTCAACCACACCGCATCTCTAAAAAAATATGCCAATTTAGTCAAGACTCTCAATGTGTAGGGTAGCTGGGGACAAAGTGTTGTATTTTTCACGTGTTAGCATACTATGACAGCTAGACTTAACTATGATAGACCAAACTGCCATCAGTGTATAGTTTATCCATCCATCTAACATTAGTGAGAGTATTGAAAACATATAGCTACGTATATACAGTAGAGATTTTGTTTGAGAATATGTTAAAAAAATAACTTTGCCCAATTATTGGCAGACAAAAAGGGTGATACAAAGCATTTTAACATTGAGGGAGATTGCCACTGAGACAGGTCAAGCACACAGGAAGTGTGTAAATGTATGCTAAGAATAGATAGAATAAATAGATTGATCTAGTTTCGTAACTTTAATATAAAAAATATAAAGTTTGGACCAAAACTAGTTCACAATTTTTGTTTTAAATCTCATAATGTCTTTGTAAGATTGGATGATCATTAGAACACTGTCCACTAACTAAATCTTTTGCCCACTGAAATACTACAATGGATAAATGACGAAAACTAGCATGGTTCGGACATGTATGCAGGCATGATTCCTTGTCAAAAACAATACAGCAGGAACTGTCGAGAGTGGAAGAAGCTGAGGAGAGAAAATAAAGACATGGACAGACAACATCAAGGAATGGACAGGGCAAGATATTTCCACACTTATCCACATTGCTGAGGATAGAATTCGCTGGAGGACTCTGTGTGCTGAGGCATCCAATGTGGTACCCCTACATCCCTGAAGGGTTACGGGTTTTTCGATTGATTGATTGATAACACTATATATTGGTCTCTCCCAGCTTTAGATCGGCATTGACAACTTCCTCAGGGCATCAACATTTTTTCATACATTTTGAATTCACCACTTTGCCCCAATAATGTGCGACACCTTACCCAACAATCAAATTTTTAGCAACTGTCATAAATTCTGATGAAAAACCACAGTAGCCTGACAGGATCGTGTGCTTATTTAACTTGGTCGTCCAAGCACGAGCATCACTGACGAAAATGTGGACATGCTGATGCCCTTATTTATGAAAACAAGCAAATTTATGTTGAAGATCAGAGCAGGGACTTGGATGTCAGTATTAGATCTGCATATAAAATTGTTTTTGTTAACAAAAAATATTTACCTCTATATTAACACATTTTTTTGCAATCAATAAAAGTGAGATTTGTAGACTGTTATTTGTATTTTTTTATACCCATACCCTATAGTCTGATAGTACATACCCATACCCTATAGTCTGATAGTACATACCCTATAGTCTGATAGTACATACGCTATAGTCTGATAGTACATACGCTATAGTCTGATAGTACATACCCTATAGTCTGATAGTACATACCCTATAGTCTGATAGTACATACCCTATAGTCTGATAGTACATACCCTATAGTCTGATAGTACATACCCTATAGTCTGATAGTACATACCCTATAGTCTGATAGTACATACCCACACCCTATAGTCTGATAGTACATACCCACACCCTATAGTCTGATAGTACATACCCTATAGTCTGATAGTACATACCCTATAGTCTGATAGTACATACCCTATAGTCTGATAGTACATACCCTATAGTCTGATAGTACATACCCTATAGTCTGATAGTACATACCCTATAGTCTGATAGTACATACCCTATAGTCTGATAGTACATACCCTATAGTCTGATAGTACATACCCTATAGTCTGATAGTACATACCCTATAGTCTGATAGTACATACCCTATAGTCTGATAGTACATACCCTATAGTCTGATAGTACATACCCTATAGTCTGATAGTACATACCCTATAGTCTGATAGTACATACCCTATAGTCTGATAGTACATACCCTATAGTCTGATAGTACATACCCTATAGTCTGATAGTACATACTCTATAGTCTGATAGTACATACCCTATAGTCTGATAGTACATACCCTATAGTCTGATAGTACATACCCTATAGCCTGATAGTACATACCCATACCCTATAGCCTGATAGTACATACCCTATAGTCTGATAGTACATACCCTATAGCCTGATAGTACATACCCTATAGCCTGATAGTACATACCCTATAGTCTGATAGTACATACCCTATAGCCTGATAGTACATACCCTATAGTCTGATAGTACATACCCTATAGTCTGATAGTACATACCCATACCCTATAGTCTGATAGTACATACCCTATAGTCTGATAGTACATACCCTATAGCCTGATAGTACATACCCTATAGTCTGATAGTACATACCCTATAGTCTGATAGTACATACCCTATAGTCTGATAGTACATACCCATACCCTATAGTCTGATAGTACATACCCTATAGTCTGATAGTACATACCCTATAGTCTGATAGTACATACCCTATAGTCTGATAGTACATACCCTATAGTCTGATAGTACATACCCTATAGTCTGATAGTACATACCCTATAGCCTGATAGTACATACCCATACCCTATAGTCTGATAGTACATACCCTATAGTCTGATAGTACATACCCTATAGCCTGATAGTACATACCCTATAGCCTGATAGTACATCCCCTATAGTCTGATAGTACATACCCTATAGTCTGATAGTACATACCCTATAGTCTGATAGTACATACCCTATAGCCTGATAGTACATACCCATACCCTATAGTCTGATAGTACATACCCTATAGTCTGATAGTACATACCCTATAGTCTGATAGTACATACCCTATAGTCTGATAGTACATACCCTATAGTCTGATAGTACATACCCTATAGTCTGATAGTACATACTCTATAGTCTGATAGTACATACCCTATAGTCTGATAGTACATACCCTATAGTCTGATAGTACATACCCTGTAGTCTGATAGTACATACCCTATAGCATGATAGTACATACCCTATAGTCTGATAGTACATACTCTATAGTCTGATAGTACATACCCATACCCTATAGTCTGATAGTACATACCCATACCCTATAGTCTGTGCATTCATTGTAAAACTGATCGACCATGTTTTTTTTAAAAAGTATATTTTATTTTGCAATGTCTCAATCCCATTCATATTCTCCTCCACAGAATCGCATGCAGGAGAGCTTGAAACTGTTTGATTCCATCTGCAACAATAAATGGTTTACAGAGACCTCCATCATTTTGTTTCTGAACAAGAAAGATCTCTTTGAGGAAAAAATTAAAAAGTCACCTTTGATGTTATGTTTCCCTGAGTACACAGGTGTGGTAAATTTTGTACCTGTTTAAGATATAGTTAGCCTTGATTGCAAGTGCATGATTACCCCCTATTAGTGATTAATAAAGTTGTTGCTGTTCATCCGTCACATGATAGTGATGATCATTTGTTACATCCACTTTTGAATTTCAGTTAGAGTTATGTCCTTGACTATGACTTCATAGATGGGTAATCAACCCTAGTCTGACCGCAAATGTCTTTGGACAGTTCGGGCATGGAAAGACCACTGTAGATGGTTTATGGTCTACCCGTTACATTCTAGCTCCTCTTTGATGTTTAGCTGCTGCATTTCTTTACTTTTTGCAAGATGCTGCACCTTTTTTTTGCTGTAGACCTCATGTAGCTCTATTTTGTGCATCATGTTCCAATGTATCTTGATCTTTTTCAAAGGCTTTCATTGAGGTCTTTAACGAGTGACACTTCTTTTGGTCAAACAAGTAGTACTTTATATTATCAGAGCAAAAATTAGAGAATGTAACTCCATTATATCTTCAAGAAATTATCTCCAGGAGCCTTCTAAAAAATTGACCTGTAAATAACACATCCTTGCCTGGTTTCAAACCTTTGACTTTCAATCAATCAATATCAATAATCAATAAAACCCATAACCCTTCAGGGTCGTAGGGGTACCACATTGGAAGCTTCAGCACACAGAGTCCTCCAGCGAATTCTATCCTCAGCGATGCGGATGAGTGTGGAAATATCTAGCCCTGTCCATTCCTTGATGTTGTCTGTCCATGTCTTTATTTGTCCTCCTCTGCTTCTTCCACCCTCGACAGTTCCCTGCAGTATTGTTTTTGACAAGGAATCGTGCCTGCATACATGTCCGAACCATGCTAGTTTTCGTCGTTTCACTATTGAAAGCAATGGCTCCTGGACACCTGCACACATCTCTACTTTACTTTGACTTTATTAACAGATGGATAATGGCTTAATCACTATGCCACATTGGAACTCCTGAGAAATAGTCCTACTTATATTCAGTTTTCTACATTTTGAAGATTTGTTGCTTTTTTAAAAGAAATTTTTTCATGCTGATAAAACTCCAAATTTTAGTTGGTTCACAATACATTGGGAGCAGACGCCTGCTCCTGTTAAATATATCTTACAATGGATGTGTGGATAGACATTAGTATTTTGTAGGTGATAGTCAGAACAATAGGTGTGTGGAAAGGTATGAGAGTTAGTTAGTCGTCGGATCATCATCACTGCAAACTGGACACGTCCATAGTTGCTCCGATCTCTCCCTGAGTGTATCCGCCATGACACTTCTAGTAAAAGTACCGGTCCTATGCTGGTTGACCATCATTCTTCTGCACCCTCCAAAATGTTCACTTCTAGCAACACCGCATTTCATACCCTGATCTTTAATCCTGGCCATTGACAAGGAATCATCATCCACACTAGTCTCACTCTCGCGTGCTATATCTCTTAAGGAATTCAAAACGTCAGCGCGATCCATTGCTTCATTGCCTTGTGCCAAAATCACACATGATGCCAGTTGATCTGCTCTTCCATTGCCTCGAACACCCACATGGCCCAGCACAAAAATAAATGTAGCCACTTTTAGCCTCGCCTTTCTCAAGGCCTTAATCCAATGAGTGTTATGTAGGTGGTAGTCAGAAGAGTCTTCACATCTTCTTCTTTCGTTCACTTGAAACATGTCTATATCTGTAATTCTGTTTCCTGAATAAAGCTCACTGTCTTTTGTAGTTCATACAGTGGTACATAGAGCTTTGATTCCAGTGTTATTTCCTCTAGCCAATATGTCTGCCTCAGTGTTTTATATGCCTCAGTGTTTTATACTCAGAACAATCTTGAAGTATATGCTTGGTACTCTGTGCTGCCTGTCCATATTTACACATGGCAGTGTTGCCAATCTTGAGCTTTGTATACATGTGACTGCGGAGTCAGTTGTGTCCAGTTCTGAGGCATAGATTTACAATTTGTTCTGATCTGTTCATTCAGTCAAATTGTATACCATGACAAACACATTTAATTCTCTGGAATACATACCTCTTGCTAACCTGAAGGAGTTTGAGAATGAACACAGAAGTAGTATATTGACATTGCCAGATAGTAAACATTCAAGAAAAATCTGATTTAAAAAAATATTCTGCTATATCTAACTATTCAAATATTTTTCTACAATATTAAAAAGAAAACGATAGACTTATATCAGACATGTACTTAGAATGATGAAAACAGACTGCCACTACAAGCATTAAATGGGTGCCAGATGACAAAACACAAAGGGGAAGACCAAGAGAGACTTTGCAGAACAACCATGAAAGAGGGTATGACTAAGGGTCTCAGCATCATGAAAGAATTACACACATTAGCATCACATTGCTTGAACTGGAAAGCTCTGGTTTCTGCACTGTGAACCATATTCTACACTTAAGGAACACACACAACACATATATATATATATATATGTGTGTGTGTGTTCCTTAAGTGTAGAATATGGTGCATATATATATATATATAGTGATAAACTATATATTTAAGCATATATATGGATAGATACAAACCTCTCTATTTCAAAAAAATTGTTTTAGTATTTCAATTTATATTCTATTTAAATTTGTTTTTTTCGTTCCAGGAAAGCAAATTTATCAGGAGGCATCGGCATACATCCAGGCACAGTTTGAAGCTAAAAATAAAAGCTCAGCGAAAGAAATTTACTGCCATCAAACATGTGCCACAGATACTAACAACATTCAATTTGTGTTTGACGCCGTCACTGATGTTATTATTGCAAACAACCTGAGAGGCTGTGGTCTCTATTGAACTCACTGTTTTGTTTATCTATTTTGTGTTTGTTTGATACACAAGAGCAGAGAATTTAATGAGTGTCACTCTGAACCAAAAAAAAAAAAAGCAAAAGCAGTAAAGAGCAACAGGACAAGAAAATAGTCGGTAGATCTAGGTAGAAAATTAACTTTGGTTATGAACTGGGAAAATAAGCAATACTGATACTCAAACATGTTTGAAGTATTTTGTGTTCGACCCAGTTACTTTTGCTAGCGAATGATAGTGCATTCGCTGCTCTCTAGATATGTGTGTTTCACTTTTCATGGTTCTTTACACCAAATTTCTATCATCTATTTTTTTTTTCCTCTCCATGTTTATAAACAAAGTTAAAATTGGAATGAATGATAGTTTATGGCAGTATGAAAACAGACTTTATGTGAAACATCATGTGATATTTAAAAATAAGGAACGGAGTTTTGAAGAGGAAGAAAATTTACATAAACTTAATTAAATATCTTATAATAAAGCAGCACGAAATGTTAATCAACAAGCGATTTAAAAAAGCAAATTTATTGAAATTCCAGTTTATTGCAATTCAAGTTTATTCCAGTCACAAACAAAATTTTTTAATAACCTAATTTATTTATGCTTGCCATATGCAATATAATTCAAGATTTAGTATAAATGACAATATTGAACCACTGATATATGTATGTATATTCAACAAGAGAAATTGAAATAGACATTTGAAATAGACATTTGAAATAGACATTTGAAATAGACATTTGAAATAGACATTTGAAATAGACATTTGAAATACACAGAGGATGTAGAATGAATGTGTTGGGCTAAAAATACAAAACAATAGTAAGAGAATAAAAAAAAACGAAACACAATGAATTAGGCTATATAATTTGCATAATCTGATTTCATTTTCTCTATAAGTATTAAATATAAAACTGTACATTTTAACAACCAAAATTATTCTTAATGCTTTTCAGATCTCAAATCTTGAACATTAGTATCTCCCATTACTAAAACTGTTAAGATTTTATTTGCAACATTTATAAAAGCAACTATTATTTAAACGAATATTTTTCCCATTTTGAAGATGTATATCTTTTCCAAAATACAGATATTATTAAATTTTTTAAAACTACTTGGACAATATAACAAATAATAAGTTTACTAGCAAAGAAATAAAATAAGTAGTGCTTAAAAAATCTCCGAAATCCTGGCATAGGTCTTGCAAAGAGTAGGCAAATATTACAAAAATACAGTCACAAATTCCAGCCTTTACCATCCCACTGATAAGGATATCTTTATTTTACTACTTATACACCATTTTAAAATGTATAAATTATGGGATAAATGGGGCCAGTTGACATGTATAATATCATCTCTGTATCTGCTAAAAGCTATTTGTTTATTTTTACAATATTTAACATTGTTGTAAGAAATAATAGAAAAAAATCTGAAGAACTAACATAATAATATCATAGGTATTAATGTTAAAATCCAACCAACTGCCCACCTCAAAATGATACAGACAAGATGTCAAATCATGTTGATTTTGATGTCATTAATCTCAATTTTGTCAAATTGAAATGTGTTTTTTTCTGCGTGTATCTTATGTTTTAATTCGTGTTTGTCTGTACATTTGTTATGGTCTTACTTTTTGCTCAAATTGTGAATTTGAAAATATGAAAGAGGGGTCAAGCACAGTGTGTATATGGTATCATATTAAGGAAAGAGGGGTCAAGCACAGTGTTTATATGGTATCATATTAAGGAAAGAGGGGTCAGGCACAATGTGTATATGTTATCATATTTAGGAAAGAGTATGGCAGAAATATAATTTTAGCATAATCGTTACTGTTTATTTATCTTTGGTGATGAACCATATTGTATAGCTCAGTAACTAGATTCAGAATTTGAAAATCTAGCTAAGAGGCTGTTCTTATTTCTTTCTGTGTTCCTCAATTTGCAAGAGAAGCCGATTACTCTACACTACAAGAGATCATCAAGGCATGCAAACTTGTATTGCCACAACCTTGAGCAGTATGAAAGATCTACTAGCTATGCCAGATGCATGCTGGTCTGAATAGTTATAATAATACAAGCAGTAACATCTGGCTTAAGAACATGTGGTTGTATTAGGATTGCGGTAATTGTAAGGAAAACCAAAAACTATAATTATAAAACAGCATAATTATAAAACAAAAACTATAATTATAAAACAGTATTAGTAGAAAACATATTGTTTTGTTTTTTCAACTAAAAATCTACAGTATTTGAGTTCATATTCTCTCCAAAATGCTGATCCGATGTTAACATTTGCTAATACAAGATGAACAAGGTTTGTCTGAAATTATATGTAAGATTAGCAACAATTTCTTGATTAACCATAGTTATTTTATGAGTCAAGAGTCTAGTCGTAGAGCACATAACAATTATAAATAGTTACTAGACCACAATAACACTGTTGGAGGTCCTGTCTTGAACAGACATGCATCCCTACAAGAAATACAGACATCGTTAACATTAAAGAAAAAATATACAGGGTTGGTCAAATGCCAGGTGTAGGTCTACATTTACTTTCATTACAATATTATGGTATGCTTCTTTCAGCATCAGGTTAGGATGAGTATTCTTATTCTGCATTCATTCTTAAATTCCTGATGCCATCACAATGCAGTTCAGAGAACAGAATGTGTTAATCCTGGTTTACAGCTTAGCTGTGATATCTGCACCTTTCAGTCCGACACATTCGAGATAGCTGTTGGGTCACTTTGATTGTTGAGATGGGACAGCCAACTCCACATTCAAATCTCCTTAGTCATATCCTATGACATGCTTGGCAGGCTACATTGTTGATATACTTTGCATTCCTTTCAGAACCCAACGACACATGGGTGAATTCTGCAAATGAAATGGTCGATTCCTACACAAAACTCAGGGCGTGAGTGATCAACAAGCTTCATCATAGATAATTTCATGCATAATTTCACTTCTTTAACCAGAAGAGAAAACCTCACTGAGAGAGAGTGCAAGAGAGTGCACGAAGAAAGGTTTTCATCTGAAAATTAGGAAAAAGAAAACTACACTCACCAGTGATGTAAGGGTTACACAGCCAATGTTACCCCAGTGAAGTAAGCGATGCACAGCTGAGGTTATACCAGTGATGTAAGGGTTACACAGCCGATGTTATACAAGTGATAAAAGGGTTGCACAGCCAAGGTTATATTGTAGGGGAAAATCGTAAAGTTGACAGGTTTGAAAAAATATAATGTTAACCTTTTATATTTTTGTATTTATGATATACTGGTACTATCTTAATAAATATTGGCTGAGAAGAATTTGTGTCAGACAAGCAAATAAAAGAAGACACCAAACATCATGTTTCTACAACAATAAAAAGACATTTGTGATTAAGAGCCAGCATCACTTGGGACATTTCCATAAAATGCTAAATTCGTCTATTCATCACCATATAAGGGTGTATAAAATAGTGTATCAGTCAGTTGCTCTGTGGCTCCAGCAACAGATCCACATTTTCTAATTGCTGCCCTGCCAATGGTAATTTCAGACACCACATCATCAGAAAATGATAGCATATGTTATCAGTGGCTACAACAACAGGGAGATTTTAAAAAACGAAATTTTTTATACATAGTATAACAATACGTCTTGCCATACTGTCATCATGAATAGACCTACTCTACAATAAGAGGAAAAAGGTTGATTGATATATATATCAGACATGTACTTAGAATGAATAAAGATAGACTGCAACTAGAAGCATTAGATTGGATGGATCAATAAAGAAGGGAATATCAAGAGAAACTATTTGCAGAACAACCATCAAAAAAGTGTGTAACTATAGGTTTTAACAACATGCAAGAACTACACACAACAGCCTCACGTTGGTCAAACTGGAGAGCACAGGTTTCTGCCCTATGCACTATATTCATCGCTGAAGGAACACAGATAGAAATAAATTAGCTTCACTTTCACTGCATTGTAATTTCCCAGAAAACCTAATACTTATTTTTGTAGTCTGGGTCAACCTCAGAGTCACTGTGGTCTACAAAAATGTTCAATGTTGCCTGATGAAGTCATATCTGTAGATAGGGGGTGGGAAGTTTGGAGTGTTCTTCAATCTGTCTCCCTGAGCAAATCAGAACATGACTTTCAGTACTAGAAACAGTCAAAAGGTCACTAAGAACCTCCCCCTTAACGATTTTTCACAAAAAGGTCATCAAATTAGTCAACTTCTGCCGAAGACGGATGTGTCGGGCCATTGGCGCAAATAAAACGGCGACACAACGCATTTCCATTTTCTGGACTACATCCTGCTGGAAATCTAGCAGGACCATGATCCAGCTAGATCCAGTTGGAGTTTGAGAATGAACGCAGAAGAAGAAGAAGAAGAAATTAGTCAACTTGAGGAATTTAAACCTGAAAGTGCACCTATGACCTTTTTTTTATTTTTTAGGTAAAACCTCCCCCTTACGGTAATCATATCTGCAGGCCAGGATAAACTGAAAAATTAAACCTAGACCTCCTGACTGAAATCAGTGTAGGCTATTATCTCTGAAATATTACATATCTGACTCCTTTCACAAAAAAGATCAAATTAAAGCTGATGTATAAATTCATAGAATGAATAAAATATTATTGAAACAGTGTGCTTATAAGTCAGGTTATTAAAATAAATAATCTTCACATCTTGTTTCTAGTTTTATCCTGAAGCAAATCAGACAATTTAATCTAACATCTATGTAAAGATCAATATTTCAGCTGAAGGTTTGATGTAATTTTAGTATTTTGAAACACACAAAAACAGCAAAAAAAAACAGTTTATATTGTATTATTTTTCTGACAGTTTTATTCACCAGAGAAAATATTATTTTCATATATTGACTTTATTTTTTCAAATCTCCCTATCATTTTGTTTGCACATTTTTTCCGTAGATCTTAATAAGATTATACTCATTTATTATTCATATATAATCCATGTGCTGTAGATTAATTTGTCCATTCCTGTTGACTGTTTTCAGTACACATTTTAGAGTACCCAGTCTACGCACTTTTGTTTATGCTATCTCTGTGCTGATAAATCAGATAATTCGATTTATTTACATTGTGTATGTTACTTTTGATTTAAGTAATCATCCTAACTTTGTATCAGAGGTGGGCAAAGTATTGCCAACCTGGCAAATCTGTGTCCCTCCCACCAGGCATTGTTAATGACCTGTCTTGCTGATTTAAAATTAGTATATGCATTGGTCAAGAGCTTACAAAATATCACGTCACAAGCTATCGCAAGCAAGCAGCAAACCCCAAGCTAAACAGTAATAAAGAGAAAACTTGAAAAAAACTGTCAATGCTGTATATTTTCCATTATGGAGTTTCTGGGATGTGATGATTGTCACCATGTCATATACAGGGTGAGCTTTTTAATTTACCCACTGACCGAAATAAATCCTCAGTCTTTACGTGGAGTAGAACCCTGTATATCACGGATTTGAGATCAATGCTCTAACCTCTCAGCCATGTGCCACACTAAAGCTAATGATTATGTAAAAATCTGTGATGTACTGAGTGCAGCATAGACCTATGTTCAAAACAAATTTTTTAAAAGACCTGAGTAGGGTTTCTTATCCACGCTTTAACTCTTTATCTGTAGTAAGCCACTAAAATAGGCCAGTTAAGCAGACCCCATGTGCCAGTAAGCGGGTAAAATCTCAATTTTTATAGTTACTTTGAATATATTACAGCAGGGGGAGGGGGACCATTACATAGACAACGAGTTAATGATTGACATGAAAGATGTAAGGTATCAAAAGATTTTACTTTAATTATGTACCAATAAATGTTATCACAAAGACTACAAAGAAAAACTCTTTAGGTATGCCAGATGTAACCCAATTCTGTCTTGACTGACCTAACTTTTGCCTGCCGACCAACACAAATTTGCCCACCTCTGTTCTATATGAAGACTTAAAAATAAAACATGCAGCCAGTAATCTTCACATATCTCGCATTTTTTATGTCTAGTATTATATTCATTTTATAATTTTATTGTGGATTTTTCCAATACAGTTTCAATAGTATTCTTTATACTGAAATTGGATGCGCTGGGCCAAAAGCATAAATAATACAGCTCTGCTGTAAAACTAGCAGCAAAATGTACTTCAGACTCTCCAGCTCACACCAAACAGATACTCATGCTGATTATTTGAAAGAAAGTGAAGAATAATATTTGTAATAACTTTTAGCATACAAAGTTGAAACATTATTGTTTATAATTAATCGTATTTGAAATTGATCTTTTCAAATGAGGAAGCATACACTTTTTGACAAAACACAAGACTTGAAACTATTTACATTTGAAAAAATCACACAAATTTTGATTATTCAAAATTCATTTTTCGAAGTTCTTGTTGCTTTTTACAAATAAAATTGTCTTTGTTTGAGTCAGGTATCTTCAGTGATTTTATCAACTTTCTTGAGCATGCTTTTAAGTGCAATGTTGCAGTTTACATAAACAAAATATTGCTATACCTATTGTTTTCTTTTCTTGTGTGTGTGTGTGACAGGAACCATGAAGCAAGAAACAGTGTCTTATTACAGAAGGAAGAATTTGCTTAGCTTGTATTTTTCTCTATTATTTCGTTTCCACTTTATTTAAAATTCCAGAGAGTATGTGTCTGTGTACAAATTTTCTGAATGAAAACTTTGTTTACTAAAGATTATTGCAAAAAAATAGTTGTCTTGATATTGATCAAGGAGGATGGGGGGCATACAAAAAGTTGGATGATCACAGATTATGTGTCAAAGAGCAGATGAAGATGATGGACAATTGTTGGTGTGCGAGTTTATTTACTGAGCAAGGTGGAAATAGTTTAACCTTAGGCATGCTGTGTTTACAATTAAGCAATTTCTCTTCTGCTGCTGACTGCCACAGAATTAGTTTTTAGAAATGTTACGCAATCGTCAGTGGCTGTTTTGAAATCGCGATAAATGTTTTGTTGTTACAGATATTTAAATAATATTTGCACATATAAATAAAGAATTAAATTCTGCATATATTAGTGTAAGTTTTGTTTATATGTGTGTGATACGAGACGTGTGAGAAAGTGATGAAGACAGATTTAGACCTATCTAGAGCTAGACCTACCATATTTTTGATCGACCAAAAGCTATTGAATATTATATATTTTACATAGTGAGAACCTTGTGGAACCTCGTGGTCTATTTTGATTAAACAAATTGAAGTACTTACCTCTCAAGATTTCCACATTGAATTCAGAATAAATAATTGATTTCACTGAATATACAATGATAGAAAAGTATAATAAACTCGATTCACTGTCATGTCGCTTCGCCGCAAAGCCAATGCTTAAAGATTGCTCGGATTTCCATTCCATAATCAAACACTATTGTCTATCACCATTTTGATAATAGAAACAGGAAGTTAGATCAATTCTTTTCTGAATGTTGCCAAAACATTCTGTCAAAAAGTTATTGATCTCGATTTTTTCGTTCGGTTTCGGGTTTAGCGAACCGACTGTGGATTTCACCTTCCGAAATCAAGACATGACACAATTCTGGAATAATGCACTGCCCGAATTTTAAACACAGCATGCTAAAGGTTAATATTACCCTTTAGGACACCACAAGGTATATAATGATAAAACTCTGCTTTGATAGACTTTGATCAAGAAAGCAAGAAAAACAATGCAAGAGTACACACCTCAAAAATTGTTGGTAAATCACTATAATTTATAAATTCAAAATCACACAAAGATTAATAGTAACATTTATTTTTCTTTTAAAAAATGTCCATGTCAGCTATCACCAATTAAAAAAATAGGCACGAATTAACAGTTATGTACGAGGTTAGTTGCAAGATTTACCAGATATTTATTCTTGCAGTCTTCTCCAGCATTCATTCTCAAACTCCTGCAGAATCTCTCTTGTAGCAAGACAATGGTCCTACTAGATTTCCAGCATGGTGTAGTCCAGAGAATGAAAATGCGTAGTCACCATTTTATTTACTCCAATGACTATACATATCCGGCTTTGGCACAATCCTTACAGTTTATTGTATGTTTGCTTAACCCCTTAACTGCGGAGGTATCCTTAAGGATACGATGAGGGGTTGCTGCCATTTTTAGATTTTCTACTTCTTAGTTTTCTAGGGAAACAATTGATCTGCATGCTTTATTATAAACTTCCAGACAGATTTTTTCCCTGGATAAATTAAAAAGAGGAAGATCTCCACAAAATGGCAGTGGTTTTTCATCGAATCCTTAAGAATACCTCCGCACTTAAGAAGACAAATTTTTTGTTCTACAATCAGATTTAATTATTTTCGCAATGTTATAGTGATAAACAACATTTTTATTTGATATAGGCCTATCTTACAACAACAGCTATTAGCATATTCTTCAGAAGCCATGACAGATTTATAAATATCCACACAAATTTTATGATTGGCTGTTCATGATACAAATGATAAAGTACAGTATATATCTGCGTGTCTCTGAACCTCATAAGACATATACTGGTTTGAAAGGTTATACTCACTGAATGTTCCATAACAGTATGTCACAGATTTTACCAAATTATGGCCTCATTGAAATTTATAATAAGATCCAGTGAATAATTCTGGCAACAACAAATATCTCAGAATGTAATATCAGTCTTTAGTTTGTGAAAACTTCTGGCAATCTCATTGCTATTTTACATTACAATATGAAATAATGAATGGAAAGTGAACTAACCGTGAATAAACATATATTGTATGACAGATCTACTACTCATGAGACAGAATGGTAGTCATGTTTTTACATAAGATCTACTGGCAAGACCATGTTGTTACAATTGCTGTTGTAGCACATAAAAATGTGAATTTACAGTGTTTACGGTAAGAGTTAGATCTAGTTGAGTCTGATTCAGTGTTTACGGTAAGAGTTAGATCTAGTTGAGTCTGATTCAGTGTTTACGCTAAGAGTTAGATCTAGTTGAGTCTGATTCAGTGTTTACGGTAAGAGTTAGATCTAGTTGAGTCTGATTCAGTGTTTACGGTAAGAGTTAGATCTAGTTGAGTCTGATTCAGTGTTTACGATAAGAGTTAGATCTAGTTGAGTCTGATTCAGTGTTTACGGTAAGAGTTAGATCTAGTTGAGTCTGATTCAGTGTTTACGGTAAGAGTTAGATCTAGTTGAGTCTGATTCAGTGTTTACGCTAAGAGTTAGATCTAGTTGAGTCTGATTCAGTGTTTACGGTAAGAGTTAGATCTAGTTGAGTCTGATTCAGTGTTTACGGTAAGAGTTAACTATTGTTGAATCTGGTGTCTAATTCAGTGTTCATGTTAGCAGTTAACTCCTGTTGAATGTGATGTCGGAATCAGATTTATGCTAAGAGTTAACTCTATAGGAGTCTGATGTCCGATTCAGAGTTCACACTAAGAGTTACTTCCTGTTGGGTCTGATTTCTCATTAATTAAGGGATACATTTTGTTTCCTTGCAGTTTTTATTAGAGATTATGTCAAAGAGTTACATAAAATATGGTTTCAGAATTCCTGTGACCATTGTGAAACATAATTGCTCTCCGAGTCTATATTTGTCAATTACTAACAATAATCTAATGACTTTCTTAATGACTCAAACTTCTAGAAGTTATTATCATGAATCTATTCATTTCAATGCTAACTCAACCTGGTTTTGAAATGCTGGCTCAAGCTGGTTTTGAGTACAAATAGAGAGGCATTAAGTAATGAAGCGGTGTCATATTTTTCCTAGCATATTTTGAATGTGGAGTTCTTTGTTCATATTTGATGTGGCTGTCGTAACAGAATTCTACAAGTGAATGCTTCAACTTGTAAATTTTGCACTTGTTAAATATTGTTATAGTTGATTTACTATCATCATTATTTGTTTATTGTACAATTCAATATGTATGTCCACTAATTTCATGTCTAAATTTCAGAATTCAAACACATTTATTAAGGTAACTGATACATGCAACTAAGGATATTGTTATGACGCTAGTCTTTTCTTATGTTTTTGCTCTTATGTGCGAATGCATGTTTGGTAGGAATGCATCCAAAATGTCCAGAAATCTGTGGTTTGAGGCAACATTTTTTACAAATTTTCATATTTTTTGAATGTTCTATTTCTTTGTATATGATTGTGTTTGTAATATTAAGTGTATTCTTGATTTAAGAATCTCATTTCAGAGTCAGATGATCAATGTCTTACATTCATCAACTGATCTGTTTTGTTTGCAATTCTAGATCTGGCCATATGTTATGCATGTGAACTCTTGAAGAGCCAGAAATGTGTTTAGATTATATCTGATCTGTCTGGAGCACACATTGGAGCATAGGCCTATATATGAGATACATGCTGTTTCAGAGAAGAACTGGAGCATATAGGGCCTATATATGAGATACATGCTCTTTCAGAGAAAAAAATTGTAATTTTAAGAAGATTCCTAGAATAATAAGCATATCCAATTTTGGATTTATTTTTTTTCAACTTTTGGGCTTTATAAAAATGTAAAATAAGCTAATTTTGTTGTACAGGCCTATTTACATCTAAAATTGTTGGTGTGGTTAAGTGGTTAGAGTTGGTTTTAAAACAACAATTGGTTAGTTACCTTCCCAGTTTATGCATGCTTAGGCTAACCTGACTTGAATCGGGTACATGGCCATAGATTTTGGGAAAGAAATGTAACATGAATGGAAATCTTTGTCCCAAAATGTTAAGATCTGCTGCTGTGAGAAATTCAATACTTAGCTGGTGGATTTGTCTGTCTAGAGTCAGACACGCCCCTTTCAACTGTGGAATGGTTTTCCTTTAGTTATATCGGGGCGTTAACATTCAATACTTTATTTCCCAACCAGCATTTTATATGATTAGCTTGATGTTTGTAAAGTCAATACATAGGTTTATTACCAGGTACACAGAAACAATATAGGTCTATTATATGTACACAATTTAATTTCTGAAATTGTGCCCCAGTAATCAAATCACCAAACAATTTATAGGCATAACATGTTAGTCAGAAATTTAGATATTTTTCTTATTCTATTTTGCGTAAATGTAATGTTATGCTTGCTAAACTGGCTCACTTTTATGCTAATTTTAGGAAGTATTCTCAGATAACTGTGTACCATAAACTATTTGTTAAGAAATAATGAAGATTTTTTTAAAGTCTGATTTTAAAATGTAGACCAGATTTGGATACCTTCATTTAGAGACATCAGCAGCAGAGTTTTGATTGGTACTTTCCTGATAAGCAAGCACACACATTTAACTTTTAGCACGGTGTAAACACACAAAAAAACAATAAACTTTCTTCCTGTCGCTGGATTACTTTTTGGTAATGTTGCGTAATAGATGGTGGTGCCTGTTTTGAAAATGCTATAACTTTTTTGCTGTTAGAGATATTTACATAATATTTATACATATAAATAAAGAATTGAATTCTGCATATATTGGTTAAGTTTTGTTTGTGTGTGTGTTATATGAGACATGTAAGACAGTCACAAAAACGTTTTTTCATTTAAAAATCTAGCAAATTACAGCAAAAAAATGAGTTTATTATAATAATATGAAATTTTGGACTTTAATTTTTCAAATGTCCTGGAGCGGCAACAGTGTATTATATGCCTAATTCTGTGAAATTCATGGAAAATTGTCATAATTTCATGGAGGAAAAAGAATTAAACTTGCAGGTATGTCATAAAATCATTCTATAAATCTAGATCTAGTCCAAAACTGTCATGTTATACCGGTTGATGTTTTAATATCAAATTAAATAAACCAGCATGGTGTAACAGATTTTCGAGTGTGAAAACAACATACCTCTCCTTAAAAAATCAACTAATATTCACATTCCGTAATGATTTTTATTAAAATATGATGAAACAAAAGTCTATAAAATCCAATTCAATGTCATGGCACTGTTCTTGTTTGAAATTGTATTGTCAATATATTGGGAAAATTTCGATATTTCAATGACATTTGGCACATGGTTGCCACTAAATCTGAGGAAAATGTAGTGAATTGAATAAAATACCAGATTTATCTAATCTAGTCACCAAAATATTAAAGTGTGGGTTTCTTTTTATTGATTTCAGGGGACCTAGCAACAGGGCCTGTTGTACACTCTACACATATATTTTAGTTAGCGTAAATTGTTGTTGAACGTATTCTACGACTGCACGCTAAAGGTTAATAATACAAATTGTAACATTAAACAACATATATCGTAACCAAGAGGGAAAAGGAGAACAATTAAGAATACAAAAACAGCTAGTGGAAGCAATCAATTCAGAAATAAATCCATCCCACTACTGTGTTTTTATTTATATATTATATCTTTAATGTATTCCTCAAGCCTGTAGAATAAATACTGCTCCTTTTTGGCTCACGGAAAGTTGATAATATTAATACTGGCAACATTTTTGATGCCATTGTTTTGTGAATAAATAATGATGTCATATTAACATGTAATGTTGCCAAAAAGGGTTTTCTAAAAAGTATGATTTTGTAATATAATAACACAAATTTGTGTTCCCGCTTAATGGGAAAGTGCCATGTTATGTAGAGGTAGACATATATCTTATTAATAAAAAGAAATATGAAATTTTGCTACAGTAAATTATGAAATATACATTTATTAAGGACATATACAAGAGGAGGGGATCGGGGTAGCAATTTCAAGGGTTCAAACAACCCCCACCCCTTTTTTCCCCAGCATAGTGGATCATGATAATTATAGATTCAGAAACATTTTAACAGTAGGGCACCAATCACTACTTATCAGTTTCCCCCAAAAAAATATCAGAATCACCACAAAAATAGTGCTTTTTTCAGGTAAGCCACCCAATCTGAAATTGTATCTGTGGCCCTAAACTATATAGATGGGGGGAGGGGTAACTTCATTCTCCTTAGATATCTGGGTACAATATGGGAGATAGGCCCACATAATTTAACGGAACAAAATAGGGGCAGATAAGCTGTTTTGGTATACATATTACATTTATTATTTTTCTTTATGTGTGCCCAGTAAACATATTATTTGTTGAGGGGAGAGAGAGATGTATAGATTTTGGGAGCAAGAGACAGGGATAGGGTTAGGCTAACCCTAACCTTCACTGTCGTTCCTTCTCCTCCACTGCGCATAAATGCGTTCATTCAACCACTGTAGACTTACTCATCTACAATTCTCAAACACACCATTCAGCAGATATTATTTGGAAAGTCCTCCTATAGACAAATTGACATATCTTTATACCGGTAGAATCTGTACAATAAGGGAAGATCAGCAAAAAAAAATAGATATATCTAAGGGCAGATATGCAGTGTTAGCATAAATATTATATTTATTTCTCTTTGTGAGTACTATTTAAAAAGGTGGAATGTGGGTTCATCTTCTTTTATTGTACCATATCTGTGTTTAAGTTTGCAGTGTATGGTGACCTAAAAATCTGCATTCCCTCTAAAATTGTTTCAGTGTGATCAGATAAGGGAGTGGTTTGGGCAGTTAGTAAACCAGCTATGTAGGTCAGTATATAAAGAATAGGTTTGTGGGGTTCAAACTCCTCTCTTTAGGAATATGTAATATTATATTTAGCACTAAGACACTAATAATTAAGAGGGTACAATACACTTCCCCCCCCCCCCTTCCAAGCTGTTTACCAAACAAAATATCATCAAAATTCCTTTACAAAATGATTTGATTTTATTAAGGGAAAATTACCCTCTAACCTTAACACAGTTAACTATTGCCCTGCAGATATGCAAATCACTGACCTCTTGTTTAGGACTTCACTTTGTATTAGGATCTCACAGTCCTAAATATTGTGCAGGGAATATTAAATGCTATGCATGGCCCCACACTATGTGAATATTCATGCCCCACAATATGTGAATATTCATGGTTATTCACATATTATTTATAGAAAAGTTTATAGAAAATTTGTCAAAGGAGACTTCTGAGGATTTGGTGCAATAGAGAAACCTGATTTGAAGACTTTAGTACAAGTCAAAAAGGAGGAAAAACCGCTGAAGAAGGTTGCAGTGCAGAGATGTAATCAAATGACATGACACCAATTTTATAACTACCTAAAGCTGAAGATGAAAAAAAAAAGAATGTAATAGGGTTATATACCATTGCTCAACAAATATGCCAGATTGGCTTCATCTGTTATTAATGTTAATTATTTTGTAATGACAGCAGAAAAAATGTCACATATTTACAAACAGGTTACCACTTGAGATTTACACAACAAATAAAGGATTCGAAAATACAACTGATTCTTACATCACAAATGTGTATTAGCAAATACAAATAATACTGTGTTTATACAAAGATTTGTAAAATGTCAACTGTAATTGAATTACGGTAGATGTTTTACAAATCAAACTTTTATATTTTTTTTTAATATAAATTTCAAATTGTCACATTACATCAGTGGTTCTCAACCTTGTTTGGTCCATGGCCCCCTGTTGGGACAAACTTTCTACAGTGGTCCCCTAGGTGCCAAAAAATAAAAGGTCATTAACAATCTTTACAAGTCATCAAGACATTTTTATCTCTATTGCTTAAATTTGTGTTTATTGTTCAAGTGATTATCTACCTGTGGTCCCACTAGATGTGCCTGTGGCCCCTCTAGATGTGCCTGTGGCCTCTCTGGATGTGCCTGTGAACCCTCTGGATGTGCCTATGGCAACGCCCTAGACATGCCTGTGGCCTCCCAATTTCAAAGTTTTTCTCTGTGGTACCCAGGAAGCCATATGACTAATGCTGAGAACCAACAAAAAAGTTGACCACATCCAAATATAAAACCCATTTTTTAAATACAAATATAATTTATAGTGAAACAGCTCATTCATTCTCTAGATTACATCCTGCTAATCAGCAGGAGTTTGAGAATGAACGGAGAGGAAGAAGAGTTTATGAAATTGTGTGTGCATGTATTATGAAAATGGATCAAATATTATAGATATATAATTTTTTTAATTAGAATCTTCCAGCATGATTGGCTATAATTTAATATGGATACTAATTAGTTAGAACAGTATTTGCTTCAGAAATACTGTAATGATAAGAAAGCATACAGCAGAAAAAGAAGTTTAATTGTCCGATTAGAATTTGTTAGAGGAACATGGTTTTGTTTGATTATCATTCTATTGACAATGCTACTTCAGATCATAAGTGTCATTGTAGCAGGATATTAAGTTAAACCCAGGCACATGATGATTGTAAGTTTGCCACTTGGATCAAATAATTTGACTAGTGAGTTGTTTTAATGATAAATGTTTACTTTATTATTTGTCTCATCTTTTTAGCTATAGTTTCATCATTTACATTTTCCAATCTCTGCACTGCACAAATTTAAAGTCATATTTTAAGATCACAGCTCTTGTGCGAAGCCGCACCTTACACAAAAATATCAGCCATAAATGGAGTTTGCTCTTCACATCATGGAGATTTGTTTTGTCATTTGCATTTGCCAGTTTGTTCATCTGCCATTTTGCTCATTCATTTATCAATTCTATCTTGATTTCATTCATGTCTACAGCTTCTAGAATTCTGGAGAAGCTGGTTGTTTATATGTGATTACGTGAATCATAGTCTTGTGCAAAATATAAATATAGAGTGTCTATGAAGGGAAATGTATGAAACTTGCTTTTAAAATATCAATATAATAATTTGATTTGTCATCAAATTTTCTTATATGATGCTCTAAAGGTTACCAATTTGATAGACTTTGCTTGAGTCATTGATACAACTAATAAAGATTAAGCAACACATACAAACAATGAAATCCTGCTGACAACGGATGTGCTGGGCAATATGATACAAATAAATGTAGCACAACGTATTCATCACATAAATTATGATGAGTGAGAGCGAAGGCACACATACAATGATATATTAGTACATCATTGATGGAACAGATGGGTTTAACTTTTAATCTACTCAGGCTAAAACCATATTTATACAAACTGATTCTCATTGATTACTTTTTAAAACTACTTTAGGTGGCATTCAGTAAAAATGGGGAGGACAGAAAGCCACTTGAATAGCCACATTGTATTTTAAGAGTTTTCCCATACTGTTCTGTTAATTGACTCTTATACATTTTGTAGATGATTTTAATTTCTTGCTAACATTACAACACATTAAAAACATTAACTTCCGGTGTTGATTTTTTAGATCAACTATGACAAGGTTTAACATCTAATGTTGATATTTTATATAATTTATATTAGGTATAACCATTTTACTCCATATTATATTTGTCCTCTGGAATCACTTTGTTAAGTAGGGCCTATACCATTCTTATTAAACTTATAACTGGAAATTAAGTGGTGCCTGGGCATTTCATAAAAATGACCTTCGCAACCAATAAGTAGTTTAGAGTGAAATGGTTAACATCTAATGTTGTTTTTTTTAGATGAAGTATGATACAGTTTAAAGTGTAGCATCTCTTTTGTTTACCTTCAATCAATTCATTCATCATAGTAGTATATTATTTTTAGTTTTGGGACCACATGAGATTCATACATAATTTTCACATTCAATAAACAGTTGCCAGTTTCATTTTTCTGTGGGAGTCTGATCACTCGCCAACTCTCTTCTTTTGAAGTTAAATATATTGATACATTTTTTTTTATAAAATTGCTTTTTTAAATAGTTTATAAAATATTTTAATAGAACATTTTATTTAGACACATCTTAAGGTTACTAAACCATATTTCATTAGAACATTTTAATAGAACATGTTTAACACTTCAAATGCCATCAATGACTTTTATCATGGAAACACAATATCCCTTATAGAACCATGGATATATATATATATATATATATATCCTTATAGAGTCATTAGTAAATGTTACTTTTTTGTGGGGAATTTTACTGAATCTACACTGTTTATTAAGTTTGGGACCTCCCATTTATTACAAATAGTTATTCCAAAATATTGGAGCTGTTTATTAAATAGATTCAGCGGTGATAATTGGAAATTTAATAATTTTACTGCGGTTTTTCGACAAACACTTCAAGATGGGCGATGTAGCTGATGATATCCAGTCGAAAGTTATTTTTATTCTGACTTTTTAGTAAGTAAGTAAAGTAAGCCATAATATTTATTAATGCCGTAGCAGTAGGAGATGTTAGAGATCTCACATTTCAGAGGATCTACAAATGAGGATGCGGTAGCCATCTCGTCTCCCTCACAGTCTTTACTTCTCGGATTAATCCGGTACCCATTTAAGGCTGGGTCAACCTGGGAGCCGTTGTGATCTGAAAAACATTTCCGCCTCAGCTGGGGGCTGAACCGAGGACCACTCATATGCAAAGCCAGTGCACTAACCACTGTGCTATGCGGCTTCCTTTTAGTGAGTAATAGCGATCAAATAGATTTAGACTCCGATACAAAATTGAAATCAAGTAATGATAGTCATAGATTAAAACTTATGTGACCCATTATACATTTATTATTATATTTACTGTGTGGAATGCAGATTAACTGCAGCCTATCATTGGTTGATTAGCTGTAGTCACATTCAACATGCAGTCCCATTGGTTGATTAGCTGTAGTCACATCAACATGCAGTCCCATTGGTTGATTAGCTGTAGTCACATCCAATATGCAATACCATTGGTTGATTAGCTGTACTCACATTCAACATGCAATCCCATTGGTTGATTAGCTGTACTCACATTCAAAATGCAAGGATTTCACTTAGTGTGACTTTTTCAGTCATATTTGACAATGTAATCCTTACATCATTGATGTAAAGTTATTTTTAATTTCCAGATTAAAGGGTTTTCTATCACTAGTAGCTGCCGATCACAGGTAATGATGACACCAGTTTTACACTTGTGTTGCATCTCTCTGATGTCTGTGGAAAGGACTGAAAACTCAAATTCTGGCATAGTCCTGTACCACTGAGATACGTAATGCGAGTTGAATGTCTGTGTGTTAGCTGTTCTGTTGTTTCAGGATGCATTTATTCTCTGTGCCTCTGTAATTTGATGCTTCTTAGGGTTCTTTCCCAAAATAAGGGCCTACATATTTTCCGGAGTGTGAAATGAATTATAGGCAATTTGTTTTCCCACAAATTATCTCCCTTTTCCAATCTGTCATATTTATTTTAGAATGGTTGTACGTGTAGGTCTATCAGTAGATGGTGTAAAAATCATTAAATCCAGCAGCAGTCCTTGCAACTGTAATAGAATTGTATATCTCTAACACACTTTTATAAAAATTGTGAAGGTAGGTTCTTATTTTGTGAAAGTACCCCTCTTAGCGATGTGAGCACCTTTACTGGTGTCGCTACTTTACAATGAATGATTCTAAGCAAGGAGGTAATCCCAACGATGAAGCTCTTTATAAACACTTTGAGTCTGTGAAGCATTTCTTATGCTCTAATGTCTTTTTACTATGGAAGAATCTAGATACTATTGTATCATTTTCATGAAGAATTTGTGAAACAAGTGACTGAAATATGGTTTTAACTCTTTGTCTCCGTACGGTTTTCCTGCTATGCCGAACATGATAGTAAATTCATATTAAAATGTAGATTTGAGCGGCTTTTCGGCATAGTGGGTCTTCAAAATGTAGATATTAGTGGCTCAGTGGACATAGAGAGTTAAAGAATATTTAAAAACAAAAATACATGTGAAAAATGTAACTGATACTTTTTTAATAAATTGTTGATTTTTAAAAAAACAATTAGGTAGCATATCCTATTCAGGATGTAAACATCAGACCATCAATTTTTGGTTGTAGTGATTTTATAGGCAATAGAAGTACATTCAGTAGTTCGCCATTGCTTTCTGAATGGTCCAGTTGCACAATTATCTACATCAGGTTTATGAAACTGGTACCTTATCCATCACATATGTGTGATTGGAGTGCCACAGAGATAGACAAATCATTGGTTGGTACATTGAATAGTTATAATTTATACATATATTTGCTCTGTGAAGTATTGTCTGTTTTTTTAAGGCTTAATGATTTTGTGGTTTCATGTACTGGTTTTCATTTCAACAGATTGATAGGTATATCTCTTCTTCCATGTTCATTCTCAAACTCCTGCAGATTAGCAGGATGTAGTCCGGAGAAGGAATGCTCAAGAATTATAGCTTAGCTGCCATGTTTGCACTTTTGGCAGAACACATCCGACTTCATCATGGCTTCTGGATCACTTGACTCTCTATGTGATAGAACAGCCAACTCCATTCTTAAAACCTCCTTAGTCGCCTCTTACAACGTGCATGGTAGGCAATATTTTCACTATTCTTTGCTCCTTTTTTGGGTTCCGACAACTCACGGGTGATAGGTATGTCTGAGACATTCATTTGATAAACATAATCATCCAGTTTATTATCTAACACACACACACACACATACATGCATTCATACACACATAACTGGAATACATATTATATGGATAAAGAACAATTTGTATACATAGGCCAACACAATTCTTAAATAAGATGGCTTCTAAGTTCAATATCAATATGCATAATTTTCAAGCTTAAACGTATAATTTATTGTGTATATATTTGTGTGTGTACATATTTGTTGGTCAGTTTGGTTTGTGACCGCACGTCATGCTACAAATCTTACAGTTTGGTTTGTGACCGCACGTCATGCTACAAATCTTACAGTTTGGTTTGTGACCGCACGTCATGCTACAAATCTTACAGTGTGGTTTGTGACCGCACGTCATGCTACAAATCTTACAGTTTGGTTTGTGACCGCACGTCATGCTACAAATCTTACAGTTTGGTTTGTGACCACACGTCATGCTACAAATCTTACAGTTTTTCTTATGCTACAAGTTCATTATTACATTAATATTTTTTTTTGTAAATGCTCATAGTCATATCCCATTATAACAACTAGGTCCCCATTATAACAACTAGGTTCCCATTATAACAACTAGGTTCCCATTATAACAACTAGGTCCCCATTATAACAACTTGGTCCCCATTATGACAACTTGGTCCCCATTATAAAAACTTGGTTCGGTCCGACGAAATATATATTTAATAAAAGAAATTTGTTATGTACAGTATAAACAATAAAGAATACCCGGTAAATATAATTTGGGATTTGGAAAAGTGTTGTTAAATAGGAAAATTTGTTATAAAAGGAGTGCCATAGAGGGATTCAACTTTATTTAGAATTATAGAATAGGAACAATTTCAGAACCAGTTTTGATTTTGTAAAGACAATTTTATATTTTTTTTGTGCTGAAAAATTGGACAATTATTTTAAAAACAATGGAACAGTTTTTAACATAACAGCATGAACAGATAGATTAATAGCTGAAGGCAGAGTTAATGGCAACAGAGGAAGAGAATACCCGAGACATTGATGATGCAGTAATATATCACATTGTTTAAATATGTCTCTAACTGCGACAGATAAACTCGCCTAGAATTGCTGACCATTCAGAGAATCCATAAGGAAGACCACGTTCGTGAAAGACTATGTCAAATGATGATGATTAGGAAACAGTTTTGCTTTGTAATGCAACAGTAAGATCATATTATTCATGTGGCTTCAAGTAGCAGACATAACCTCTATTTAAAACTAACAGATAGATCTCTATAAATAAGAATGTGTATTGCCAGTTTGGATAAGGTAGAAATTTGTGCTTATGAAACAAATTATTTTATTAATATTCCAATGTGAAAAAAGAAAAGGATGGTCACAAGAATGATTGTTAGAATATCCTGGCTAGAAACAATAGAGAGCAGTACAGAAATAATAAAGAGCTGTGAGGAAATTTCTTGTGATTTCATGTGACAGAGGGTTAGAGTTGAAGAGTTTGTATTTGTTGTAAAAAGCACTTGAGAATAAATTAAATTTGAAAATAAATGTCTTAGAGAGATCTTAAATATTAGTTGGGAAGAATTCGAGTCAGACAAGCAAGTAAAAGAAGTCATCAAACAGCAATGTTTCTACAACGATAAGAAGAAAACAGTGGACATATCAGATGTGTACTTAGAATGAATGAAAATAGGTTGCCACTACAAACATTAGAATGGGTACCAGATAGCAGAATAAAAGGAGAAAGACTAAGAGAGACTCTTCACAGAACAACCATCAAAGAGGGTGTGACTATGGGTCTCAACAACATGCAAGAATAAGACAGTAGTATCACATCACTGAACTGGAGAGCTCTGTACAAAATCTGTACAAAATGCACCGTACAAAATAGTTCACATGTACATTTTATCAACACCAAAATAAAACATTTTAGATAGTGGTAAAAATAACTGACTGTATAATCAATCAATCAGAAGTTTGTCAGGACTTTATACAAGAGGTTTAACATAGGAAATATTCATGACTGTATACAAGAGGTTTAACATGGGAAATATTCATGACTATATACAAGAGGTTTAACATAGGAAATATTCAGGACTGTATACAAGAGGTTTAACATAGGAAATATTCAGGACTGTATACAAGAGGTTTAACATAGGAAATATGCAGGACTGTATACAAGAGGTTTAACATGGGAAATATGCAGGACTGTATACAAGAGGTTTAACATAGGAAATATGCAGGACTGTATACAAGAGGTTTAACATAGGAAATATGCAGGACTGTATACAAGAGGTTTAACATAGGAAATATGCAGGACTGTATACAAGAGGTTTAACATGGGAAATATTCAGGACTGTATACAAGAGGTTTAACATGGGAAATATTCAGGACTGTATACAAGAGGTTTAACAAGGGAAATATTCAGGACATCCTATGAGAGGTTTAAAGCAGGGAAATATTCAGTACATCCTGTGAGAGGTTTAATATGTGAAATATTCAGGACATCCTGTGAGAGATTTAATATGTGAAATATTCAGTACATCCTGTGAGAGGTTTAACATGTGAAATAATCAGTAAATCCTGTGAGAGGTTTAACATGTGAAATATTCAGGACATCCTGTGAGAGGTTTAATATGGGAAATATTCAGTAGATCCTGTGAGAGGTTTAACATCGGAAACACATAAAGATATAAAAGGGTTAACTTACTAAAGACTTTTTAGTCAATGAATGAGAGCAACATGGAGGAATTTTAGAATCTTGCCTGACCTAAAGTGAAAGATTTATCTTGGAATACATATTTTTGCATTTTTTTTCACAACACGAAAGGTTTATAGCATAAATCTGTTTTTTTCTAAATCTTAAATTAGATACTTGACATTCGAAATTTATGATAAATTATTTTTTAGAATCTATAAGGTCATGATATTACAAATTTATATCATAAATGTATTTTTTTATATTTTAGGACATTTTATGATAAATTTATCATAAAATATTATTTATGATCTTTCATGATATGCTTCTTGAGAAATTAATTTATTATAAATGTCTTCAAGAATTTGTCAGGACATGACATGAAAAATGTACCATTAAATGTCTTATAACACTTTACTCCATTTTTGCAGTTATTACTATGACTGAAAAAAAACAATCACCAAGATAACAGAGTTAAATCTTGTCATAGACGGTCATTAGAATCTATCAGGAGTCTTTTATAATCATTCAGGATTTCAAACCAGAAGTTTGTCATAGAAGATCCTGGAAAGACTTAATATTTCTGGACACAAGAGTTTCACACCAAAAATCCTCATAGTTCATTCATGAAATTTGTGACAAATCTTGAATTAGTTCATTCATGAAATTTGTGACAAATCTTGAATTAGTTCATTCATGAAATTTGTGACAAATCTTGAATTAGCTTATTCATGAAATTTGTGACAATTCTTTGATTATCCACATCATTAAATTGATTACGTCAGAGATAAAAACTATCAAATATGAGCTATTTCATTCTTTGATGACCTGTAAATGTATTTAATATTTACTTATGACTTTCACTTTTGGTGTATGCATAGGCTGTACCTTTTTAAGAAATTCTCTCTACCCCCACCCCATGTGAGATGCTAGTATATATGTTCTATTATGTGTCAAAATTTCTATGTCATAACATGAATTCATTTACTCATTACATGTCTGCATCATAACTTGTACGGCGTGCAAATGGTGTGATAAATGGCTGAGTCCTGCGTATTATTTTGAATGAGAGTTTTAGTGGGTTGTGTGCAATCATATTAATATTTATCATTACTAATTAATATCTAGTCAAAAACTACAAAATATTACAACACCAGGTTGGTAAAAGACTTCTTAATTTCAGCATTTTTACAGTGCAGTTATTTCTGTATGTTTTAAGTGTCTCGCAATTCTTCACTTCTGCCTGCGACGAGATAGCCAAAGGGTTCAGAGGAGAGTCAAAACACAGCAAATGAAACATTGTTTTCAAAATTGTAGGATGTTAGTTGCTCTTATCATATGCTTGTTATCTTGCGCTCCTCTGGGTCCAGGTCTGCACATACTACTGCTACCACCACTACTACTACTACTACTACTACTACTACTACTCCTACACTACTACTACTACTACTACTACAAAACAACAATGGTATCATTTCAGCAGGAAATAAACTCACAAACTCTCATGACGTTTGTCTTATGGTATCTATTGGTGTTGTCAGAATATGTTTGTCTTTAGGCTTGTCTGTAAATTACGTCAACAGCAAGTGTGGAGTCGGACAAAGTTTGACAGTTGTTGACAAGTATGAGAGGGGGGGATTGACAAAACATGACATTAAAAAAATTATAGGCCTATACAAATTAAATTGTGGGAATTTGAAGAAAGTTTGCGAAAATCTTTATGGTCGGTTGGTTGGATGGTTGCTGTTCCAGCGGTCCATGGGCTCATGTCCTTTGACCTAATGCCATTAAATGGCGTTATATTGCTGGGAAGTCTGTGGATTTTCGGCCCACCCCGGGACAGAGCCAGAGAATAACTATCACACCTCCATGAAGGTAGGTTTCAACCTATGCACTGCTCCTAGCCACTGTAGCCAAAATATGGTTCACTGTGCTCATTCCCCACCACCAATTGACTACTGGTTATGCCGAAATTCTCTATTGCTCCAGGCATGCAACCAAAAGTTCAAGTCAAAAGGATTGTCACGTCCTGAGTCACTGTGCCTCTATGATGGGCCTCAGCCATAGGAAAAACAGTGATGTCAGTTTCCTCCTCCTCAGTGCTGCACAGTACATCTCTGACTCCCTCCCAACCACAGAGGGTGCATACATATATATTCAGGCAAACATGAAAAACATTTCAACAACAAAACAAAATCATAACTGTATAGATGACATGCCATGATGCTTCTCTAGAAGATAACCTCAATATAACGGCATGTCATCCACTAAGGTTTTATGTTGCATGGATGGTATGTCTAGTGGGCCATTGGTGAGACCCACAGACGCAACCACATGCGTACGAAAATCTTTATAAAAATTGTAGTTTTTTTTGTATTTTATCTGGAAAAAAATGTTTATGTGGGAGCACTTAACATTTTCTGACATAATTAAGCAGGGAAAGGTGGGCAAAAATTGGCAGAAAAATATTGACATTATTATGAGAAGCCCTTTTTGCTGCAGTGTTTAACTATGTTGTCATTTGTTGATGTTATTACCATACATCCTGGTTGGCAGAGTTGTCGCAAAATTGGCCAGGATGCCAGCTTTAATTATATTTTTATTGGTTGTCAGGTGTCCACCGTGTCTTTCATTGGTTAATACAGTCAAGATTGTCTCATAGGAATCATGTTGTCATTGTACGCCACAGATAAGGATGGATCCTACCAACACAGCTACTTGTATAAAAAGTTCAATATTGGAAATGTCCATGTGGACATGTACCTCAGACAGCATAGCATATGTCCCTATTATTCAACAATGTCAAAAATATGAAATGATGAGATAAGCAAACTGACGCAGAGAAAGAAACTAGCAGAAAATTTGATCTCTGTCATCATCATCAGGTGCCATGCCGGTTGTTTCCTTGCCGTGCCAGGTTGCCAAACTGTCTACTATTTTCTCACGTTGTTGACCTCTGTCTCTGTTGCCATCAATTTTGCCTGTTGTGACTATGTTCTATAAGCCTGCTTGTCTCATGAAGTGGCCAAAAAAAGAAGATTGCCTTTTTCTTAAATTGTTGATTAAGGTCAGTTTCGCATTTGACTCTTTCAACACCTCTACATTAGTTTTTCTGGCAGTCCATGGTATTCTCAGCATTCTTCTGTAGAACCACATCTCTGTTGCCTCTAATTTTCAACTTTCCAGTTTGTTTATTGTCCAAGACTCGCACCCATATGTTAGTATAGGAGTTATCTAGCACTGCAGAACTCTTTCTCACCTCTAATGACAAGGTAATATTATACATATTTTTCATTTTTCTGAATGTTTTTTTGCCTGTCCTATTCTGCATCTTATTTTTGTTGAACTTCTTCCATCTGCTGTAATCATTGTACCTAGATATTTGAATTGGTAGACCTGTTTTAATACTATATCATTCACTTTGATCTTGCAAGGTGTGTTATTTTGTTTCTTTGAAATAACCATTACATCTGTTTTCTTGATATTTAGGAAGAGGCCTTTCTCTTTACTTTCTGTAACTACTACATTAATTAAATCCTGAAGGTCTTCCCCACTTTTTGCAATCAGAACAGTGTCATCCGCATATCTCAAATTATTTATGTTATGTCCTTCCACTGATATTCCTGGGATATCTACTATTGCACGCAATATGTTTTCACTGTATAAAGAGAACAGGTCTGGTGAAAGCACTCATCCCTGTCTGACTCCTTGTTCTATTTGTTGAAAAGGGCCAAATTGATTTCCTACTCCTATTGCTGCTGTTTGTTGCCAGTACATGTCCTTGATTATTCTTAAATCCTTATTGTCAATTTAAAAAAAAATTATCTAGCATAAGTATAATTTAATGCTTTCGTGTAGTCTATAAAACAGAGGTACAGATCTGTTTTTACCTCTATAGACCTCTCTATTAGTGTTCTCAATATATATATAGCATTGTTGGTACCTTTGCCATATACAAAGCCATATTGTTCTGGACTTATTTCTAATTTTATCTTGTTTCTCACTCTCTTTATGATGATTCTGGGAAGTATTTTGGTTATTTGGCTCATGAGGCTGATTGTACGGTGTTCTTCACATTCGGTGGTCCCTGGTTTCTTAGGTCTCTGTATAAGTTGCAAAACACAGTCGATTTTAGAAGAAACAATTTCAGATATAAGCACTTTCCATCAAACGGAAAAAAAGAAGAATCCTTCAAAACAGAATAATTTTGTTTTTCCTGTGATTTTCATTAGTCACTTTGCGAATGGAAGTCACGGAAAAAGTCAAATAGAAGGATGATGCCCAATTTAGCCCACATGTCTGATATAATTGGTGGTCACGGATTTACAGTAAAATAAAAAGTCCCACGGATCTGAGCGTTTTAACAACATTAAACACGAAAAATTTCACAGAAAAGTTATTTCAATTGAAAAATAGGAATGCGCCAAATGCTGGTAATTTAATGAGTCATCATTAGTATGTGCCGCACCAGGTGGAAATGCGATCAGATTTCCATAACATTCTATATGCAGTTTACCTCTGATGTTCTCATGCTCCTTTTGAGTAGTTCTCGCTTCCTTGGTCCCCACCTAGCACTGGCTCCTAGTAACGGCCCTGGCAGGCCGGTCAATTCAGGTGAGGGTAATCGAGGGGCTCCGGTGGTAAACACAGGGCATATCTGCCCGAGCATTCATAGTCTGGAAATGGCGGGTGAAGCATTTTATGTTCCATTGGCTGGAATGCACTTGCCAGCAGAGCGTTGTAAAACGCAAAGTGCTGTATGAGACACATGAAAGACTCTGATCACCCACTGCATCCTGGTACATCTTCAGTCGTCTTGGTTTATCTTGCCACTGGAACCCTGTTGGATCAGGAAAAGAGAGAATTTGGTCGACGAATAGTTCAACTCCTCTAAACTTTAGAGAAAATTCTTCATAATTCATCTATCATCTTTTTTGATAACTGAAACACACCAAGGTGCTCAATAAAAATGTTTTTTAATAACCGACACACACGCCATGGTGCGCAATAAAAACTAGTTAATAATTGATACACGTCATGGTGCGCAACAAAATCGAGCTAGAAGATCTGTTTGCATATGTTTAGTTTGGACATGTTGAACGCATCGATGTGCACTTGTTGGAATTGTGTTGCACTGGATCTCGTGTGTCTTTTTGTTGATTTCCTGGTGGGAGAGATCCATTTTGTTTATATTCGTTATGGTATTTTGTTCTTAACTGTTTTTGTTGTCTTTAAAGGTCCCAATTGGACCGACACGTTGACTGTTGTGTTTGTTCCTTTTATTTATTGTTATTTTCTATATTTTATTATTTTATATTGATATAGTAACCTATTTACTTTATTTGCATTCACCTCTATTTGTATGGTTACTGCGGCACTTCCTTTTTGTCGGTCATCCTCCGATATTTGGGTTATTTATATTCGAGCTAGAAGAGAGGTAAGAACTGATCAATGTCCCACAGACTCCTCTCACACATTCTCAGAGTGTGGTAGACAATTCCAGACACGCAGACATCATCCCAGCTGAACTGAATGACCATCATCGACTTTGACGGACAAACAGCATATGCAGACAACATACATATATCATCTCTACTGATGACTTTCTACCAAGTCACGATATTCAACAATCCAGTATTTTTCCCTTTCCCGTCCTCTGTCTCTTTTCCTCTCAAATTTTCCTGTCGTTACATCGTATTCTAAACCTCCTAATCTCATAATGGGGCAATAAATCTGTGCTTTACTACCTGTATTGTGTATTTCTATACTGCTCCCTGTCGTCTGTTGTTATATTGCTTCCTAGGTATGTGAATTCTGTCACTTGTTTAAGTCTGTTAATAATCACTATCAGTTAATACAGTGAATGACAATGGAGATTTTGGCAGTGATCAAAGCTTTGCAATGCGTCTATACTGCTCCTGCCATCTGTTGTTATATTGCTTCCTAGGTATGTAAATTATGTCACGTGTTTAAGTCTGTTAATAAATCACTATCAGTTAATACAGTGAATGACAATGAAGATTTTGGCAGTAATCAAAGCTTTGCAATGCGTCTGTTCGCAGACTATCTGCGAGCTTGCCTGCATACTCATTGACTCGATGAGCATGATTGTGAAAGTTCAGGCGGGATACATTCGGGAACAGTGACTGGATGCAGTGATGAATTCCTGTATGAGTAAAGTGACTTTCATTTTTGTGCCGGGATATGCGGGAGTCCGGGTTAATGAGAGAGTAGATAGGTTGGCCGCACGGCGCACACGCTGCTACTACGACTTTTGGTGGAGCGATGGATCGAGCAGACATTTTGAACGCCCTACCGGAAACCGCACGAGCAAATGACTGTATAAGTGACGATGACTCTTGTTCCATGACTATAATAAATGATTTTGGTTTGAAATTTGGTGTCGCTAGAAAGGAGCGGTTTCATGGGCAAGAAAGAATGAGGGTCAATCAACTGCGCACTGGGACTGTCAGTCAACGTGTAATGGTGGCTACACTCAAGGCGAGATCTGAGCACCTATGGACTTGTCCGGAGTGCAGTGACGATGATTCAACGACTAACTAAGTTAATGCAGTGAGTTTCACTCTAACACTGATGTTGCTTTTCCAAATGAAGTTTAGCATTGCCATAAAAGCTACAAACAATTTCATCCAAGAATAAAAACAATATTGTTGACATCAACTTTTATCAACCCTCCCTATCCCTTGTCAACAACTGTCAAATTTTTTTTCAGATATCACCCGTCCACCTTTAATATGACGTAATTTATGGACATCCCCTTTATTGAGCTAATGGTGCTTCGGAAAAGCAGGATTTGTTCATTATTTTTTTTTTTTTTTATAAGTCTCTAATGTAGAGTGATTTAACTAACCTCCTTAGTTGAAATAAGTCTACTGTCCTTGTATTGCCTCGGCTCGAAAGGCGAGCAAAGAATAGCAACACTGTTTACCTTACATGCATAGGCCTAAGCCGTAAACCATGATAACGCATTCCATTCTCCGGACTACATCCTGCTAATTTGTAGGAGTGAGAACGGACGCAGAAGAATAAGCAATATGTGTATCTAACCATATGCGGGAGACTGTACTAAACCGTGTACTATATAGAGAGATAATCTCACCATAAGCATTGATTTAATGGGAGACTGTACTTCTTCTTCTGCGTTCGTTCTCAAACTCCTGCAGATTAGCAGGATGTAGTCCGAGAACGGAATGCGCTGTGTCATGGTTTACATCATTGCTGCGATATCTGCGCCTTTCGGCCTGACACATATGACTTCAGCATGGCTTTGGGTCATTGACCCTATATGGGATGGGACAGCCAACTCCATCCCATAACCTCCGTAGTCGCCTTTTACGACATGCGTGGAAGGTAAACAGTGTTGCTATTCTTTACTCCCCTTTCGGGCCCCGGCAACACACGGGCGATTTAATTCATTTAAAAATAAATGTCTTGGAAAATTATTCAATATTGGTTGGAAAGAATTGAAGTCAAACAAGCAAGTAAGAGAAGACACCAAACAGCAATATGTTTCTACAACACAATAAGAAGAAAACATTTAATGTGAGACTGTACTAAACCGTATACATGTACTATAAAGAGAAATAATATATATTTTTTTAATATTACATAATCGGTTAAGTAGATTTAACAGAGAACATATAACACATGACTAAATGTTCCTAAATCAGAGCGCATATAATAAATGACTAAATGTTCCTAAATTAGAGAACATATAATAAATAACTAAATGTTCCTCAATGAAAGAACATATACAAATGACTAAATGTTCCTAAATCAGAGAGCATGTAATAAATAACTAAATGTTCCTAAATCAGAGCACATATAATAAATAACTAAATGTTCCTCAGTGAAAGAACATATACAAATGACTAAATGTTCCTCAATGAGAGAACATATACAAATGACTAAATGTTCCTCAATGAAAGAACATATACAAATGACTAAATGTTCCTCAATAAGAGAACATATACAAATGACTAAATGTTCCTCAATAAGAGAACATATACAAATGACTAAATGTTCCTCAATGAGAGAACATATACAAATGACTAAATGTTCCTCAATGAGAGAACATATACAAATGACTAAATGTTTCTCAATGAGAGAACATATACAAATGACTAAATGTTCCTCAATGAGAGAACATATACAAATGACTAAATGTTCCTCAATGAGAGAACATATACAAATGACTAAATGTTTCTCAATGAGAGAACATATACAAATGACTAAATGTTTCTCAATGAGAGAACATATACAAATGACTAAATGTTCCTCAATAAGAGAACATATACAAATGACTAAATGTTCGTCAATGAGAGAACATATACAAATGACTAAATGTTCCTCAATGAGAGAACATATACAAATGACTAAATGTTCCTCAATGAAAGAACATATACAAATGACTAAATGTTCCTCAATGAGAGAACATATACAAATGACTAAATGTTCCTCAATGAGAGAACATATACAAATGACTAACTGTTCCTCAATGAGAGAACATATACAAATGACTAAATGTTCCTCAATGAGAGAACATATAACAAATAACTAAATGTTTCTCAATGAGAGAACATATACAAATGACTAAATGTTTCTCAATGAGAGAACACATACAAATGACTATTTGTTTCTCAATCAGAGAGGATATTTGAGGGTCTCATAGTCCATCATAGTCCATTTGAAATTCTGCACTGGCCTGCTCACTGACTGTCTGTAAAAACGCACAATTCATCACATAACGAAGAAACATTAACTTTTCGACTAAAAGGTCTTTATCAAGGTCGGGACAAACAGACAAAGAATAGAGCACAAGTATTGACGGAAACTACATAGGATTATAGCCTTTTTTGTATTTTCTTCTTCTTCGTCATTTAGTCGAAGTCAGATGTTGATATGGATTTTATCCATAAACTGTACTGTTGTTAACAACCCCGAGACAGGGCTGTAGAATTTGTCCGTCAAAGATTTTGTCATGTGACCATAGTTTTATTCTTGTGGTCTCGTACATTGAGCTTTCTGTAAAATATATTCTGTGTTTTCTCGAGATTGTCCACATGGGTGTATATTTGTGCCACCAAATTCAAGCTTCCCGTACATGTGTTGATTGTGTTGACGTCTGTAGACAGTATCGTATTTTGGGTTGAATGGGTGAGTTGAGTTAGATTCTGTGTTAATAGTGCTTTAAATGATTGAATTCATTTCAGGAAATCATCTTGCCAACTTTATATTTCTTCTCCTCTTCTGTCTAAACTGTTATATCCCCAGCTTTGTGAGTGGGTGTTAAAGTCTCCTACTACTAGAAAGTGTTTGTTCGGGATGTTCATACTGTTCATGTTTAGTGGGATGTCATTTGGGCAGTAGAAGTTTAGTATGTCCAGTTCAATGGAGTTGTCTTTTATGTGAATCATCTGGTATTCGGCACCTTCCTCTTGTGTTTTCGTTTATTATCTTCCGCATCAGAACAGGACACAACAGATTAAACAGCCAATTAAATAGACCAGATTGGTCCCATCACCACTGTGCCCTTGTGGACAGGCAGCACAGACAGCTGAACATATCCTGCAAGACTGCAATAGACTAAACCAGTTAAGGGAAGAACACTGGCCCACAGAGATGGATATCCACAGAAAGATGTATGGGAGCACTGAGGAGCTTTCAAATACAGCAGCATTTATTAAGAAAACAGGACTTGCTGTGTAGACATGTCAAACTGCGAACGAGAAGAAGAAGAAAAAGATTTCAGGAAATGATACTAAATATTCTATCGGTTGTTGGCACTTACTTCCAGTTTTTTCTGAGTGATCTGCTATCTCATTTCCCTGATTTCCAAGTGGCCTGGAATCCATAGGAAATCCACTTATTTTGTTTAGTTGAGTTAGTGAGTGAACATGTACTGGCAGCCATAGCAGTGGGAATTCAATCTGACCCTTTTAAACAAATAAAGCAAGGAGTTAGACTGGGGTGTGTACTTTCACCAGACCTGTTCTCTTTATACAGTGACAACATAATGCGTGAAATAGTTGATATCCCAGGAATATCAGTGGGAGGACATAACATAAATAATTTCAGATATGCCGATGAACTGTTCTGATTGCTAAAAGTGAGGAAGACTTTAAAGAATTATTTCATGTAGCAGTCACAGACAGTAAAGAGAAAGGCATCTTCCTAAATATCAAGAAAACAGAAGTAATGGTTATTTCAAAGACACAAAATAAGACAGCTTACAGTATCAAAGTGAATGATATAGTATTGAAACATGCACACCAATTCAAATATTTAGGGACAACGAGTATAGCAGATGGAAGAAATTCAATAGAAATAAGAAGCAGAACAGAGCTGGCAAAAACAACATTCACAAGTCAATAAGATGATAAAGTCAATTAGAAAGCCACAAACACCAACACAAGATGACTATCACATTATGAACAGATCAGAGAAAGTTGTAATTCTACGCCTCAGAACGGGATACAACCGAATCCTCAGTCACATGTACACGAAGTTCAAGATTTGCAAGACGGCCATGTGTACATGTGGACAGGCAGCACAGAGTACCAAACATATACTTCAAGAGTGTTCTGAATATGAAACGCTGAGGCAGACATATTGGCCAGAGGAAATAACACTGGAATCAAAGCTCTATGGGCCACTGTGTGAGCTACAAAAGACGGAGTGTTATTCAGGAAATAGAATTACAGATATTAACATGTTTCAAGTGAACGAAAGAAGAGGAACATTCACAAAAATAAAAAAATATATTGTGTAATATGACTTTGCCATTAGAGGTGAGGAAGAGAGTTCTGCAATGCTATATAACTCATAAACTAACATTTGGACGTGGGTATTGGACAAGAAATATACAGGAAAGTGGAAATTAGAGGCGATAGAGATGTGGTTCTACAGAAGAATGATGAGAATACCATGGACTGCCATGAAAACTAATATGGAGATGTTGAAAGAGTTAAATGTGAAACGGAGCTTAATCAATAATATAAGAAAAAGACAATCTTCATTTTTTTGGCTACTTCATAATACAATGAGGTTTGGACAGACAAGCATAGTCACAACAGATAAACTTCAAGGAAACAGAGATAGAGAGCGACAGCTTGAGAAAATATTTGACAGTTTAACAACCTGGCACGGCTGGCAACAACGATCTTGATACATAGTACTAGAGATAGAGAGCTGTGAAAAGCCATGATCGTCTACGCCAGACGGCATGGCACCTAATGGGTGAATAAAGTGAGTGATTTAATTTTCTAAATTTGCTGATTTATGATCCGCAAGGTCGAGAACGACATAGGACTATACATAATAAATATGTCTACACAGAAGACTAACACTGAGCAGTGTATAATGCTCAGAGAAGAAGCCTCCTACTCAGAAGGGGTAACGAAAGCATCTTTCTATTTCCAAACTAATCATAGGGCTAACTCAGAAACATGGAACATGGTAAGTAAACAGTTGTAGGCCTATATGATGATGGTTCAATCCCTTTCGCTGTGAGCAGGCAGCTCTTGACAGTCCATAGTCCTTCTGGCGAATGCTCAGGTTTTCCTCACCAGTGGTGCAGTTGTGTAGATTGTGTTGTGTATAGCTGGAAGCGGTGAGTGTAGTTCTTGTCGGATGTCTGTTAGTTTTGGGCACTGCAGTAGTAGGTGTTTGACAGTCTCCTCTTGTGCATTACAGTGTTTGTAATTTGGTTCGTGTGATGGATTTATTTTGTTCAGGTGTTTATTAACGGGGACGTGACCTGTTCTTAGTTTGAATATAAGCCTGGTTTGCTCGCTCGAGCTGTCTCAGTGGGTCCATTGTGTTGAGTTTCTGTTGGTGTTCAATTAGTGAGTGTCCAGTCTTTGAGCTGGCCCACTGTTGTAGTCATTCTTGCCTGTAGTTGTTTCTTATGATTATATAGACAGGGCCTATTCTTTTCAGAACACTGTCTTCGTCGTGGATACTCTGAACGCCTCTCTGTTCTGGGCAAGCAGGCCTACATTGACCAGAGACATGTGCGTACATTCTTCGATGACGATGGTTCATCGCCTTCTTGGTCTTTCTCTTCTTCTATTCTCCTGCACTCTGCCCTCTAGAATCAACCTTTCGATTTAATCATGTTGCTTTAAGTGTCCAAAATACTGTAGCTTCCTTCTTATGATGGTATTTAGAAGCAACCATTCATTTAGTTTCAGTAATTTCAAAACGTCAGTGTTCTTCTTTTTCTCTGTCTATGATATGCGTAGGATCTTTCTGTAGCACTTCATTTCAAATGAATTTATTCTTTAAGATATTGTTTTGTTTAAAGTCCAAGTCTTGCATCCATATGTTGCCACTGGAAAAACAAATGATCTTAAAAGGGTTAATTCAGTGTCGTTATTACTACTTTGTCCGCCCGTGTGTTGCCGGGGCCCGAAAGGGGAGAAAGAATAGCAACACTGTTTACCTTCCACGCATGTCGTAAAAGGCGACTAAGGGGTTATGGGATGGAGTTGGCTGCCACATTCAATATATGGTCAGTTACCAAAAGTCGTGCTGAAGTCGGATGTGTCAGGCCGAAAGGCGCAAATATCGCAACGATGATGTAAACCATGGCACAACGCATTCCGTTCTCCGGACTACATCATGCTAATCTGCAGGAGTTTGAGAACGAACGCAGAAGAAGAAGAAGACTACTTTGCCATAGCTTTCTCATTTCTGTTAATTTCTTCTTCTTCTTCTTCTTCTGCGTTCATTCTCAAACTCCTGCAGATTAGCAGGATGTAGTCCGGAGAACGGAATACGTTGTGTCATGGTTTACAGCATTGCTGCGATATCTGCGCCTTTCGGCATAATTATATATATATAATTACAATGTTGACAGTGAAACTTTTGCACATGAAAAATCTTTGGTAAGGTCTAGCAGCATAGTCAAACTATGTATGATCAGAACATGCGTATGTTCAGTGGCAATGTACGGTTGCGACATTAAATAAAACAATACCAAAGAGAATCGCTGCTTTCGAAATGAGATGCTACAGAACAATTTTACGTATATCTATACGGACAGCTACAAAGACAAATCAAGAAGCGTTAAGATCAACAACCGTCGAAGAGGGATGGCTTCTTAAACACCATCCTAATAATGAAGCTGTGCTTTTTTTTGCTCATATAAAGAGACATAACAGCACGGAAAGATTAATAGCTGAAGGCAGAGTTAACGGCAACAGGGGAAGAGGGCGACTATGGTTCGGTGACATATTAGTTTGCTTAAACATATCTCTAGCTGCGGCAGCTCAACTCTCCCGAATCGCAGGGTGTTCAGAGGCTCCATAAGGAAAACCATGTTCTGAAAAGAACATGTCACATGATGATTATATATATATATATATATATATATATATATATATATATATATATATATATATATATATATATATATATATATATATAAAGGGCTAAATAGCAATTTTACTTTGAACAATATACATAATCGACGTTTTGACCAAAAGGTCTTTATCACGATAGGGACAAACAATCACTGAATAGAACCACAAAATCAAGCCTCGTAAATATCTTTTGAAACGTCGATCCTGTGCATTGTTCAGTATAAAACTGTCTCGCTCAGGATAGAACAGCATGGCGTTACAGCATTAGAACGGGAGCACTAGCGGCGGAAGAGACCAGATAAGATACTGCAAGACAGGAGCGGGCACGAAGAAAAGAAAAAAACATCTCAACGTCCCATAGACACCCTCTACAGTTGTCAATTCTGTAGAACATTTTGTGCTCGCATTGGATTTGTTAAAACGCACTATTAACGTTATTATTTTGTATTACTTATTGTTATTATTATTATGGTTGAGTTTTGGTCATCGTCGATAACGACGGACGAACATCATCATCATCATGAAACTGTTTTAAAAAAAAAATATTTATATTCCTTGTCAATATTTTGATATTTTTCATTATTTTTATCACACGGTTCAGTTTTACTGCAGTCGCCAGAGCACTCAATTTATGAAATAGAAGACGATTTTTAATTGGTGCATGATAATATTTTAACCAATAAAAATCTACATTACAACTTCGCTAAACAACCGGAAATCAAATTTTGCAAACGACAGCTTCCTCGCTTCTGTTTTCAGAGAAGATCAAGAGTGAGAGAAAAGGAAACAATTTTTACCAGTTGTTCTTGCTCAATTTGTCCGTCTTTTGGACATACACCAAGATTATTATACACATATATAAGGTATACAGTTTATTCACACTTGTAAGTAAGATCGTAAAACCATATTTGATGTGAAAACTTAAACAATCTTGTAGAGCCTAGTAATTCTTACAGCTGACGGGAATTGAACCAGGCCCGTTCTAGTTCTAGCAGCACCGAATCGCTTTGCAACACAAGTAAACAACAGATTTTCCGTACTTGACCAACCGAATATTCTGTTTTTGGAGACGGTTATTGTTCATGGCATCGGCCTATTTCACAAATCTCCCAGTTATGACAGGAACATCACACAAATTATGTGAACAAGAAGATATTCATGATCCTTAGGCTTAACCTTAACTAACCATGATCCATGATGATCAGGATCATATTCTGGCTGGAGCACTTGCGTTGCGTTGTGTGTAGAGTGTAGGTAGACAACAAGGACATGCAGATGTAAACTAAACTAGTAAACTCTAGAGTATAGGGGATTGTAAGTAGAGGTAAAAGTACAGAATAGTTCTCCATTGTGCTATAAATAGCAAACTGTTTACATTTTTAACTAGCTGACGTCATAGATCTCCCTACAACATCAATTATCCGTAGGGATGAGAAACTGTAACAATGTGAATAAAACCACACACTTACCTTAGTCAGCATTCTCTGCAGGATACACTTTTTTAATTACAGAAACGAACTCCATGAATATTCCCGCTATTCTATATACTAATAATTTACCTTAATTCTGAAACACTTATTCTAATTCTTAACCACTAACTCTAATGCAAGCGTTTTCAATTAATAATATATCATTCAACTTCACACGCTTTCTTCTCCATATATGAATTTATATCGGAAGTAAGATCACATTTAACAACATGGAGTCATAATTGTTCGTTCCGTCTGCTAATGTATACCACTGCGCATGTCCCTTAAGTTATGCCTTCCCGCTATTGTAAGTAATAATAATTTACCTTAGTTCTAACAAGAAGTTAGAATTAACACTAGAAACTGATCCTAATCCCTAACCCCAGGCTGAATACTAACTCTAATGTAATCGTTTTAAATAAATATTAATTTTAAATACTACTTATATTCCAAACTAAATTATACAACAATACTAGCACTCTGCAAGGCAATCACAACACAAAGGTTAGAAAACACCTCACAACTAGGGGTGCAAAGGGAACTCATTGCTCTAGGCGGACCCAGGGTTAGCAGATAACCAAGATCCCAAATGTACCTCCACGCGGTGCACCCTGGAAACAGAAATACAGCAGCTCGTGCTGATTCTGGCCAAATCATTTGGGGATCGTGTCCGAGAATGTGGAGGTAGCAGATGGAAAGAGATTTGACTGCACAAGAGACAGACAATATCTCCGACACCACCAGCATCACCACATATAGCGACACAGTCGACATACAGTGAAGCTAGTCAGTCCAGTCCGAACATTGGAGGGGCGGCCAATGTAAAATGCACGTAAAGGTAAATGCATGGCGAGAGACAAATATGGTTCATACAGAGTACAATGAAACAATGAAAGGGCAGAACAGCGCTAGAGGGCAGCGCGAACTGCAAATAGAAAGTGAAAAGTCCCTAGGAAAGGGAACTACAAGCTCCGTCAGCTCGAGACGGGCTTCTAGTTAACAGAGTTCCTAACAGGCAGAGACCCAGACCCATCCATCGGCGTTTGGTAAAGCAAAAGACCTAACCCAACTCTAATGTCGAGCCTTCCTAAACCGGAAATATGCTTGCAAAGAGAAAGGGTTCTGTACCCGATGGGTGTAGGCAAGAAAGGGACAACGATGGCAGTCCTGGCCCAACTCTACTGTCAAGGTTTCCTATACCGGAAGTACACTTGCAGAGAGAAAGGGTTCCGTACTCGATTCGCTCAGGCACAAAAGGGACAACGATTTAGCCCTGGTCCAACTCTACTGTCAGGTTTTCCTACACCGGAAATACACTTGAAGAGAGAAAGGGTTCAGTACCTGATGGGCTCAGGCGCTATTGGGACAAGGACGCTCAGCTCGAGAACGCCTTGCTCCCAAACGCGTGGTGTGAGACTCGAACTTGGACAAGGGGTACACGATGTCGGTGAATGACACCTCGGCTAAGAGGGCGAAAGAGCCAGGGTCCAACTCCTCTGTTGAGTTCTTCCCCTTAAGGAACCAGGCTCACGGATGAGAAACGGTTCGGTACCCAATGGGCACAGCACGTCCAATTACACGAGGCAAGTTCATAGACAGTGGAACACCTCGTTCGAGTGAGACGAGAGCAAGAAAATCGTCTGGGCGAAGAGTCTCCACTACGCGTGCCTGGAGACAGATATAGAGGCTGTCACAGGCTAAGGGTAGCCCACCCGAATTGTCAAGGCATGCCGAAATCGGATGTGCTAGGCCTACAAGGCGCATAACGGTGGCACAACGTAATCACGCTCCCGGCGGAAATCGCACGGATATCCGTGATGGTTACAATGGAGCGAACGAAAAACAAAAAAAACAACAACCTCACAACTAGAGCAAAAATCACAGTGGAGAACTATACTGTACTTCAGCCGTAGGGGTAGTATATAACTATAAGTATATTGTTTTTCATGTAGGCCTATCCTATAACTTTGGCTTGAAATCAACACATCCAAAACAAAATATTTGACCTCACCAACAAATAAACAGACATCAAACTAAGCGACAACACTCTTGAAAAAAGTCAACAACTTCACATACCTTGGCAGCAAGATATCAACAACAGGAGATTTATCAACAGAAATATTAAACCATATTGTATTTGCTGCAAATTCATTCAATAAACTATCAAATATCTGGCATTCAAAAATGCTAAGAAACAACACAAAACTCAAATTCTTCAACGCCTGCATAATTCCAACATTAATATATATATATGGATGTGAAAGTTGGAAAGCAACATCAAACTTAGAACAAAGACTAAATACCTTTGAAAACAAATGTCTTAGATGACTACTGAACATCCATTGGTCAGACTTTAAATCAAACACAGTTGTCAGGCAAGAATCAAAATAAGAATATGTATCCACCTATATTAGAAGGCGTTACTGGAATTACATCGAACACGCGCTGCGAATGAATACCAAAAGACTCCCCTATCAAGCTTTGATGTGGTCACCAAGGGGTAAAAGAAAATGAGGAAGATCAAGAGAGACCTTACATAGAACTAATACAAGAGAGCGCTTCACCATCGGTATCAGAAACAATGAAGATCTAAGACAAATTGCAATAAAACGCAAGACATGGAAATCTATGAAATCTGCCCTAAGTGCCATCTTTGGTCTTAGAGGAATAACTATCTAACATCCTATGGACAGATTTTCAATATTTTGCGGTGACACCACATATGAAACATTTTTAGCCTCTTTTTGTGAATTGAGTAATATGTCCATGTTTCTGACCCATACAACAAAAAGCGGAGCACACAGGACTGATAATTTATTATTTTTATTTTCAATATCAATTTAGAGTTTTTTCATGCTCTCTCTGTCCACAAATTGTAAATGCTTTTCCAATTTATATGTTGTTCTCATAAAATGAGAAGTGTGCATATTACTTTGGATCCCAGATAATTGAAGTTTTGAACAGTCTTGAGTAGAACATCATTTAATGTGATTTCTGCTGTTGTCAGGCTCTGTACTGTGGCAGTTCTTCTACCACAGTTTCTTCATATGTCTATTTTTCTTTTACAATCTTTATCTCCACAATCTTTACAGCATTCTCCACAATCGTGAGTGACCATGATTCACACTTGTGAAAAATCTTCTGAATAGTTGAGGGCATTCAGTGTAGTGATTATGTCAGAACGATACATTGATTTACTATTTGATACTGTGACCATGCTTGCCAGTGTATCAACTTGCTCATTACCATCAAAGCCCATATGTCCAGGCATTAATATGAAGGTAATCTTTATGGTAGCCTATTGTATCAACAACTTCACACATTGACAGTATATAATGTGTTATCTGGCATACCCCCTGCTAGAAATATAGTAGGATCATTGTCCTGCCATGATAGATTCAGCTGTAGTTTGAGAACGAACAAATATTTTGCAAGTTCACACATTACAAGTTCACACACTTGCAAAATATTTTTTATTTGTTCGTTCTCAAACTACAGATGAATCTGTCATGGCAGAACAATGATGTGTGTGAAGTTATGTGTGAAGTTGCAAAATATGTGTGAACAGTCAAGTTTTTTATGTTTGAGTATAATTCATTTCAGGAGGATAAATCTGACGCAATGAGTCTACCATGGCTTAAAAAAAATAATCCCAGCCAGAACTCAAAATCAAGGTCAAGATCTCCTACACATGAAAAGCCACGTACAAAGGTTGACCAATTTGGCCGCTCCTTGCCATCACAGTCAAAAAGCAGGAGTCGCAGTCGTAGCAGTAGCAGCAGAGATAGAAGCTTGAGTGGTGATAATAGGCACAGTCGAGAATCAAGCCGCAGTCGGAAAAGCCGGGAAGACCAAAGAAATTCTAATCGGGGCCAAAAAAGAGGTAGGACAGGTAAATTCGGCCGAGAAAAATCTTCGCGGAAAAGGCCTGGTGACAGTAGTAGTGATAGCGACAGTCGAAGTAGTAGTTCTGATTCAAGTCATACACGAATCGTGGCCAGCACAAAACCAAAACATTTGAATGCTAGAGTGTTTGTTGCCAATATTATCTCCAAAGATATCACAAGAGAGGAACTAGTGAAACAGTTTGAAAAATATGGAGACGTAATCGGTAAGTAGTAATTTCTGTTTAAGTGTAGAGTTTCTTAATTAGATCATTATGGCACCTCACACATTCATAGATGCTCCTATCAAATATGTCATTCAACATGTAACTATTTTGGTTGATCTCTGAAAAAAACTCTGAAATCAATATGCCTGCATTTTGTGCAACTCCACCTGTCACCCCTAGATCCTGCATTCTGTCCATGCACACAGAAGAAAAATCACACCCTTCATCCTCTAATTGGTCGAACTCCTTGGTTATATCAGGATTTTCAAAATTTATGCTAATAAATGTGAAAGTCAATCCAAAAAATCTATATCGTATGTGTATCATTGTTTTCATTTGATTCTGATGTCACCACGTAGTCCCATGTGTTGGTTTTCCAAGAAATAACGTGATGGCATTGGACAAGCCACCTTCTCTCTGATGTTACCACATAAAATTTGTGTTGATTTTCCAAGGAATACCGGGTAATTTGATGACATTGGACAAATTTCCTTCTCTCTGATGTCACCACGTAGTGCACAAGCACACACACCTGTAATTACAACCAATATTGTAGTAATAGATGCCTCAGAACAGGACAAGATTGGCAACACGGCCATGTGCACATGTGGGCAGGCAGCACAGAGTACCAAGCATATACTTTAAGATTGTTCTGAGTATGAAATGCTGAGGTAGACATATTGGCCAGAGGAAATAACACTGGAATCAGAGCTTGATGGGCCACTGTATGAACTACAAAAGACAGTGAGTTTTATTAAGGAGAGTGAGTTTTATTAAGGAGACAGAATTACAGATATAGACATGTTTCAACTGAACGAAAGAAAAAGAAGAACAACAACCAATATTACATCTAAAATTGTTCCTTCATGCAGATCAGACAGTGGTTTGGTCAGCTACCATACAAATTATTCTTGAGATGTCCTTTTTAGGAATAATGAACACCAGATAAACACTCTGCAAATACTTCGCACAATCGATCTCCTTTTGTTGCAGGTGTCAGATCCCACTTACAACAACTTGTTTACACAGTGGATCTTTTTTTCTGAGATCCCTGAGGATTATCGCTTGATAATACAGAGTTAACTTATATGAGTAGTACAGCTGGTGGTGTTCCGCTTCATTTAGAGGGACAAAATACATATGGGGTAACCTGAATACAATGAACTCAGTCCTCTACAATTTTTCAACCCTTCATGTCTATCTACCTTTACACAAAAAAATTATTTGCACTGTAACAGTTATGGCTAGCACACCCCCTCCACCTTCCCCCGCCCTTCCACTATAGGGTAACAATTTGATTTTGAAAAAGACTACATGCCCAGATATAATTACAAGAGACTCAAGTTGGAAAGGACATGCCACAACTCCAAGAGAGTTTAACCTTTAGCACGCTGTAAACAAAAAAAACCTTCCTCCTGCTGCTAGATTATTTTTTGGTAATGGTATGTAAAAGGTGGTGACTATTTTGAAAACGCTATAACTTTTTTGTTATTAGAGATATTTACATAATATTTGCACATATAAATAAAGAATTGAATTCTGCACATATTGGTGTATGTTTTGTGTGTGTGATATGAGACATGTAAGACAGTCGCAAATTTTGTTTTTTCACAAAAAATACACAAATTATTAAAAAAAACACCAAGTTTATAATAATGAAAATTTCTGACTTTATTTTGCAAATATAGTAACCAAGCTCATGTATGAGTCCTACGTCATAAATATGGTGACACCACTTAAGAAGGAAAGTTTGAAACATACTGCATTCAAGTTGAAGCGATAACTGATGTGAAGTCATGCATGAAAACACAGGTACATGTTAATAAAGTAGGTTAAGGAACATATGGGTAAAAATCGATATAACTTTTCTAATCGTTCATACAGAAGCATTGAGTAATAATGAATATATAAAAAATGAACGAAACAACTTGTACAAAGTGTTTTATTTTCTAAATCATACATTGAATATTATAAAGAAGGTAATGAAGGATGGACACAGAATTTGTTACAAATCTTGCTTAAAACCATGTAAATAAAACTAATATGAAGAAAATACACACAAATATGAATGAAGCTCATAATGGTTTTATAAACAGAAGTCCTGCTTATGAACATGTAAATTTATTAAAAAATTAAATGAAGGTTATTTTTATTAAGATTATACCTCACCAAATGACTTTCAAAATTAATTACTTCTACATCATAAATATTTCAAATCCTTGAAATAGCAATCATCACATACTGTTATCATGTCTTGAATTAGTCAAAATTATGGTCTTAAAGTTCATCACAAAATTCTATAGCACTAACACTAATAATATTAGTAATCTAGGTGGTCTATGTTGTTCTCTCCATCTTCAAAAATTAATTGTCACTTATTTGTTGAGATGTCAAATGGCTTCATAAGAACCAATTTTTTAGTTTAAAAGTTCCAATACTCTATGCTGCAGTACAAAAACTACTGTGGTTTCTTTTACCATGAATTATGAATTTACTTGTTTGGATTTACTCATTTTCTTTAGTTGCCATCTTAAGTTTCATCTGCTCCATATCTTCTTGTAATTTAAGTATAATGGCAGTTTCAGGGCTCTTTTTTAAAACATGCTCGTCATGATCATTGTCAATAATTCTTACAAGACTAACTTCACAAATTGCAGTTTGATTAAAAATGGTTTCAAGTTGTTCGCCAAATGCATCCAGTGAAAAATTTGATTGTACCTTCCAAAAAAAGTAATAATAAAAAGAATTTAAACCTAAAGATAGATCAAGAGAAGAAAGAATAATGAAAAGACTTATGTATACAATAAATAAACATAAACAAATATGTGATAAATAAAATTATTATTAATATATTAAAATATCTTTTTATCTTTATATATTTGTTAAATAATTCATCATAATTATTTACACCTTTATTAAATTTTTTTATCTAATATTGTATTCATTTTATTTTTAAAAATATTATTTTATTAATATAAATAATATAATATTAAATACAATCCTGAATTATTCATACTAAAAATGAAAAATAATAAATTAAAATCTTCTATAATTTTATTTAACTCATTATTTATATTTAGTTTTATAATATCAATTATATGTAATCCAATTTATATTTATATATATAATTATGGTTATTGTAAAAATGATTTAATTACTACAAGTACTTCTTTAACTACTGAAATTCCTACAACATTAACTACTGAAATTCCTACAACATTAACTACAGAAATTCCTACAACATTAACTACAGAAATTCCAACAACATTAACTACTGAAATTCCTACAACATTAACTACTGAAATTCCTACAACATTAACTACTGAAATTCCTACAACATCAACAGTTGAATTATTTAGTATATTAGTGACGGTATTGACTTTTATTATTCTAATAATTCAAATATTTGGTTATCAAATAATAATTTTTTACATGTAAATTATATAGTAAGAATAAATGATTCGTTATTGAGTTATACAAATTATGGTATGTATAAATCTATAGATAATGGAACTTCTTGGAATATTGATAATAATATAATAAATACTCCTAGTAATTTTATTAATCATAATAATACTTTATATTTAATTGGAGATAATCATAAAAATATATATAAAAGTTTAAATTTTGGAAGTTCTTGGATAAAAATTTATAATCAACAAACAAATAGTTTATGGTCGTTTATAATAACAGATGATAATATATTTTTAGGTGCTAAAGCAATTAATGGATTTATTATTTCATATGATGCTTTAGCACCTACAATTATATGGAATGAATTTACTAGTTCAATAGAAACAAAATTGATAAAATATTGTAATAAAATATTTTTCTCATTTAGTTCTCCGGTAGATAATACAATGAATTATTATGCAACTGATATTAACGAAGTGAATCCCATATTAAATTGGCAAGAATTATTTATAAGTAAAGGTGATAGATGTGAAGATGTAATTTATTTTCAAAATAATTATATTATAAAATGTAGAAATAAAATAAAAATATATTCTTCTTTAAATAAGAACGAAATAGAATATAACTTTAATAATCCAGGAACATCATTATTAATTTCTAATATTAGAATTTTATATAATTCTTTATATATTATAGGAAATATAAATTCTAATTGTCAAGGAGTATTATATATTATAAATAACATATTCAATTTTCAAAACTTTATTACAAATGAAATTCCATTACACGGACGTAGACCAATAATAGATGCTATTGATATAAATAATTATAAAAATACAAATGATAATATTTAATAAAATATAAAATTTTATAATTGATGTTTTTATATTATTAAATAAAATAGATTTAAAAGATTATATTAATAGTTTATAAAATGAAAATATTAATTTATATTTTTTAAATATTATTAACGTCATTCAATTTTATCTTAAATATTTATTAATATTATTATTAAATTTATCAAAAACAACAGCAACTAAATTAGGTGAAAAAAACTATTGAGAAAGCTACAAACAAGATATTTTCTAATAACTTTGAAAAAAGAATCAGCATTTACGCCTCAAACAATGAGGTTAATAGATAATTTTCATCTACTAAAATACGTAGAATATAAATGGTTCACAATTAGAAATATTAAATCATATAATTAAATTTGGTCACTGCGGTGTTCTAATATTTCTTTTGGTAGTCTTTGTTCAAATTCTGGTTGAAAAAGAGATTTTCCAAAAACTTGAAGATTGTCTTAGAACAAGCAACAGGAAGTTTTAACAAATTACAAAGAATGCACAGGAAATTTAACCCTTTTCAGAATCTTAAAAATAACGCTGAACCGATAAATTGAGTAGATTTATTCATTAATGCTTTAATGCATAAACGGGATTGCCCAAGTTGTATTCAACTAATGCCAAGCCCAAATATATTCCTTACAACTTTATCTCAACCCACATATTCCTTTTTTTTGTCTCTCGCATAACAAATTTCCGGTTAATTTTTTTATATGTATTTTTAGATACATAGATTTTTTTAATTTATTAAAATTTCATTTTCAATATTATGCAAAAATGTTTATATTATTTTTCCCCCCTTTTTTTTTTTACTTTTTTTAGGACGTTTTTGAAAATTGTTGCTTACGGGAACGGTATTTAAGGCGGTGTTTATTCTCGGACTAATTATTTATTGCAAGCAAGCCTGCCAGTAATATTTCTGAAGTGAAGCACTGTTTTTTTGCTGTGTAGTCACTTTAATTAAAGTATACATTTTAGATAATTTTGTGTTATAGTTACTCAGCAAAGTACACACTTGTCATTGACATCATGTACCATTTTGTACAAAAACCTTTTAAAACCGAAGCAATGAATGCTCCTGGCTATACCCTTCCACAAGATGGCTTTTACATTGTTATTGACATTTTAAAAGGTAGCTCAACAGATGTTCACAGACGAATTAAGCAATTCATGATAAGGCAAAGGGCTGAAGACCCAAGAAGTGGGGGAGAGAGCAGTTACTTTTTTTGGAAGGTACAATCAAATTTTTCACTGGATGCATTTGGCGAACAACTTGAAACCATTTTTAATCAAACTGCAATTTGTGAAGTTAGTCTTGTAAGAATTATTGACAATGATCATGACGAGCATGTTTTAAAAAAGAGCCCTGAAACTGCCATTATACTTAAATTACAAGAAGATATGGAGCAGATGAAACTTAAGATGGCAACTAAAGAAAATGAGTAAATCCAAACAAGTAAATTCATAATTCATGGTAAAAGAAACCACAGTAGTTTTTGTACTGCAGCATAGAGTATTGGAACTTTTAAACTAAAAAATTGGTTCTTATGAAGCCATTTGACATCTCAACAAATAAGTGACAATTAATTTTTGAAGATGGAGAGAACAACATTGACCACCTAGATTACTAATATTATTAGTGTTAGTGCTACAGAATTTTGTGATGAACTTTAAGACCATCATTTTGACTAATTCAAGACATGATAACAGTATGTGATGATTGCTATTTCAAGGATTTGAAATATTTATGATGTAGAAGTAATTAATTTTGAAAATCATTTGGTGAGGTATAATCTTAATAAAAATAACCTTCATTTAATTTTTTTATAAATTTACATGTTCATAAGCAGGACTTCTGTTTATAAAACCATTATGAGCTTCATTCATATTTGTGTGTATTTTCTTCATATTAGTTTTATTTACATGGTTTTAAGCAAGATTTGTAACAAATTCTGTGTCCATCTTTCATTACCTTCTTTATAATATTCAATGTATGATTTAGAAAATAAAACACTTTGTACAAGTTGTTTCATTCATTTTTTATATATTCATTATTACTCAATGTTTCTGTATGAACGATTAGAAAAGTCATATCGATTTTTACCCATATGTTCCTTAACCTACTTTATTAACATGTACCTGTGTTTTCATGCATGACTCCACATCATAGTTATCGCTTCAACTTGAATACAGTATGTTTCAAACTTTCCTTCTTAAGTGGCGTCACCATATTTATGACGTAGGACTCATACATGAGCTTGGTTACTATATGACATCACTTGGATAAGGAGCTCATATATGAACCTTTGATACTTTCTTGCAATGAATGACATGCATAAGTAGACCATAGTTTAAAACAAAGCATTCTGTAATTCAAATTGCTGTAACTTGATTCATGAAAGGGACTAGCATTATCATATCGGGAATTTCCGAATTGACTGATTATATTTAAGATATTCAGAATTATTATTTTGGTATTATTATTGTGTTAGTAGAATATGAAAAAGATGATTACTCTGTATTACTGTTTTATTTTGTTATTGCTATACACAAAAATAGAGCGAGTCAGGCAATGAATACTTTAAACAGGTTTATTTTATATTTGTTTGTCAATATTACGCAAACAGTAAATATCTTTTTTAATATTTTCGAATAATTAAAAAATTATTTCAATATTACGCAAAAAATGAATATATTTTATTTTATTTTATTTTACAATATTACGCAAAAAGTGTATAACCTTTTTTCCCAATTACTAAAAATTGGTGCCTAAAATAATAGAATAGGGGGTATGTGTTACAGGTGTGTCATAAAATCCTTCTATAAATCTAGATCTAGTCCAAAACTGTATCGTTCGAAACCGGTTGATGTTTTATTATCAAATTAAATAAACCAGTGTGGAGTAACCGATTTTCAAGTGTGAGAACAACATACCTCTCCATAAATAATCATCTGAATCACATTCCATAATGATTTTAATGAAAATACAATAAAACAAAAGTCTATAAAACCCAATTCAATGCCATTGCACTGTTCTTATTTGAAATGGTCAACATATGGCACATGGTTGCCACTAAAACTGCAGGAAAGGGTAGTCAATTGAATAAAATATCAGATTTATCTAATCTGGTCGCCAAAATAGCGTAAACCGTTGTTGAATACACTCTATGGCCGCGCTATAGGTTAATTACATACTCAAACAACCCTGAGAAAGTGTTGCAATGATGAACACATGCAAGATGTCATCATCACTTGTGATGTCCATCTTTTATTATTGTTATTGATGGCCATATTTTATTATTGTTGTTGATGACCATCTGTTATTATTGTTCTTGATGGTCATCTGTTATTATTGTTATTGATGGCCATATTTTATTATTGTTATTGATGGCCATTTGCGCTCATGTTATATTGTCAGTCCTGTCATCAGGGTGAAAGTCCACTGTCTTCTCCAGTTCAGATTGGCTGTCCCATAGCTTTTGCCTCAAATCTGTATCAGTTGTCTCTGCTCTTTGTATGTTGGTCAGTCCTGAAGTATGTGTTCAGGAGTTTGGATTCCAGATCCACATGGACATCTATCTGTACAAAATCCACCGTCGATAAAGGTGACCCAACAGTCTGCGGTGGCATGTTCTAAAGCAAAATAGTGTGGTCTATTGGTGTCTTAGGAGGTGTTGTATTGCATCGGGTTGTGATGTCCATCTGTTATTATTGTTATTGTTGTCCATCTGTTATTATTGTTATTCATGGCCTTTAGCATCTTTACAGTAAAAAAAAACAGACCAGTGTAAAATTTTAAATATATGGCACTAAAAATTTCAAATGGACTATGTGGTACTCATAATTTCAAATGAACTATGTGGCACTCAAAATTTCAAATGAACTATGAGGTACTCAGAATTTCAAATGGACTATGTGGTACTCAGAATTTCAAATGGATTATGTGGCACTCAAAATTTCAAATGAACTATGTGGCACTCAGAATTTCAAATGAACTATGTGGCACTCAGAATTTCAAATGGACTATGTGGCACTCATAATTTCAAATGAACTATGTGGCACTCAAAATTTCAAATGAACTATGTGGTACTCAGAATTTCAAATGGACTATGTGGTACTCAGAATTTCAAATGGACTATGTGGCACTCAAAATTTCAAATGGACTATGTGGTACTCAGAATTTCAAATGGATTATGTGGCACTCAAAATTTCAAATGAACTATGTGGCACTCAGAATTTCAAATGAACTATGTGGCACTCAGAATTTCAAATGGACTATGTGGCACTCATAATTTCAAATGCACTATGTGGCACTCAAAATTTCAAATGAACTATGTGGTACTCAGAATTTCAAATGGACTATGTGGTACTCAGAATTTCAAATGGACTATGTGGCACTCAAAATTTCAAATGGACTATGTGGCACTCAAAATTTCAAATGAACTATGTGGCACTCAGAATTTCAAATGAACTATGTGGCACTCAAAATTTCAAATGGACTATGTGGCACTCAAAATTTCAAATGAACTATGTGGCACTCAAAATTTTAAATTATTTATTACCTGGATAGGTTTTGGAAAAAGTACCTTGCCCATTTACACTAAAACCCCCTCTTGGCTGTTTTTATTAGTTCCAATTGAAAGGCAATGCCAACACTCTTGGAAATGAGCAGAACTACAGAAGATTGTTTATGGTTTTTATCACTATTATTATTCTCACAGATCTGTTAGTGCACACAAAAAATTATGCATTCATCCAGTACTCCAAAGAAGAGCATGCACGTTTGGCAGTAGAGGGTGAGCATGGCAGTACTCTGAAAGGATGGAGACTTGGTGAGTACCCATTTTTTGTTTTGTCTTTTGAACCCTATTGGGGGTGGGGGGGGGTGTATATATGAGTCAAATTATCCCTGACCGATTTCCCTACCACATTCTCATGTTCAACAATCATAATGCTGCTTCTTTATATTTTAAATGAGATATTAAAACATAAAAAAAACACCTTTATATACATTTGTCTCGCAAAAGGAAACATTTCAAACAAATAATCATCATAATCCATTTTCTTGTTGACGCAAAATTTCTTCCTATCAGTAATATTTTGAATTACTATTTCTTCCTATCAGTAATATTTTGAAATTACTATTTCTTCCTATCAGTAATATTTTGAAATTACTATTTCTTCCTATCAGTAATATTTTGAAATTACTATTTCTTCCTATCAGTAATATTTTGAAATTACTATTTCTTCCTATCAGTAATATTTTGAAATTACTATTTCTTCCTATCAGTAATATTTTGAAATTACTATTTCTTCCTATCAATAATATTTTGAAATTACTATTTCTTCCTATCAGTAATATTTTGAAATTACTATTTCTTCCTATCAGTAATATTTTGAAATTACTATTTCTTCCTATCAGTAATATTTTGAAATTACTATTTCTTCCTATCAGTAATATTTTGAAATTACTATTTCTTCCTATCAGTAATATTTTGAAATTACTATTTCTTCCTATCAGTAATATTTTGAAATTACTATTTCTTCCTATCAGTAATATTTTGAAATTACTATTTGATATACAGTAATAGAGTGTCGTGTCAGAATGTTGGTAACTCCTTTAATCCACCTCCTTCTCGGTCTTCCTATGTATCCTGCTGTTTCCATTTTCATGGTATATGCTCTTGCTGCTGCCAATAAGGGTTCATTCTCATTAGGTGGCCGAAACATTTCAGTCTCTGTTTTTCAATATACTTGACCACTGATGTTGTTCCAACAGTTCTCGTAATCTCATTTCACACATGATCTCGTGTTCTGTTTGCTAATTTTCTTAGACATCTCATTTCACATGCAGTAAGCGTGTATATATTACTACATATTCATGTAAAAAAGTATGAGTATTTTTTTCATACAAATACCTTATAGTCTGTGCATTCATACTAAGGCTAATTGGCCTTGTGTTTTATGTTAAGTACTATTATTTACTATGAGTAGTGCTCTCATCAGGCGGTATATTGCTTTGTTGAGATGTACTGAATACATATAGGAAAAACTAAGTACAATGAAATCAACCCTCTTCACCCCTTTTTTTATCATATGTTAGCAGAAAGTTGATGATATAGCAGTCCTAGTTAATCAATGTTTGTATATTGTATGGACTTCTTTTTATATCTTAGATGTGAAAATGTCAGTATAATTGTATGGAATCTTTTTATATCTTAGATGTGAAAATGTCTATAATTGTATGGAGTGTCTTTATATTTTAGATGTGAAAATGTCAGTATAATTGTATGGAGTCTTTTTATATCTTAGATTTGAAAATGTCTATAATTGTATGGAGTGTCTTTATATTTTAGATGTGAAAATGTCAGTATAATTGTATGGAATCTTTTTATATCTTAGATTTGAAAATGTCTATAATTGTATGGAGTGTCTTTATATTTTAGATGTGAAAATGTCAGTATAATTGTATGGAGTCTTTTTATATCTTAGATTTGAAAATGTCTATAATTGTATGGAGTTGGAGTGTCTTTATATTTTAGATGTGAAAATGTCAGTATAATTGTATGGAGTCTTTTTATATCTTAGATGTGAAAATGGCTAATGAGAATCGCAAAGGAGGTAACAACAAAGGTGGTGGACGAGGTGATGATCGAGGTGGGAGAGGAAGGTGTGTATATTTGTGTGTTTGTTAACCTTTTTTATTTTAAATTCAAGCACATTAAATTTGTTATTTCTGATTTAATTTTTAATGTATCAAAAAATCAGTTTTGGTAGAATTAATCATTTTCAATAAGCTATTATGTAAGTGCTATGAAGGATTGTTAAGCTTTTGCAAGTTGCCCAAGTTGTGCCAGGGCAGAAAGAAGAGCAAAGAATAGCAGCATTGACGTGCCAAGCAAGTGGTGACTAAATAGTTTTGGCGGTGCAATTGGCTGTCCTACCCTCAAACCAATCTTACTCTAAAAACCATGAAGTAAGATGTGTCAAAAAACACAGATATCGCAGCCAAGTTGTAAACTCACAACATAGCACATTCTGTTCTCCGGACTATATCCTACTAACTAGCCGGAATTTGAGAACGAATGCATAAGTTATCTGCTTCAATCATTCCAAAGTACCGACAATCAATGCACAATAACTACCTTAGTAAACTTTTTGCAGACCTTTTGTGGCTGTCCCAGTCTCTATTGACTTGTCAGTAGTTTTGTATGTGATGTCCATGCCGTCCACTCCAACTGATAAGCCCCAAGTAACTAAAATACTTTGTTTTGTGCATATATTTTGTATAATTCTAATAGCTATATTGTATAATTCCACTTCACTAGTATTTTCCAGTCATGTCATCAAATATAGGACATCAACAATACCCAATACCATGAACAACAAAAGCTAATCAAGAAGTGATAAGAACATTCAGTGTTGAAGATTGTTGGCTCTTAAACAATATTATAATAAGAAAGCTGGTATGTTTTTGTACATATAAAGAGTCATATCTATCAATGTGAGGAATGGAGGTGCAGGTGTATATGTAGAATATCCACACAAGCCTAGAGATACAATCAGAACACCGACAGGGAAATTCTGCAATAATTATGATGCAGAAATCCAGGCAATTAGTGTGGCAGCTAAAAAAAACTGCTGAACTCCAACTCTTACCTACAGCCTGTGGTATTCCTGACAGATGCAAGGTCAGTGCTTCAAGCTCTCCAGTCTGGAAAACTAACAGACTTGAAAAAAACTAACTTAGCGAATTGTCTTACCAGTATAGGGTAACCATGCAGTTGATACCCTCTCACTGTGGAATACTAAGAAATGAAAAAGCAGACCAACTGGCTAAGTAAGGTGCTGCCGAAGACCAACCAGATATACCAATCACCTACCATCAGAAAAAACAGATGATCAAGTCAATAAGAAAGCCACAAACACCAACACAAGATGACTATCATATTATGAACAGACCAGAACAAGTTATAATTCTACGTCTCAGAACAGGACACAATCGACTCCGCAGTCACATGTATACAAAGTTCAAGATTGGCAACATGTACACGGCCATGTGTACATGTGGACAGGCAGCACAGAGTGCCAAACATATACTACAAGAGTGTTCTGAGCATGAAACGCTGAGGCAGACATATTGGCCAGAGGAAACAACACTGGAATCAAAACTCTATGGGACACTGTATGAACTACAAAAGACAGTGAGTTTTATTAAGGAGACAGAATTACAGATATAGACATGTTTCAAGTGAACGAAAGAAGAAGCAGAAGAAGAATCTATGTGACATGTCCTTTACAGAACATTGTCCTCACTGCCATTCTGTAAGCCTCTAGGTTCTGTGCACGTTGCCCAGCTTCTTCCAGTGTCATGTTCAGAAGGTCTTCGATATCATGTGCCCATTGTAGTATTGGTCTTCCTCTTGTTCTCATTCCTAGAACTATCCATTATTAATCTTTCTAAATCATTGTGTCTCTGTATTTGTCCGAAATATGTTAGTTTGCATTTTTTTAAATTCTTGATTAGAAACTGGCCTCACAGCATGTGGGGATTCCCATAAGTGCTCCGCCCTCTGTTTCAGCAGCCATTCGACTCAATGGTGTTTCGAGTATAATGCCGCCGAAACAGACTTCGACATCAGGGCACAACTCTGGCCCCTGCGACAGGTTTCTTTGTTGTTCTGCCCACCCACGACGTGCCACTTTTTTGGGTTAGTTTTGAGGAGTTATTCTTATTCTATGTTCAGATTTTTGCGTACATCAGCGAGGCATAGGATGGAAAAATTAAAAATGGAAAGTAGGTTGCTGGTAGCAAGTGTAAGGCCCACCATAGATGACGATGGATAGAGACTCAGATTGTATAAACATGCCACTCGCAGCGGCGTGTCAACTCTCCCAGAATCATGAACAACTCAGAAGATTCATAAAGTAGAGTACATTTTGAAAAAAAAAAAAGTCATATGATATATAGAACCATTAAGGAGTACATGTTTGCCACTCTTGTTCCACCACATAGTTTACAGCTTGACTGCAATGTATGCGTCTTTCATTCTGACATGTCCAACTTCAATATGGCTTCTGTCTCACTTTGATGTTATATGGGATGGGGCAGCCAACTCCACCACCAAAACCTACTTAGTCACATCTTATGATATATTTGATAGTTAACAGTGCTGTTATTCTTTGTTCCCCTTTTGGGCCGATAGCACAAGGGAGACATGGGGTACTAATGGGCTTGATGATGTGGCAAGTATGTCTAAGTGTTAATTTGAGCAACTTATTAGCAAGTTGGGTGTGTCTAAGTGTTAATTTGAGCAACTTATTAGCAAGTTGGGTGTGTCTAAGTGTTAATTTGAGCAACTTATTAGCAAGTTGGGTATGTCTAAGTGTTAATTTGAGCAACTTATTAGCAAGTTGGGTGTGTCTAAGTGTTAATTTGAGCAACTTATTAGCAAGTTGGGTATGTCTAAGTGTTAATTTGAGCAACTTATTAGCAAGTTGAGTGTGTCTAAGTGTTAATTTGAGCAACTTATTAGCAAGTTGGGTGTGTCTGTGCGACAGTTTGTGCAGCTTTCCAGAGATAAAAGTTTAATATGCTTAGATACTACTGACTTCTGAAAACATTGATAAGTATTTATTTATTGTGTTCTAGCCGTAACAGTGGATCTTATGGTGGTTTCAATAGAGACAGAGATAGATCTCCACTATCTGGTGGTTCAATGCGGGGTTCATTTATCGATCCTTATTTTGATGGTAGACCAAGACCACCAGTAGCATTTGTTGCGTGAGTACAATTCGTAGTTTTTTTAACTAAACATTAAATTAAGTGGTGTTTGCTCATTTGAGGCTGTTCATAAATTATGGCAACACAGTTTTGTTTGACAATTTCTCCACATGCACACACACACACTCCAATCCCTTTTGAGAAAAAACTCATGATTTATGCCCCCAATTTTTTTTGTTCATAATAAAATGAAACAAATATTTATTCAAACAATTTTTTTTGCCACCAAAGTTTTTCCAGCCGCCCCCTCCTCAATCCCATTGTTCACACATGATTCATGGACAGCCATGAATGATTAGCTGTTTATTCCTGACTTCGGTATCTCTAACATGAAACATAAATTATTGTATAGATTTCTCAAGAAACCTACTGAATGTATTTGTATTGCCTAGACAATTACTATTATCAAAGAATGTTGGGTTACTGGCTACCCACCAACTTGGATGTATTTCATAAAGATATGATTGAACCGTTTGTAAACAGTACATTTTAATTCCCACAGAGACTACAGAAGAGACCCATATTTCATGGATCCGTACAGACGTGGTTTACCTGATCCTTGGTTAGCAGATGATCCTTACAGGTAACTTTTGTTAAACATTCATTTCTTTGTGTTTACCTGTTTAGGGAGGGTGTACTGTGATACAAAAATGCACTCTACATTTTTTTATTACAAATTAGTTATAGGTAACCATCTGTACATAGTTCATTTTATTGTCTAAAGCAGTGGTAGGCAAAATATTTAAGTTGTCCAAATTCAGGTATAGGGCCATATAGTTGCAGAATGGCGCGAAAAGCTTTTTTTACCTTCTAAATTTGCAAAGAACATCCTCAGTTGTCACTGCTGACCAAGAATAATGGTGTTTTTTTTACAAAGATCTTTGATATTGAGAGTTATGCATGCACAATTTAGACTTTGAGTAGATTTTTCTGGTGTTCCACAGACGAGGTCTTTACGCGGACCCTTACAGAGATATTTTTGGTTTAAGACCACCACCCCCTCCTGTTATCGAATGTGAGGTATTCGTTGCCAACGCTCAGCTGAGGTAAGTGAATGTTCTGTTTGTATGTTGGTTGGTTGCTGATCCAGTGGTCCATGAGCTCATGCCAATTGACTCTGTGCCATTGTGTGATATATGCATGTGCTTGTGGGCTGTTGTTTTGTGTCTTTGTATGTCATCTGTGAACACAGCTTCAAGTGGAACGCATTGTCATATGTGAAAATATCTTTGAGTGTGAACATATTGTCTTATGTGATTGCATTGTTATTTGTGAACACAATGTCATCTGTGAACACAATGTCATCTGTAAATATGTTATCTGTGAACACATTGTCATTTGTGAAACACATTGTTATTTGTGAACAGTTTCAACTGCAAACACATTGCCATCTGTGAACACAATGTCATCTGTAAATATGTTATTATCTGTGAACACATTGTCATCTGTGAACAGTGTCATTTGTGAAACACATTGTCATCTGTAAACACAGCTTTGGATGTGAGTAAACACATCTGTGCCCACTGCAGGTATTGGATGTTTACTGCAGACTTCTCTCCCTCTCAAAGAATCCCATGCATATTTCATCCTTCTCCAGGTTATTACTGTTGTTCACTGCCGAAGACGGATGTGTCAGGCCATTGGTGCAAATAAAACCGCGACACAACGCATTTCCATTTTCTGGATTACATCCTGCTGGAAATATAGTTGGACCATTGTCCTGTTAAAAGATATATCCAGCAGAAGAAGTTTAACTCTATTAGGAAGAAATTATTCCGTAGTTTGGACCGAATTAATCTTTATCTGCGTGTTCGGACCCCAACATGATTTAGTTAAACGCTGTCTGAAGACAAAGTAGTAGCTGTAGGACATAATCATCATCAAGTGTTGTCTCCGCAGCGAAAGTTGGTTGCAACAGACCTCCAACATCCTGTGTCTCTTGTCTTGTTAGTGCACTCTGCTAGACTGTAACCTGTCCATCTTGCGATGTTACTATCCTACTTGTATAAAGAATAAGAATTAGTTTATAGATTTTTTGGAGAGGGGGGGAGAAGGGTTAGAATTAATGTTTAGAAATAATTAATTGTCTAAGATGTGAATAGATATGATTGATTTTTCAAGGGAAATATGTGACGTTAATGTAAACAGTGCGCTATTTATAGCTCAACAGAGACCTATGCTAGAAAGTCGCAGAAAATGCAAGTCAGAGAAGAGTTCAGGGAGTTCATTGGGAAGACAATGTTCTGGAGAGAATACGTCACATGACACATCTTGATCTAGCAAATTTTTAGTAAAAATTATAATGTTACCAGCATCTGTTCACATTGTACCATGATAGTTTTGTTTCGTTTACCAAACTTCTACATTTTAAACAGCTGAATTAGTTAACACCCTGCATCGTGTTATCCACAATATATCGTTTTTACTTCCGGATAGAGTTATGCCAAGAGAGAAGTTATAATTAAGATGATTATACCAAGAGTGGTTATAATTAATAGCATTAAGCCAAGATTAAAGTTATAATTAAGATGATTAAACCAAGAGAGAAGTTAGTCATCAGATCATCATCATGGCACTGCGGAAAAGGGACATAGATGCTCCAATCTCATATTCAGTATGTCCTTCAGCATGTAGTAACTGACTGTTCCTGTTCTATGTTGGTTGATAACAGTTTTTAAAAATTTCTATATGCCAGTCATGTTTTGCCACACCACGCTTCACTCCCAGGTCTTGTAATCTAGCCGTAGACATGGAAGAAGATATACACCCCCATATCATCAAACTGGTCTAACTTATTGACTGCATTCAAAATATCAGCACAATCCATTGAACTAGTGGTCACTGTAGCAGATCTTTCAAATCTGTCTGCTCTTTCATTTCTCTCAACGTCCACATGTCCAGGTACAAAAATGAAAGGTAATTATTCAGCAAAGATTTCATCATCGACTGAAGCCACAGATATCGTAGATAGCCTGACTGAATGAGAGGGAGAAGTTATAATTAGTAACAATGTTAACAATCTGATGTGTGTTATATTAATTTGTTAATACAAATATTATTTGTCAAGGGCCTATGGACAAGCCGTGGAACTAAGGATCAAGGAACATAATATAATCACAACTGTTTCTGTCATGCCTGAAGGAAGGACGCCGGCACAGTTAGTCGAAGAGTTGACAGCACACAGCGGATTGTTTGCAATCTTCATTAACCCTCAAAATGAGATGCATCGTTCCCTGACGGTCAACATTTTACATGGCATTCCACAAGGTAAGCTCTGACTTTCTTGCTCCTGTGGTTGAAATGTCCTATCTCTCAGATGTCCTTTAGGACACATTCTGTTACTATTCTCAGTAAATTTTGTTGTTCATTGCATTTATGAGCAAACTAAACATGTGACAGGGTCGTCTTATGCATTTATTCTCAAACGTTTGTTGGTTGGCAAATATAGAATCAAGAACAGATTGCATAATTTCATGGCTTATACCTTGGGTGCATATGTGCATATCTTCACCTTTCCATCGGACATATCCCAATTTCATCATGGCTCTTGAGTCACCTTGACCTACAGGATGGGACAGGCAAAACCGTATTCACCTGTTACATGCATGGCAGGTCATAGTATTGTTATATTTTTGTTAACCCCCCCCCCCCCCTTTCAGGTCCCAGCAACATCAGTAGTGTTATGAAAGTTCCAATTCATTTCTTAGACGCCATCATCTCAACATAGTGTTATAAATATTCCAATTCATGTCATAGACCCCATCATCTTCTAAATAAATTGAACATTACATCAAGGAACAATTACATAAGTAGCAACTACTTGTGCTGATTCTGACTGTTCTAGTGACCAATGTCCTGTATCTTGGGTTATCCTATTGCATTGACAGATGGTCTTAGGGCCTATATAACAATAGTCTGCTGGCCCCCAGGCCTGTTTTCAAAGATTTGCACAGCCGCCGAAGATCAGTCTTTTCTGAATATGAAAGAAAAGTTGGTAGTCAAGCATTGGTTGAAATTATTTTCTAGGCAATATTTACATTAATTAGTTTACCATTGCTGTCTGAACAATCCAGATGTACAACTGCATGAAGAAGAAATTGAATCCAATATCCTGGCAACCCTAAACACATAATATATCTTCTTCTACCATATCTGGACACTTAAGAACCAGAGAAAAATCCCTCACCCTCATCCTTTGCACATTTTAGCATCTTTCTGTCTGTGTTTTTATTTAGTGTAACCAGATTAAAGGAAAGCTGTGTCTGTACATGTCTAGAGATTTGTATCTATCTGTCAGTATATCTGTGATTTATCTAGTGGGTTTTGGTCACCATAAGCTCATCCTGTCACTAAACAAGATAACCTACAAATACATTACATTGTCAGTTGCATATGTCCATATTGGATGTTTGCTTTCTAGATCTCAAGATTTTGAAATGTCTAACTGAATTTTTTGCTTGGATTTTTTTCTGCGCCGTTTTCCCGAATTGCTTATATTGTTCGACTAGCATTATATTTTGTGCTTTTCTTACCGATATCTGCACTGCGCAACAAAGATTTCCGAATTTTTTAAATGCCCGGTTGCCGTTACATTTTACCTTTTTTTACATTTTGCTATTTTTGTGTGTACTGAATAGACATTTTCATTTTATTCATATTTGCGAATCTCACACAATCCCGAAGAAAATAATAATTGAAAGTTACAGTTGTGCGATTTATTTTGACAGTGAGTATGAATGATTTTCATTACTTACCATCCTGGTAATCGCACATATCGAAAGTAAGAGGACACACTTCATGTTAACACCACATGCTTGTGTTTTTGTAGTTTGTGAATTGTCTACTAATTAATAGCACTTACGTAAAACATAAGGTCGATCAGATTTATAATGAACTATAGGCTATGGGTATGAAAACAAAATAACAGTATACAAGAAAGTCTTAAATTTAAGATATTTTTCAATAAAATGCAAATACGTGTTTTGAATAAAGTGTTCTATCTATCTATGCACTGTGTGGCCCTTGTTTGCCTTGTGTCGTCAGGGGTAGAAGAGTTCTCTGTAGATGACCTTTTTTATGTTTCTAGTTATACCAAATAACTGCCCCATATACTGTTATTTGTATTTTTTTCCATACCCTATAGTCATATAGTCTGTATGTTTATTGTAAAGCTGACACCTTGTGCGTAAGTACTATTGTTAAACATTTGTACATCAGTTTCTCTTACTGCTAATTTATGGATATTTAGATGGTAATGTAATAAACATGCAGACTTCAAACACACAACTGCTACTTATCCTGTTCTCATTGATCAAGTTATTGTTAAATGTCTGTTGATCTTACAGCATTGGTGGAGTAAGTGAAAAATGTATAGAGGATTTACTTAATTGTTTTCAACTTTCCTCTGTATATACTCTGCCCATTTCAGTAGAACAAGAAAACTAAAAATGTTTGCTAAGAGTACTGCTTCACTAGTCAAGTGATGGTCAACACCCAGGAACCTTAAAAAAAATCACTTGTAAATCAGATTTCACTGTTCAGTTTCAAACCAACATCTTAAACACAAAGGAAACAGATTAACCATTTTACCACTAAATTAATCCTCATATTCTAATAAATAATAATAATTTATAAAATAATTTATAAATTTACCAGTTAATAGGGGGTATACTTGGAAAGTGGGAGATTGGAGGCAACGGAGATGTGGTTCTACAGAAGAATGCTGAGAATACCATGGACTGCCAGAAAAACTAATGTAGAGGTATTAAAAGAGTTAAATGCGAAACGGACCTTAATCAACAATATAAGAAAAAGGCAATCTTCTTTTTTTGGCCACTTCATGAGACAGGCAGGTTTAGAGAACATAATCACAACAGGCAAGATTGAAGGCACCAGAGACAGAGGGCGACAACGTGAGAAAATATTAGACAGTTTGACAACCTGGCACGGCAAAGAAACAACAACGACTTTGATACATAATACTGTGGACAGAGAGCTGTGGAGAGCCATGACCGCCTACGCCACCCGGCATGGCACCTGATGATGATGATGAGGGGGTATAGGTAGGCTGCAGAAACATGGAAAATGAACAAACAGCTAGGAGACAGAATTGATGCCTTTGAGATGTGGATATATATAGATGAATAGGGAAAACTTCATGGAAAGACAAGAAAATGAACAAGGAAGCAAAACTTTGTATTAAAAGAGAATTGTTAAATAAAATAAAGATCAAACCAATAAAGTTGTTTGGACATACTAAAATACATTACACATTGTTAGAGACCTTACTTGAGTATAAAGCAAAGGGAGGGGAGCAAGATGTAGGGAGAGAAACATTATGAGATGGACAAGTTACAGTCTAGCAGAGTGCACCACAAAGGCAAGAGACTGGATGCTGCAGGATTGTTGCGGCCAACCTTCGTTGTGGAGACGGCACTCGGTGATGATGAGGTATGCTATTGGTCATGAAAAACTTGGGCCTAACAACAGTATACACTTCGTTATACTTCAACGCCATGGGAAAGGGAAAATTTTCCATATAATTGATTAAGTGAGAGACCTGGCAATAATGTGACCTTTAAGGAGACAGTCTGCCCATTCTTTGCTCTTTATTTTTTGTGTCTAATACCCTCATGTGTGTTAATATGACTAGCTAAATCTAAATTACAAATAATTTAAAAGAATCAGTGTCATGCACCAGAGTAAGCACCCCACTGGTGCGTAGTCTTATTCAGCAAGATGAAAGTATTGTCACAAAGCGCTTACACAATAGTTTTTTTGTCTAGTTATACCACTCTGGCTTAATGTCTTATAACCATTCTGGCTGTCCTGTCTAATTTTACCATTCTGACATAATGTGTTATACCATTCTGGCTGTCCTGTCTAATTTTACCATTCTGACATAATGTGTTATACCATTCTGGCTGTCCTGTCTAATTTTACCATTCTGACATAATGTGTTATACCATTCTGGCTGTCCTGTTTAATTATACCATTCTGACATAATGTGTTATATCTTTCTGACTGTATTGTCTTGTTATACCATTCTGACTGTCTTGTTATGTAAACATTCTGAAGTATCATAATGAAAAAATTGATAGCTGTGATTTTCATGCAATATGTACATTCAGTAGGTGGTCATTACTTTCTGAATGGTCTTAATGCAAAATAGCCTGTTGCTGAAAATTAACCAGGTACCTTCTGAGATGCTCTCACTATCCCTCAGTTACATAGCCTTTTATAAATAGAGTTATAGAGTGATGGATGAATACTACTGATAATATAGCAGGCTTTCTCATGAAAGGTTATGGTTGAAAGGACAATAAAAAAAGCGTGTGATGCTAAACAATATAAAAAACAAATTTCAATGAAATCCTTGACATGAGGTCATAGATACCAATTTGAGAATCATTATAGAGTGTTGCATGTGTGTGTGTGTGTGTGTGTGTTTATCATTCTCAATATCATCCCCATATGTTGACGGATTTTTCAAAACATTCTGTTTTACAATCTATAAATCTAGTGATAACACCAAGGATGATGTTACTGTTGTTACTGTTACTAATACTAAACATTTTTACTTTTTAGTTGTTACTGTTACTAATACTAAACATACCAATTAAATGAAAAATATCTGACTGAAAACAAATAATGGTTCTTTCCCACATAAAGGGCCTAGAGGCACACTTTGTAAGAAATCTGTGCAAATCAGAAATTTTGTGTAGTTTTATGTCACTTACTGCCTGTTTAGTCCTAGATACAAAATGGCGACCATAATTGTAAGTTTGTTAGAGGTATAAAATTTTGTTACGTCGCAAGGACTGTTGCCGTATTCTATGATTTCTACTCCCCCCAATCTGCTGAGAGAATCGCCCACACACTTTTCCAGAAATAAACATCTCAACCACAGATCAATAGTTATAGATCGATTAGACAAGGGAAATAATTATCGGGAAAACGATTGCCTAAAGTTCATTTCACTTTCTGCAAAAAAATGTAGGCCCTTTAGGTAGGAAAGGACCCAAATAAACTTAGTGTTGTCAATTCTTATTTTTGTTACTTCGGTACTTTGTCGGATATCTTCTGACACTTTGGTTATTATTCTACAAATCTAGCTTTATTACAGTTCACACATAATACATATACAAACAATGTTGCCATGTATTTCTGCGTCCGTCCGCTTAATTTTCAATATCCCGTTGCAACACCACAAATTTGGATAAAGCTTACGTATTTTTTTTTTTACTATTGGAGCTCCGTTGTAGCTGAAAATTTCCAGACCATTCATAATTTGCTCAAATGCGTATCACGCATACTTTTTTGAGTTTGTGCTGAACCAGAACGATGATAGAATCTAAGGCTTGTGATCTGATATAGGTAAATATATCCTTACTGTGTAAGACTTCATTAATTTTCTTTTTGAGGCCGCCTGTTACGCATAATTATACTTTATTATGTTTAACTTTCTGCGAGGGATTTGAATACAGGAAGATTGGCATGGAGACTGTTCTAAGATGGATGCTAGGTTGGGAGAGTGGGAACACTCTTGGGTGGCTGATGGAGATGAGAGCAGAGAACTTATTGGAATGTTCCCTGTATTGTTATGCTAAAAGTTGGTAACATAACCCTATTCAGGACTTTGCAATCAACACAGTATTTTTTAGGTATAGGGATTTTATAGACAGTATTATATCTTCAGTAGGTTACCATTGCTTTCTGAACAGTCTGAATGCACATTTGTCTGTAGTGGGGTTTGAACCTGGTACCTTAGTCATCCGATACACACCCTGTACTTCTCAGCCACAGAGCCAGACTTTTATGTTGCTATTGTATTGGCTTCTAATTAAGAACAGAAGGAATGAGCAGAAATGTGTAAGACTCAAAGCTATTTGTAGGAGAATAGTAGAATAGAAGTTGTTTGTCCAAGCTATTACCCACAGGGAAAAATACAGAAAAATGATCAATGACAGAACAGATGTTTTTGCTGGTACTGTTGTGAGGACATCACATGCTAATCGTGATAAACTCATTCATTGAACTTAATGGATTCAAGAGATTCAGATTTACTGGCTAAAACAGGCACTTTCGATGACCAACCAGATATATGTTATCAACATAACCATCAGAAGAAACAAGATTATCAAAGCAACAGGGAAGCTACCAATACTAACTCAGGATAGCTTCCAATATGAACAGACCACAACAAGTTGTCATTCTACATCTCAGAACAAGATACAACTGACTTTGCAGTCACATTTCGACTTTGCAGTCACATTTCGACTCTGCAGCCACATGTATACAAAATTAAAGATTGGCAACATAGTCATACATGTGTACACGTGAACAGACACCTCAAACCACATACTTCAAGAATGTCTCGAATATGAAAATCTGAGACAAACACACTGACCCAGAGAAACAAAACTAGAAGAAAAATGATGCGGATCTCTGTATGGGTTACAAAACACAGTCACGTTTATAGCAGAGACAAAACTAGCAGAAATAGGCACATTCCAGATGGACAAAAGTTGTGTGGTCAGTAGTGTTATTAATATATAAGCCATACAAGTGAATGAATATACTGAAGTTTAGTGTAGTGATAGAGCAGACAGGCTTGCATGGAATGGATCAGTAGATGGGGAGTTGATAGTTCATGTACTCAGTAGTACAGCTGAGATTCCTTTAGGGCAGAGTAAGTGGCATATTTAACCAGGAATCCAAACAATCAGCATGTGTATCCTTCAATATTTTCTGGGCACCTATGGGACTGCCCAGAGTGCATTGATTTTGGTTAACTCATAACTCATACCTGAGGAACAATAAAATATATGCAATGTGTTACAAGTTCCTGGAACAAAATAATAGAAATAATATGTGTGCTGTTCATCCAGCACGTGATGATGATGACCACTTGTTTCATCCACTTCATGAAATTCAGCTAGAGTTATGTCCTTGAGTATGAGTACGTAGATGGCTAATAAACTTTATTCTGGCCGCAAGTGTCCTTGGGATGAAGTTAAATGAGATGCTACAGAAGAATTTTACATATACTATGGACAGCTAAAAAGACAAATCAAGAACTGTTAAGATCAATAAATGTCGAAGAGGGCTGGCTCCTTAACAACATCCTAACAAGGAAAAATGTGCTTTTTTGGGGTCATGTACGAGACATAACATCATGAAAAGATTAAAGCTGAAAGCAGAGTTAACGGCAACAGGGGAAGACCCACGATGACGATGTGCAGTGATATATGAGATTGCTTAAACATGTCTGTAGCTACAACAGGTCAACTCGCCCAGAATCATGGACTGCTAATCTGCAGGAGTTTGAGAACAAACGCAGAAGAAGAAGACTATTGAAACAATAATATAGTTTTAGTTTGCTGTAAAATTATTTTGTGTGTGTCATTTAAGAATATGTACATTTGCTTTAATTGTCTATTCCATTGACTCTCACACAGAGCACAGAAACATGCCACTAGATGATGCTGTCACTCTCGTGGGTAAAAGCTTTCTGAAATATGTCGAAGGTTTGCGTGATAAAGCCCAAGCTGCAGCCACTCCCTTGCCAACTTTGTCATCCTCGTCTGCTGCAAGCGTGTCTCGGGTTTTTCTGCCGCCGACACCTGAGGTTTCGTATCTACTTAACTTGTTGGCTGACAACCGGGCATTGACTGTTGCCGAGTTAAGCACTGTTATCGAGTATCTACATGAACGACGGGACAAGCTCATTGATGCTGAGAGTCGCCCGCTACTTACTGAAGGTTAGATATTTGCTATTTAGTTTACTTTGGCTTGTCTAATAGTTCATATTGTTTAGCATTCGTTCTCAAACTCCCATTGGATCTCTCTTGTAGTAGAATGTTCCTACAAGATTTCCAGCAGGACTTAGTCCAGAGAACAGAAATGTGTTGTGTCGCTGTTTTATTTGAGCCAATGACCTGACACATCTGACTTCCAGTGTTTAATAATTAACCTGTGGCAGCCCAGCTAAAAATAACACATACTTCCTCTGACACCAGCCATTTTTTATGACCTGGTTTTTCTGCACGTGTTTGCTTTTTTGGCATAATGTTTTTAATTATTGAGTTATTGATTTCAGAGACAAAGAGATAATGCTGAATATGATTTGAAGGTGTGTGTCAGTATTATGTTGTGTACAACCAAAACCGAGAATGTGGACAAACGCACACAAATAACTTACCACATCAAGGTCATACGTAAACATGACCTTGAAGAAAACATGGCCCCTCAAATTCCTTGTCGTAAATGATATCAATTGCATCATAGTTAAAGAAAGATCTATCTCAAACATCATACATTGATATACAGTAACTAAAACTTTAAAATTTGTCCTTTTCTGAATTATAATTCATGAAGAATTAGAGAAACATGACAGCACTCAAGTTAGTCCTATTCTGTTCAGCTTGCAAATATGAAAGGTTGAATAAATTACGACTGCGTATTTATATCGCTGAGGAACAATCAATCTCACATCTACTATAAGAGCATGATGGGAAATAAACATGGATGATTGTTTCCATAAGCAAAAATGGCTACCTGAATGTAGACATTTTTCAACGGTGGGTTTCTATCAGATGACATTTGTCGACTTCAGATTGCTACCGGTTAATTCACGGATATTTAGCTTCAAGTCCTATTCTTGCTGCAAATGTGCTTGGACAGTTCAGTCACCATTGTAGATATTCTTTGATATACTTGTGACGTTCTAGCTGCAAATGTGCGTGGACAGTTCAGGCACCATTGTAGATATTCTTTGATATACTTGTGACGTTCTTGCTGCTCTTCAATGATGAACTGCTTCATTTCTCACTTTTCACAAGATACTGTACTTTTTTATTGACTGTAGTGTGCCATGTAGCTCTATTTTGTACAGCCTCTTCTCATGTATTTTGGTTTATTTTAAAGGCTTTTGTGAGTCCTTGTAGCTATTTTTTTGTCCACCTTGAGAACATATGCCCTTCTGCAACTCATCATAGAGAAGTTTCTTGTGTAATCTCATCTAATAGTTCATTTAACAAATAACATCTTTACTGTGGCTCATTTAATAATTTATTTCTAAAATCTTACTTTACCGTGGCTCTGCCATTTGTTAGTTTCACAAATCTTACTTTACATTGGCTCTGCCTTTTGTTAGTTTCACAAATCTTAGTTTACATTGGTTCTACCATTTGTTAGTTTCACAAATCTTACTTTACATTGGCTCTGCCTTTTGTTAGTTTCACAAATCTTACTTTACATTGGTTCTACCATTTGTTAGTTTCACAAATCTTACTTTACATTGGTTCTACCATTTGTTAGTTTCACAAATCTTACTTTACCTTGGTTCTACCATTTGTTAGTTTCACACATCTTACTTTACCTTGGTTCTACCATTTGTTAGTTTCACAAATCTTACTTTACCTTGGTTCTACCATTTGTTAGTTTCACAAATTTTACTTTACCTTGGTTCTACAATGTTTAGTTTCACAAATTTTACTTTACCTTGGTTCTACCATTTGTTAGTTTCACAAAGTTTACTTTACCTTGGTTCTACAATTGTTAGTTTCACAAATTTTACTTTACATTGGTTTTACAATTGTTAGTTTCACAAATTTTACTTTACCTTGGTTTTACAATTGTTAGTTTCACATTACTTTACCTTTATTCTACTAATAGTTCATTTCACAAATATTACTTTACCATAACTAGAGTATCGACATGTGAGATCATTTAACAGATCTAACTGACCATGCCTGGACTTGTATTTCATTTAACAAATATCATATAAAAGCATTGATTTTCTAGCACATCAGTATCATGCTGGAAATAAAGTAGACTTATTCAACATATTAATAATAGACTTATTAAACATATTAATAATAGACTTATTCAACATATTAATAATAGACTTATTCAACATATTAATAATAGACTTATACTTATTATTAATAATAGACTTATTAAATGCTGACTTATTAAAGTAAAGTAGACAGATTAAACCTTTGAACCGGAGCCGTTCTTATGTTGATATAAATAATTAATATGCTAAATAAAACCAAAATATTAGCAGTTGATAATCAGTTTTGCTGACCATGAATGCAGCCATAGATTCTAAAAACATGTACTAGATAGATTGAGTGAAATACCTTTGATCTGTTATAAATAAGATGAAAGCACAGAAAACATCTGAGAGATTGCTTCAGGTAATAGATGGAGGTTTATTCAGAAAAACAAAACTTGTTTAAATTAGTAAAAATCACTGTATATCACTATACTTACGTCCCAGTCTTGACATATGGATGCAGTTAGAGGACAATGATTGTGAGCCCCAATAGCCAGATGCAAGCCTTGAAATAACAACTATGATAATATATTATTGTCATTGATAACTAATATAACTAAACAATATATTATTGTCACTGGTAACTAATATAACTAACAATATATTATTGTCACTGGTAACTAATATAACTAAACAATATATTATTGTTACTGGTAACTAATATAACTCACAATGTGTTATTGTTACTGGTAACTAATATAACTCACAATGTGTTATTGTTACTGGTAACTAATATAACTAAACAATATATTATTGTCACTGGTAACTAATATAACTAAACAGTATATTATTGTCATTGATAACTAATATAACTAAACAATATATTATTGTCACTGGTAACTAATATAACTAAACAATATATTATTGTTACTGGTAACTAATATAACTAAACAATGTGTTATTGTTACTGGTAACTAATATAACTAAACAATATATTATTGTCACTGGTAACTAATATAACTAAACAGTATATTATTGTCACTGGTAACTAATATAACTAAACAATATATTATTGTCACTGGTAACTAATATAACTAAACAGTATATTATTGTCACTGGTAACTAATATAACTAAACAATATATTATTGTCACTGGTAACTAATATAACTAAACAATATATTATTGTTACTGGTAACTAATATAACTAAACAATGTGTTATTGTCACTGGTAACAAATATAACTAAACAGTATATTATTGTCACTGGTAACTAATATAACTAACAATATATTATTATCACTGGTAACTAATATTACTAAACAATATATTATTGTTACTGGTAGCTAATATAACTAAACAATATATTATTGTTACTGGTAGCTAATATAACCGACAAATAGAAAATTTTTAAATTAGAAATAAAAAAAAACAACAAAGGAACAATGACATTATCCACATTATGGTCCAATTTATGAAGAAACAACAAAATATGAATAAACATACACAACTAAATACAGAGATGATCTTGGGTTTTATCTCATTATTTGAAGGCAGTCACCTTGCAATATCTCTCCCGCATGCTAGTTCTTACTACACCTGTTCTCCAACACTGTTAGCAATCTGCCTTTCTGACATAATTTGAAGGCAGTCACCTTGCAATATCTTGACCGTATGTTGTCGGGTGTGAAAGATGAACAAAGAAAAGCAAAATTGTTTCACTTCCATGCATATTATAAGAGACAACTAAGGAGGTTATAAGGCGGAGTAAAAGAATGAGAACAATGTAGCAGCTCAAGAAATATAGTTGTGCATTCCCCTGTTGTATTTAAATCATTGGATGGTAACTGGGCAATACTTGTCTGAAAGCTTTGACACAAAGGGTTGACGGAAAGGTTTGAAGGAAAGGTTTGAGAGAGCCTTGACACAAAGGTTTGAGAGAGCCTTGGCAGAAAGGGTTGAAGGAAAGGTTTGAGAGAGCCTTGACAGAAAGGTTTGAGAGAGCCTTGATAGAAAGATTTGAAAGAAAGGGTTGATAAAAAGTTTGAAGGAAAGGCTTGAAAGAAAGGTTTGAATGACTCGAGCTGTTGCCTTTAGAAACTGGGCACAACTTGAAAGAAAGGTTTGAAAGACTTGAGCTGTTGCCTTTGGAAACTGACACGACTTTAAAGAAAGGTTTGAAAGGCTCGAGCTGTTGCCTTCGGAAACTGTGGGCAAGACTTTTCACAAAGCAAGCTTTTCAAGCAGCTTTCCACAAAATGTAAAGATTTCTGTACAACAGGTCTCTATCGTTAGAAGTAAGAAAAAAGAGTAATTCAATGCTAGATAGTCACTTCTGTCATATGGAAGTCAAACATGGACAGTAAATAAATTAAAGAAATAGAAAACTAAAATCCACAGAGATGTGGTTCTTTGAAAAATGTTGAAAATCATGGACAGTTAGAGAAAACAATGAAGGTGTACAGAGAGAGATTGACACCACAAGGAAGTTATTTATCAACATGTCTGAAAGAAAATAGTTCACATTTATTGGCCACATTATGAGTATACGAGGTTTGTTGGAGTACAACGTTAACAACAGGGGAAATGAGACAGGATGTCAAAGAGATGATACTGGATAGTTTAACATCGTGGCATGGTAGAAAGTCAGCAATAGAGATGATACTGGATAGTTTAACATCGTGGCATGGTAGAAAGTCAGCAATAGAGATGATACTGGATAGTTTAACATCGTGGCATGGTAGAAAGTCAGCAATAGAGATGATACTGGATAGTTTAACATCGTGGCATGGTAGAAAGTCAGCAATAGAGATGATACTGGATAGTTTAACATCGTGGCATGGTAGAAAGTCAGCAATAGAGATGATACTGGATAGTTTAACATCGTGGCATGGTAGAAAGTCAGCAATAGAGATGATACTGGATAGTTTAACATCGTGGCATGGTAGAAAGTCAACAATAGAGGTGATACACTACTGCAGATAGAATATTAATGATGATTATGCAATACTTACATGGCTAAGAAACGTTTTTTAATTGTAATATTTCAATTACCTACTATGCAAACTGTAACAACATCATCCAACTTTTTTTTATATGTTCATTTCTAACAGATAGTTTTTCCATGTCACCACCGTTGCAGCATGGGTCTGAGCCACAACTGGCCAATCTAAGACCATCTGTATCCAGACAGGAACCATCTTCAGTTGGACAGGAGGCGCCAGCATCTAAACAAGAACTAACTGCATCCAGCAGCAGCAACTCTAAATCACTGTCTGAAGATCTCACAAGCAAAATCCTTAGTTTGTTTGGGAGTTCTCATAGCAACATCCAGGGTGTGCCGCCAGCCAATGGGAAACAGCAGCAGACTTCACAGCCAAAGCTTCCTACTGGAGCTCCAGCTCCTTCCCCATCACAAGCTTCAGCTCCTTCTAGTGCAAGTCTCATCAATTTTAATAATCCTAATGTGCAGAAAGCTTTGGATAATCTTATTCAGAACAGTCCTGGTTTTCTAAAGAATATGAACACAAAGACCTCATTAACAGCTGCACAAGGTGCTGCATCTGCAGCTTCCATGGCGACTATGCAGGGCCGTAGCTATGAACGTGCTGCAGAAATAGTTGCCGGCCAAACTCAATGCCAGTTACTGGCAAATCAGAATCCTGGGGGTCTTCGTGGAAGTTATGGGGTACTTGGACAAGGTACTGGGCAAGGATCTACTGGGATGCATACACAAGGGACTTACAATGTTAATGAAGGGCAAGCATTGCAGGGACCCATGGGAAGGGGTTATAGACCACCTGAATATTAATTTCATTGTAATAATTTGTATACTTTTATGACACCTTGAAGAACATGGAAAACATATTTTGTAGCAAATTTGTGTGCGTCAGACACAGCATTCATCATTATATGTGTGTCAGACACATCATTCATCATTGTGTTTGGGGCAGAATCAGCATTCATTGTTGAAATATTTTTCTAATTTTTCCAGTTTGACATTAAGAAGATTGGGTGAAGTGAAAGATCAGATTGGGTGAAGTGAAAGATCAGATTGGGTGAAGTGAAAGATCAGATTGGGTGAAGTGAAAGATCAGATTGGGTGAAGTGAAAGATCAGATTGGGTGAAGTGAAAGATCAGATTGGGTGAAGTGAAAGATCATATCTCTTCTTGTTGGCTCATTTATTGTCATGAGAAGAAGCAATGCTTGAGCATTTCTCAATGGTTGTATTCACAAATCTTTTCTTCTAGTTTGTGTCAGTATCTTCTGTTTGTATTGATCACCAAGAATTATTGAGCACTGAAGCTCTTGTTCCCTGTGTGAAATGGGAGGTTTGTGCAGAGATTCTTATTATACCCAGAAGACTCCCAACTCTGAGTAATTTAGAATGTTTGTGAAGAAACCTCCTACTCAGCTGGGTTATATGTAGAAAACGTGTTTCATAAAGATATTTATATGCTGACATGAAGTAAAAATGTTCCCATATTCATGTAGTAGGTGTGTTGGGGACCTTATTCATGCAGTAGGTGTGTTGGGGACCTTATTCATGCAGTAGGTGTGTTGGGGACCTTATTCATGCAGTAGGTGTGTTGGGGACCTTATTCATGCAGTAGGTGTATCTGGACCACATTCATGCAGTATGTGTATCTGGACCACATTTATGCAGTATGTGTATCTGGACCACATTCATGCAGAATGTGTATCTGGACCACATTCATGCAGTAGGTGTATCTGGGACCTTATTCATGCAGTAGGTGTATCAGGGGATACAGTGTTCAACTAATATTTTTCATTAACCAACAGCATATCAACTGATGATGTGATCAGCATAAGCTTTACTTTCCTAGAAGATCTGGTACCCTTTTCCTTGGGCTGGGTCTGCCTTGGTGCTGTTGGTGATTTAAAAATATTTCTACTTGAACTGGAAATTGAACCTTGGATTATTGGAGTAGAAAGTCAGTGCACTGGCTACTAAACACCCTACCCACCCACCCGGACATAAAATGGATGTAAGTAATGATCACCAGTACTTTATGGATTGATTGATAAACAATGCACGGACATCAGATCACACGAAAGTCTGCAATCATTTGGTGGTATCAATGTTTGATATTTGGCCATGATGATTTCAATATGGCCATACGGACTGCATTACTTCAACACACCATGCGGTCCACATGACTGCATGGCTTCAATACACCTCCAGACATCCATTGTGTATTCCATGAGTATTTTTGTGTATCGGAGCCATGACAGTTAACTTTTTTGCAATATGTTCTTCTTTTGCACGGGTTTTCAAACTCCTGCCAGGCAGGATATAGCCTAGAGAACGGAACACATGTTTTGTATACAGCGGTATCTGTTTGCTGTGTACACGATATATCCATTTGTCATATATTCCAAGGAATCTTGTTATTTCTTGAGCCAATATGCCTGTATACTTATGGTTCCTCCTTGATTGATATTCTTGGGGGGATATTGGGATGAATACAGGCATAAGAGTGGACACAAGTTGTATCCTGTTTTTTGAGATGTCCCTGGGTGAATTAGTAATAATGCGTTGTGTCATATTGTTGGCATTTGGTGCCAAATTAATATATCCATTTCAAGATCTTTATTTTTGCAGCCTATTCAGATTCTTGTCTGTGTTTTTATTTTCTCAAATTCCTGATGTTTATCGATGATGTTTACTTGATAATAGAATGCTGTGAGTCGTGGTTTACAACTAGGATGAGATATCTGCACCATTGCTATGGGTTTGTTTGGCTTCTAGCATAACTTGTCTTACTAATGGCAGACAATGCTATGTTTGCTGCAGGAAAAGAGTAACCTGCTCGAAAGTAAGATTCTTCTATTAGAATTTGTGAAATTCTTCTTCTTCTTCAGCGTTCATTCTCAAATTCCCACTGAATTTCTCTTGTAACAGGACAATGGTCCTACAAGATTTCCAGTTGGATGTAGTCCAGAGAATGGGAATGCGTTGTGTTGCCGTTTTATTTGCGCCAATGGCCCAACACATCCGTCTTCTGTTGAAATTTGTGAAATCACTCAGATGGTGGAGATGATCAGATGAAAATTCAACAACATTTATATATTATAGCGGATCTTGCAAATACTGTGCATTTGATGGACAGGTTGATTAAATAACTTCATTAAATCATGCAAGATAGAAAACTGTTAGCTCCTAAACAAGATTTATAACAAGAATACTGAATTATTTTAGCCTTGTAATGAGGTATTGAAGTATAGCAGTGTGGAGAAATAGTAATGGAAGACATGCTTGCTGGTATGGGGGGGGGAGGGGGTGGCTACCCATGATGATGATAAACAATAGACAGCATCATCAAACAACCCATAATCCAGCAGAATCATGGCGGTGCCATTTTGAAAACATCTACAAAAATTCTGTCATGCCTCTGTTCTCATCCAGTTGTATGGGTGTTGAGAATTTTCATCCTGACCAGTCCTTAGTACAGCTAAATCCCATTATAACAACTTTGATCTGTCTGAATAAAAATTTATGTAATAACAGAAACTAAGAGTGTTTGGTCATATAAAGACAACTGTTTAGAAAGACAAATAATGGAGGGCAGAGCACCTGAGCGGAGGAGGAAAGGCAGACCAAGAAGATGATGGACTGATGACATTAAAGATAATATGAATAAGTCGTTGCAAAATTCAAGCAGCATCGCTCAAGACAGAGAAGGGCTCAGGGTGTTCATTGGGAAGACAACGTTCTGGAGAGAATACGTCACATGACACTAATAACAGAAGTTACAAATAATAAAGAAGAAAATATTAATGTAAATAACAGAAGTTCGCTATATGCAGTACAAACAATAAAGAAGAAAAATAGAACTAGATTTTGAAAAGTGTTTTTAAATAGGGAAATGTGTTTAAATATATGCTCTATATATAGATTCCACTGTATTATCACTCTATATATAGATTCCACTGTATTATCACTCTATACTTTCCTTTGAACTCTTCTCCCAGTCTCAGATGTCTCCTGCAGGAGAGTCATAGAAAAGGGACCACTCTTCATCATGTACCGAAACCACACAAGCTTCTATCGTTTCTAATTCTATCTCTTAATGACACTCCGAGTATTCTTCGTAGTCGTGTCATTTCTGCTGTCATTATTTTTCTTTTGTCATGTGTTGTCATTTTCCAGGTATGGCACTGGTAGCACAGTGATGGAATAATAATAGTCTTGTATAACGCAACTTTAGTGTCTATGTTTACATTTTTGTTCTTAACAAATATGTCCTAGGATCTGGTATATTTTGTTGCATCTATTTTGTATCTCTTTACTTGTTTTCCCATCACTCGATATAATGCTTCCTAAGCAAGTGAACTCTTTTACCTGTTTACTGTGTTTATTATTCATGGAGAGAGTGATATTTATTTCTTTCTTTGCTATTTCCATTATTTTGGTCTTTACAATGTTAATCTTCATGTTGAATTTTTGACATGTTGTGTTGAGTCTGTTCATATGGTCTTACAATTGTTCTTCTGATGTCGCTATTAGTACTTGGTGGTCTGCAAAGAGTAGTTCGTTCATTTTGTCTTTCATGTTATCGTCTTCGTTGGTACTTGTTAGTTTACAGATGTTGTCGTCATATGTTATAAAAAGTAGAGGGGATAGGACACATCCCTGGCGAACTCCAGATTGGAATTGGAACTTATTTGACACTCCTGCATTCGTTCTTACTTTACACTGGCTATTAGTATAAATGCTCTTGCATATATTGATTAAATGTTCTGGTACTCTGAATATTGATAGTGTTTTCCATAGTTGTCTGTCTACTCTGTTGAAAGCCTTACTCTTCATTTTCTATGAGCAGTGTGTTTCGTCGCTGTAGATTTGCTAGATCTGTCACAGCATTGTTTCAGAGTTTCTAAATGGTTAAACAGTGTTCTAATCTATCACATTCTCAAATGTAGAAATCACCTATTCAATCAGAAATACACTGAAAACTACTACCCGGTCTAGATGCTGGCCAAGCGATATCCAACTGCCATCTTAACCGGAATCTATATTTCTCTTGTAGGCCTATATATTGGTTTTCATCATCATCAGGTGCCATGCTGACTGGCATAGGCGGTCATGGCTCTCCACAGCTCTCTTTCAAAGTATTATGTATCAAGATCGTTATTGTTTCCATGCCGTGCCAGGTTGTCAAACTGTGTAATATTTTCTCACGTTGTCGCCCTCTGTCTCTGTTGCCTTTAATTTTGCATGTTGTGACTGTTCTCCAAACCTGCCTGTCTCATTAAGTGGCCAAAAAAATAAGATTGTCGTCCGTTTCATATTTGACTCTTTCAACACCTCTACATTAGTTTTTTGGCAGTCCATGGTATTCTCAGCGTTCTTCTATAATGCCACATCTCGATTGCTTCTAATTTCCCACTTTCCAGTTTGTTTATTGTCCACAACTCACACCCATATGTTAGTATAGGTGTTATATAGCACTGCAGAACTCTCTTTCTCACCTCTAATGACAAGGTCATATTACACAATATATTTTTCATTTTTCTGAATGTTGTTTTTACTTGTATATTAGTTTTGTGTTTAGTGAATATGCAGCACTTATCTTCAACATTTGTTTTCAAAAGTCCATACTCTTTTCTCCTTGTCTACTGTGTCTACTTTAATATAAAAACCTATAACCCATTTTGTCACATGGGGGACATTAGCACAAAAAGCCCTCTAAGCACCTCGGCCATTCAGATTCTTCTTCTTCTTTCGTTCACTTGAAACATGTCTATATCTGTAATTCTGTCTCCTGAATAAAACTCACGGTCTTTCGTAGTTCCTATAGAGTTTTGGCCATTCAGATGAGTAGAAAAGAAAGTGAAAAAAAAAACGTCTACATATATTGGTCACATGAGTATGTAAGTTTTGGAAGACAAGTAACAGCAGGCACATTCTTTCTTGTTGTCAATCCAGAGTTTACTTTTTCTGCCTCATATCTGTGACAAATATAATTAGGTGTGATGTGGTCAGCATTACCAGTCTTTACGTTCCAAGAATTGTTCTGGTACCAGTTTCCTGAGGCTTACTGACCCTCAAAGCTGTCTCTGAAGTATACAAAATTAATCATCCTTAACTGAGAGTCAAAACATAGGCTGCCAGGATAAGAATTTGATTTCTCTAAGAACTGTGACACAGTGGTTTCATAGGGGTATATTAATCAATCATTGAAGGCCCCCCCCTCCCAGGCTGTTTACACATCCTCAAGTTCATAGACCATGAAGAAGGATATTCCATTTCTCTCTATCTTTATCCTCATGGTCATCTCTGTGTGATCCTCGTCTTCGTATGGTTCTATCTTCTCTGTGTGATCCTCGTCTTCGTATGGTTGTCTCCGCTCTGTGTGATCCTAATCTTAGTATGGTTCTCTCTTCTCTGTGTGATCCTCGTCTTCGTATGGTTGTCTCCGCTCTGTGTGATCCTAATCTTAGTATGGTTGTCTCTTCTCTGTGTGATCCTAATCTTAGTATGGTTGTCTCTTCTCTGTGTGATCCTCGTCTTCGTATGGTTGTCTCCTCTCTGTGTGATCCTCATCTTAGTATGGTTGTCTCTTCTCTGTGTGATCCTCGTCTTCGTATGGTTGTCTCCTCTCTGTGTGATCCTCATCTTAGTATGGTTGTCTCTTCTCTGTGTGATCCTCATCTTCGTATGGTTGTCTCTTCTCTGTGTGATCCTAATCTTCGTATGGTTGTCTCTTCTCTGTGTGATCCTTATATTTGTATGGTTGTCTCTTCTGTGTGATCCTCGTCTTCGTATGGTTGTCTCCTCTCTGTGTGATCCTAATCTTCGTATGGTTGTCTCTTCTCTGTGTGATCCTAATCTTCGTATGGTTGTCTCTTCTCTGTGTGATCCTAATCTTAGTATGGTTGTCTCCTCTCTGTGTGATCCTCGTCTTCGTATGGTTGTCTCTTCTCTGTGTGATCCTCGTCTTCGTATGGTTGTCTCTTCTCTGTGTGATCCTCGTCTTAGTATGGTTGTCTCCTCTCTGTGTGATCCTCGTCTTAGTATGGTTGTCTCCTCTCTATGTGATCCTCGTCTTAGTATGGTTCTCTCTTCTCTGTGTGATCCTAATCTTAGTATGGTTCTCTCTTCTCTGTGTGATCCTCATCTTCGTATGGTTGTCTCTTCTCTGTGTGATCCTCATCTTCGTATGGTTGTCTCTTCTCTGTGTGATCCTCATCTTCGTATGGTTGTCTCTTCTCTGTGTGATCCTCATCTTCGTATGGTTGTCTCTTCTCTGTGTGATCCTCATCTTCATATGGTTGTCTCTTCTCTGTGTGATCCTTATCTTTGTATGGTTGTCTCCTCTCTGTGTGATCCTAATCTTAGTATGGTTGTCTCCTCTCTGTGTGATCCTCATCTTAGTATGGTTGTCTCTTCTCTGTGTGATCTAATCTTCGTATGGTTCTCTCTTCTCTGTGTGATCCTCGTCTTCGTATGGTTCTCTCTTCTCTGTGTGATCCTCATCTTTGTATGGTTCTCTCCTCTCTGTGTGATCCTCGTCTTAGTATGGTTCTCTTCTATCTGTGTGATCCTTATCTTCGTATGGTTCTCTCCTCTCTGTGTGATCCTCTGGTTCTCTGTATGATTCTCATTTTAGTGATGTCCCATTTTATCTTAAATACCCCGGTACTCTGAATCTTTGCAATGGCATTGTATCTGTTCTGTACAATTATGTCGTATCTTTCTTTAATGTCAGCATCTGATTTCATTTATGCTAAATCTAATTTCATATTTCTTGGTAATCTCTTGATTGTCTTTAATCTTATACAAAATTTCCCCACCAGTAGTATATGATTACCGTTGCAGCCAGCACCTTGTTTTGTTTTCAAATGTATAATGCTATTTCTATGTCTTTTAGTGATTAAAATGTAATCAATTTGATTCTGTGTATTTTCTCCTGGACTATTGTATGTACACAGCCTTCGTGGATTTGCTTGAACCATATATTCCCTATTATTAAATTATGTGTTTTTGCCCACCCTATCAATGTCACCTTTTATGTTCTTAACTCCTAAACCAAATCTTCCAGGCACATCCCTTTTTCTCTGTATCATCTACTTTGGCACTAAAGTCCCCCATCACTATAGTTACTTCATGATTTATACACTTTGCAATGTGTAGTTTTTCCATAGAAATATTCCATGTCCTCCTCTGAACTGCTTGATGTGGGAGCATATATTTGTGCATTGTTAATATCCAATGGTTTCCTGTTAGTTTCACTAATATTACCCGATCTGATATTGCCATGAAACCCATAAAAAAGAATAGAAATGGCTAAATGTTCTATCAATCACATGAGAGTACTAACGTCCAAACAAATCATAAATAAGAATTGTGAAATTCTACACATACTCTCTACATTAATGTATAGAACAAAAACATAGATAATGAATACAGAGGTGATGGTGGTGTTCCTCCTTCGTAAGCGAAGATGAGCATGGCATGAAAAACAATAAATGCGACGAATAAAAAATAATTAAAATAGGTAATTATCTAATTTGGTTTGTGAGTTCATAGATGCCCGATGAGTCCGATTCATGCACAGAAAGTTCTATTGCAGTGCATGAAGGTTTGGGGTAAGAGAATTTTCGGATTTGTCCTTCTGCTACTTGCGCTTGTGGATTGCCCGCAGTGTTCTTTCTTTTTTAAATTTGTGATGCCAGCAGTAATCTGGGTGTGCCAGGCTGAGTGATCAAGTGCTGTAGTCTCCCAGGAGCTAGGATCGATGCTGCAGTGCTTAAGAGAGTTTTTTAGGCGATCCTTGAAGCGCTTTTATGCCCTCGTTTAACTTGAAATTTTACCTTCACATAGCTCCCCATAGAATAATCTCTTTGGAAGGCACTTGTCTGGCATACAGACGATGTGCCCAGTCCAGCAGAGTTGGGACCTAGTCAGCATTGCATGGATGCTTTGCATATGGGACTTCTGAAGAATTTCCGTATCTGGTACACGATCCTGCCAACGTACTCCCATGAGGTGTCGTAGGCACAGAAGATGAAAAGAGTTAAGCTGTCGAGCGTGTCTCGCATAAAGCAGTGTTGGTAGAACCACTGCGCGGTACACATCCAACTTAGTTGTCAGACTGAGACCACGCCTGATCCAGACGTTGGCACAAAGGCTCCCGAATGCTGCACTGGCATGAGAAATACGCAGGGCAACATCCTCATCAATTGTCACAGTTTGTGATAGGGTGCTGCCGAGATATACAAACTTATTGACAGTATTAAGTTTTTGTCCCTTTACTGTGATCACTGGTTCTGTGTAAGGGACACCTGACGCTGGTTGATACATTACTAAAGTCTTTGCGGTGCTGATGGTGAGACCAAAATCATCACAGGCCAAAGAAAAGAGGTCCATGCTGTCTTGCATGTGTTTCAGACTGATAGTATTTAATGCACAATCGTCGGCGAACAATGTCAGTCTTAGTTTTGGTCTTGGCCTTCATTCTATTAAGATTGAATAGTCCTCCGTCAGCTCGATAGCAAAAACAAATCTCTGCACTGTTATTCCGGAAGGCATCATTTAACATGGCAAAGAACACCATGCTGAAGAGATGGTCCATGCCTGCAGCAGTATGAAGGGAATAGTACATGCTGGCAGCAATATGAAGGGACTGGTAGCGTTTAGTGCACAATCGTCGGCGAACAATGTCCATCTTAGTTTTGGTCATGGCCTTCAATCTACTAAGATTGAATAGTCCTCCGTCAGCTCGATAGCGGAAATAAATTCCTGCACTGTTATTCCGGAAAAATAAAGAAGTAGAAGACAGAATCAGACTTTGAGATGTGGATAGTTTATGTGCAAGAATCGGTAGAGCTTCAAGGAAAGAAAAGAAAACAAAGATGTTCTAACAACACATGTAAAAATAACTATTAAAAGAAATACAAATCAAACACAATATTTTGGATATACTACAGGACATGACACCTCGCGGAACACCTTTATTGAATGTAGAGTCGAGAGGGAGACGAGCAATAGGTGAACAGAGATACAAGTTGGAGGGAAAAATGAGATGGACAGGTTGTGGATTAGACAGAGTGCGACACCAAGGCAAGAGACAGTAGGTGTTGGAAATCTGTTACAGCCAACCTTCGATGTGGATACTGCACAAGATGATGATCCCTCCCCCTATTCGCTTAACAACCATTATTTATGCTTGGTTACCATGGGAATAATGACCAGAAAGAACATAGTATCAGTAAGATTGTAAACTAAACTATAATTGGACTCAAACTATCAGAAGAAATATGTACACTAGAAATATGTGCACTAGAAATATGTACACTAGAAATATGTGCACTAGAAATATGTACATTACAATCTCTTTAGAGCACATCCTTTTATAACAAATGTCCCTAATTAACACTTTTATAACAAATGTCCCTAATTAACACTTTTATAACAAATGTCCCTAATTAACACTTTTATAACAAATGTCCCTAATTAACACTTTTATAACAAATGTCCCTAATTAACACTTTTATAACAAATGTCCCTAATTAACACTTTTATAACAAATGTCCCTAATTAACACTTTTATAACAAATGTCCCTAATTAACACTTTTATAACAAATGTCCCTAATTAACACTTTTATAACAAATGTCCCTAATTAACACTTTTCAAAATCCCCAATTATTATTTTTTTGTACTGTATATTAGTGCAGTCCAGCTATGTGGTACAGAGCGCATGTGATGACCAAGGTACCGGGTTTCAATCTTGCAGCAGGCAATTGTGGATCTGGACCATTCAGAAATCAATGACAATAACTGAAGATATTTATATTGCCTAGAAAGTCACCACAGCCAAATAATTATAGGTTGGTGGCTATGCCCTGAATAGGATATGCTACCAATTATATCATGAAGTTCTATTGGTACATTTTTTTAGTTCGCAGCAAATTTTTGTTGTGAAGACGTTAACTAATTGAGTTGCGTGATACCATGGTTGTTGGTGAGCCTCCGTCTTAGTATATCTACTTCAGCACCTGGCTTTGCTTGGGCAAGACTATTGCCCTGCTTGGTGTAAGGCAGAGTTCGGGAACCCATGGCTCGCGAGCCAGATGTGGCTCTGTTGATAGCAGCATCTGGCTCGCAGACAAATGTTCGATTATAAAAAATGTTTCTTTACACTCCTTTGATCTACATATTAATTGCATATCAATATTTCATTCTACAAATGAGCTAAAGTCTACTGCACCTCAGCATTAGAAGTCAATATCAATGGTCAGAAATACTAATTATTTATTAGCAAAAGCATAGCAATGTTATTAAAAAGATTTCAGAGACATAGGTCTAATTATATTGTACTTTTAGTGTTGAAATTACACAAAATGCACACATTTACTTGTATTTTTAGTTTTAGACATAGGCCTAATATATGAATTGTGGCTCTCACAGAATTACTTTTTCAAAATATGTGGTGTCCATGGCTCTCCCAAACAAAAAGGTTCCCGGCCCCTGGTGTAAGGGATAGTCCGACCAGTCTTAGTTCCCAGCCTCTGTGGACTGTACTAATCCCCATCTGCACTTCACTCAACAGTAGTTGGCTGTCATCTCAGGTGTTATGACATAAATATTGGATGTCTACAAAGTCACTAAGCACTCATTTACATTGGCGGTAACACTGTCATATGAATTGTGATTATTTAGTGCAAATCTGTGTGGCATCAATCAGTACACAGTGACTTATAGACACCCTATATTTTGTTTCTAAACAATTTTCCACGAAAAGGTCATACAAATGTTCATCAAAAGGACGATGACATGAAAATGCACAAATGACTATTTAAAAGGTAAACATTCCTACCCTCTAGCTGAAACATTATCTACGTACCCACAATTGACATTTTTAAGAAAACCTCCCCTTTAAATTACAGGGAAAGTACCTACACTCCTGGATGTGGTATAGATAGACAAGAAATCTATTTTTGCATCCAAAAAAAATAAAAATATCTCTAGTGATGTCCTCAACAGAGGAAATATTCAACACATTATTTGTTCATATTGAGTTAACGATTTGATCAAATTTTCCTGTTGTGATTATTTCATCAAATATGTTCACAGATTATGTTTTGTGTTTCCTTTAAGTCATTGCCGTTGATATATATTGTTTGTGGAGTAAAAGTATATTCTTAAAAGATCAAGCTTCTGGTTGCCTTTCTCGTTTTAAATTATAAATATTTATAGATTTATATATATATTTATATTCTCTAGTGATTTCCCCAACAGAGAAAATTGTTCATATTGAGTTAATAACTTTAACCTCGGCGACACATCTGGCCTTGAAACGACAGCTTAAGCTACCACCCCTATGCTTAACGGCAAGTGTGAATGCGATCAACAATCATTCACCTGGGGATAGACAATAGACTTTAACTAAATATATATATATATATATATATATATATATATATATATATATATATATATATATATATATATATATATATATATATATATATATATATATATATATATATATATATATATACTAATATAGATATTTATAGATTTTCAAAAATAGGGCCTTCAGATATTTATAGATATTCTAATATTATATTTATAGGTTTTCTAATATTGATATTTATAGATCTAATATAGATAATTATAGATTTTCTAATATAGAAATTTATAGATGTATGTGATGTTTTGTAGACTTAAGACTACAACATTATGATACAATACATTGTCCATTACAATACATGATAGTCTATCAAGTATGGGAAGAAGGTTTTGTATTCATCTAATTATAAAATATATGAATTTCATGTGATGGTCTCTGCTATCTGTTGAAATTGCTTGGAAAATTAGTTCTGCATCATGGACCATTTCCTTCATACTGCTTCAAGCATGGATCATTTCCTTCATACTGCTTGAAGCATGGATCATTTCCTTCATACTGCTTCAAGCATGGATCATTTCCTTCATACTGCTTCAAGCATGGATCATTTCCTTCATACTGCTGCAGGCATGGACCATTTCCTTCATACTGCTGCAGGCATGGACCATTTCCTTCATACTGCTGCAGGCATGGACCATTTCCTTTATACTGCTGCAGGCATGGACCATTTCCTTCATACTGCTTCAAGCATGGATCATTTCCTTCATACTGCTTCAAGCATGGATCATTTCCTTCATACTGCTGCAGGCATGGACCATTTCCTTCATACTGCTTCAAGCATGGATCATTTCCTTCATACTGCTGCAGGCATGGACCATTTCCTTCATACTGCTTCAAGCATGGATCATTTCCTTCATACTGCTGCAGGCATGGACCATTTCCTTCATACTGCTTCAAGCATGGATCATTTCCTTCATACTGCTGCAGGCATGGACCATTTCCTTCATACTGCTGCAGGCATGGACCATTTCCTTCATACTGCTGCCAGCATTTACCATTTTTTTTCATACTGTTGCCGCTCTGGACAATGTATCCTATCATAGCGTTGTAGCCAAGAAGAACAAAAGCCCAACTGCTTCCAGGATGAAGAATTCAATAAGAACTTGACTAAAAATTGATCAATTTTTGACAATACCTATTTGACTCCTGAATGGTTACAACTAGTGAAACAAAACATAAAAGACTAAGAAGTATTGTGTTGATACATTCATTGAATCATATGGTCACGATTCTCTTCGACTTCCAGCCTATCATTCACATCTTAACCTAGTAGTTAGTTTGAGCTAAAATCAAAGGACATGTCGTGGTGCAGTACACCATATTTAAAATGTGTGATGTTCAAATTCTTACACATGATGATGATGCGCTGGTGGTGATAAATATTGAGTTTTGGCAAGAATGTTTATATCATGTGCTGAGAGAGGAAGAAGAATACTGGAAACATGATGGATTGTTATCCAGATAGTAATAGTTGTTAGTCCAATCAGAGGTAAATGCAAATAAGGTAAATAGGTTACTAGAAAACTGTCAATATAAAATAATAAAATATAGAAAATAATAAAATATAGAACATTACAATAAAACAAAGAACAAATACAGTTGTCAACGTGTCGGTCCAATTGGGACCTTTATCAAGACAACAAAAACAGTTAAGAACACAAAACCATAACGAATTTAACCAAATTGGCTGGGAGAATGATTTTTCTCACCAGAAAATCATCACCCAGTGACAAATCGAACGCAACACAATATTTAACTAATATTTAAATAAATTTGGGTTATTTATAATTGTTAATCCAATCAACAGGTAGTCTGAAGTAAATCTAATTGGAGATCAGAATGAAACAAAGTCAACAATTTTCCTCAAAATATGAACAAATAGTTCATTTATAGATGTTTGCAAATAATTGATATATCTAGCATATGTACCAGAGTAACAATAAGAGACAAATAATTGACATATGTACCAGAGTAACAATAAGAGACAAATAATTGACATATGTAAGTAAAAAAAGTAAAGTAACCCATAGCATTTATTAATGCCGTAGGGGTGTGAGATGTTAGCGATCTCACATTTCACAGGCTCTGCAAATGACGGCATAGCCATCTCCTCTCCCTCGCAGTCTTTACTTCCCGGATTAATCCGGTACCCATTTAAGGCTGGGTCGACCTGGGAGCCGTTGCGATCTGAAAAATTTCCGCCTCAGCTGGGGAATGAACCCAGGACCACTCATATGCGAAGCCAGTGCGCTAACGCGGCTCCCAATTGACATATGTACCAGAGTAACAATAAGAGACAAATAATTGACATATGTACCAGAGTAACAATAAGAGACAAAATCAGAAATGAAAACATCAGAAAGCAGATTAGTGTGGTTTTCACATGCTTCCAGACTACCATCAGGTAGTGCCCCTCAAAAAGCAGTTACTATACAGACACAATGGATACAAAGCCAAGGGGCAGACCATGCAAAATATGGATCACAGAAATAAAAGAATCAATGAAAACATATATGATGCACACAAAAAAGGCTGTCTCCAGAGAACTCTTCTACCGTTGATGCTGCACGGCATAAAGGGGTATAATGAAAAAAGAAAGACAAATAATTTACATTGTTGTCTATGTGTCATGCAGATAGTTTGTGCTTATTCGCCCATCACATGGTGATGATCATTTGTGATATCCGCTTTTGAAATCCATTTATCTGCCGAAGATGGATGTGTCTGGCCATTGGCGCAAATAAAACGGTGACACAACACATTTAAATTTTCTGGCTTGCATCCTGCTGGAAATCTAGTTGGACCATTGTTCTGCTATAAGTGAGATCCAGTGGGAGTTTGAGAATGAATGCTGAAGAAGAAAAAATTCAGAGTTTTGTCCTTAACTATGAGTTCGTAGATGGTTAATAAGTCATATTCTGGCCACAAATGTCCTTGGACATTTCAGGCATGGTATGACCAATGTAGATGGTTTTTGATCTGTGACTTTCTAGCTATTCTCTGCTGTTGAGCTGTTGCACTTCTATTTTCACAAGATGCTATGCCTTTTTTGACTGTAGAGCGCCATATAGCACTATTTTCTGAGTCTTCTTGTGTATCTTGTTTCACGGGCTATCAGTGAGGTCTGTAACGAGTTTGATCATTTGTCCACTTCTAGAACGTATTCCCTTCCGCAACTTATCATAGATAAATATCTTTGGCATGTGATGATCTGGCATATGTACCAGATGACCTGCCAACGATTTTGATTGTTGCCTATTGAGTTGTGTAGATATAGTAATAACATTCGAACCAAAGTGATGGCTGTTATACTGTAAAATTTCATTTTTTTTCACTTACATTTCTTCTAGTTTGCTGAAAAGATCAAAGAAATTATCCATTGTGAAGAATAAATAATTGATATTGAATTTAACATAAGGTATTTCTAAAGTTATAGATAATATAAAATGACATGCAAACAATCACTGCATTACATCAAGTAGTTTTTATTTGATAAAATGTCAGCGTTCATGAGAATGTGAACAGGTTATAGTTAGTCAGCAGAACATCAGTGCACACAGGATGCATCCACATGTGTTTCAATCTCCCCTTGAGTATATCCACAATTTCATGATTACTGACAGTTTCAGTTCTCTGTTGTTTGATAAACATTCTTCCAAGTCCATAATGATGCTAATTTCTGGCCACATTTCAAACTCAGCTCCTTTATTTTGGACATAGAAAAGGAACTGGCACTCTCATTATTTTCACATTTATTATGAGTTTAGCATGTCAACCCATCCAATGCAGTGGCAGAACTTGCCAGCCAGTCTCATTTTTTTGTTAACGACAGGGTGTATTTTATATTGTAACAGGAAGGTTGGATTTTTATCATTGTATCATCCCCCTAGTCATTATTGCAGGCAGTGAAAATTCCAAAGATATTCATACAGTATGTGTATTGGGGCATTCATGTAGTATGTGTATCAGGACTTTATTCATGCAGTATGTGTATTGGGGATTTTATGCAGTATATATATCAGGGGATACCGTATTCAACTCATATTTTTCATTAACCAACACCAAATCAACTGATGATATGATTAATATCTGCTTTACTGTCCCAGAAGATCTGGTACCCATTTCCTTAGGCTAGGTGCAGATGGTGATTTAAAAATATTTCTACTTGAACTGGGAATTGAACCTTGGATTACTGAAGTAGAAAGTCTGCACTGGCTGCTGAACCACCCTCCCCATGTGAATATGAATGAACTCATGAAATGTTTACTATACATCAGAAGTACTACCAAAGAAACAGTGCTGCAGTGGATACCTGATACTCTGGCATACTTGGAAATGAAAAAGCTGATCTCCTGGCAAGGATAGGGGATCACTGAAAGAAATGTCATGTGACGTATTCCTTCTAGAACGTTGTCTTCCCAATGAACTCTCTGAACCTCTCTCTGTCTTGGGTGATGTGGCTTGCATTTTCTAGCGATGTATTCATGTTATCTTTAATGTCGGCAGTCCATCGTCTTCTTGGTCTGCCCTTTCTCCTCTTTCCAGGTACTCTTCCCTCCATTATTTGTCTTTTAAACAGTTGTGTCTCTTTATATGATCAAACAGGCGTAGTTTTCTTTTTGTTATTGTGTTTAGTAACCAACACTCTGGAATCTTCAATGTATTCATAATATCTGAGTTTCTGATTTTATCCTTCCATGATATTCTAAGTACCGGTATCTTTCTGTAGCATTTCAGCTCGAAGGCGTTGATCTTCTTTGCCGCTATTTTACTGAAAGAAATAGAAAGTGATATTACGTACTATGAATATAAGACTATGGTAAAAGCAGAATATAAGAAACGGTGGAAGCAGATGCAACCAACTGCAGAACCAAATGATCCCTACCATCAAATGTCATGCAAGGAACAAACCATATCTTCAGACTTCGAACTGACCACAACAGACTGAGAAGTCACATGTTCAGAAAGTTGAAAATTGGCAAGACAGAGCACTGAACCCAGAGACTGCAGAACACATTCTTCCTTCATATCAACATTAAAAAGGTTGATAGCCTACTTCCAAACCTGAGAGGTTCCATGTATGACCTGAAGTGAATCACAGTTATTTGAAGGTATTCGGTAACCAGAAAACTATCTGAAGAACGATGAAGAAGAAGATCCTCCCTCTAAATAAAAATATATATAAAAACTTTGTATAAAACACAATTACAGTTTCCTACAATATATTCTCAGCAAAAGATGACTAGAGCAGACGTCCATTTCTTAATCACCAAATTATTCTGGGATGGCTAAAATGGTGAAATTAATCCTGTCAATATAGCTACAGGTTTGAGGATATCAGTCGTAGAACTCAAGAAACTCCTGGAGTCGGATGCATTAAAAAAAAGAAAGGTTAGACATTATTAAAAAAAAAATTGTTTTTGTTATAAATTTATTGAATGTAATGGTTTGCTGGGGTATTTTTCAGTGTTCATTCTCAAACTACCACTGGATCTCTCATGTAACAGGACAATGGTCTAACTAGATTCTTGATTAGAAACTGGCCTCACAGCATGTGGGACATTCCCATAAGTGCTCCACCCGCTGTTCCAGCAGTGATCCAACTTCATGGTGTTTTGAGTCTAATGCAGCAGAAACAGATGCCGATATCAGGGCACAACTCTGGCCCTGTGACAGGTTTCTTTGTTGTTCCGTCCACCTATGCCATGCCCGTAACTAGTTCAAGCACAACATCGACCTGTCGGAACAACATGTAACTGTTATCGAAGGTTACGACTAAAGGTGCTATATTTCCAGCTATTTCTAACTAGATTTCCAGCAGGATGTAGTGGGATGTAGTGGGTCTGACAGGGGAACAAAGAAAAGTAAGTATGCTAAGTGTGGTAAGAGGTGATTAAGAAGGGTTAAGGGTTATATTTCCAGCTATTTCCAACTAGATTTCCAGCAGGATGTAGTGGGATGTAGTGGGTCTGACAGGGGAACAAAGAAAAGTAAGTATGCTAAGTGTGGTAAGAGGTGATTAAGGAGGGTTAAGCTTGTGGTTTGCTAGTTTATTCCATACACAGTTAAAGTAGTCCAAAAATGACATGCAGAAGGAGGATGTGGTAGACAGATAAAAAGGTCATGGTAAAATGAGTTGTGAACCTGTGGCATAGTGCACGGTATCCCATAAGTGCTCAGCGGACAAGTTAGTGTGACCAGAAACCGCTTGACTAGCATCACCTATCACACTTGCTCAGTAGCGATGTTGTCATTCAACTTTCTCAGCATGCACCCCAGGACCCTACTTCATTTTAGCTGGCCGAACCACATCAGCAATTTTTATCATTAAAAAAGTCAAAAGTGAAATAAGTGGTCAACCCAGACCAACTTTTAAAATTTAGCATACAAAACAACTACATGTTTTTTCACATTTTTAGAAAAATATTTCAAATTTATACAATTTAAATATTGTATTAAAAAGCAGTATTGTTGACATAAATGTTTTGTCAACACCCCCCTTCCTCCTAATTGGTGTTGGCATAATTTATGGACAGCCCTTTTTTATGTGCACTGGAGAGTGTCTATTGCTTTCTATGTTCTACAGGAAACTAAACAAAATAGATGAAGTAATGTGTAGTTTATAGCTTGATCTTACCAAAGTTACTCATGTGGTAATGTGTAGTTTATAGCTTGATCTTACCAAAGTTACTCATGTGGTAATGTGTAGTTTATAGCTTGATCTTACCAAAGTTACTCATGTGGTAATGTGTAGTTTATAGCTTGATCTTACCAAAGTTACTCATGTGGTAATGTGTAGTTTATAGCTTGATCTTACCAAAGAAAGTTACTCATGTGGTAATGTGTAGTTTATAGCTTGATCTTACAAAGTTACTCATGAGGTAATGTGTAGTTTATAGCTTGATCTTACCGAAGTTACTCAAGTAGTAATGTGTAGTTTATAGCTTGGTCTTACCTAAATTATTCAATAATGTTTTGTTTTTCTGATTTCTGCAGATTCAAAACATAGAACTTGTCTTACGTGTGGGTTGATTACTTCACAATCATTGTGTGGATGTCTGGACAATTTGCTGATAGGTTGGATAAATCTCACATGTTCACCCTTTGAAGGCTGAGACCTTGCTGTAAGAGACAGAAATGGAAGTGAAGCTGTGAGGACCTCCAGCTGATGACTGATTTCATGAAGACTACTGTCCTTCCTGAACATTTGAGCATAGAAAACTGATAGCAGAAGGATACACCTCAGAAAACATTGACACCATACAAGCTCTTTACTGAAACATGCAGGGGATAAGATGAATAGGGAGAGACCACAGAATACCTGACAGAATAACATTAAAAGTGGAAAATGAAATCACGGACCAGGTGAAAAGGACTGTCCAACCCATTAGACACTAGAAGGTTTGTTGGTAATAAATAGGACTTAATTCATGCAGTGTATTGTTCTTGTAACATATATATTTATAACAAAAATCCCTATTGAATAATATTTTTCACCTCATAACCATATTTTCCAAATGCTTTTATTATAAAATACCTTTCCAAATCCCTATTTAACATTTTTATAAATCCTAAAAAATCCATGCTAAACCCATACTCATACTTTTCCATTTCCTTTATTTCCAAATCCCTATTTAAAAACAATTTTCCAAATCCCTATTTAAAAACAATTTTCTAAATCCCTATTTAAAAAATAATTTTCTAAATCCCTATTTAATAATGTTTTTCCAAATCCTTATTTAAAAACAATTTTCTAAATCCCTATTTAAAAAATAATTTTCCAAATCCCTATTTCAATAATTATTTTTCAAATCCCTATTTCACAAATTATTTTCCAAATCCCTATTTCAATAATACTTTTTCAAATCCCTGATTATTTGTATTCTATATTGTAATTGTACATAAAAAAATTGAGTGTACAGAAGACTGCATTAAAAGACTACTGTGCACCATATAGAAAGTAAATATTTGTAAAACATAAAAAAATGGTGAAATGGCAGTTTCACACTAAACAATACACAGGATTCAATCAACATGTCTTTATTAAGATAAGGTTCTTGCCTTTCTATCTCACTCTTGTTTTTGGTTCCCCAGCGTGTCAGTTCTATACTACATTGCTTGCAAGTAGTCTAAATTTCTTTTTGTGGTTGCATTCTGTGCTCGTTCATTCGTATCTTGATAAAGACCTTTTGGGTGAAACATCATTCAATGTAAAACTGCTATTTAACCCCGCTCCATTTTTTTTTCAATAGTTCCTTAATGAATAATATAAGAAAAAAGATAAATCTTCATTTTTTGGCCCCTTCTTGGTACAGGAGGTGTGGAGAACATAGTCACAACAGGCAAGATTGAAGACAATAGAGACAGGAGGGCGACATGTGAAAAAAATATTAGACAGTTTGACAACCTGGCATGACAGGGAAACAGCAACAATCTTGATACATAATACTAGAGATAGAGAGCTGTGGAGAGCCGTGATCGCCTATGTCAGTCGGCATGGCACCTGATGATTATGAGTTACTTATCGTAATTGTATATAGCAAATTTGCATTTTTTTAAACATGTTTGTCGACATGATTGCTTGTCTAAAACAATACTGCAAGGAACCGTCAAAGCTGAAAAGAAGCTGTGGACAACTAAAAACATGGATAGACAATATCAAAGACAGAAAAATTGGTCCACATTGTTGAAGATAGAAATCGCTGGAAAATTCTGTGTCGATGCATCCGAGGTGGAAACCCTGCGACCCTGACGGGTTTATAGATAGATATAGAATGTTTGTTAAGACATAATAAATATTTTGTCAGTATGGACCAATTTGTTATAACGGGATGTAATTGTACAACTAAATCATGAATGTAACACTAACATGAAGCGTTGGAGTTTGTATTATAGACTTGGATTACAGCCCACATGTAAGAAGTGAATGATGTACACTAGTTCTAAGAAAGACTCACTAACCCACAATAACAGCTTACTTTTAGGGTGGTTTTTGTTAGCTGGTGAGGATTAACATTTTCGTTGTCGCCAATGACAAATGTTATCCCTGCCCTGCCACTGATAATTATTGTATTTTTTCTGCATTTGTTCTCAAACTCCTGCAGACTAGCAGGATGTAGTCTGAAGAATGGAATGTGCTGTGTCATGGTTTACGGTATTGCTATGATATTTGAGCCTTTCAGTCATGTACATCTGACTTCAGTGTGACTTTGGGTCACTTTGACCCTATATGGGATGGGACATCCAACTCCCAACTCCCCCCTATAACCTCCTTAGTAGGCTCTTACGACATGCATGGAAGGTAAAAAAAGCATTGCTATTCTTTACTCCCCTATTTTGCCCGGCAACACGTGCATGACTATTATTGATATCTGTAAACATGACATTTTTTAGTGGAAGGTTCTTGTATCCAATTAGTGCCTACCTGCGTGATTATTTCCCTTGGCTTTGTTTATCATTTATTAATATAAATATATTTCGGTTTAGGGTTAGTAATAGTTATGTAAAACATAACTAACCCAAACCCTAAAAATGAATATTTAAATTAATTATTCATTAATTATTGATATAATATTTATATCAATTAACCACAAAATATGTAGGCACTAATTGGATACAAGAACTGCGTGAAATTGTGCAGACCGAACACCAGCATATTAAAGAACAGGCACTCCAATTTGCCTGTGCCAAATTTTTTCGCAGGTGGTTAGTTGTATTGATTTTATGTCATTTTAAAATTTCACAATTAGCTAATGATACACAGTTTCAAAATAACTGATTTTTACTTTGTAACAAGCAATAACAATGGAAAATACTTGGAATCAGATACAGAATTGAACTATGACATCCTACACTAGTTATTCAAGTAATGATGGTCATAGATTGTTACAAGATATCTTTGGGTAAGGTGACCATATTTTGTTTTAAACAAAGGTGGACATTGGCTATTTTCAGACTAAAAATTAGGATACTTATCAATAAAGGGAGGACATGATAAACTTTAAGATCCTATACTGCTGAAAAGCGCTTCTTTTCACTTGAAGATATTAAACATAATTAGCTCCCCTTTTGAATTCCAACGCAAGGAGAATGAGCAATTTTCCAACGCAAGTATTCATAAGCAATTTTCAAGTTGAAATAAATGTTTTTCCAGAAAAATGACAATTATGCTAAAAGTGAGCAAACAGGACAGGTAATACATAAGGGAAAGGAGGAAAAAACAAATATGTGGAGAGTGTTGTTGTGAAATTACAGAACACAATAATGATATCAACAGTCATACAACATTTCGACTAAAAAGTCTTCATCATCATGACACAAACAAACAACAAGAAATGAATATTACAAACAGAGAAACATACTGTAAAAGAACAGCAAAAGAGGAGATAGTATGAGAGAAGGAGAAAACAGCAAATATGTCAAGGACAGAAGAGAGAGAGTTAAGGAAAAACACAGCAATTATAATAAAAATAAAAATGAATGGAAAAAATCATGTATCTAAAAATCCAGCGTAGATGGAAAAAAAATGTATGCAGTAAATGTAGTTCAATGCAATAGTAGGAGGACAATCGTGAACATCTTTCACAATAATAGAGTGTACTGCATGAAGGTTAGGAAAAGTGGGCAGAGAAGTGCAGGAGACAATTCAAAACACAACCTTCACAATGCATCTCTCACACAACTAATAACAACACCCAAATGCCACTCTCAAGGTACCCACCAGTACCCAAACTACATTGTATGCACACAGTGAATCTCTGTCATGTATATATCTATTGCAAGATCGGACCGAAATGACACATTGAGAATGGACAATACAAAATAGAAATGGAAATATGGGAAGAGCAGAAGCCCTCATAGGACTGATAATGCTAAAACATGGGATCGGGGAGCGAAGTGGTACTAACCAACGTGGTATTGTTGCAATAAATAGCCCTGAGAAGGACTGCCACTACCAAGAGGAGACAATCGATCTCTCCAACAAGAGTATAGGTAGTAGTCATGGAATTGTGATCCTGTGAAGTGGAGCCCAGAAAAGGATTAACAATCGAAATCATAGCTGGTAGAGGTAGTATGATGTAGAGGAAGCACTGAGATGGATTAACGATCTCCCGGGAATAGGTGGTAGTCCGAGCTCTGCCATTTTGTATTACATAATCTGTTTGACACATGGTGATTATGATAAGTGTCATTCAGATATTGAAATATGGAGTGCAAACAGGACATATAATACAGAAACTGTTTGATAAGCCACATGTTGATTACGATAAGTATGATTCAGATATTGAAATATGGAGTGCAAACAGGACATATAATAGAGAAACTGTTTGATAAGCCACATGTTGATTACGATAAGTATGATTCAGATATTGAAATATGGAGTGCAAACAGGACATATAATAGAGAAACTGTTTGATAAGCCACATGTTGATTACGATAAGTATGATTCAGATATTGAAATATGGAGTGCAAACAGGACATATAATAGAGAAACTGTTTGATAAGCCACATGTTGATTACGATAAGTATGATTCAGATATTGAAATATGGAGTGCAAATGTCGATTTAGTTCTGTGTAACAACGATTATTCTGTAGACAGGAGGTCAGTGGTGACGAATATGAGCATAGCAATACAAGTATGAGTGACTTATCCGATACGCATGCAGGGAAACATTAATTACATTGAATGACACTTTGATTGTGTACAGGGTGAATCCATACACCATTATAATGAAAGTAAGATATATCTTACAACAGATTCCAAATTACTTCACTTCTAAGGAGAAAAGCCTGACAGACTAATAAAATATACGGCACTGCAAGAACCAGTCACTCTCTAAATTAATAAATTACAAATGTTATTATGTTCACTGTAACAAGGAAGACAGAAGAATACAGGGTTACAAAACTTTTCCAGACAACAGAATACTGCTCTGCCTGTGTTGCTGAACTTTTGAAAACAAGTGCTACAGACAATTGTTAAGAATTAGTTATATAGAGCACAAGACAAATATATTCGTCCGGAAACAAACAAACTTGAAGTTTATCAAGAATCACATTTGTCAGTGGTGAAACAGCATAAACATATTTGGTTTGGCCATGTAACGAGACACAACTCATTTAAAAAAATTATTTTGCAAGAAACAGTTGAGGATGGATGGAAAAGACGGACAAAGAAGTTCCAGGATTGATAACATCAAGGAATGGTCCGGGTATGATTTTTTACACTCCTTCGAATGGGTGAGAATAGAAATGTTTTTAACGGGCTTTTTTTGTGTTCTGATGTCTCTAGTCTCGTGTGGCACCCACGGGTTATGTGCATTATTATTATTGTTAGTATTATTATTGTAATATTGCTGAACTATTTTCTTCTGTTGGGACTAATTTAATGACATTTTGAAGTGAATGGATGTAAATATATTTATATTTTATGTAAAGTTGGTCAAATGTACTCAATAGCTAGGTCACAATAACACAATTTGTGCACACACATGACATTTTAGACAGCTGTCCATTCATGCTCAAATATACTCACCAGCTAGGTCACCATTCATTCATTCATTTTCCTTTTGCGCTGAAGTTAGCGCATAGGGCAGAGGTCAGATCTCTCCAATTCTGTCTGTTCAAAGCTATTCTGTGCAGTTCTTGAATAGTATGAATATTGGTTGTTTTACTTTCTCTAAGTATTGTTCTTCTGAGTGTTTCTTTTGGTCTACCCCTTGCTCTTTTGCCTGTAGGTATCCATTCCAGAGATTGGTGGTGTATTCTGTTGGTGTCTGCGCATAGGACATGCCCGATGTAGGACCAACGGTGTTTTCTGATACCATCTGTGATGATATTTTGATGTGTCTCTTCTCTGATTTTATCATTCGATTTGAATTCACTCCAATGGGTGTTAGTTATCCTACGAAGACATTTGTTCTCGAAACTCAGTAATAGGTAACAATTAGACAGCCATCTATTCATGCTCAGATGTACTCACCAACTAGATCACAATTAGACACCCATCTTCATGCAGAAATGTGTTTAGAATATCATTACAAATAAAGTTACAGGTAAAATAAGACATTCTCCCAATATTCTTTGTTTTGTTGAACATTAATTCAGTTTTATGTATCAGTTTCTACAATGCCAAAATAGGGTGCATGGAACAGAAGCCAGAGCTCTCCAGCTCGAGCAACCTGATGCTACTGTGTGTAATTCTTGTATATTGTTGAAACTCAGTCTTTGAAGGTTGTCTGAAACATGTCTCTTGGTCTTCTTCGTTTGCCATCTGATACTCAATTTAATGCTTGTAGTGGCAGTCTGTTTGCATTTATTCTAAGTACATATGTGATATAAGTCCATCGTTTTCTGCTTATTATTGTAGAAACACATTGCTGTTTGGTGTCTTCTTGTACTTACTTGTTTGACTTGAATTCTGAACGTCAATATGGGACGAATTTTGCCAGATTACACGTGAAAAGTCACAAATTGTTCTGGCGCTTACACATCTATGAATGTTTGACAAGACGCATGACTTACCGATTTCCAGAGCGCTGATACGGCCTGGCAAAAGACGGACGAGACAAAAAGCGCGGCGTTGCTGGCACACTACACTGCACAAATTGGTCAGAGAAATGTGGAGGCATATCAAGAAATCTGGAAAACGATTACAGTAAGAACTTGAGCATGGAAGAACATATGATAATTACAGTTGAAGAAATTAGGAAGACGCTGAAAAGTACAAAAAACACAGCACCTGGACTAGATGGTATTAGATACGATGACATTAGTCGGAGAACGGATCAGGAGTTGACGGGCGTGTTCAATAATAGCCATTTAAAGGGCACAGTAAAAGAAGACTGATTGCATGGCTATTTAGTTGCCACTACTCAAACCTAGCAAGTATCACGCCGGGATACAAGGCTACAGAATAATAACAATGCAGAATACGATAGGCAAATTTCTGAAAAAAATTTCGACCTGGAAGTTATCGTGTCATCTTGAGAGAAATGTGTTCGCCAACGTTGTTAGGCGGGTATCGCCCAGGGAAGAAGACATGGCACAATGCAGCCATATTTGCGCAGGGTGTTTTTAAGGGGTTCGATTCTCGCATGGAGACGTGCAGTTGCAATAGATCTTGAGGATGCATACAATAGGATGTCTGGATGGACCAAATCTTAAATCTTGCAATAAATCCTGTTTTAGTGCAGTGGGTTGGATAGTAGTGGTAACTGGGTATCGGAACCAACTGTTATTATCCCGGGTCTGACACAGGGATCGCCTCTATCTCCTGTGCTTCTCAATGTGTACACATTACTAGCAATCAAATCACAGGTGCTGGCAGAACGATGTCGTACGCCGATTACATCCTGGTGTATAGGCAGGACAGAAATCGAGAAGAGTGCGTCATGGAAGTACGGGAGGAGCTGAACAGACTGAGGAACTGGTGTAGAGATACAGGAGCAGTGGTAAATCCATCTAAGGCATTCGTGACGTGGTATTCCTTGAACAATCACATGATAAAGACACCCATGTTTCATTGGCCGGGAACAGGTTAGAAAGAACCAGCACAATTAGATACCTTGGTGTGTTGTTTGACATATGTCTGAGTTTCAGGGAACATGTTGACCGTGTTATCATTAGGGCAGGCAAAGGCTTAACAGCAATGAAGGTTACGGCTGCTGTGAGGCGGAGAAATGGCAGACCAAGAAGACGATAGATTGACGATATTAAAGATAACATGAATATGTCGGAAAATGCAAGCCGCATTGCCCAAGACGAGAAGAGTTCAATGAATTCATTGTTCCCAGGTGGTTTGTGATCCACTCTTGCCGTTAAGCGTAGGGGTGATTGGAGCTCGAGCTTGCGTTCTAAAGCCAGATGTGTGGCCTCGGCTGTGCTATGACCGTGTCTGCTCAGAATGTCTCTGACGTTTTCTATCCATCTTTTCCGTGGTATTCCTCTGGCTTTGTACCCTGATCTCATTTGGTTATATGCTTGTACGGGCAACTTTACGTTATTCATTCGCATAATGTGGCCAAGCCACTTGATCTGTTCTCTCTCTATGTAATCTGTATAAGATATTATACCTATTCTTTCCCTGATATATTCATTTCGCAATCTATCAAGCCTGGATACCCCGGCAGCTTTCCTCAAGCATTTCATCTCACATGTCACTATCTTTCTGCAATGTGAAGAAAACGTCACACAACCATAACATTTATAGTAAAAAAACAACTTCAGTGGAGGGTTCACATTTTAAGAACCATGCACAGTGACCGAAAACATAGGCACAACCGCGCCCACTCTTAATTGGCAGAGTCAGAACGTGACTCATCTGAATGATGCCCTACCCGTAACAGGAAACAATTCACGTGCGTGTAATTTATCCGAAACTGTACATTAACAGAATACCTGAACCAATGTATTTATGGTAACAGATAACAGACGAGGAAGACAAAGTCTGTGTAGGAGATTTCTGAATGTTTTGCATTTATCATGTAATCGAAGGTAACGTAATTTTTCAAGCACATAAGCGACATTAAACAGTGGAATACCAGTATAGCGCATACGTTTATAACAAAAATTCCCTATTTAACATTTTTGAAAATCATACATTTCTTCATTTTATACAGTATAGTTTCCAAAAAGTTCCCTGAATTCGTTGATTATATTAGAAATGGTATCGGGTTCGACTTCCGCCGCAGGTAATTGTGTATCTTGACCGTTCAGAAAGCAATGACATAACTACTAAAAGTATGTATCTTGCCTAGAAAATCAACACTACCTAAAAATGCTGGGTTGATGGTTACTCCCTGAATAGGATATGTTACCAATAAGAAATAGGTAACAATATAATTATCTACACTACAGTATAATTATCTAAACTACAATATAATTATCTAAACTACAGTATAATTATCTAAACTACAATATAATTATCTAAACTACAGTGAATAAGCATTATATCGAGTGAAGGGAGAACAAGTAAAGAGATACAAAATAGATGCAAAAAAACACACCAGATCCTAGGACAGATGACACGCATTTTCAAGAACAAAAATGTAAACATAGACACCAAAGTTGCATTATACAAGACTATTATTATTCCAGCACTATGCTACCAGTGCCAAACCTGGACAATGACAGCACAATACAATGGAAAAATAGTGACAACAGAAATGACATGTCTACGAAGAATACTCGGAGTGTCATTAAGAGATAGAATTAGAAACGATAACATCAGACAGATAACCAAAACAATACCAGTATTGGAACACATCAAAAGACAACAGATCAAGTGGTTTTCACACGCTTCCAGACTACCGACAGATAGCATGCCACAAATGGCCATGACACATAGACATAACGGTTATAAAGCCAGATGCAGACCATGTAAAAGATGGATCACAGAAATCAAAGAAGCCACAGGAACAAGCTTACAAACAGCGCGCAAGAAGGCCATCTCCAGAGAACTCTTCCACCCCTGACGCCGCAAGGCAAACAAGGGACACAGCGTATAGATAGACAGTATAATTATCTACACTACAATATAATTATCTACACTACAGTATAATTATATACACTACAATATAATCTACACTACAATATAATTATCTACGCTACAATGTAATTATCTACGTTACAATATAATTATCTACACTACATTTCCTTCCAAGATGTCCCCTTCAGCAACTAGACACTTTTGCCAATGTGCATACAGCTGTTGGAAACATTCGTGGAATCATATCATCTCTCGGCTGTCTTGTCGCATTGGTGACAACGTCATCTGCATCCTTGAATCGTTGTCCTTGAAACAGTCGAGGGAACAAAAAGTGGAGTCTTAAGGTCAGTCGTGTGATTTCGTGTTTAAATTCCTCTATTTTATGACCTTTATTCAGGGACGTAGATATTATTACCTTAAAAGGGGGGGGTGGGATTTATCTAAATTTAAAAAAAAGGTCATTCATCAGTTTCCATGCGTAAGCTTCCCTTTTTGACGAGAAATTTTATCTGTGTGTGAAATAGACGCCAAGGGAAGAGCCTTTACACCAACCTTTTAATCAAGTTCCTAGTACTGAAAGTCATGTTCAGATTTGCAGTGTGGGTGGGGTGTAGGTTGAACACCCCAAACTTCCCCTTATCTTCGGGCCTGCCATTTTGTGATAAATCATTGGGGGGTTGTTTATCCACCTTTTGGCTAAGCACCTAGCACTAAAGGTGATGATATGATTTACTTGGGGGCGTGGGGGTTGAACACCACCTTATCTAATTTACGGGCTTGACTGCTTTACCAGTAGGGGTCGGAGTATTGTCATGTAGCATAACCCGTTTGTTACTGAAACTCTTGTGCCACATAAATACTTGCGATTTATGCATTGGGGTATTCACCATATGATTTATCAACCCTCAGAACAGGACACAACAGATTAAACAGTCACTAAAATAGACTAAGATTGGTCCCATCACCACTGTGCCTTTGTGGGCAGGAAGCAGACACAGCTGAACATATCCCGCAAGACTGCAATACACTAAACCAGTCAAGGGAAGAACACTGGCCCACAGAGATGGATAGGCCCTATCCACAGAAAGATGTATGGGAGCACTGAGGAGATTTCAAATACAGCAGCATTTATTAAGAAAACAAGACTTGCTGTGTAGACATGTCAAACTGCGAACGAGAAGAAGATTTATCAAAGAATGTTTTGGTGTCTCTGAGGATAACTTTTCAATCTCAACACAGAATTTGACAATTGAACGTTACTCATCATCATCAGGTGCCATGCCGGGTGGCGTAGGCGGTCATGGCTCTCCACAGCTCTCTATCCACAGTATTATGTATCAAAGTCGTTGTTGTTTCTTTGCCGTACCAGGTTGTCAAACTGTCTAATATTTTCTCACGTTGTCGCCCTCTGTCTCTGGTGCCTTCAATCTTGCCTGTTGTGATTATGTTTTCTAAACCTGCCTGTCTCATGAAGTGGCCAAAAAAAGAAGATTGCCTTTTTTCTTATATTCTTGATTACGGTCCGTTTCGCATTTAACTCTTTTAACACCTCTAATTGAACGTTAATCAATGAAATTGTTCACTCTGACGATGCAACTATCACAACACACATCTTTTATCGTCTCTTAGAGAGTACGTCTATAAGTCAAGGCCACGTCTACGATGTCCTTGAAGGACTCGATATCACTACCAACTTGTAAACATATAATCTCCATAACATCATCTTTAATTCAAACAATGATGACGGTGTTCCTCCTTCGCGAGCGAAGATGAGCATGGCATGAAAAACATTAAATGCGATGGGGTGCGAAGGGAACGCATTGCTCTAGGCGGACCCAGGGTTAGCAGATAACCAGGATCCCAAATGTACCTCCACGCGGTGCACCCTGGAAAGAGAAATACAGCAGCTCTAGCTGATTCTGGCCAAATCATTTGGGGATCGTGTCCGAGAATGTGGAGGTAGCAGATGGAAAGAGATTTGACTGCTCAAGAGACAGACAATATCTCCGACACCACCAGCATCACCACATATAGCGACACTGTCGACATACAGTGAAGCTAGTCAGTCCAGTCCGAACATTGGAGGGGCGGCCAATGTAAAATGCACGTAAAGGTAGATGCATGGCGAGACAAATAGATTTCATACCGAGTACAATGAAACAATGAAAGGGCAGAACAGCGCTAGAGGGCAGCGTGAACTGCAAATAGAAAGTGAAAAGTCCCTAGGAAAGGGGAACTACAAGCTCCGTCAGCTCGAGACGAGCATCTAGTTACCTGTGTTCCTTACAGACAGAGACCCAGACCCATCCATTGGTGGCTGGTAAAGCAAGAAGACCTAATCCAACTCTAATGTCGAGCCTTCCTAAACCGGAAATATGCTCGCGAAGAGAAAGGGTTATGTACCCGATGGGCTTAGGCAAGAAAGGGACAACGATGGTAGTCCTGGCCCAACTCTGTCAGGTTTTCCTACACCGGAAATACACTTGAAGAGAGAAAGAGTTCAGTACCGGATGGGCTCAGGCGCTATTGGGACAAGGACGCTCAGCTCTAGAACGCATTGCTCTCAAACGCGTGGTGTGAGACTCGGACAAGGGGTACACGATGTCAGTGAATGACACCTCGGCTAAGAGGGCGAAAGAGCCAGGGTCCAACTCCTCTGTTGAGTTCTTCCCGTTAAGGAACCAGGCTCACGGATGAGAAACGGTTCAGTACCCAATGGGCACAGGCACAGCACGTCCAATTACACGAGGCGAGTTCATAGACAGTGGAACACCTCGTGCGAGTCAGACGAGAGCAAAAATCGTCTGGGCGAAGAGTCGCCACTACGTGTGCCTGGAGACAGATATAGAGGCTGTCACAGGCTAAGGGTAGCCCACCCGAATTGTCAAGGCATGCCGAAATCGGATGTGCTAGGCCTACAATGCGCATAACGGTGGCACAACGTAATCACGCTCCCGGCGGTAATCGCACGGATATCCGTGATGGTTACAATGGAGCGAACGCAAAACAAACAAACAAACATTAAATGCGATGGGGAAAAAATATATAATAATAATAATTAAAATTGGTAATTAACTAATTTGGTTTGTGAGTTCGTAGATGCCCGATGAGTCCAATTCGTGCACGGAAAGTTATATTGCAGTGCATGCAGGAGTGCTGAAGGTTCGGGGTAGAATTTACGGATTTGTCCTTCCGCTTCTTGAGCTTGTGGATTGCCCGCAGTGTTCTTTCTTTCAAATTTCGTGATGCCAGCAGTGATCTGGGTGTGCCAGCCTGAGTCGACTAATGGCTGATAGCCGACTATCGACTACAGGCTGATTCAAACAATAGTCGACAATTTCAGAAACATTTGAAAGCAACATAGTCTAATTTGGATTATTACATCATAGAGATCATCATCATCAAGTGCCATGCCGGCTGGCGTAGGCGGTCATGGCGCTCCACAGCTCTCTGTCCACAGTATTATGTATCAAAGTCGTTGTTGTTTCCTTGCCGTGCCAGGTTGTCAAACTGTCTAATATTTTTTCACGTTGTCGCCCTCTGTCTCTGGTTCCTTCAATCTTGCCTGTTGTGACTATGTTCTCTAAACCTGACTGTCTCATGAAGTGGCAAAAAAAAAAGAAGATTGCCCTTTTCTTATATTGTTGATTAAGGTCCGTTTCGCATTTAACTCTTTCAACACCACTACATTAGTTTTTCTGGCAGCCCATGGTATTCTCAGCATTCTTCTGTAAAACCACATCTCTGTTGCCTCTAATTTCCCACTTTCCAGTTTGTTTACTGTCCAAAACTCGCCCCCATATGTTAGTATAGGGGTTATATGGCACTGCATATAATCTATAGTATATAGTAATACGTATATAGTGGTATCATAGAGATACCACTGTATAACAAATTAGTCCGGACAGACGAAATATGTATGTGGACGGGTACAATAATATACTCATTGGAGATTTTGAAAATTACAGTGGAATTCCTCTATAGCGAATCCTTTTATAACAAATTTCCCAGCGTAACAACACTTTTCAAAATCCCCTAGTATATTTATTCTTTACTGTGTTTATACTGTATTTAATCAAGAATTTATGTTTGTCCGGACCATGTTTTTATTATGCGATTTCACTACATTGTTAATTAGGGAAATTTGTTGGATACTTATGCGTTATAACGGGGCTACGTATAAACTGATAAGAAGAAATATGTGAGATTCATCTTCAAAAAGTTAATGTTTTTTCCAACCTTTAGAATGAAATTTGGGGAAACACAATCATCTTTAGTAAGGCCCGATAGCTTCAAACATGGGTACAGTATAGGCCCTACCACCTTAGTTTCATCAGACCTGGGACTCCATTGACGGTTATTCGTATCAACAAACGTGGAGCTAACAATGGATGAGAAGGCAGACACATCGAGACTGAGATTTAGGAAATGTAGTGTAGGCCTAAATAGTAGAGGGTTACACATGAAACTAGTAGAACTGAATTCATGTCTTGTAGAAAAGGGGTTGAAATAGCGACAAGAACCATTAGCTTGAATATCAACTGTTGATAACGATAGTAAAGGCATACTAGCAGAATCAAATATGCCTACAATCTAATCCCATTATAAGAACTTGGTCCTGATCGTAGAAATATGTAAGTTATAATAATAATTCGCTATATACAAAAAATGAGAACCATTTTATGCAACGGAAGACTATCAATGCAGACCCGAATTCGAGTGCTGAGATATTATATCGAACCAATTCTTTTTTATGGATGTGAAGCATGGACTGTAAACAAAAAATTTAAAGAGAATTAGAGGCTACAGAAATGTGGTTTCTGAGAAGAATGATGAAAATACCATGAACAGTCAAGAAAACTAATGCAGAGGTTCTCATTGATGCTGTAATAAAAATATCAATCATATCAAACATTAGGGGCAGACAGTCAAGGTTTCTAGGGCATGTGCTGAGAAGAACGCAGCTTGAAAACTCAATAAACACTGGAAAGATCAAGGGGAGAAGAGATAGGTGACGACATAGAGAAAAGTTACTAGATGGACTTGTATTGTGGCACGGTAGTAGCTCACCAACCGAGCTTATTGACAACACAAGAGACCAAGAGTCGTGGAGAAACATGATCGCCTATGCCATTCGGCATGTCAGTTGATTGATTGATATACAGTACAAACAATAATGAATAAATATAATTGGAGATTTTTGAAAGCTGTTGTTAAATATGGAAATTTGTTATAAAATAATACGTTATAGAGAGATTTTACTGTACAAATAAATAAATTGTCGGAGGATATCGCACATGGTGGAGAGTTCCGCAGTAAATCACAAACCTTGATTTTTTAATAGGTCGCATTGTGACGCGACCAACGCAGAAACCAACAAAAATAAGGTATTCAAGATGACCAGGTATGCACTCTGGTTTGATTCTGTTTGTTGCCTTTTTACTGTCGATAGCCATCAATTTGAGAATCCCTGATTAAGTCATCATTCTTGCCACACACAAAGTGAAGTGAGACTGTGGTTACTGCGCATGACAAATAACAGAAAACGTTAGTAATCACGGAGGTTTTCCCCAGCAACTAATTATTTCTCATTTGGTTATGCACCTACAAATTCCCACTTAAATTGAGAAAACTCACTCCTCGCATAATTTTACAACTATAGAACCAATGTTTCTTAAAGAGATTGAATCACTAGATTCATTAGGGTTTTCATTTCTCGTGGGTTGTGTAGACCTATTCACTGGCCGTATACTTTGGGAAAAGTATTTGTGAAAGGTGGATTGAGTGATAAGGAAGTAATATCCAGATAAAAGATCGAAACAAGCTAAAGTAATCTACATCTAAAGAACTACAAGCTAAAATAGTATAAAGAACACATGCGGTTGCTTCTTTGGGTCTCACCGATGTCCCACTAGACAAACCACCCATGCAAAACCTTAGTACATTACACGCCGTTCTATTGAGGCTCTCTTATGGAAACTTTGTAGCATGTCATCTATACAATTATAAACCACCTCTGAGTAGAAGGCTCCTTAAATAAACATTTCATTAAGCCGACATCTCCTGGGTATGAAAGAAAGTTCAGAAAAACCACCCGACTGGTCATAGGAAGAAAGAGCTAATCGTTTACAATTTATGGGGTTCTCAAACAAACATCTTAAAGAGCACGGTCTCCCCATAGAATGTAGGTTGCAACAGGCCTCCAACATTGTCTCTTGCCTTGGTGGTGCAATCTGATAGTAGGGCCTATATTATATATCTCATTTTCCACTTCCACTTGTAAGCCCTAAAGCTGCCTACCGCATATTCGTCCACTTGTAAGCCCTATCTCTGCCCAGTGGCGTAGCGAGGGGCGGACCGCTTCGGGCGGAAAAATTTATTTTCGTCCAATCTTTCACAATCACTAACATATTTTTTTAATGTCACAAGGGCAGAAAATTAAGATTCCGCCCCGGGCGCCATTGACCCACGCTAGGCCACTGTCTCTGCCTACCTCATGCTCGTTCACTTGTAAGCCCTATCTCTGCCTTCCTCATGTCCATCCATCTTCAAAAAAGGTGTAAGGTCAATTTTTTTTTAAAGTTGTCCATAAATTACGTCAAGAATTAAAGGAAGAAGGGAAGGACGTCTAAAACAGTTGCACAATTGTTGATATTGGGATTCGGAGAGGAATTGGGGGGGGGGGGGGGGTGGCGTCAACAAATACTGTTTTGTTATAGACCAACACTAATTAAATAAATTGTATTTATATTTAAAACATTTTTCTAAATGTTCCCACGAAAAAATTAGTATTTTTGATAATTCTGTAATTTAAGAGTGTGGGGGGGGGGGGGAGAGAAGGGGTTGAAGGGAAAGAACCAATAATTAATCAGCTGAGTCCCTGAATACTGTACTTAGGCAGGAAGGCTGAGGTAAACAAATTGTTGATGTAAATTATGGACATCTCCAAATAAGCCTAGACTAAATATTTGGTTTTAATAGTCTGTTTTCTTCTCTTTATTAATCAGTTATTTCTATTCATCTAGCAATCTTAAAGGCATATTTATTCTATCCTTTTGCTGTTTGTTTATTATCCATGTTTCTGAGCAATAGGCCATATGTCTATATTAATATAGAAGAGACGAAACATTTTATAACTATCATATTTTAGTGTGTTTGTGATATGTTTAGATGTTCATATTTTAGTGTGTTTGTGATATGTTTAGATGTTCATATTTTTTCTCATGCCATTGACAGTACTTTTAACTTTTGCTATTTTACTACAGTGCACTAGAGTACAGTGTGTCACATCACCTGTCTACAAGACAACAGTATAGTGTGGTACATCACCTGTCTACACGACAACAGTACTATAGTCTACAAGACAACAGTACAGTGTATCACATCACTTGTCTACAAGACAACAGTACAATAGTCTACAAGACAACAGTACAGTATGTCACATCACTTGTCTAAAAGACAACAGTACAAGTCTACAAGACAACAGTCTACAAAACAGCACACTAGTTTACAAGACAACAGTACAATAGCCTATACGACAACAGTACAGTGTGTCACATTACTTGTCTACAAGACAACAGTACAGTGTGTCACATTACTTGTCTACAAGACAACAGTACAATAGTGTACAAGACAACAGTACAGTGTGTCACATTACTTGTCTACAAGACAACAGTACAATAGTCTACAAGGCAACAGTACAATAGTCTACAAGACAACAGTACAATAGTCTACAAGGCAACAGTACAATAGTCTACAAGGCAACAGTACAATAGTCTACAATACAACAGTACAATAGTCTACAAGACAACAGTACAATAGTCTACAAGGCAACAGTACAATAGCCTACAAGACAACAGTACACTAGTCTACAAGACAACAGTACACTAGTCTACAAGACAACAGTACAATAGTCTACAAGGCAACAGTACAATAGTCTACTAGACAACAGTTCAATAGTCTACATTCTACAAGACAAAAGCACAATAGTCCACATTCTACAAGACAACAGCACATAGTCTACAAGACAACAGTACAATAGTTTACATTCTACAAGACAACAGTACAATAGTTCACATTCTACAAGACAACAGTACAATAGTTCACATTCTATAAGTCTACAACGGTGTAAAGTTGGTTGAGAAATCTTCAGCATATTCCAGTCACATCGAGGGGGAAGCACTTATGGGAATGTCCTGCATGCTGTGAAGCCAGTTCCTAATCAAGAACATTCTATAAGACAATAATGAATGCAATTTGATGACAGTTACCATGAAAGTTGGATGTGTTGGGTCATTGGCACTAAGAATACAGTGACAAAGCATTTTCATTTTATGGACTATATCCTGCTGGAAATCTTGTACAGTCATTGTCGTGCTACAGGAGAGATCAAATGGGAGTTTGAGAATTAACTCTGAAGAAGAAGAATTAGAGATAAGAATTGATGCCAACAAACAGTGATCTTATGAATTCTTTAACTCCTACAGTGATCTTCGTATGTGCTCTTTAACTCCTACAGTGATCTTCTTATGGGCTCTTTAACTCCTACAGTGATCTTCGTATGTGCTCTTTAACTCCTACAAGTTTGTGCCATGTAATACAGACAACAAAATGCAGTCACAGTATACTGCTTGACTGTGATATAAGTCTTATGTCTTTTTTCCTGATAGCAATGGGATGGAATCAAATCACCTTAATCTTCTCTTTATGACATGCATAGCAGGTACATGTTCCTATTCTTTGTTCACCTTTCAGACTCTGGCAGCATATGAAACTTGATATGAAAACATCTTGACAGCAGTCATAATAACAAAAATTGATGACAGAAAGAAATCTTGATGCCAGTCACAGTAGTAAAACTTCACATTTAGAAATCTTGACAGAAGTCTTAGTAACAAAATTTGATAACAGGAAAGCATCTTGACTAGTCATTAACAAAACTTATGGCAGTCACAGTAAAGAAACTTGATGATTATAATTAACAAAACTTAATGGCAGCCATAATAAAGAAACTTGATAATTATAATTAACAAAACTTGATGGCAGCCATAGTAAAGAAACTTGATGATAATTATCATTAACAAAACTTGATGGCAGCCATAGTAAAGAAACTTGATAATTATAATTAACAAAACTTGATGGCAGCCATAGTAAAGAAACTTGATAATTATAATTAACAAAACTTGATGGCAACCATAGTAAAGAAAACTTGATAATTATAATTAACAAAACTTGATGGCAGACCATAGTAAAGAAACTTGATGATAATTATAATTAACAAAACTTGATGGCAGCCATAGTAAAGAAACTTGATGATAATTATAATTAACAAAACTTGATGGCAGCCATAGTAAAGAAACTTGATGATAATTATAATTAACAAAACTTGATGGCAGCCATAGTAAAGAAACTTGATGATAATTATAATTAACAAAACTTGATGGCAGCCACACTAAGAACAATTTGATAGATAACAGTTACAGAAACAAAACCTGATGGTAGTCTCAGTAATACAACTTTTTTTTAGAATCATAGTCAATTAATGATCTGTGTTACAGCAAAAGAAATCTGGAACGGAACATTAACAAAACTTGATGTGACAGAAACAAAACTTGATGGTTCTTCAATTCCATTACTAAAATGTAGACAGCAACAACATACTACAAAAAGAAACATTTAAAAAACAAAAACAGAATGTTGATTAACGTCTTCAAACAGAACTCAAATATTAATTAATATCTTTAGATACATAATAATGTTAGGTTAAAGATGAATAATCCAAGTTGAATTTGTGATTACAAGATATTTGGACTATTCATTATACTGGTATAAATTGAGGGGTCCAGAATACAGTAGAAAAATCAGGTTGTAGACAGGGGGGGGAGGTATATTTGACACACACCCTAGCCCCCCCCCCCCCCCCCCCCCCCCCCCCCCCCCCCCCCCCCCCACACTGTAGCAAATCTGAACATTACTTTTAGTTACTAGGAACTTAACTAAACGGTCGTTGTAAAACAATACGCATCACCCCCCCCCCCCCCCTGATTTTTTTCACAAAAAAGGTTTTTAAAATTTCCCGTCAAATCTACACAGAAACGATAAGAATGAGCTTTGTATTTGAAGGTGAAAACTCATCCTTATGATAATTACATCTACAGCCCTGGTACCTGGTAGAAAAGACACAGTATTTTCACAATTCCTCACTCAGCAGATGTGTTTATTTAAATCACCAGGCAGCCACAACTGTATAGCTCTTCTATTTTATGTGGGGGAATAAAAAACGGCGGTGTACGTGTCTCGTAGTTTCCTCCATAGCAATCTTTATGCCCAGAAATCCACAAAAGTCTCAGAAGTACGGTATGGAAACAGGGGGCGGGCCTCCTACGCTTTATTTGACACCCAAAAGACTAACTGACAATGATATTCAAAGCTGTAGAGAAGATCTTTGTGTGTATGTTGAAGGCACGATCCACCATTTTGTCTTCAGACATCCAATCATATCAAATCTTGCAATCATTTAGTAAGCACCAGTGGAATCCCTTTCTGCCATATAAGTTCATGCCTGCTTATACCAAATTAAAGGTGTACATTCACAGTCTTTTATAAAATTCTGCGCAGATCTGAATTTTTCACATCATTTACTGTCGACTGTGTCCTAGATACAAAATGGCGGACCATAGTCATAAATTTGTTAGAGATGATGTAATTATTTTGCAGTCATAAAGACTGCTGCCGGATTTTGACTGATTTTCACACTACACACCTGAGAGTCTCCCCCCCCCCCATCTGCACCATCCACTGTGAGGCTGGTGAGGCCACTCGTTCAAGCCTCCAAAAAAATATCTTGACCCCAAAACACTGATTGGTAATCATAGACCGATTAGCTGAGAGAAATAATTTGTGGGAAAACATTGACTAAATTGACTAAATTGCGTTTCACTTCGCTAAAAAAGTAGACCCTTTTTGTGGGATAGAACCAGTTTATGTTAACAATTGTGAAACTTTATAAACATTGATGGTATGGGCACATGATGAGACATTCCTCAATGTTCAAGGTACAGTGGATGGTAGGAGAAGACAAGGGGTCAAGAAGACATGGTTGGATAATATCAAGGAATGAACTGGGTGTGAAGTTCCAAACTCATCAGTATTGTAGAGAATAAAGATGCATGGAGATCTTTCTGCATCAAAATATGTGATATATTTGTCTCAGTGACATCCCAACGACTGACTGGTTATATATATGTCTCAGTGACACCCCCACAACTGACAAATTTTTATATATATATATATATATATATATATATATATATCTAATATATATATATATATCAGTGACATCCCCTACGATTGACAGGTTATATATATATGTTTGTGACACCCCACGACTTTCTGGTTATATATATGTCTCAGTGACACCCCACAACTGACAAATTATATATATATGTCTGTGACACCCCTACGACTGACAGATTATATATATATGTATCTCAGTGACACCCCTACGACTGACAGGTTATATATATTATGTCTGTGACACCCCTACGACTGACAGATTATATATATGTATCTCAGTGACACCCTACGACTGACAGGTTATATATATATGTCTGTGACACCCCCTACGACTGACAGATTATATATATGTATCTCAGTGACACCCCTACGACTGACAGATTATATATATGTATCTCAGTGACACCCCTACGACTGACAGGTTATATATATATGTCTGTGACACCCCCTACGACTGACAGGTTATATATATATATATATATGTCTGTGACACCCCTACGACTGACAGATTATATATATGTATCTCAGTGACACCCCTACGACTGACAGGTTATATGTAGTCTCAGTGACACCCCTACGACTGACAGATTATATATATGTATCTCAGTGACACCCCTACGACTGACAGGTTATATGTAGTCTCAGTGACACCCCTACGACTGACAGATTATATATATATATGTCTCAGTGACATCCCTACGACTGACAGATTATATATATGTCTCAGTGACACTCCTATGACTGACAGGTTATATATATATATATATATATATATAAACCATGGACAGGTTATAGTCTAGAGAGTGCACCACCAAAACAAGAGACAGGATGTTGGAGGTCTGTTGCAGCCAACCTTCATTGCGGGGATGGCACTTGATGGCAATGAGTGAATTTACCAAATATTTTGTTAGTTCAGACCAAGTTGTTGTAATGGGATTTGACAGTTACTGTTAGGCACTGTTTTTTTTAATTACTCAGCAGAAAGTGGCTGGTGTGTGTATGGGCACACTATTATGTATGTATACATCAGATGAAAGCATGTAACCAATTAGTAGTATTAGTAGAAAGACATGATATCAGAGACATGTATGACATCGTCTCCTTCTGCTTTCATTCTCAAACTCCTGCAATTAGCAGGATGTAGTCCAGAGAAAGAGTATCTTTAAAACGCTTTGTCCTCTGGCCTTGTGGCAGCCATTCTGGAGTTCTCCATTTAACAGCTTTTTGGACAGACGAAGATCTTTGATGCGGACCAGGTGACCTGCCCAGCATGTCTGTGCCTTCATCAACATTGTGTCTATACTTACAGATATAGATTTCAGGAGTACCTGACTGCCTGCTATTTTATTCTACCAAAGAATGTGGAGTATTCTATATATATGACTACAGCACAACTAACTCCTCAGTCACACTATAAAGAGGTTGGGGTGCACGAGTAACCTATCACATCAACCACGATATAAAGAAGATGGTTGCACTAGTAACCTATCACATCAACCACGATATAAAGAAGATGGTTGCACTAGTGACCTATCACACCAACCACGATATAAAGAAGATGGTTGCACTAGTAACCTATCACACCAACCACGATATAAAGAAGATGGTTGCACTAGTAACCTATCACACCAACCACGATATAAAGAAGATGGTTGCACTAGTGACCTATCACACCAACCACGATATAAAGAAGATGGTTGCACTAGTAACCTATCACACCAACCACGATATAAAGAAGATGGTTGCACTAGTGACCTATCACACCAACCACGATATAAAGAGGTTGGGTTGCACTAACCTCCTATCAGACCAACCACCATATAAAGAAAACGGTTGCACTAGTAATCTATCACACCAACCACCATACACCACCCCCCATATAGGACATGCTGATAGACGTGAGGCTGTCTTCTTGTCAAGATGTCATATTTCATTTATAGTTATTTATTACCCCCTGCGACTCTGAGGCTACTTCTCAAAGTATTGCACAACGTTGATAGTTGGGGAGCTACTGGGTGTGATATAACGCTCTGGAGACACTTTCCTATTGCATACAAGAATATTCTAGAACTGTACCGCTCATAATTCCTGGAGATTATAAAAACCTATTCTGGAGCCACATATACACACAATTTCAGATTGGCAAAACAGCTGTGTGCACATGTGGATAGGCACAGATTTGTACAGAACGTACGTTTCAAGAATAAATGAACGGGCCGACCAATTAACTAGCCTCGCCATCATAACAGACGGTCAGCCTATGGACCGAGCAGACATACTCATTGCTCTTCGTGAGTTCACAAGAACAGGATTTTGAGATAAATGAGAATGTGTCAATATCGAGAACGTGCATGGCCATAGAGAACACCGAACCAATACAGAACTGGAACCATCAGCTAATTATACCTAGGTAGGTCACAGTAGGTCTGAGCACACCTACTATGATTATGGCCGGTGTGCGAAGAAGATAATCAACACACCTAATACTTCAAGAATGTCCTGAATATATAATGCTGCGGCAAACACATTGGTGCAGAGAAACAAGAGTGGAAGGAACAGACCTCTCTATGAGTTAGAAAACACAGTCCAGGTTATAGTAGAAACCAAACAATGAGCAGAAAAGGCATAAGAGGATCGACTTCAGTGTACTTGGGTTTCCCAATATGTGCCTGCTGTGAGCAAGGTCATATGTACCACTTACAGCACGTAACTTCACAGCTTTAGGCAATAATCCTCAGGGATCTCCCCAAAAATTCACTTTTAGACATGACATCATAAGCCAGGTTCAAATCTCTTAAACACAAGGTGAACAACTGAACCACAATACTACACAGTTCTCCAGAAGAGACAACATTTCATATATTCACAAATTCTATAGTTTGAGCCTAAATTCTACCCATATGCTGTGTAGGGAACACCCTCATATAAGTACCCAGTAAATACTAATTTCTACCTATATTCTGTGTAACGAACACCCACATATAAGTAAATACTAAATTCTACCCATATGCTTTGGGTCAAAGGGCATGAGCTCATGGACCGCTGGATCAGCAACCAACCAACCAACCCATATGCTGTGTAGGGAACACCCTCATATAAGTAAATACTAAATTCTACCCATATTCTGTGGCAGAACACCCTCATATAAAGTAAAGGTATGTCCCATGGCAGCAACCTGCCATTGGGGATGAAGATAACTTCATGTACTAAGCTGCAACAACCATTAGGTGGGTGGTCATTTCACTTCCTTGCTGTCTTTACTTCCCCTAACTCTTGCATCAGGTGCTCATTTGCAGCTGAGTTGACTGGAGGAGCGGTCGTAAAGTAACGTTGGTGTAAAGTCGTAGAGGATTTACTTCCTTGTACTCTGTTTCCCCATATGTACTCTGTCACTCTCAACGAAGCAGCACTCTCAACGAAGCGCCACTCACCTGCAGAGAGCACCACTCATAGCTCTGTAGCTTTAAGTGATAATCCACAAGGATCTCTGAAAAAACCCATGTTGTAAACAAGAGCGACACGAGCTGGATTCGAACTCATGAACACAAGGGAAACAGCTTAACCACTGTGCTATGGAGAAACCCTCAAAGGAGTGTTCGTGTCAAGCAAGAAATAAAAACCCGGTATTTTTTTATTTGTCCTGACGTGGTTTCGAACCTAATACAATTTAACCCAGCTCACTATCTCATATAGGTAAATATTAAATCCTTCCCACATTCTGTGTAGAGACCACTCTCATACAGGTAAATACTAAATGTCCATACAGGTGTAAATCTGGGAATATTATGTACAAAATACAGAAACGATTACGAGATGATGGGTAGTGCACAACATACAATAGGACTTTTGAGTAGGCACCATAACATGATGCATTCTGATACTACATCTCGGAGTCTGCTATTATCCCCCCTGATTTACCCACCAGAAGGTCTTCCTTCTTCACCTGGTATATCATGACAAAATGAACAAATAACTTAACATATAATACATTTTTATCTAATATATTTATATATATATATATATATTAACAGATTTGAATGGGGGTGTCTCTGTCTAAGGGAGTAAACCCTTAAAGAAAATCTATAAGGGAGACCCCGAGGCAGTTGATGGTATATTAAACCATCTTGTATCTGCAGTTTGTTGCCAAGCATATCGGCACTGTCTTTTCCCTGGTACTTCTTCTTGTTCTTCATCATTCATTCTCAAACTCTGGATCTCTGTTGTAGTCTAGAGAATGAACATTCATTGTGTCACTGTTTTATTTTTACCAATAGCCAGACACATCCATCTTCAGATTCCTTGGAACTAAACTTGAATTGACAGGGATGAGAGGAAGTTAGTAAAAATGGGCAAGGTCTTTCCATAAAACCTGCCAAGGGCTAGCAATTATGTGTGAAATGTAGTGACTGTATCTCTGCAAGCAGTCAATGTGTGAAACCAGTGACTATGTATCTCTGCAAGCAGTCAATGTGTGAAACCGGTGACTATGTATCTCTGCAAGCAGTCAATGTGTGAAACCAGTGACTATGTATCTCTGCAAGCAGTCAATGTGTGAAACGTAGTGACCATGTGTCTGCAATTTACACTGTCCTGCATCCTGACTGTCCATAAAGACACAAAAGGCCTTAATATATATTTGTTATTCCAGAACAATGTATTTGTTACAGGTTTATGTTTCAATTAAATTTTACAATCTAGGACTTCTATGTCAGCGATTCTCAATTGTGTGTCATGAACACACAATTAGAAAATTGGGGGGGGGGGGGAGAGAAGGTTGGCTCGCAGTCCTGTCCATTGGTTAACTATCTACAGGAAGTTGACCATTTAAACAATAAGCAACAAGATTTATAATCATTAATCACGGAAAGTGCTGGTGACTTGCAATTATTATTATTTTTTTAATGCACCAGCCTGATGATGTCAATATGAGTGGCTGGTATTTATAGTTACTTTCAATCTCCATGGATTTACTGCCCAGGACATGAAGGTGTTCACAGTACTGAGAGAGCAGACAGACTTGCATCCAATGCATAATTAGATTGAAAATTGATAACGGATAAGCAAAAAATACTGAAACTGCCTCACAAGTTCCTGCTGAATGCTGAGACAGGGATTGACAAGACAAGACAGGAATTAACAAAAGGCTGAAATAGGGATTGACAGATAATCAAGGCTGAAGCAGGAATTGACACATTATCAAGATTGTCACAGGGATTGACAAGACATCAAGTCTGAGACAGGGATTGACAAGACTCAAAGCTGAGACAGGGATTGACAAGACAACAAGGCTGAGACAGGGATTGACAAGACTCAAAGCTGAGACAGGGATTGACAAGACAACAAGGCTGAGACAGGGATTGACAAGACTCAAAGCTGAGACAGGGGTTGACAAGACAACAAGGCTGAGACAGGGATTGACACGACTCAAAGCTGAGACAGGGATTGACAAGACAACAAAGCTGAGACAGGGATTGACATGACTGATATAGGGATTTATAAAACAAGACAGACAGGGATTGACAGACAGCAAGGCTGAGACAGGGACTGACAAGACATCAAGTCTGAGACAGGGATTGAGAAAACAAGGATGAGACAGGAATTGATACAGAATAATACTGAGAGAGGGATTAATGAGACAACAAGGCTGAGACAGGGGTTGACAAGACTGAAATTTGGAGAATTTTATATTAAACATGGAACTAGTATACAATATGACTATACAGTGAGGCTTTTACCGACTTCTTCAAGAGCAGAAGACAGAAGCAATATAAAGACACTACACGCTGGAGACATCAATGCATCCTAAAACACTCACACATACATTCTATATTTTGTACAAAATATATCCAGGTTTAATCAAATATGTCCATATTGTGACCTTTAGTTAGCACTGTCGAATCCCTTTATAATAACACAGTCTGAACCAATGAAATATTTATGTAACAACAGAAATTCATTATATATCTGTACAAACAATAAAAGTAATTGGGAATTTTGAAATGTGTTGTTAAATAGGGAAATTGTTATAAACAGATGCGCTATAGAGGGACTCCATTGTATTATGTTATAAGTGGATGCGCTATAGAGGGACTCCACTGTATTGTGTTATAAATGGATGCGCTAGAGGGACTCCACTGTATTGTGTTATAAGTGGATGCGCTATAGAGGGACTCCACTGTATTGTGTTATAAGTGGATGCGCTATAGAGGGACTCCACTGTATTGTGTTATAAGTGGATGCGCTATAGTGGGACTCCACTGTATTATGTTATAAGTGGATGCGCTATAGTGGGACTCCACTGTATTATGTTATAAGTGGATGTGCTATAGTGAGACTCGATTGTATTGTGTTATAAAAGGATGCGCTATAAAGGGACTCCACTGTATTGTAATAAACAGATGCGTTATAGTGGGACTCCACTGTTTTGAGTTATAAATGGATGCACTATAAAAGGACCACAGTATGTTGTTATAAAAGGATGTATTATAGAGGGACCACTGTATTTTGTTAAAAAAGGATGCACTATTGAGAGACTCCACTGTATTCTGTTATAAAGGGGATGCGTTATAAAGAGAGGGACTCCACTGTGTTTGCCTTTAGTGAGTACTCTTTATACAGAATTTTATGTCAAATATTTAGACATCTTGGGCCAAAACAGAATAATAATTCTAGAAGTTGAAAGGTGACTCACTTCAATGTGGACAAATTCATGAGAGTCTAGCACAAGACAGGTCTGACTGTCATTTGAGATATGCAAGGTGAATCTGCTGTAGATAACCTCAGCCAAGTTACTGAAGCGGAGATCTGAGCACCTATGGAGACATGTCCGGTGTGAGAAGAGGATAATCTAATAAAGTTATTGCTCAACAAAAGCATGGTAGAAGCAAGAGCTGCTTATTGTTCAGTGTCAATAGACATTGCAGACTGACATAGACTACATAAACCACAGCCAGATACAGCTCAATTATCATATATCTATCCCAGCTGTGAGCACAGCCAGATACAGCACAATTATCATATCTATCCCAGCTGTGATCACAGCCAGATACAGCACAAACTATCATATCTATCCCAGCTGTGAGCACAGCCAGATACAGCACAAACTATCATATCTATCCCAGCTGTGAGCACAGCCAGATACAGCACAAACTATCATATCTATCCCAGCTGTGAGCACAGTCAGATACAGCTCAATTATCATATCTATGCCAGCTGTGAGCACAGCCAGATACAGCACAAACTATCATATCTATCCCAGCTGTGAGCACAGCCAGATACAGCACAAACTATCATATCTATCCCAGCTGTGAGCACAGCTAGATACAGCACAAACTATCATATCTATCCCAGCTGTGAGCACAGCCAGATACAGCACAATTATCATATCTATCCCAGCTGTGAGCACAGCCAGATACAGCACAAACTATCATATCTATCCCAGCTGTGAGCACAGCCAGATACAGCACAAACTATCATATCTATCCCAGCTGTGAGCACAGCCAGATACAGCACAATTATCATATCTATCCCAGCTGTGAGCACAGCCAGATACAGCACAAACTATCATATCTATCCCAGCTGTGAGCACAGCCAGATACAGCACAATTATCATATATCTATCCCAGCTGTGAGCACAGCCAGATACAGCACAATTATCATATTTATCCCAGCTGTGAGCACAGCCAGATACAGCTCAATTATCATATCTATGCCAGCTGTGAGCACAGCCAGATACAGCACAAACTATCATATCTATCCCAGCTGTGAGCACAGTCAGATACAGCACAATTATCATATTTATCCCAGCTGTGAGCACAGTCAGATACAGCTCAATTATCATATCTATCCCAGCTGTGAGCACAGCCAGATACAGCACAATTATCATATCTATCCCAGCTGTGAGCACAGCCAGATACAGCACAAACTATCATATCTATCCCAGCTGTGAGCACAGCCAGATACAGCACAATTATCATATATCTATCCCAGCTGTGAGCACAGCCAGATACAGCACAATTATCGTATCTATCCCAGCTGTGAGCACAGCCAGATACAGCACAATTATCGTATCTATCCCAGCTGTGAGCACAGCCAGATACAGCTCAATTATCATATCTATCCCAGCTGTGAGTACAGCTATCATATCTATCCCAGCTGTGAGTACAAACGATCAAACTCGGATGAACACATTTAATCTCTTCTGTGGAGAGATCTGTTTACTCTGCACGTGCTCTCTATTGTCTCCTAAACAATACAGGAAATCACATTTTTGTGTGTTGGGCACCCGTTGCTGAAGGACCTGAGAAGTTATGGTCCCAAAAAAGACTTAAACTTCATTGTAATACAGAAGAATCCCTCTATAAATCATACCTTTATAACACAATGGAATCCCTCTATAAATCATCCTTTTATAACAATATACAGTGGAATTCCTCTATAAATCATCCTTTTATAACAAAATACAGTGGAATCCCTTCAAAATACCCAATTCTTCTTTTGCATTCACTACTTGATAGCCTGTGTCCATTGGGTACTGAACATTTTCACGTCGCAAGCACAATTCCAGTATAGGAAAGCATCGACGGTAGAGTTGGGCCGGGATTCGTTCACCCTCTTAGCCAAGATATCATTCACTGACATCGTGAATCCCTCATCCAAATTGGAGTCTCTTCACACGTTTTAAGATCACCGGGGACTAGAAGTTTGTTCTTGAGCTGAACAGAACTTTAGTGCTGATTTTCTTTTGTTTTCCCATTCCATGTGGCGATGTGCTGCCCTCTCATTGTATTTCATATGTTCTCTTTTCCACTCTCCCTATTTGTCCTGATCTTTTCAACTCTACATATTTGTTTTGATGTTTTCCACTCTCCCTAGTTGTCTTATCTTTTCCACTCTCCATATTTATCTTGACATCTACCCATTTTGTCACAGCTGCATTGGCCACCCCTCCAATGCTCGAGCCGTCTTGCTTCGCTGCGTATAAGCAGTGATGCTGCATGTATTATCACAGAGGTGTCGCTTGTCTTCCTTCAGTCAATTCTCATTCTATCTGCAGCCTCCACATTAACGGACATAATCCCAAAAGTGTTTAACAGAAGCAGCATTGGCCGCTGTACTTCTGTTTCCTGGGTGCACCACGAGGAGGTACATTTGGGATCTTGGTTTTCTGCTAACCATGGGTATGCCGAAGGTAATGTGGAAACCACCCCCCCCCCCCAATATTGGATTCTGTATTGTTTATAATGCACATAGCAAACTGACAACATCAAGGAATCGTCTTGGTTGGTTGATTCCTCATTAGAAACCAGCATCATGGCACACGGGGCATTCCCATAAGTGCTCCTCTCTCCATTCCAGTATCCATTCCAAAAGTATGCAGACCCACAGTCCCAGTCAAATATTGAATATGTGATATTTGTAACTTTTCAGAGAGGACACACTTTCTTCCCTCACCCCTGGTTTGTCTGGGATTATTTTTCTACACTCATCCGAATGGTCGAGGACAGGTTCTTGTAGGGCTATTTGTTATATCTCCAGTGTGAGATCCCCCTACGATCCAGATTGAGTTATGGGTCTTATTACTATTATTTGTTATATCTCCAGTGTGGCACCCCTCATATCTTGATGTCTCCAGTGTGATACCCCTTATATCCTGATGTCTCCAGTATGAGATCCCCCTATGATACTGATGTCTCCAGTGTGAGATCCCCCTATGATACTGATGTCTCCAGTATGAGATCCCCCTATGATACTGATGTCTCCAGTGTGAGATCCCCCTATGATAATGATGTCTCCAGTGTGATACCCCTTATATCCTGATGTCTCCAGTATGAGATCCCCCTATGATACTGATGTCTCCAGTATGAGATCCCCCTATGATACTGATGTCTCCAGTGTGAGATCCCCCTATGATAATGATGTCTCCAGTGTGATACCCCTTATATCCTGATGTCTCCAGTATGAGATCCCCCTATGATAATGATGTCTCCAGTGTGAGATCCCCCTATGATACTGATAAACCAGAGTATTTTCTCTACTAGGTGACAGGTAGGGCTAAACCGGAGTATTTTCTCTACTAGGTGACAGGTAGGGCTAAACCGGAGTATTTTCTCTACTAGGTGACAGGTAGGGCTAAACCGGAGTATTTTCTCTACTAGGTGACAGGTAGGGCTAAACCAATGTCGCACAACCATTTTTTTAAACTTCTGGTCCCATTTTGGGACAAATTTCCTTCAGCGGCCCACCTGCTTCTTAAAAAACAAAAAAAAACAAGGCACATTAGGCTTAATATCTATAAATCTTGTTTATCCACAATTAATTAGTTACCTTTCAGTGCCCATTCTGGTATGTCAATCTCAAAATTTCTGTTTCCCCTTCCCCCCCCCCCCCCCAACAATGTCTTTAAAACAGTTTGAATAGAGTGAAAAAAATCAATATAGTGTTCACATTCATTCCCATCGCTTCCGATGCCCTTGCATACTGGATGGGTCATTTATTTCCTGATGAACGCTAACATCCGACAATATGTTCATGTCAGTGACACTTCAATCTGATATTATAAATAACTATGTCACTCACAGCATCTATATAGGCCTCTGCTCCTGTTGGTCTTGACAGTGGTCAGTACATAACTATAGACATTAATACCCTTATGGCTGTCTCTATACAATCATCACCAAGTGTCTTCGCTGCATGAAAGGTTGGAAGAAACTGACCTCAAACAAACTTTCCTCTTGCGAATACTGATGCAACGTATCTTGTCCATCTTGTGATGGTCCCACCAGACTTGTATCTGCCTATTACTCATTTCCCCTCAACTCTACTTTCAAGTAAGGTTTTCAACAAGGTTCACAGCTGAAGGAGTCTTTTAATATGTTCAAAATATGTAATTTGTTTGATTTGTGTTTCTTTTAGTAGTTCTTTTATCATATGAAGTAATAGATCTTCTTTGTTAATTTTCTTCTCCTCCCATGAAGTTCTCCCTATTCTTCTACATACCCACATCTCAAAGGCCCCAATTCAGTCTTCTAATTGTTTGTTCATTATTAATGCTTCTGAACCCTACATTTATGTAGAATAGATGTATATATTAATAAACACAAAATAAACATTAAACATATATCAAGAAACATAAAAAGAAACAGATCCTGTAAATTCAAAGAAAAAAATGACATGAAATGAAGAGTAAATTATGACTAACATGTTAACCCGGACCGGGCAATATAAATATACGTAGACATACAGCACACGCACTAGAAGTTATCACACAAATGTAAATTTATCATTCAGTTTTGAACCGCACATCTCGCAGTGCGTGTTCTCAGGACTGTTTTCAAACGTGCAGCTTGTACATGATTTTTTTGTTTCTCCAATTATCGGTTGGTTAAAATCTGGCCCAAGACGACTGTGACAACAGGAGACACATATCGTGGTGGAGGCCATGTTTTGTGTGGTGCACGTTTGACATTTCCACGGCGTCAAGGTCATATCCATGCTCCGAGCTGCTCTCATCATATTAACTTGTTGAGACAGAGGTGAGATTGTCTCACCGACCTTCAAAGAGTTGGTTTTACCAAGTGCAAGTCGCTCTCGCCGTAAGACTGGCTCTGTGCTATATGTCGGGGGTAAAGTAGAATATCCAGGAGCGGACACCGTTTGCCGATTTAAAATAACATCGTTATGAATGTGAGCTACATTTGTGGGTTGTGTTGATATGATATGTGGAGATGCCACACTCATCTTAGTACACAGATTATTCTCATCCTGAAGTGATTTTGGTTTCAGAGCTCTGGAAGGTATCGGAGGGGGGACATTCGAAAGAGGATTTTTAATCTGCATGCCTAAGCCAATACTGTCTGTTACGATGTTTGGTGGGTGATATATTGTTTGTTGGTGATTGTGTATGTCACTTATAAAAGAGTTGTTGCTGTGGATACTATCTGGATTGATTGTGCGATATCCGTAATCATAAGATGGTTGCTGGAAGCTGGTGACATGCCTGTTAGTTACGACTGGCTGATTAACAATTGAACCAAATTTAGAACTGTGTGAGAAAGACTTCGATGTGGTGGACAAATCTTGCTCGACACCTTCATCTAAGGAAGGTGCAGGCTTGAAGTGAGTTTGTGCAATGACATGTCCTGCATTTAATCCATTGACAAAGTAAGGAGTTGGTGTATTATTTGATGGGTTTCGACTAGGAATATTCTTATTGTCATTATAGATGGCAATCTGTTTCCAGTTATCTGTGACTTGTTGTTGCCTAGGAGGATCCTGTAATTTAACCAGCTTCATACTCTCCCAAATGTGATCCTCAGATGTGCCCTCTGGGAGTTCAGGCAGAATTTCATCTGCCGGAGCATCAATATATGTAAATGCTTGTGGCATCATCACCGCTGAAGGAGTTAACGAAGATCGATTTAAAACTGAAGGGTAGAAATCTAATGTCTGATTGGATGATTTTGGGGGGAAGATCATATCTGTTTCAAATTTATCCAAAACTGTATTTTTAGCATTATCGTATACTCCATATTCTGGCTCGTAGCGCACATTCTGTCTCTTGTTTGAACTATCAATGAATACTTCCCTGTTAATGATTGGCTCCCGCTTGGGTACTGCTGGAGGTAAGTTGTCGTGAGACCCTGACATGTTCATAATCATGCCATTTGTTTTGTTCCAATCCCATAAAGGTTTATCCTGTGAATATTCATCACGCAGAATGTTTGATATGGCATCACTTAGACTCATAGACAGGCCTTTAACTTTGTTGTAGTGTTCAGCTATAGTCTCGCACTCCACCTGACCAACTCTGCAGTCAAATGCCAACAGTAACAACATGCTTTTATTCATGGGACCCTTGAAGACCATACTGCAGCTCTCTGGGAGTACCATATAGCCAGCATGTTCAAAGATAGACTCGCAGTCAGGGATCACAGATCTGACTCTGGTCCTGTAGAAACCACCATACATCTGTTGAAGAAAAAAGTAAATTATCAAACATGAATCAACTGTGTCACAGTCAAGCCCTTGGCTTTCATAAGAAAATAGAACATGGAACATAGAAGACAAATGATCTATGGTATATTCCTACCAACACTGTGTTACCAGTGCCAAACCTGGTCTCTCTCATTTTCACATTACAGATAGTGACATGTAAGATGAAATGCTTGAGGAAAGCTGCCGGGGTCACCAGGCTTGATAGATTGCGAAATGAATATATCAGGGAAACAATAGGTATAATATCTTGTACAGATTACATAGAGAGAGAACACACAGATCACGTGGTTTGGCCACATTATGAGAATGCATCATGAGAAGTTGCCCGTGCAAGCATATAACCAAATGAGATCACGGTACAAGGCCAGAGGAAGACCACGGAAAAGATGGATAGAAAACATCAGGGAATCCTTAACAGACATGGTCATAGCACAGCCGAGGCCACACATCTGGCTTTAGAACGCAAGCTCGAGCTGCAATCACCCCTATGCTTAACGGCAAGAGTTGATCACAAACCACCTGGGGAAAGACAATAGAACATGGACAATATCTCTCTAGGCAACTTTGTCCCTAGATTTTTCTCTCTGTATTTCCATCAATCAAGTCCTTGTATAAACACCCTAGAAAGCATAGGACACTGAAAAGGATTTTCCATTTGTCTAAATCCTGGGATATGTTTTCAGCCTCAGTCCATGCAATTCCCATTTCTGTCAAATCCTTCATTGTTTATTTTATACATGTGTTGCTAAGTTATTCCCTATTATCCTTTTCACGGTGGGTTCCATGAAATTGAACGTCTTGCTATATATTTTACTGATTTTCTGAGCATGTACCCAAAGCATCTCTGTTTTCTCTCTTTAATAAAGTAAAGTTAATCCGTATCATTTATTAATGCCGTAGGGGTGTTAGATTCTAGCAATCTCACATTTAGTGACTCTGCTATATGAGGATGGTAGCCATCTCCTCTCCCTCACAGTCTTTACTTCCCGGATTAAACCAGTACCCAATTAGGGCTGGGTTTAAGTGGGAGCCGTTGCGATCTGAAAAACATTTGTGCCTCAACTGGGGAATGAACCCAGGATCACTCATTGGCGAAGCCAGTGCTCTATGCAGCTTCCTGATTTTATGTGAGGCTCTCAAAACAATGGCAGCTGCACATCTAGAACGATGATGATTTCTTGAACTCTTTAACCAACTGACCCGGTCAGTAGTTGACTACGGCCTGTTGCTCCTAATGCTGTCAACACACAATGCCAGCTGTCTCAGGGTGAACTAGAGATACCCCTATTGTGGTAATAAGATACATGCTAGGCCTAGTATCCATCTAATCAGGATATTTGTTGGCCCAGGACAAGACATACATGTGAGTCATCAGAGGCAATAATCACCCATTCTACAGAAACATCACCCACTCCACAGAAACATCATCCACTCCACAGAAACATCACCCACCCCACAGAAACATAATCCACTCCACAGAAACATCATCTACTCCACAGAAACATCATCCACTCTACAGAAACATCACAGATCGCAAGAATTTTAGACGAAATAGGGTAATGTCATGGATAGTGCAAGCAGAAGCAACTATTGCACTGATTATATTGCATAAGTTATCGTTTAGTCGGAGAAGAGGAGTGGATAAACACTGGGGAGGAAACATGGAAAACTATAAGCATATCATTATTACTCTGGGCAGGCAGTGGCAGAACATGGTAGGATGGGAACACAAAAATGGAACTTGAAATACAACAGTTGCTCTGTGTTAACGCCACAGATGATGATGTCATTATATTCACTGATGGTTCTGTAATTCCTGGTAAAAAGTCAGAGTGGAGCTTTAATACAGCCAGAGCTGAGGGTAGACATGTACAGGAACAGAATGGGGCTTACAGGGCAACAACCTCCAGCACGAGAATGGACATTGAGACAGTTACTGGGCACTAAAATGCATTTCTGGCACAAAAAACGTTGTGAGTTATGCTAAGGAATTCCCTACTGCACCGTATCAAATAGGAAGTGAAATTACCACAAAACAACCCCCCCCCGCCCCCCCCACTCTTAAAACAAGAAAAACTACTTCCTAGGTTTTTCATTTTCTTAGTTAATTGTCCATGATGACATAATCAGCTGACCATGACACAGATTCTGTCTGACCCAGATACATCTGAGCTACATCAGATATCTCAAATCTTTTCACTGTCAAAAATAGTTGAGGAAGGAAAAGGGAGAGGTCAAAGGAAAGTTTGGATTGATAATATTAAAGACTTGTCAGAATGAAGATTCTCCACTCATACAAAGTTTGGATTGATAATATTAAAGACTTGTCAGAATGAAGATTCTCCACTCATACAAAGTTTGGATTGATAATATTAAAGACTTGTCTGAATGAAGATTCTCCACTCATACAAAGTTTGGATTGATAATATTAAAGACTCGTCTGAATGAAGATTCTCCACTCATACAAAGTTTGGATTGATAATATTAAAGACTCGTCTGAATGAAGATTCTCCACTCATACAAAGTTTGGATTGATAATATTAAAGACTCGTCTGAATGAAGATTCTCCACTCATACAAAGTTTGGATTGATAATATTAAAGACTCGTCTGAATGAAGATTCTCCACTCATACAAAGTTTGGATTGATAATATTAAAGACTCGTCAGAATGAAGATTCTCCACTCATACAAAATTTGAGAACAGAAAGATTTAGTGGTATTTAATTTTTTCCAAAGTGGTACCCCTACTATTCTGAGCAGTTATTGAATTGATGCTGATCAAAGATGACTCATAAGATTAAAAAGTAGTTTTCCCTTTTCCACTGTCATTGAGACATATTGGGGAACACGATGTTAGGAACTTATTTTTTTCAATGACTAACCACATAATAACAAGCCACATAACCCACCAGGGTCATAGGTGTTCCACACAGGAGACATCAACACAAAAAGTCCTCCAAACAATTCTATCTTCAGCCATTCAGAGGAGTGTAGAAAAATCATGCCCATAAAATAATGTTAGAAAGTGAGTTGTGTCTCGTTACATGTTCAAACCAAACAAGTTTTTGCTGTTTCACCAGTGCCAAAATTTGCGCTTGATAGCCTGCACGTTTGTTTATTTGCTGCCAGATGAATATATTTGTCTTATAACTAATTCTTAAAAAATATCTATAGCACTAGTTTTCAAAAGCCTGGATCTTTCTTTCCGTGTCTGCATTGAGTCTCCAACTTTCACATCTGTATAAGTCTACTTAACACTAATGATCTGTATTGGTTGATCTTTACTGTAATACTGATCTTTATTTTCCAAATGATATTTAACCTTGCCATGGCGATCAACTGTATACCTAGGAATGAAATGGCAAGTGTAAATCCTGTTGCCTTTACTTTCCCAGAAGATCTGGTACCCATTTCTTTAGGCTAGGTAAGTCTAGGAGATGTTGATGATTTTAAAACATTTCCAGTTGAACTGGATTGAGTGCACATTTCAAACCACTCCCAATATGCGGAGGGAAGGTGAGGGTCACATTTCATACTAGAGAAAATAACTAATTCAGTGATCTTAATTACGGTGGCCATATGCTCAGATTTACCTAAAGATAAGGTTCACATGGTGCTGAGGATTGACTTAATTGTTTAAGCTTTACCTATATGTGCAGTCAACCCAACAGAGTTGTACAAAACCTGCTGAGTATCAGTCAATTTACATAACTCTATGGCCACTTCATGAGACAGGCAGGTTTGGAGAACATAGTCACAACAGGCAAAATTGAAGGCAACAGAGACAGAGGACGACAACGTGAGAAAATATTAGACAGTTTAACAACCTGGCACGGCAGGGAAACAACAACGACTTTAATACATAATATTTGTGGACAGAGAGCTGGGGAGAGCCATGACCGCCTATGCCAGCCGGCATGGCACCTGATGATGATGATGGCTATAGCAACAATCCTTTTTTTTGTGCATGTTTGTTCTTAAGTTCCCCCTGGATCTCTCCCGTAACAGAATAATGTTCCTAATAGATTTCCAGCAGAATGTAGTTCAGAGAAAGTATCTTGTGCCGACGTTCGATTTGTGCCAAAGGCCAACACATCTGACTTTAGCAGTGGTATCTAATACTTCAGTGTTTATATCATCAATTTTACTGAATGATGGATGTCCTTGGCCATATTTCTAGTAGGCCAGCCATAAATTACAATCTGTTTTATAAGAATTATGCATACTGCACGCTAACTACCAATATAAAGACTAGCCATGGTCAAGTTTGTGTGACTTGTTGACGCTGCCTGCGTCACTATTGACTTGAAGACAAGTTGTTGTCCAATTTCAAACCTGTAAGCTCGTTAACACAAGCTGATCTTGTTGATGTCTAATTGCTGCAGAGTTGAATCTACTCTTGGCAGCTCAATGTCATTCTTTAAAAAAAATAGGTCTTCTCAATGACTAAATGGTCTATACAGTGAGAAAGTGACTGAAAGGTGTCTGTAAACGTTTTTCCTGGCAGTTCAGAAGGAAGGACAGTTCATAAGGAGGTGTTTAGCTGTCTCATTGTGATGAGAGCAGCGTGGGTAGTTACTAAATGTCAATATGATTTAATGGGCTGTCGACTTTGTCATGTCCTGTTCAAAACAAAAATAAGGGAATTAATTTCTTATGCAGTCTGATCATGTTGTCATTGTCTTGTGGTTGTGTCATTTAGCCAATATACTGGTTCCGAAACTTTCAAAATGCTGCAGTCGACTTTTGGAGAGCCTTGTCTAAGTAAATCTACAACGTTTGAATAGTATTCCTGTTTCAAAAGTAACTGCAAATCCTGTTGAGATGACTGTGTCAAACTCAAGTCCAATGTGAAGACAATGTTGATTGTGTTCTTCAACATTGATGAATATTTCCCAAGAGTGTATTGTAATACACTCACTGGGTCTGGAAGTATATAAAATTTCTGAAAATCTACAGGGGTGTCTAGGTATACAGTCAGGGGTGTCTGAGAGTATACAGGGGGTCTGGGATATATTGTCAGAGTGTCTAGAAGTATACATAAAGTAAAAGGTCAGCCAATATAAGGCTTCAAAAGTTTGTGCAAGAAACAATCAGTCAAGAATAAAGTATGATCACATAACCTCAAAAATTCAGGACAGATACTCGTGAAATCTGAGACTCATTATTATGAAATATGAGACTCATTATTATGAAATCTGAGGTGCATTATTATGAAATATGAGACTCATCATTATGAAATATGAGACTCATCATTATGAAATCTGAGGTGCAGTATTATGAAATATGAGACATCATTATGAAATCTGAAACTTATTATGAAATTTGAGACTCATTATTATGAAATATGAGACTTATTATACCTATATAAATTATTTCATATGGCATTACTCCAGGTATTTTTATAACTAGACACTGCAAATATTAAAGCTGTCTCTATAACATAGATGGTCCCCTACCTTAATTTCCTTGAACTCTGGTTTCCAAGGTTGATCTACCAGAAGAATAAAGTATTTTTCCAAGCTCTTAAATGCTCTGGCCACTGGCAGGACATCAGAGTTCTCATATGCTCGCAGTTTTAATGCTGACTTCAGATTATTCAACACGCAGATATTCTCAAACAGGTCCTTGGAAGTAGCCTGAAATGTTAGTGTTAGAGATGTTTACAAGTTGGGAACCTCTGTTGTGTAGTGTCTTAAGTTCTGCTGACCAGGTGATCCAAGTTATCATTTGTGGGCAACAAAATAATTACTGTGGATCGCCCAAGCCATCAGAGAATGGGTACCAGGGCTCATGCTCTGGGAGTGTTGAGGAATATCATCACTATTGAGCAAGTGCTGAAGGCGACACGAGTCAGACAGTTTTTGGTCAACCACTGACAATGTACCCGAGCACTGTCTGATCACTGTGCCCTATAATACTGGTTCATAATTCTATTTCTGTTATTGTTTTATGTTTACAAAACATACCAAATCCATGTTCTTTCTTTTCTTCTTATATGATCATTCTCAAACTCCTGCTGCTCAGGATGCAGTTCAGAAAATGCAATGCGGTGTGTCATAGTTTACAGCTTGACTGTAATATCTGTTCAACAAATCCAACATTTGAGATACAACTACACAGCACTTCCCTGGATTATTGGATTGAAAAATTATTGGTTGCCAGAACACAAATTGAAAAACTATTAGTTGCCAGAACACACATTGAGAAAAATTATTGGTTGCCAGAACACAAATTGAAAAACTATTGGTTGCCAGAACACACATTGAAAAACTATTGGTTGCCAGAACACACATTGAAAAACTATTGGTTGCCAGAACACACATTGAAAAACTATTGGTTGCCAGAACACACATTGAAAAACTATTGGTTGCCAGAACACACATTGAGAAAAACTATTGGTTGCCAGAACATGAATTGAAAAACTATTGGTTGCCAGAACACACATTGAAAAACTATTGGTTGCCAGAACACACATTGAGAAAAATTATTGGTTGCCAGAACACAAATTGAAAAACTATTGGTTGACAGCAAACACATTGAGAAAAATTATTGGTTGCCAGAACACAAATTTTACCTAATGGTCATAAACATTTTAAATATATTTAAAGTATATGGCTATACTAAGCTAAGCATAGCTAAGCTAAAAATCAAACATAAAAAACATCAAAAGATCATCTACCACAGAAAAGTCGATACAAAACGTCTAATAGAAAGTAATTTACAAGAAGAATACAACATCAACAATCAATACACCGCCTTAGATAAGCCATCTGAATTAGTAAATCCCATAACATCCATAGAAACGAAATGGGAGAATTTTAGAAATACTGCAATAAATGTGGCTTTGGATACAGCCGGTCTCATACAAAACAATAAGAAGAGATGGATAAGCGAGAACACTTGGTCAAAAATCCATAACCGTAAAGAGGTGAAGCAAAAAATATTTGCTGCAAAAACCACTCAAGACGAGGAACAAAACACTCACATATGCACTTTTAGACAAAGAAGTTAAAGCAAGCGCTAGAAAGGACAGGCAGAATTATATAAACAACTTATCATTGGAAGCTGAATCAGCCTCACAACACAACAACAGCAAGATACTACACCACATAACCAAACAACTGTGCAATCAGCCACTTATCCCAAACGCATCTATTAAAGACAAAAATGGCAAAGTTCTAACAACAACTGAACAACAAAAGCAAAGATGGGCCGAACATTTCCAAGATCTTCTTAACAGACCACCACCCCAATCTACTCCAAATCTAGAGGAAGAGGAGACCATGCCACCATTAGAAGCTTCGATAGAAAATTTCACCCTTGAAGAGGTAAAACAAACCATTACGAAATTAAAAAACAATAAAGCAGCAGGTCAAGATGACATCACAAGTGAAATGTTAAAAGCAGCAAATGATAATACCTTGTCATTGTTACCCCGGTACTTAATATTTTCAATATGATTTGGAAAAACGAATGCCCACCCCAACAATGGAAAAATGGCATCATTATCAAACTACCAAAAAAAGGAGATCTAACAAACTGTGATAACAGGGAGGGGAATCACACTGCTATCCGTACCTGGTAAAATTCTTTGTAATATGATGCTTGCAAGATTAAACTCATCCTTAGACAAGAAGAAGACTTAGAGAAGAGCAGACAGGTTTTAGACCAGATCGTTCCTGCCTTGACCATATATTCACTCTTAGAACAATAATAGAAGAATGTCTAGAATTTAGATCTAATCTCATAATAAACTTCGTTGATTTTCAAAAAGCCTTCGACAGCATCCACCGACCATCGCTTTGGGAAATTAAAAAAATATACAGATTCCAAAATAAATATATAAATGTGATAAAATCATTCTATACCAACTCAAAATGCTGCGTTAAAACAGAAAAAGGCAATTCAGAATGGTTCCCTGTGATTACTGGTGTTAAACAAGGCTGCCCTATGTCACCATTACTATTCAATATTGCAATTGACTGGGCTATGAGAAAAAGTACATCCAACACAAATTTAGGAATCAAATGGATAAATAAAACAACATTAGAAGACCTGGATTTTGTCGATGATCTTGCACTATTGAGTGAAAACCATCAAGATGCACAAACAAAAACTGATAGTTTAAACTCATTGCAGGTCAAATAGGTCTCCAAATCAATTCAGCAAAAACAAAAATTATGGACTTCACCAATTCACCTAACGAAATTACTTTAAATGGACAACAACTTGAAAAAGTACAGAAATTCTCCTACCTAGGAAGCAAACACTCGACGGTGATGTCATGCCAGAAATTACAACTCGCATTGCCCTAGCATCAAGTGCATTTAACAGACTGTCTAATATCTGGAAGTCAAAGTCAATCAGCACACGCACGAAAATGCGCTTATTTAATTCCTGCATTATTCCAGTGCTATCATATGGATGTGAGAGCTGGAAAAGCTCTTTATCTTCAGAAAAGAAATTACTGAGTTTCGAGAACAAATGTCTTCGTAGGATAACTAACACCCATTGGAGTGAATTCAAATCAAATGATAAAATCAGAGAACAGACACATCAAAATTTCCTCACAGATGTTATCAGAAACAGAAAACGCTGTTGGTCCTACATCGGGCATGTCCTACGCGCAGACACCAACAGAATACACCACCAATCACTTGAATGGATACCTACAGGCAAAAGAGCAAGGGGTAGACCAAAAGAAACACTCAAAAGAACAATACTTATAGAAAGTAAAACAACCAATATTCATACTATTCAAGAACTGCACAGAATAGCTTTGAACAGACAGAATTGGAGAGATCTGACCTATGTGTTAACTTCAGCGCAAAAGGAAAATGAATGAATATGGCTATATTCACCTTGACAGACTGTCTGAAGCAAGCCTGTACCATACAGAGTTAATCAGGCATGAGACCAACATGTTTTTTCATGGCTAAACCTATCAACCCATGAACAATTTAGTTTGCTGCAGAATAAGCAATGGAAAATTTCACCTAGTGGATTGTACATCTGAACCTTTATTCTTCTGTTCGACTCAGTATTTAATTCTCATTTGTCTTAGCATCACTACGAAGGATTGTTCTCCATGTGACTCAATCTTCTGCCAGCTGTTACAGGCGATGACAGATGAATTCATTGATGACTTGCATAGATCTTTGCATAGTAAATTTGCTTATACTATTCTTCAAATATCCTGTGATGTAATGCTCATCATTACATCTAATGTATAATGGACAGTGAAAAAAAAATCAAGAAGTTTTCTGCGCTCATGTTAGATTATCAGGCCTCTCGTTAGGACAAAGACCTTCTTCCTCAGGTCGGAGCACCTGTCCTGCGCATAAATTTTATCTCACATCTGTATCCTCTGGCCAGACCCAGTCTCTGCTCTTTGTATTTTGGGCAGACCTGAAGTATGTGTTGGGGATTTGGGTTCTGGATCCATATGGATATTCATCTGTGTATGAGACCCTCAGTCTGTAAAGGTGACCAAACAGTCTGCAATGTCCTGTTATAAGGCGAAATAGTGTGGTCTGCTGGTATCTTTGGAGGCGATGTATTGCATCAGGCTTGTCTTCTACTTTCATTTGTTTCTTTAACTGTCATGTGTATGTGTTATTGATTATTGTTTTTTGCTTCTCTGTAGGACAGCGGCTGTCTGGTTCCATTTCACAACCTGCTCTGACAGAGCATCTGCTTTCTCATTTCCCAAAATTCTATATCGTGACGGTATCCACTGAAGGTTATTGGATATGTCTTAGCTCTTGTCTGATGCTGTGCAGACGGCTTTTAATTCTGCTGCTCTAGATTGATTCTAGTAGGAATCTGAAATCTGTGAATATCACTATCTTCTGACACTCTTGCTTGTCCATCACTGCCTGGCTTTATATGTTAAGAAAAATTATAACATCCAGTCAGAACTATTCATAAAGAGCTAAGGATGCACATGAATGCCTTGAATGAAGTAACTGTCTAACCATTTGTTTTCAGAATGACTAACTTAACCATTCCTGAATACTATGTCTATATAAACAATTCACCAGTGTGGCAACCGAGACCTGGGCTTCTAGTTCAAGATGAATAAAGAATAGGGCCACTGTCTTCTTTCCCGGCATTTCGAAGAAGACGAAGAAAATTAAGAAAGTTGGAGGATTGAGTGACAACCTGTCACTTTTGAAAACAAATTTAATTTTCACAATTTGTATCAATTTCAAAATAAAAGAAACCACAGGAACAAGCTTACAAACAGCGCACAAGAAGGCCATCTCCAGAGAACTCTTCCACCCCTGACGCTGCAAGGCAAACAAGGGACACAGCGTATAGATAGATAGATAGATAGATAGATAGATAGATAGATAGATAGATAGATAGATAGATAGATAGATAGATAGATAGATAGACAGACAGATATACAGATAGATAGATAGATAGATAGATAGATAGATAGATAGATAGATAGATAGATAGATATATAGATAGATAGATAGAGATAGATTGATAGATAGATAGATAGATAGATAGATAGATAGATAGATAGATAGATAGATAGATAGATAGATAGATAGATAGATAGATAGACAGACAGATATAGATAGATAGATAGATAGATAGATAGATAGATAGATAGATAGATAGATAGATAGATAGATAGATAGATAGATAGATAGATAGATAGATAGATAGATAGATAGACAGATAGTATCAATTTCTTACTTTTGTCTTCTATCAAATAATCTACATGGATGTCACAGAGATGCAGGCCAGCGAACATTGCAGCTTTTGCTGTTTTGTGGCAGAGTCCATGGTGACAGGGAACACCAGTTGTGGCATCACTGCAGATAGGTCAACAAATGTGACACAAGAATGATGACATAGTCGACTCAGAAGTACGACAGTGAATTGAAAAAGTTTTGCCTCCGGAGCCATAACACTGATAGCAGCGCTCCGAGCCACATGACACCGATGTGAGAATAATCTCTAAGGAAATGTGCAATAAGTCCCACCATTCTTTTCTTAGCATGAACTTTTCTATCTTGCGCAGCATGCTTTGAGAGTATTACCAAGTGTGTTGATGTATCAGTTATCAATCAATATATAGACAATCCATGCCTGTTGACAGACTGGAAGACTGTCACAGGCTAGGGAAGCCCACCTGAATCCCAGACATGCTAAAAAATGAATGTGGTAGTAGATATGCATATATAGCACATCTTAAACCCTACCACAATGTATTCATGCTTATCAAATCAAATATAAAAAAAAACTGGCTGAGAACAAACACACAGAAACTAAGAAAATATTGGAATCCATAAGCAGATAATGATGATTAATTAATCCCTTTAGCCGTGAGCAGGCACCTCTTGGCACATGATGATGGTGAAGTAATCCCTTTAGCTGTAAGCAGGCACCTCTTGACACATGATGATGGTGAAGTAATCCCTTTAGTTGTAAACAGGCACCTCTTGACACATGATGATGATGAAGTAATCCCTTTAGATGTAAGCAGGCACCTCTTGACACATGATGATGATGAAGTAATCCCTTTAGCCATGAGCAGGCACCTCTTGACACATGATGATGATGAAGTAATCCCTTTAGCCATGAGCAGGCACCTCTTGACACATGATGATGATGAAGTAATCCCTTTAGCTGTCAGCTGGCACCTCTTGACACATGATGATGATGAAGTAATCCCTTAAGCTGTCAGCTGGCACCTCTTGACACATGATGATGATGAAGTGATCCCTTTAGCTGTGAGCAGGCACCTCTTGACACATGATGATGATGAAGTAATCTCTTTAGCTGTGAGCAGGCACCTCTTGACAGTACATAGTCTTTCTGACAAAAGCACAGGTTCTTCTCCATAACTGAGGTGACACCGGAACCTGTATAGGTTTGTTGTCTCACAGGCTTGGGGATGGGGGTATGGATGCATGTTTAGTCATCGCAGAGAGTCATTTCAGTCCAGCAGTAACTTATGGATCATCACGTACTGCCAGGAGTATAGCATACACGTCTGAGCAAAACACTTCGTCATTCTTCGGACAGATCTCTGTTGATTCATCTGCAGTGCGGGGTGCACAGGGTGCATTGCTCTCGGCGGACCCAGAGTTAGCAGATAACCAAGATCCCAAAAGTGCCTCCTCGTGGTTCACCCTGGAAACAGAAATACTGCTGCTCGTGCTGATTCTATTTAAAACTTTTGGGAATCATGTCTGTGAAATGTGGAGGTAGCAGATGGAAAGAGATTTGACTGCAGAAAGATAAACAATATCTTCGACACATCTGCGTCACAACATGCAGCATTGGAGGGGCGGCCAATGCAGATGCTACAAAGTGGGCAGATGTTATGAGAAATATTTAGAATCGGTGCATCATTCACCCTAAAGATAGCATATTGAGTACACTGAGTAAATAGCGCTTGAAAGCAGTGTCATGTGCAAAGAGAATAAAAAAACATTTCAAGAAAATCTGAACAAAATTATTGTTTTTTCAAGACAAGCTACCAGTTACAGGTGGTCCAGCCATGAAATCTAGCAAGTAGTGTAAATAATACAAAATCAACATGACAATGGTATGTAGTGTTAATACTAGTGTGTAATCTTAACACAATTGAGCATGTAATGTTAACACAAGTTGGCATGTAATGTTAACACTAGTGTGTAATGTTAGCAATAGTATATAATGTTAAAAATGATGGTTTATCACCCACTATATTTTTGGACTGTAAATGCCAAACTAACGACAATGTCCAGGGTGGAAACAAACTTTAGACAGTGTCCAGTGTAGAAACAAACTAGTGACAGTGTCCAGTGTAGAAACAAACTAGTGACAGTGTCCAGTGTAGAAACAAACTAGTGACAGTGTCCAGGGTGGAAACAAACTAGTGACAGTGTCCAGGGTAGAAACAAACTAGTGACAGTGTCCAGGGTGGAAACAAACTAGTGACAATGTCCAGGGTAGAAACAAACTAGTGACAATGTCCAGGGTAGGCACAAACTAGTGACAGTGTCCAGGGTGGAAACAAACTAGTGACAGTGTCCAGGGTGGAAACAAACTAGTGACAGTGTCCAGGGTAGAAACAAACTAGTGACAGTGTCCAGGGTGGAAACAAACCAGTGACAGTGTCCAGGGTGGAAACAAACTAGTGACAGTGTCCAGGGTAGAAACAAACTAGTGACAGTGTCCAGGGTGGAAACAAACCAGTGACAGTGTCCAGGGTGGAAACAAACTAGTGACAGTGTCCAGGGTAGAAACAAACTAGTGACAGTGTCCAGGGTGGAAACAAACCAGTGACAGTGTCCAGGGTGGAAACAAACTAGTGACAGTGTCCAGGGTAGAAACAAACTAGTGATAGTGTCCAGGGTGGAAACAAACCAGTGACAGTGTCCAGGGTAGAAACAAACTAGTGAGTGTTCAGGGTAGAAACAAACTAGTGACAGTGTCCAGGGTAGGCACAAACTAGTGACAGTGTCCAGGGTGGAAACAAACTAGTGACAGTGTCCAGGGTGGAAACAAACTAGTGACAGTGTCCAGGGTGGAAACAAACCAGTGACAGTGTTCAGGGTGGAAACAAACTAGTGACAGTGTCCAGGGTGGAAACAAACTAGTGACAGTGTTCAGGGTGGAAACAAACTAGTGACAGTGTCCAGGGTAGAAACAAACTAGTGACAGTGTTCAGGGTGGAAACAAACTAGTGACAGTGTCCAGGGTGGAAACAAACTAGTGACAGTGTCCAGGGTGGAAACAAACTAGTGACAGTGTCCAGGGTAGAAACAAACTAGTGAGTGTTCAGGGTAGAAACAAACTAGTGAGTGTTCAGGGTAGAAACAAACTAGTGACAGTGTCCAGGGTAGAAACAAACTAGTGACAGTGTTCAGGGTAGAAACAAACTAGTGACAGTGTCCAGGGTGGAAACAAACTAGTGACAGTGTCCAGGGTAGAAACAAACTAGTGACAGTGTCCAGGGTGGAAACAAACTAGTGACAGTGTTCAGGGTAGAAACAAACTAGTGACAGTGTCCAGGGTGGAAACAAACTAGTGACAGTGTCCAGGGTGGAAACAAACTAGTGACAGTGTTCAGGGTGGAAACAAACTAGTGACAGTGTCCAGGGTAGAAACAAACTAGTGACAGTGTTCAGGGTGGAAACAAACTAGTGACAGTGTCCAGGGTGGAAACAAACTAGTGACAGTGTCCAGGGTGGAAACAAACTAGTGACAGTGTCCAGGGTAGAAACAAACTAGTGAGTGTTCAGGGTAGAAACAAACTAGTGAGTGTTCAGGGTAGAAACAAACTAGTGACAGTGTCCAGGGTAGAAACAAACTAGTGACAGTGTCCAGGGTGGAAACAAACTAGTGACAGTGTCCAGGGTGGAAACAAACTAGTGACAGTGTCCAGGGTAGAAACAAACTAGTGACAGTGTTCAGGGTAGAAACAAACTAGTGAGTGTTCAGGGTAGAAACAAACTAGTGACAGTGTCCAGGGTGGAAACAAACTAGTGACAGTGTCCAGGGTAGAAACAAACTAGTGACAGTGTCCAGGGTAGAAACAAACTAGTGACAGTGTCCAGGGTAGAAACAAACTAGTGACAGTGTCCAGGGTAGAAACAAACTAGTGACAGTGTCCAGGGTAGAAACAAACTAGTGACAGTGTCCAGGGTAGAAACAAACTAGTGACAGTGTCCAGGGTAGAAACAAACTAGTGACAGTGTCCAGGGTGGAAACAAACTAGTGACAGTGTCCAGGGTAGAAACAAACTAGTGAGTGTTCAGGGTAGAAACAAACTAGTGAGTGTCCAGGGTAGAAACAAACTAGTGACAGTGTCCAGGGTAGAAACAAACTAGTGAGTGTTCAGGGTAGAAACAAACTAGTGAGTGTTCAGGGTAGAAACAAACTAGTGAGTGTTCAGGGTAGAAACAAACTAGTGAGTGTTCAGGGTAGAAACAAACTAGTGACAGTGTCCAGGGTAGAAACAAACTAGTGACAGTGTCCAGGGTAGAAACAAACTAGTGACAGTGTCCAGGGTAGAAACAAACTAGTGACAGTGTCCAGGGTAGAAACAAACTAGTGACAGTGTCCAGGGTAGAAACAAACTAGTGACAGTGTCCAGGGTAGAAACAAACTAGTGACAGTGTCCAGGGTGGAAACAAACTAGTGACAGTGTCCAGGGTAGAAACAAACTAGTGAGTGTTCAGGGTAGAAACAAACTAGTGAGTGTTCAGGGTAGAAACAAACTAGTGACAGTGTCCAGGGTAGAAACAAACTAGTGACAGTGTCCAGGGTAGAAACAAACTAGTGACAGTGTCCAGGGTAGAAACAAACTAGTGACAGTGTCCAGGGTAGAAACAAACTAGTGAGTGTTCAGGGTAGAAACAAACTAGTGAGTGTTCAGGGTAGAAACAAACTAGTGAGTGTTCAGGGTAGAAACAAACTAGTGAGTGTTCAGGGTAGAAACAAACTAGTGAGTGTTCAGGGTAGAAACAAACTAGTGAGTGTTCAGGGTAGAAACAAACTAGTGAGTGTTCAGGGTAGAAACAAACTAGTGAGTGTTCAGGGTAGAAACAAACTAGTGAGTGTTCAGGGTAGAAACAAACTAGTGACAGTGTTCAGGGTAGAAACAAACTAGTGACAGTGTCCAGGGTAGAAACAAACTAGTGACAGTGTCCAGGGTAGAAACAAACTAGTGACAGTGTTCAGGGTAGAAACAAACTAGTGAGTGTTCAGGGTAGAAACAAACTAGTGAGTGTTCAGGGTAGAAACAAACTAGTGAGTGTTCAGGGTAGAAACAAACTAGTGAGTGTTCAGGGTAGAAACAAACTAGTGAGTGTTCAGGGTAGAAACAAACTAGTGAGTGTTCAGGGTAGAAACAAACTAGTGAGTGTTCAGGGTAGAAACAAACTAGTGAGTGTTCAGGGTAGAAACAAACTAGTGAGTGTTCAGGGTAGAAACAAACTAGTGAGTGTTCAGGGTAGAAACAAACTAGTGAGTGTTCAGGGTAGAAACAAACTAGTGAGTGTTCAGGGTAGAAACAAACTAGTGACAGTGTTCAGGGTAGAAACAAACTAGTGACAGTGTCCAGGGTAGAAACAAACTAGTGACAGTGTCCAGGGTAGAAACAAACTAGTGACAGTGTTCAGGGTAGAAACAAACTAGTGACAGTGTCCAGGGTAGAAACAAACTAGTGACAGTGTCCAGGGTAGAAACAAACTAGTGACAGTGTTCAGGGTAGAAACAAACTAGTGACAGTGTTCAGGGTAGAAACAAACTAGTGACAGTGTCCAGGGTAGAAACAAACTAGTGACAGTGTTCAGGGTAGAAACAAACTAGTGACAGTGTTCAGGGTAGAAACAAACTAGTGACAGTGTCCAGGGTAGAAACAAACTAGTGACAGTGTTCAGGGTGGAAACATACTAGTGACAGTGTCCAGGGTAGAAACAAACTAGTGACAGTGTTCAGGGTAGAAACAAACTAGTGACAGTGTTCAGGGTAGAAACAAACTAGTGACAGTGTTCAGGGTAGAAACAAACTAGTGACAGTGTCCAGGGTAGAAACAAACTAGTGACAGTGTTCAGGGTAGAAACAAACTAGTGACAGTGTCCAGGGTAGAAACAAACTAGTGACAGTGTCCAGGGTAGAAACAAACTAGTGACAGTGTCCAGGGTAGAAACAAACTAGTGACAGTGTCCAGGGTAGAAACAAACTAGTGACAGTGTCCAGGGTAGAAACAAACTAGTGACAGTGTCCAGGGTAGAAACAAACTAGTGACAGTGTCCAGGGTGGAAACAAACTAGTGACAGTGTCCAGGGTAGAAACAAACTAGTGAGTGTTCAGGGTAGAAACAAACTAGTGAGTGTTCAGGGTAGAAACAAACTAGTGAGTGTTCAGGGTAGAAACAAACTAGTGAGTGTTCAGGGTAGAAACAAACTAGTGACAGTGTCCAGGGTAGAAACAAACTAGTGACAGTGTCCAGGGTAGAAACAAACTAGTGAGTGTTCAGGGTAGAAACAAACTAGTGACAGTGTCCAGGGTAGAAACAAACTAGTGACAGTGTCCAGGGTAGAAACAAACTAGTGACAGTGTCCAGGGTAGAAACAAACTAGTGACAGTGTCCAGGGTAGAAACAAACTAGTGACAGTGTCCAGGGTAGAAACAAACTAGTGACAGTGTCCAGGGTAGAAACAAACTAGTGACAGTGTCCAGGGTGGAAACAAACTAGTGACAGTGTCCAGGGTAGAAACAAACTAGTGACAGTGTCCAGGGTAGAAACAAACTAGTGACAGTGTCCAGGGTAGAAACAAACTAGTGACAGTGTCCAGGGTAGAAACAAACTAGTGACAGTGTCCAGGGTAGAAACAAACTAGTGACAGTGTCCAGGGTGGAAACAAACTAGTGACAGTGTCCAGGGTGGAAACAAACTAGTGACAGTGTCCAGGGTGGAAACAAACTAGTGAGTGTTCAGGGTAGAAACAAACTAGTGACAGTGTTCAGGGTAGAAACAAACTAGTGACAGTGTCCAGGGTAGAAACAAACTAGTGAGTGTTCAGGGTAGAAACAAACTAGTGAGTGTTCAGGGTAGAAACAAACTAGTGAGTGTTCAGGGTAGAAACAAACTAGTGAGTGTTCAGGGTAGAAACAAACTAGTGAGTGTTCAGGGTGGAAACAAACTAGTGAGTGTTCAGGGTAGAAACAAACTAGTGACAGTGTTCAGGGTAGAAACAAACTAGTGACAGTGTTCAGGGTGGAAACAAACTAGTGACAGTGTCCAGGGTAGAAACAAACTAGTGAGTGTTCAGGGTAGAAACAAACTAGTGAGTGTTCAGGGTAGAAACAAACTAGTGACAGTGTTCAGGGTAGAAACAAACTAGTGACAGTGTTCAGGGTAGAAACAAACTAGTGACAGTGTCCAGGGTAGAAACAAACTAGTGACAGTGTCCAGGGTAGAAACAAACTAGTGACAGTGTTCAGGGTAGAAACAAACTAGTGACAGTGTTCAGGGTAGAAACAAACTAGTGACAGTGTCCAGGGTGGAAACAAACTAGTGACAGTGTCCAGGGTAGAAACAAACTAGTGAGTGTTCAGGGTAGAAACAAACTAGTGAGTGTTCAGGGTAGAAACAAACTAGTGAGTGTTCAGGGTAGAAACAAACTAGTGAGTGTTCAGGGTAGAAACAAACTAGTGAGTGTTCAGGGTAGAAACAAACTAGTGAGTGTTCAGGGTGGAAACAAACTAGTGAGTGTTCAGGGTAGAAACAAACTAGTGACAGTGTCCAGGGTAGAAACAAACTAGTGAGTGTTCAGGGTAGAAACAAACTAGTGACAGTGTCCAGGGTAGAAACAAACTAGTGACAGTGTCCAGGGTAGAAACAAACTAGTGACAGTGTCCAGGGTAGAAACAAACTAGTGACAGTGTCCAGGGTAGAAACAAACTAGTGACAGTGTCCAGGGTAGAAACAAACTAGTGACAGTGTCCAGGGTAGAAACAAACTAGTGACAGTGTCCAGGGTAGAAACAAACTAGTGACAGTGTCCAGGGTAGAAACAAACTAGTGACAGTGTCCAGGGTAGAAACAAACTAGTGACAGTGTCCAGGGTGGAAACAAACTAGTGACAGTGTCCAGGGTAGAAACAAACTAGTGACAGTGTCCAGGGTAGAAACAAACTAGTGACAGTGTCCAGGGTAGAAACAAACTAGTGACAGTGTCCAGGGTAGAAACAAACTAGTGACAGTGTCCAGGGTAGAAACAAACTAGTGACAGTGTCCAGGGTGGAAACAAACTAGTGACAGTGTCCAGGGTGGAAACAAACTAGTGACAGTGTCCAGGGTGGAAACAAACTAGTGACAGTGTCCAGGGTAGAAACAAACTAGTGAGTGTTCAGGGTAGAAACAAACTAGTGAGTGTTCAGGGTAGAAACAAACTAGTGAGTGTTCAGGGTAGAAACAAACTAGTGAGTGTTCAGGGTAGAAACAAACTAGTGACAGTGTCCAGGGTAGAAACAAACTAGTGACAGTGTCCAGGGTAGAAACAAACTAGTGAGTGTTCAGGGTAGAAACAAACTAGTGACAGTGTTCAGGGTAGAAACAAACTAGTGACAGTGTTCAGGGTAGAAACAAACTAGTGACAGTGTTCAGGGTAGAAACAAACTAGTGAGTGTTCAGGGTAGAAACAAACTAGTGACAGTGTTCAGGGTAGAAACAAACTAGTGACAGTGTTCAGGGTAGAAACAAACTAGTGACAGTGTCCAGGGTAGAAACAAACTAGTGACAGTGTTCAGGGTAGAAACAAACTAGTGAGTGTTCAGGGTAGAAACAAACTAGTGACAGTGTTCAGGGTAGAAACAAACTAGTGACAGTGTTCAGGGTAGAAACAAACTAGTGACAGTGTCCAGGGTAGAAACAAACTAGTGACAGTGTCCAGGGTAGAAACAAACTAGTGACAGTGTTCAGGGTAGAAACAAACTAGTGACAGTGTTCAGGGTAGAAACAAACTAGTGACAGTGTCCAGGGTGGAAACAAACTAGTGACAGTGTCCAGGGTAGAAACAAACTAGTGAGTGTTCAGGGTAGAAACAAACTAGTGACAGTGTTCAGGGTAGAAACAAACTAGTGACAGTGTTCAGGGTAGAAACAAACTAGTGACAGTGTTCAGGGTAGAAACAAACTAGTGACAGTGTCCAGGGTAGAAACAAACTAGTGACAGTGTCCAGGGTAGAAACAAACTAGTGACAGTGTCCAGGGTAGAAACAAACTAGTGAGTGTTCAGGGTAGAAACAAACTAGTGAGTGTTCAGGGTAGAAACAAACTAGTGACAGTGTTCAGGGTAGAAACAAACTAGTGACAGTGTCCAGGGTAGAAACAAACTAGTGAGTGTTCAGGGTAGAAACAAACTAGTGACAGTGTCCAGGGTAGAAACAAACTAGTGACAGTGTCCAGGGTAGAAACAAACTAGTGACAGTGTCCAGGGTAGAAACAAACTAGTGACAGTGTCCAGGGTAGAAACAAACTAGTGACAGTGTCCAGGGTGGAAACAAACTAGTGACAGTGTCCAGGGTAGAAACAAACTAGTGAGTGTTCAGGGTAGAAACAAACTAGTGAGTGTCCAGGGTAGAAACAAACTAGTGAGTGTTCAGGGTAGAAACAAACTAGTGAGTGTTCAGGGTAGAAACAAACTAGTGACAGTGTTCAGGGTAGAAACAAACTAGTGACAGTGTCCAGGGTAGAAACAAACTAGTGACAGTGTTCAGGGTAGAAACAAACTAGTGACAGTGTTCAGGGTAGAAACAAACTAGTGACAGTGTCCAGGGTAGAAACAAACTAGTGACAGTGTCCAGGGTGGAAACAAACTAGTGACAGTGTCCAGGGTGGAAACAAACCAGTGACAGTGTCCAGGGCGTAAACGGATAATTTAATAAAGAACCATCAAGGCAGCAAATGGGATTTGAGCCAGGTCTGTTGAGATTGCACGTATTCGCCTCAACAATTGAGCCATGTAATGTTAAGAATTATGTGTAATATTAACAATACTATATTATGTTAACAATAGTATGTTAGCATGTAACATTAACTAGTGTGCAATGTTAACACTAGTGTGCAATGTTAACACTAGTGTGCAATGTTAACACTAGTGAGTTTATAATGTTAACATTGTGTAATATTTACAATAGTGTGTAGTTTTAATTATAATTTTAAGAATAGTAGGTGATGTTAAGAACAATATATAATATAAGAATAATATGTAATGTAAAGAATATTATGTTAACAATAGTATGTAATGTTAACAATAATATGTTAATGTTAACAGGCTAATAAGAAAAATAGAACAGAGACCTCTTTGATAGCTATGGTGATAAATCGCTGTATGTCTCTGTTCAAATGATGCTGATCATTGTCTGTCAGGGATGTCTGGTGTTGGTGACACTTCAGAAACAGTTTACGCGCCTGCTGAATAGCTTCCATCTTGATGTGGGTAAAGATGCTCGTCTCCGACATATATCTACATACATATGAGGCAGGCTACATTCTGTCCACGTAACTAACAACACAAGTGACATCTACAGGTGACCTTTGATCCTAATCTTGAAATAAGATATTGTTTACAGATTCTCCTCTTACTGTGATCTGGAAGTAAGTAGAGTTACACATTACTTACACATTACTTACACATTACAAACATCAAAATGAAGTTTAGCTACCATTACTATTCCTCATTTTCCAATGTTCATTTACAAACTCCCACTGGATCTTTCTTACAGCACTAAAAAAAATGACTCAAAAGCATAGAGGATTGACTACATTGTACTTAGTTTACCCCACATATACTCCTTCCTCTCAACAATGTAGCATGTCACGTGCCGAGAGTACCACTCACAGTATATATTTCACAGCATCAAGCCATAATTCCCACAGATCTCAGGAAAAAAAAACTGCACTTTAGTGGCAGCCCATAAATTACATCTACATTTTTTTTGCAATTTTAGGACTAGTTCCCCCCCCCCCCCTCGGAATTTCTTAATTATGTCCAAAAAAAATCTCGCCCTCCCTAAAAAATGTCGGCCGAAAAAAAATACAATAAAAGCAATTTTGCACAATTTAATTGGAGTATAAAAAACTGTTTTGTTGACGTCAACTTTTCTCAGCTACCATATGCTGGAGGACATACTGAATAGGAGATCAGGGCACTTATGGATGTGTCTGGAGTGACATCATGATGATCTGATGACTAATTAACTAAAAACCTAAAAGCGAAGCAAGATCACATGATATCCTGTCTTTCATTGGGCAGGTCAAGTAGTATGTATGCCAGATCACCACTTCAAAATAGACACAAATTCATGGAAGAATCTTGTACAAGACAGATCCAAGTGGTGTCACAGAATAAAGAGTTGTGCAGCAGCTGCAGAGAACCTCAGGCATCAAGCAGTGCAAGAAAAATACGCTAGTAGAAAGGCAAAAGCTGCTCAATGTCCCACAGACTCCTCCCACACATGCCCAGAGTGTGGCAGATAATTTCAAGCATTCATAGAACTCTGGCACACTGCAGACATCACCATCATCCCAGTTGAGTTGAATGGTCATCGTCAAGTTCGACGAACAAACAGCATGTCAGATCACCATTTATCAAAGAAAAACTCTTCTATGGTGAGAAGGGGAAAAGGGTATGCGCTCTCAGAGTGGACAAAAGAAGTTTTACACAGACTCATTAAAGATCTAAATTAAAACTTTTAAACCACAAGCCAAGATAAATAGGAAGATGCTGCATGAGACGAAGTTACATGTTGCTATGTAACACGCGCATGTGTTGCCGGGGCACGAAAGGGGAGCAAAGAGTAGCAACGCTGTTTACCTTTCACGCATGTCATAAAAGGTGACTAAGGAGGTTATGGGATGGAGTTGGCTGTCCCATCCCATATAGGGTCAGTGACCTCTAATGCTGAAGCCAGATGTGTCAGGCCGAAAGTCGCAGATATCACAGCAATGTTGTAAACCATGATACAATCAATTCCGTTCTCCGGACTACATCCTGCTTATCTGCAGGAGTTTGAGAATGAACGCAGAAGAAGAAGCTATGCAACAGAAATAGGTGCAAAATTGTGTGAACAAGGGTAAAATGTAACAGTTCAACAACAGATAGGAGCTAGAAAGTTATTGTGTGAACAAGGGCAAAATGTAACAGTTCAACAACAGAGACTAGCTAGAAAGTTACTGTGTGAACAAAGGTAAAATGTAACAGTTCAACAACAGATAGGAGCTAGAAAGTTACTGTGTGAACAAAGGTAAAATGTAACAGTTCAACAACAGAGACTAGCTAGAAAGTTATTGTGTGAACAAAGGTAAAATGTAACAGTTCAACAACAGAGACTAGCTAGAAAGTTATTGTGTGAACAAAGGTAACATGTAACAGTTCAACAACAGATAGGAGCTAGAAAGTTATTGTGTGAACAAAGGCAAAATGTAACAGTTCAACAACAGAGACTAGCTAGAAAGTTATTGTGTGAACAAAGGTAAAATGTAACAGTTCAACACATATTAGCTAGAAAGTTATTGTGTGAACAAGGGCAAAATGTAACAGTTCAACAACAGAGACTAGCTAGAAAGTTACTGTGTGAACAAAGGCAAAATGTAACAGTTCAACAACAGAGACTAGCTAGAAAGTTATTGTGTGAACAAAGGTAAAATGTAACAGTTCAACAACAGAGACTAGCTAGAAAGTTATTGTGTGAACAAAGGCAAAATGTAACAGTTCAACAACAGAGACTAGCTAGAAAGTTATTGTGTGAACAAAGGCAAAATGTAACAGTTCAGCAATGGAGACTATAACAAGTTCCTCATAACAAGCTCAGTATATACACCTATGTCAACCCAGGATAATTTTGTGCTTACAAAATAACAATTTCAGTATATAGGCCTACACCTATGTCAACCCAGGACAATTGTATGTTGAACATGTGTATGTGTGTGTGTAAATTCACACAAACACACAATTCAAGTAGGCTATTATTTATGCAGAGAAATTCTTCAATAGCACATATGTTTTAAGAAATGTCAGTGATTTAACAACAATTTCCAAAATACAACTCCCACTATTGTTATGGAATTTCACTGTATTATGAATTTGTGTACTTACATAGTAGTAGGCCTACATGAAATTGACACCCAAGCTGTAAAGATGAGGTTATTCTCTAAGAACTACTAACAGTTCTCTCTGCTATGCTTATCTGTGTTTATGACTACTAGATATATATATTATTATTCAATGTTAATTTTAAATTATAGACCTTATGAGAAAACCCAAACCAAATACCAATACGAGCACATAACAAAAGAATATCTGACAACAAAGCCAAAGGTAGACCACGGAAACAGTGGATAGAAAACATCTAGATAACCGTGAAACAAAATGGACGCAACGCAGTCAAGGTGACACATCTGGCCTTGAAACAACTGAAGCTCCCATCCTACGCTTAACAGCACGTGTGGATAAGATCGCCTATCATTCACCTGGGGCAAGACAGTAGACCTATAATAATAATATATAGGCCTAATAATAATTAATTTGATAAATTTGACTATTATTTGTCAATTTGGGGGGATTTTCCTGGCGTAGTAGATAAGCCATTCATTTTTGCTCAAGAGGTTGCAGGGTTCAAATCCCATCATGCAACTGCATGTTTATATAATATATTTTTATGAGATCCCTAGGGATTATTTCTCGAAGCAACAGATTCTTGATTAGGAACTGACAACACTACACAAGGGGCATTCCCATAATTGCTCTGCTTACCATTCCGTCAGCTACATAAAATGTTCCCAGTCAGTTGTTGGTTCAGCGCAGCTTCTGTATAAGTCTTCACTATGACCTTTGTTCTAGTTTCGAGGTACTACCTAACCTTTGCAGTGTAATTGTAGAAGTTGTAATTAAAATTAAAGTATGTTATTTGAAACGGAATATTAATTTGGCATTAGCATTTACATTAGGAATGGGGTAAGTGTTAGGATCAGTTATAAATTAAAAAATAAATTAGTTATAAAAGTTTTAATTATAAATGTGGTTGATATCATTTGCGTCTGGAGATGCGAGGTCACGCATCACACATTAATTTCATTGGTGTTACACAGAAATCCATGATATCAGATAGTTAAAAATGTAAACATTGTGTAGGCTACTATTTATAGCACAGTGAAGACTTATTCCGTAGTTTTACCATGGTTCTTATGGACTTTCAATTGACGACGCGCTTTCTCCCTTCTCCCCTGACCACTCCCATTTCTATCATTCTCTGAACATGTACATTGTCTTTTTCAGCATCCTCATCACCATTACACAACGAAAGAGCTGAAACATTGGCGGGTAAAGTAATAGTGGATGACAAAGTGATGAGAAGAGACCAGGCTGAATTAATCAGTCATTGATACTGCTTGAAACTAGAGTGTGATTTTCCTAATGCGTCATTTAATCATCAAAATAGCATTTAGGCTACAAAGACTTTGGTCAATCACACATGCTATGAATTAACATTATGAATGATACTGTTGGCAGGCGGCTTGCCATTTTGTTAGGAGGAATAGAGTAGGCCTAACTATGGCCATGGTACAACCCAGGTACATTGAAGTCAATCCTTTACACCTTTTTAATAAATTTGTATCAATGTTTGTATCAACAAACAAAATAATAAGTGGGTGCAAGTTGCTTTTAATTCTTCACTGTGACCTTTGCTCTAGCTTTGAAGTAGGCCTATTACCTAACCTTTGTTGTGTGATTAGTAGAATTTATATTTAGAATTAAAGTATATTAATTGAAAAGGTATATTAATTTGGAATTAGTATTTAGATTAAGGATGGGGGTTAGGGATAGTTATTGTGTGCTATTTGTAGCACTGTGAAGAATCAACAGCAACTTTTATTGAATAAGTGACATCTACCATTTCACAAACTGTCTAAAACAATACTAAAAATTAAAAGAATTAGCTGGGTTAATCTATCTGATGACTAATAGAACTATAACTAATACTAGAGCATAGTCTAATTAATAAAACTTACTGGAAGTAATGAAGTCCATATTACATATTATGTATTCTATATTTTCAAAATACTAATTATCATAATCCTAATTACTTTTATTTTATATTTCAAAAATACTTCATTAACCAAAACGTATTGTGTCCAAATGAAGCTTGCAATTCAAGTTACACATTTAAAAATAATGCATATAATCACGAATATAATAAAAACAACACACTGCACACACACAATCACGATGGATAATAGATTGTGTAACAGAATCTTATTTTATCAAAGAACACTTCCACACGTTGGTCTAGTATTTATTTTCCTAATGCGTCATTTAATCATCAAAATAGCATTTTTAGGCTACAAAGACTTTGGTCAATCACACGTTAGCGAACTCTGACAAAGGGATTGACTAGTACAAGTAGTACAACACAGTCAGCATTCTACATTCTTTTCATATTTCGACACACTCATCACCAGCAGGTAAATCCTGCGCACATTCAACAACCACAAACGCATGTTGGCGAGATGGAATTACCAAGAAGTCATACACTTCACTTGGATCCTCGTTTTCTTTGTAGGTTTAAACCTCGACCTATGCTTACGCACAATTAAATACACACAATTACTGACTGTATATGACAATATACTCCGTCAATTATCTATCCTGTTTGTACATGAAGAGAAAGCAGAAGTTAGGCATTGGCCTACGACGTTTTAAGGCACGCAAATTAGACCTACTTAGGGAAAGTACGTGAGAAGTGTACACATTCCATATGTGAAGAATATTTCTCTCTTTCTTGATAAATATATGTCAATTGTCTTCTTTCTGACTAATCTAGGGATTATTAAATTTACAAGAAAGCAACAAGTTGTGTTCTGACAGTTGTTGATTTCATTCTTAACATTTAAAAGTCTGTCTGACCTGACAATCATTCAATTCAATAACACAGTGACTAACGAACACAGGAAGCATATTCACTTACTACGCGCCAATCATGAAGATATTAATATATAAAAAAACAGTAATCCTTCACGATAAACACGCTTACTAATGTGCACAACGGTCATTATTTATGACAATGTACAGGATTCAATGCAAATCGTTTGACAATAATTCACTAGCCATTTTTTTCTCTTGACGTCACACGATTTTGGTATTACATGGGGATTTCCCGATCCCAAGATTCTCTTCAAGCGTGAAGCATGCGCAGGTTCATTCGAGAACTGTAGATACTCTTTTCATTTGTTCTCTTCATGTCATCGGAGTATAATAGTCATTTTATCTGTCAACACAGGATTAGCCATTTTATCTGTCAACACAAGATTAGCCATTTTATCTGTCAACACAAGATTAAGCAGGTTCAAAATTGGACTGCGACGTCTTGTTTCATCATCATCAAGTCACATATTCTTTCCAGAACGTGGTCGTAACCTTCGATAACAGTTACCATGTGTGTTCCGACAGGCCGACGTTGTGTTTGAACTAGTTTCGGACACGGCGTGGGTGGGCGAAACAACAAAGAAAACTGTCGCAAGGGCCAGAGTTGTGCCCTGATGTCGACGTCTGTTTCGGCGTCATTGGACTCGAAACACCATCGAGTCGAATGGCTGCTGGAACAGAGGGCGGAGCACTTATGGGAATGCCCCACGTGCTGTGAGGTCAGTTTTCTAATGAAGAATCAAGTCTTTCCTATGGATCTCTTTAATTCTCCGCGGTCTTGAGCAAGTTGCCCTGCATCTTCCAATAGACGTCTTGTTTACAAGGGAATATATCGGACGATCCTTTACTACCTCACGAGATATGGAGTTGCTGAATATTATTTAAACTTAGAGCAGGCAGAGTTCTGCTATTTTGAGAGGGACTGACAAGCGAAAATTGACAATTGCTAAACTTCTAGCGCGTTTTTGTTGCACAACTTGATGTCTGTAGTTCTCTGCAGCTGTTACATGACTCTTGATTCTGTAACGCCGTTGGATCTGTCTTGTGCAAGATTCTCCCATGAATGTGTGTCTATTTTGAAGTGAGTCAGTGATGTCTCAAGATGCTTTGGTGTCTTTACAACGTTTCTTCTGTCCTCCCAGTGGCGTAGCGTGGATCAATAATGCCAGGGGCGGAATCATAATTTTCCACCGCCCCTCCATCGCTACGCCACTGTGTCCTCCTACCTTGTGGGAGCCAGTCTGGAGTTCACCTCGCAGACGATGATCATTCATACAGACCACGTGACCTGTCCTGCGTCTCTGCTTTAATATGATGTCCATGTTTTACAGGCATAAAGGAGTGATGATATTGTCGCTGGCTGGTAAACTATGTGTTTGGTGGTAGTTATTATTCCTCTTCTTTCCCATACGTTTTTTTCGCTGTCTTCCAAATGTGGCACTAGCTTTCGCGATTCTACTGTTTACCTCAGTTTACACCATGCAAGAGAGTACTGCCCAGGTAGGTAAAATTATTGACTGAAGCGTGTCTTCTTTCATCCTTATATAGGAATTTAAGTTGTTTTTTTTTGGGGGGGGGGGGGGTTGGGTTGAAACATGACCTCTGTTTTCTTGTATTGATGGTGAAATACAATAAATATATTGGTTTATGGTGACCTGCAAACTGTCTGCAGAATAAGCATACAGTGCCGCGCAGTAATCTGCATAGAGGAGTTCCCTGACCATTGTTTCTCGCATCTTAGTTTTGGCTTTAAAACGTCGAAGATTGAAAAGTTTACCGTCTGTTCTGTATCGTATTTGTATTCTTGTTACGTTACTTGATCTAGATGCGTCTGTCAGTATGACAGAAAACATCAGTTGATCTAGATGCGTCTGTCAGTATGACAGAAAACATCAGTTGATCTAGATGCGTCTGTCAGTATGACAGAAAACATCAGTTGATCTAGATGCGTCTGTCAGTATGACAGAAACATCAGTTGATCTAGATGCGTCTGTCAGTATGACAGAAAACATCAGACTGAACTTGATCTAGATGCGTCTGTCAGTATGACAGAAAACATCAGGCTGAACTTGATCTAGATGCGTCTGTCAGTATGACAGAAAACATCAGTTGATCTAGATGCGTCTGTCAGTATGACAGAAAACATCAGTTGATCTAGATGCGTCTGTCAGTATGACAGAAACATCAGTTGATCTAGATGCGTCTGTCAGTATGACAGAAAACATCAGGCTGAACTTGATCTAGATGCGTCTGTCAGTATGACAGAAAACATCAGGCTGAACTTGATCTAGATGCGTCTGTCAGTATGACAGAAAACATCAGGCTGAACAGTGTTGGAGCTAGTACGCATCATTGTTTGATCCCATTAGTTACAAGAACTGCTGGTGATGACACTCCATCGCTGATAACAACGGCCATTATGCCTTCATGAAACTGTCGCACTATATTGATAACAATAATAATTTTTTTTTGGTGGAGGGCAACCAAATTTTGCGAGCACTTTCCACAACCGATCTCTGTTCACAGCGTACAATGTCAAATGCCTATGTGAGGTTTACAAATGTTGTGAAAATTTCTCTTTGGTGTTCTTGGATTTTCTCTTGGAATTGACTGGAAACAAAGATCATGTCCACTGTCCCGCAACAGCACGAATTCCTCACTGACTTTCAGGAAGAAGACAGGTCCGTGTATGTCGGTTCAGCATTGCACGAGCTAGTACTTTACCAGCTATTGATAGCTCGATGGTTATCACATGTTATCATAAGCACCGGCCAGAGCCGTGGTATGCTAGCCAGGTTAAGTTAGGCAGGCTATTTTTAGAGCACCTTTTTCTAGCCCCTTCCCCATGCTATGGGGGGTAAGCAGAGCCATCCAGTAGAGCTGCTCAGTCTACCAGAAGGCTGCCGAATTCCATTTCTGCCTTGTGTTGAAATAGGAAACGACCCTTTGCTCTGATCCGCCTGTGTGCAGGGTTATAACTGCAACTTGAGTGTTACACATTTTCTGGTTCACCACTTCCCCATCGCCACATGACTTGTCGAATGATTTGATGATGATGGTTGAAGCTAGATGACTAATGACTAGAGCTGAATTTTGTTTAAAGTGTGAACGAGTTGCGCCATTTGTCGACCACACTCTCACTTCCTGATCCAACAAAGTTCCAGTGGAAAGATAAATCAAGACGACTGGAGATGTACCAGGATACAGTGGACGATCAGTGTTCTGCGTGTCTCACAAAGCCCTGGGCTATCCATATCCCTCTGCTGAAAAGTACCTTCCAGCCAGTTGAACATCATATGTTTCATCCTCGCTGTCCGCCATATTCATACATGCTTGGGCAGAATGTCCTGTGTTTACCTCCGGGCCGGAGCTCCTCGATTACCCTCACCTGGTTTGGCCGGCCTGTCAAAGTCGTTACCGGGGTGTGGAAGCTTTCGCACCCTGGCAAATACTGGGAGCCACAGGTGAGAGCTGAGTGCCAGGTGGGGACCAAGGATGGGATAACTACTCTAAAGGAGTATGACCGCCTCAGCATCAGGGGTAATACCCCACCTTGACACCCCATACAGCCCAACACAACCATACAATACAACAGGACGCACTAGTAAATTATATCATTTTAACTCTAACATTGATGTTGGTTTTCCAAATTAAGTTTCTCCTTGACATAGAAGCCAGACATCTTCAGCCTTATCTGTAATTCTGCTTTACATTTTCCATAGCTGCATATGCTAGAACCGAGGTATTTGAGAGCATTCACCTCCTTAAGGTTATATCAATGCATCACGATATTTGTCTGTTTCTGTGTTTCTGCTGTTAACCAATATCAAACTTTTCTCTGTGTTGATTTCCATTCCGTAGTTGGTCATAATTTTTTCATCTTTGCTGTTAATTGTTATAATTATTGTTCTGACCAAGCTATAAAATCAATATCATCAGTGAAGTGCAAATTGCAAATAGGATGACCTATGATCGGTATAAACGTGATGTAGTCCTGAAGTATGATGTGTTCTACCCTACCAAACGTTATTACAACGACATATCTACAACCCTACCAAACGTTATTGCAGCGACATATCCACTTTGATGTTGAAAAGTACTGGAGACATTATGCATCCTTGCTGAACTCCCACATTCGTTTTAAAGAACTCTCCAATTGTATTATTTGATCAAACAGCACTACTTGCATTTTTATCAAGTGATTCAACAATGCCAATGATTGTGGTGTCAAAATTAAATTGTCTCAGTATGTGCCACAGATCATCATGCCAAACACGGTCAAAGGCCTTTGTAAAATCAATGAAATTGTGGTATAGATCACGCTGGTGCTGAATGTTTTTTCATTTAATATTCTGATGTTAAATATTTGTTAAACAGTGCTTCTGTTTGCTCTGAAGCTAACTTGTTCTTCTGCAATTACTTCTTCGGATTTGTGCTTTATTCTGTTCAGGAGTATTTTAAGCATCACTTTACTCGGGTCCGTTATAATAATTGTAATGGTTATGTAATTCTTACACACTTTCAGATGTCGTTTCTTGGGAATGGGTGTTATTTGTGATTGTGTCCATTTAGTGGGCCATTGTTTTGTGCTCCATATATTCTGGCAGATTTGGGTCATAGTATTTACGAAATTCCTTCCCCCGTGTTTCAAGAATGCTGGAATGTTATCTACACTATGCGATTTCCCTCGTTTCAATGTTCGTATGACTACTTTTATTTCATCTACTAGAATTTCTGCACTCGTTTCAATGTTCGTATGACTACTTTTATTTCATCTACTAGAATTTCTGCCTTTCCTATTTCTCTGTTTCTTAGTTCAGAATTCTCTAATATAGTGTAGTCAGTATTACACTTGCAGTTATACAGCTCCTTGCAATAATATGTTCATCTTTTGACTATATCGGCTGTTTCACTGAGTACCTTTCCGTGTTTGTCTTACATCGTAGATACATTTGGTCTGTCTGGCTGTGTTATCTTTCTTAGAGTGTCATATACAACCTTACAGTTGCCATGTTTAAATCCCACATAGATAGTTTCATATTATTGATCTATCCATTTTTCATTTGCTTGTTTTATTTTTCTTCTATTTTTGTTTATTTTGCTATATTGCCCTGCCATTTCAGGCGCTTCTTTATTAATCTTTTTCATTTCCCTTCGTTCGTCGCACAGTTTCCAGATGTCGTCTGTTACCCAAGGTTAGTGTGTTATTCTTGAATTTCCTATTCGTGTGTTTTCTAATATTTCTGTTGCTTATTCTAATAAAGCTTCTTTCATGGCTTATGTGAGACAGTTTAGTCTTTGTGGTTTAGAACTCTGCAAATTTTCCTTCGAATGTTGTCTCAGATTCCTGTGCTATTTCTAGATCTTTTAGTTTTTCTAGATTAAATCTTAATCACATGCATTTGTTTTTATTATGATTGTTTTTAAATGTAATTTTAATGTCAGATCAAAAAAATTGTATTTATTATCAGATCTACTTGTTTGATGAAAAATGTATGTCCTTTTTGTGAAAAACCACTAGATGGTGGGATTGTTTGCTATTTATGCGCTTTCTGGCAACGTTCCTAGTACTTCGTCTTCTTCTTCTGCGTTCGTTCTCAAACTCCTGCAGATTAGCAGGATGTATTCCGGAGAACGGAATGCGTTGTGTCATGATTTACAGCATTAGTGTATATCCGCGCCTTTTGGCCTGACAAATCCGACTTCAGCATGGCTTTGGGTCACTGACCCTATATGGAATGGGACAGCCAACTCTATCCCATAACCTCCTTAGTCGCATTTTACGACATGCCTGGAAGGTAAACAGTATTGCTATTCTTTGGTCCCCTTTCGGGCCCCGGCAACACACGGGCGGTTTCTAGTACTAAAAGTCATGTTCTGATTTGGTGGTGGCGGGAAGCTGGGCTTAGACACCCATACATTGTTGTTCGTCCATCACAAGTGATGATGACCATTTGTTACATCCACTTTTGAAAATTCAATTTTAGTTATGTCCTTGATTATGAGTTCGTAGATGGCTAATGAGCCCTATTCGAGCTGTAAATGTCCTTGGACAGTTTGGACATGGAATAACGACTGTAGACGGATCTTGGTCTATCCGTGACTTTCTAGCTGCTCTCCGCTGTTGATCTGCTGCATTTCTCTTCTTTTCACAAGATGATGCGCTCTTTTTTATTTTAGAACGCCACGTAGATCTATTTTGTGCAAGTTCTTCCCATGTATCATGGTCTATTTCAAAGGCTTTCAGTGAGTCCTTTAACGAGTCCTTGTAGCGCTTCCTTTGGCCACCTTGAGATCGTATACCCTTCTCTAGCTCACCATAGAGAAGTATCTTTAGCAGACGATGGTCTGGCATGCGCACCAAATGACCTGCCCAACGAATATGTGTCTGCATCAGGATCGTGTCAATGATTGGGATACCAGCTCTATCAAGGACAGTGGTATCTGGAATCTTGTCTTGCCATCTGATATTCATAACTTTTCTGAGACAATTTGTATGAAAATGATTGAGTTTTTTAACATGACGTCTATACACAGTCCATGTTTCACTAGCGTATAGCAGCACTGGAAGTACCACAGCTCTGTAAACTTTCAGCTTAGTCTGTAGGTTAATGCCATTTCTACGCCAAACATTTGCGTACAATCTGCCGAAAGTACTGCTTGCTTTGGCGATCCTTGTATACACTTCATCATCAACGTTGGCATTTTGTGATAACGTACTGCCTAGATATGTGAATCTATTCACAACTTTCAGTGCTACACCATTTACCTTTATGCAGGGCTCGAGATAGTTTTTGCCAAGTGCTGGTTGTAACATGACTTCTGTTTTCTCTGTGTTAATGGTAAGCCTAAAGTTGGTACAGGCTTTAGAGAATCTGTCTATAATACATTGTAGATCAGCCTCAGGGTTGGCATTTAGGGCACAGTTATCAGGAAATAGAAGATCCCTGATTGTGTGTGATTTAATCCTAGAGTCATTGTCGAGGAGTGTACGTACATTCCATGCTCATAGAGTCAGTGGGAAAAGCTTTTCCCTTCGGGTGAATTTTCGTGAATGTGAAAATGACTTGCACTGGGGATTTTGATTAAAGTGAGGAAGAGTTGTGCAAAGCGTCGCCATCACTCTCTTGTCGGACCTCATTTGAAACCAGTGGCAAGACGAATCGAGACGACTGGAAGTGAAGTACGATGCAGTGGATGACCATGGTTTTCTACGTGTCTCACCATGCCCGATGCGGTCCACACCGCGTTGCTGGCGTTCGCCTACATTACCCGGTGGGCCGATAAACCATCGTACCTCGTACGCGTAAATTCGCCGAATATCAGACTTTACGTGTTTAGGTTGACAAGACCGTTATGCTTTTTGAGATAGTCTTAGCACAATATCACCTACTTTATGACTGCCTAACATGCTGTCAGTCGATTGTGGAGCCAGAACACGCCACAGGCAGTCCACTGGTGCTGTGTTCACACGACACGTCAAACCTGCTGTTGTAGCTACATGGTGAATAGTGAGTGATTTCAATGTGTTATTGACACCGAAGTAAATTTGTTCATCACATAAACTTCAACATTATTATGAGGATGATGATGATGATGATGATGTTCGTCCGTCGTGATCGACGATGACCAAAAACTCAACCATAATAATAATAACAATAAATAATAAAATAATAAAGTTAATAGTGCGTTTTTAAATGACTAGCAAGTCCAATGCGCGCACAAAATGTTCTTTTACAGAATTGACAACAATAGAAGGTATCTGTGTGAGGTTGAGATGTTTTTTCTTTTCTACGTGTCCGCTTCTGTCTTGCAGTTTCTTGTCTGAATTCTTCTGCCGCTAGTGCTCCCGTTCTAATGCTGTAACGCCAAGCCGTTCTATCCTGAGCGAGGCTCTCCCAAGCGCCTACGTCAATGTTAAGATGTTTCAAGGATGACTTGAGCGTGTCTTTGAAACGCTTTTTCTGTCCACCAGCATTTCGAAATCCTGCCTTGAGTTCTCCATAATATATTTGTTTTGGCAATCGCGAGTTCTCCATACGCACAAGATGGCCTGCCCAGCGTGCCTGCGCCTTCATAAGTATTGTGTGGATGCTTATTGAGGTTGATTTTTCCAAGATCTCGTAGTCTGGTACTTTGTCCCACCAATGGATGTTTAATAATTTATTATATATAATCACTCTTTACACATCACGCAGATATATCCATTTGATAGCCTCAACTAGACTGTCTTAAAATACACATTTTGATTTTATACACTGGTTATGATGTTAACACAACTTTGAAAACATTAGCACAACTGACACTGTGAAAAAAATACCGCGCCATATTGGTGTGACGTAGAACACATCCATACATATTGGTCTGCACACGGTTTCCCAGAAGTGTTAAGTTGCCTAGTTAGTGGTTGATCAGAAATTGCCTCACTCGCATCGTCCACCCACACTTGCTCAGCAGCGATATTTCTCGACTCATTCATTCCTAGATTATAAGCCCCGGAACCCTACTTCCTGGTCGCTGGGAGAACCACGGAAGTAATTTGTATTTCCAACCAAGAATAACGAGTGGAATCGAATCCCGTGTCTGCTGGTCGACAGGCGAATAACTTAACACGACACTACTGCGTCTTCCAGAGCCTTTGTACACTTTTTAGCAATATAAGTGAAGGCAGTTCTCCAGAGTTTTAAAGTGAACTACACTCTTTATTATTATTATTTTATGGTAGTGATTGCTAATATAACCAAGATAACGTCCGTAGTTTAAAAGTGTGTATCTCACGGTAAGAGGTTATGTTAATTTTGAATAAACCAGTTTTAGTCCATGCCAAGAAGACAACACTACCCTCCACCCAGAGCCGTCTTTACGCCATTTTTGGCCCCTGGGCAAAGAAATAGTGTTGGGCCCCTGGTCAAAGAAAGAGTGTCACCCCTCCCCCCCCCCCCGAAGCTGTACTACGAAGATTATTTTTATAAGTTTAAGTCTTGAAAAAGAACGTTCTCCTGTACAGTTGCTCACCATCATGCACATGAACATGAGTGCAATTTCAATGTTCGGAAAAACAGATTTTAAATTGTCCAAAATTACTTTTTGCGATAAAGCTTTTCTTTGAAGGGAAAATAATTATAGGTATTAAACCTAAATCTACAGAATGTGGTAAATGACATTCCTAAACATTGGTCCAGGTTCGAGGTTGGAAGTGATTGATAAACTTATAGCATATAAACACAAAATTATGGGATTTTTATAAAATAATACTAAATTGTATACGGATTTTCCGAAACCGTACAACATATTCGCATGGGGCCCTATGCTCGTGGGCCCCCGGGCAAATGCCCAACGGGCCTATACGTTAAGACGGCATTGCCTCCACCCTCTCGGCGTTGTACAATGCTTGTTATGCCCGTAAATAAGAAACTATAATATATAGTAAGTAAAGTAACCCATAATATTTATTAATGCCGTAGGGGTGTGAAATGTTAGCGATCTCAGATTTCAGTGGCTCTGCAAATGAGAGCGGTATCCATCTCCTCTCCCTCGCAGTCTTTACTTCCCTGATTAATCCGGTACCCATTTAAGACTGGGACGACCCGGGAACCGTTGCTATCGGAAAAATCATTTTCGTCTCAGCTGGGAATGATCCCAGGACCACCAATATGCGAAGCTAGTGCGCTAACCACTGTGCTGCGCTGCTCCCACCAATAACATATACTCTTGACTAATATAATATATAATAATAATAATAATAATAATAATAATAATATATAGATTTTAATATATACTCACTGTGCAAAACTGAAATCCAATTAGTAGCTTGAATCAGGGCAACGAAGTTTTACTAATAACTCAATTATTAGTAAAGTCTACAATATACACACACATAATCACGCACACACACACACAAATCGACGTTTAGACAAAGAGGCCTTTATCAAGGTTACATACACGTATACATTTAAAAAATACGACGAACAGGAATGACACAACTGATGTTCACATTCCTAGTGAGATGTCGAGGTGGCCGGACGGATAGAAATGAGGTCAGAGGTATATTAATTTGACGCTCCTTTAGGGATCAATGAACGCCAGTCACATGAATGATATCGGATTGTTCCGTCATTTCTCTGTTTGTTTCATTTTCACATTTATTTGGGTACATTTTTGTACATTTACTATTTTTGTACATTTCCTGTTTGTGTCACATCTGACTTAATTTTTATCCTTCCAACCACCTCCACATCTCGCTGGACAGGTGAACGTCTATTGTATTGTCCCTGCTCGTCCTTTTTTATGTATACGTGTATGTAATCTTGATATGGCCTTTTGGTCGAAACATTAATTTGTGTGTGTATGATTATGTGTGTTTTCAGTTATTAGCAAAACTTCATTACACTATTTCAAGTAAAGGCCTACCTGTTAAATACGTGATTCTCTTGATTCTTGATTAGAAACTGACCTTACAGCACGTGGGACATTCCCATAAGTTCCAGCCCTCTGTTCCAGCAGCCATCCGACTTGACGGTGTTTCGAGTCTAATGCCACCGAAACAAACGTCGACATCAGGGCACAACTCTGGCCCTTGCGATATGTTTCTTTGTTGTTCCGCCCACCCACGTCGTGCCCGTAACTAGTTCAAGCACAACGTCAGCAACGTTGCACAACCCTACTAAACATTATTACAACGACATATCTGCAACCCCAAAAACGTTATTACAACGACATATCTATAACCCGAAAAACGTTATTACAACGACATATCTACGACTCTACCATAGTTAAAACATTATTGCAAAGATGTGATGTAGAGTTTCCACAAGAAAAAAGTCTAACTTTATTCTTGGTTAGGAACCAACATCATTGCACCGCTCTCCATGCCAGTAACCATCCAAGAATATGTGACTTAAATTGCAAAAGAAGATTATGATATGTGATTTTCTAAACTACCCCCACACCCCTGGTTATCCCCGTATCTGTCATATGACTGCTATTATTATATCGACACTATCACTCATCGATAATGTGTCATCAGCCATAACATTATATATCCTGTAATACGCTTTAGTGTAGCTGAATTACGCATGTCATCCACTAGGATTTTGATTTTCACTTCTTTATTCCTTATCTTAGCTACCCATGTCATTTTAATTATTTGTCTTCTAAAAAATCACATCTCCGTAACATCTAATTCACCGTAACTTTTGTTGTTGTTTATAATCCATGCTTCGCACACACAAAAAAGGGATTGATTTAAATATAACATCTGGGGTCAAAGGGCATGATGTCACGGACCGCTGAATCAGCAACCAACCAAATATAATATCCTAAATCATAACAACTCGTGCACATTATCATTATTGACAATGCACCACCGTCCAAACACCAAAACGATAGAAATGTTGCAATCTCTAAGAAGAAGCAACTGCTCCCCACCATACTTTATTTCGCCAGTATGCAACATCAAAGTTAATGGTTAAATGCACAACATTAATTAAGCTTATTAATTAATTTCATTACTACAAAATCATAGGTTCCCAAAGTGGTCTATATGGATCTTCAAGGGTCGACATCCTGGGGGTCATATTAGCCAGAATAAAAAAAATGGGATGCACGAGATGTACTCTTTTTAATAAAAATATCAATAAAAATTGTACCTGTCTATTTAAAAAAAAATAATTTTTAAACAATTGTTCACTCTACATAAGAACTTGATCAACGTGAGTAGCACTGTGTCAGCTGCCAAAAACACACTTGAAGTTAATACTGTTAGGAAAATTCAATATTAGGTAGGAAGTGGTCTATGGAAAACAAAAAAATCGGCAACGGGTCTACGGGGCAAACAAGTCTGGGATTTACTGCAGTGTACATGGAAACTATGATTAAACTTTAGATGGGGAAATTATATGCCTATGATAGTCAGAAATTATCATATGGTCGGTTTGCAGGAATAAAATGCACTATCTACATTAGTTTTTATTAGTGGAAGTAAAGAAACAAGTCATTTGACGCTATATGTAGCTACTTTTTAAATGTATAATTTATCATATTCACATCTTTTATGTGATGCTGTGTGGTCGAAGATAGAAAACGTGTTGACTCATCGTTGCGAGGCAAGTAGGTGTCATATGAGAGGAACTGGTTCAATACCCATTTGCTGCTTTATGATTTGTGTATAATAATAAAATAATAACAACCCCGATGCTCCTATGTTACATTATTCAATTACCCATGTCACATCTGAAATAACTTTATGTTTATGTACTGTTTATGTTTACAGATAAGACCTAATGTGCCGAGGAGAACACAGCTTGAACGCATAATAACCATTGGAAAGATTAAGGGGAGAAGAGATAGGGGACGACAAATAGAAAAGTTACTAGATATACTAGTATTGTGGCACGGTTAAAGTTCACTATCCGAACACAAAAGATAGAGTCGTGGAGAAACATGATCGTCTACGCCAGGGGGGTCCCAAAGTGTGCGCCGCGGCGAACAGGTGCGCCGCAAAGAGTCTGCAGGGGCGCCGCGGCAGCCTCGCCAAAACGGAAAAAATATTGAAAAAATATAAGTTTTGCTTCATAGTAAGGGTGCCGCTGGAAATAATCTGAAAGTTAAAGGGCGCCATGGCTTTAAAAAGTTGGGGAACCCCTGGTCTACGCCATTCGGCATGACACTTGATTGATTTATTGTAGACCTAATTGATCCTTACAGTACCAATGCCTTCTGTCACGAACTAATTTTAAATGTCTGTGGTTCTCGAGGAATTTACATACATGTTCAGTGGTGTGACTTTCGACCGGGCCAAATTCATAGTAGTTTGATAATAAGCACGTTGGGAGTATTGGTTATAATCGCATATTTTTTTTAAAGCATGTGATGTGGTCAAAGACGGAAAACGTGTTTTTCTCAAGTTACGAGGCGAGTAGGTGTAAACTATTAGTCAGCACATGCATACATTTCGCCATCTGTTGAATGTGTAAGTGCATATGATCAAGCCTGCAGTGTCGTAATATTGTTTCAGCTAATCAGCAATAACGCGTTTGTAGACACTTAGGCCTAAATATATGATATTCGTACGTAAGAATATTTACAAATCGGCATACTAGCTCTTGTTAGATTTGGGTCGTCATGTTGCTTTCAGAAGTTCATCTCAGATCCTGACAGCGAGTTTTACATGGCGTCACTCATTTTTGCTGATCCCATTTTTCATTACCTGGCGATACATATTGTATAAAAGTGACAAATGAAAAGCATCGATAAGTCGCTTCAGCCAATAATAGTGACGTTTTGTCTGATTAGCCAGCAGGATCTATTTTTAAAAGGGCTTGGCTTTCACCTCTTCCCTAACTAACAACCTCAACGAGTATATTTAAAATATGGTGCAGACGAGAGTCATGAATCAATATATAACATTCGTGACTGCGACTTCTAGAAAACCCTGATCGCCTATGGCAACTGTAACGGCGCAAGATGTAGTATTATCCACTTCAATGTATAAATTCTAGGAATAAAGATTATTTATTTAAAAAACACCAGATATAATTTACAGTGCGACTTGACGACAGCTTTCCATACATGCAGTAACGCGAATGTACGGAATACCTCGAAGATATTTGCCATCCTTTTAATAAGTGAGGCTGCTGTAATAATATTTATGTACAACACACAGTCGATCAGCTTTATCACAGACTATCAGACTATAAGGAAAGAGTATTTAACAATACCAACGTTTCAACCTTAAGGTCCTTTACAAAACACACAGGATAAAACATTTAAATAAAAAAGGACGATATCACAAAAGTATTTTTAAAAAGGCATTTAACAGCAGTCATCCACAATGACACAAGAATTGTCATAGAAACGGGTATTTAAAAACATGGCGAATGAGAACGAAATAAAACAAGTGTACCTGAAACAACATGAACGACAACATATCAAAGGTCCCCCCACCAATCTAAATAAATGAGTGATTGTTATTAAGACCAGATGTCTTAAGAGTACCAAACTGCCATATATAGCGATTTTCAAATGCGTTCCTAGATAAGTCGTCTGTGGTGCAAGATCGTAAGTAAGTGAACCTTAATATCATTGGCACCACGATGATCAGCGCTATCGAAATGTGTAGCGACAGAATATACCCATTCCCTTCATTTCATTATTGCTGAGTTCGTCAAATTCAAGTGTCGTATATGCTGAAATCGAATATACCAGGACGAAAGGCGCAAATATCGCAAGAAAGTTGTAAACCAAGAAAATGTAATCCGTGTTCTGGACTACATCCTGCTAATGTGGGGCAGTTTGAGAACGACGAAGGAGTTTGTTAGTTTATATATTTGTTCACAGAATTTAGTATGCTTTCGTGTCTATATATCTAACTGTCTGATTCATCCACTCTTACATCCATGCATCCGTCCGTCCATCTACCTACCTACCTACCTACCTACCTACCTACCTGCCTGCCTATCTACCTACATCTATCTATCTATCTATCTATCTATCTATCTATCTATCTATCTATCTATCTATCTATCTATCTATCTATCTATCTATCTATCTATCTATCTATCTATCTATCTATCTATCTATCTATCTATCTATCTATCTATCTATCTATCTATCGATCGATCGATCGATCGATCGATCGATCGATCGATCTATCTATCTATCTATCTATCTATCTATCTATCTATCTATCTATCTATCTATCTATCTATCTATCTATCTATCTATCTATCTATCTATCTATCTATCTATCTATCTATCTATCTATCTATCTATCTATCTATCTATCTATCTATCTATACATCCATCCATCCATCCATCCATCTATCTATCTATCTATCTATATGTCTGTCTGTCCATCTGTCTATCCATCCGTCTGTCTGTCTCTCTGCCTGTCTATCTGTCTATCTAGCCATATGTCTTCCTTCAGCGCCGAATACATAATGCAGAAACCAGTACTCTCCAGTTTGAGCCATGTTATGTTCCCGTGAGTAGTGAGACACACAGCCATAGATTGGTCACTGTCCATAGTCATAGTTATTTGAAGTTATTCCACGATGAGTTTTCTTAGTATTCCTCTCATTACGTTCTTCTTCTTTTTCTTTCTGTCCTCATGTACCTTTCGGTGTTGAGGGTAGAGTGAGTGTACGGTCTTTTGCCCTTCTATTTGCCTCCTGCGGTTATATTTCCGAGTGTTTCTAATACACTATCTATCCACCTTTTACGAGGGCGCCCAATAGGTCGACTGTTTTCGTATCGTTTGTTAAGTGTTTTTTGGATAATACTTTGCTCATTCCGTTGCCATCAAGATATACTTTAATGCTTGTACTGGGAGTCTATTTTCATTATTTATATATGCTTGTCTGATGTATCGACCCCTTTTACACCCAGTATAGTCAGAAAACAGGTCCACCAATTCAAATATTTAGGTATAATGATTACAGCAGATGGAAGAAGTTCAACAGAAATAAGATGCAGAATAGGACAGGCAAAAACAACATTCAGAAAAATGAAAAATATATACATATGTGTAATATGACCTTGTTATTAGAGGTGAGAAAGAGAGTCCTGCAGTGCTATATAACCCCTATACTAACATATGGGTGCGAGTCTTGGACAATAAACAAACTGGAAAGTGGGAAATTTGAGGCAACAGAGATGTGGTTCTACAGAAGAATGCTGAAAATACCATGGACTGCCAGAAAAACTAATGTAGAGGTGTTGAACGAGTTAAATGCGAAACGGACCTCAATAACAATATAAGAAAAAGGTAATCTTCATTTTTTGGCCACTTCATGAGACAGGCAGGTTTAGAGAACATAGTCATAACAGGCAAGATTGAAGGTACCAGAGACAGAGGGCGACAACGTGAGAAAATATTAGACAGTTTGACAACTTGGCACGGCAAGGAAACAACAACGACTTTGATACATAATACTGTGGACAGAGAGCTGTGGAGAGCCATGACCTCCTACGCCATCCGGCATGGCCCCTATGATGATGATAGTCAGAAAGAATGACTAGTCTACGTAGAATCCTCGTCGTAACAATAAGAAGCAGAACCAGAAATGAAAACATCAGAAGACTAACAAACACAGTGACAATCCTAAATTACATCAGAAGACAAAATATTAAGTGGTTTTCACATTCTTCCAGACTACCATCAGACAGTGCCTCCCCAGAAAGCATTACTATACAGACACGATGGATACAAAGCCAGGAGCAGACCTTGCAAACGATGGATTACAGAAATAAAAGAGTCAACGAAAACAAACATATGAAGCACATAAATAAGTCATTTCCGGAGAACTCTTCTGCCTTTGACGCTGGAATACATAAAGGGTATAAAGCAAAAAGAAAGAAAGATAGTTACATCTAGATAGACAATTATATATAGGCATCTAGATTAGTGGCGTAGCGTGGGTCAATGGCGCCCGGGGCAAAATTATAATTTTTCCGCCCTTGTGACATAAAAAAAATATGGCAGTGATTGTGAAAGCCTGGAAGAAAATAAATCTGCCGCCCTCCCGATGATGCCGTCCGCACCTCCGCCCCCTCTCGTTACGCCACTGGTTGCGGGGCATCAACTGTGGCACGGCAAAGGCACTTAAATCCCATTTTATGTTTTCATTATTTTGAGGGGCATTTTGATGCCCGGTGCGACCGCAACCGCCTTGGTACGCCCATCACTCATGGACACGGGGAGGAATATGCTAACAAAGATGGCGAAAATCCCCGTGAATTATAGCTTGTGTCCTGATATAGCCTAATTGGACTTTGTCCGCTGGTTAAAAGGGGCACGCCTCTCCAAAAGAGAGGCAAACTCATTAACCTACCTACCTATGAATTATAGCAATCTTTAGCATAAAGCTGCATAATTACGTGCTATGAATGATACTCTCGGCTGGCGCGTATCGCTTTGTTGAGAAGGATGGAATACATATGGGATAATCCAACTACAATTAAATAAATCCTCTATGTCTTGTCAACACTTTCTTCTATATAACCACATCACTGTTGCCTCTAATTTTCCCACTATCCTGTTTATCTATTGCCAAACTTAGCATAAATATTTTAGAGTCAGTGGTAGGTCTCTATATAGGCCTAGGCCTGAGAAGATTACATGCTTTCGAGTACAAATGCTACAGACAAATTCTACGAATTTCCTATAGGGAACATAAGACCAATGTGTAAGTAAGAAATAAAGTAGAGATGTGTGCAGGAGTTCAGGAACCATTGCTTTCAATAGTGAAACGACGAAAACTAGCATGGTTCGGACATGTATGTCGGCATGATTCCTTGTCAAAAACAATTCTACAGGGAACTGTCGAGGGTGGAAGAAGCAGAGGAGGGAAAATAAAGGCATGGACAGACAACATCAAGGAATGGACAGGACAATATATTTCCACACCCATTCGTTTCGCTGAGGATATAATTCGCTGGAGGACTCTGTGTGCTGAAGCAACCAATGTGGTACCCCTACGACCGTGAAGGGTTACGGTTTATTGATTGATATAGGCCTAGCCATGAAGCGCTCTTCAGCGCTTCTAATGACAGTGACATATTACATTGCATATTCTTCTCAACATCTTAACTAGAAATATGTGTACCCATACAAATAGAAAATGTATTTCTTTTTAGATTTATAGGTCTATAATGGTACATATGGTATGCATGGCTTATTATTCTTCTTCTGCGTTAATTCTCTTATAACCACAACAAATAAATCGTGAGATTTCCGCCGGCGAGAGCGAAGTACGTTGTGCCACAAGTTCCACAGTTGAACTGTGTTATTTGTACCTCGATTGGCTCACTTTGGGGTCTAGGCATCCGAGGCCCAGCACATCCGTTTTTGTCATGCCTTTAATTCGGGTAGTAGGCTTCCCTAGCCCGTGACAGCCTGCCTATCTGTCGACAGTCACGTGGGTGCGTAGTGACTCTTCGCCAAGACGATTATCGTTCACGTCTATTTCGCGCGAGGTGTTCCGCCGTCTGTGAACCTGCCTCGTGTAATTCGACGTTCTGTGCCTATGCCCATCGGATGCTGAACTTTTTCTCATCCGCGAGAAGAGTTGGACCATAGCTCTTTCGTCTTCTTAGCCGAGGTGTCGTTCAACGACAACGTGAACCCCTCGCCCAATTCCGAGTCTCACACCACGACATGACCTATAATGGTACACATGGCATACAATGTTATCCAGGCGTATCTTCACTGATGTACTTATTCTGCTCTCCCATTTGGTATTTAATCTGGGCATTGCAGCCGTGGCTATTTCAAGTCTAATTTTCAAGCGTTGACTGCAACGGATCTCCATCTTCTATCTCTTTCACGAGGTTTATATCTCTTTCACAGGGTTTCTATATCTTTCACAGGGTTTCTATATCTTTCACAGGGTTTCTATATCTTTCACAGGGTTTCTATATCTTTCACAGGGTTTCTATATCTTTCACAGGGTTTCTATATCTTTCACAGGGTTTCTATATCTTTCACAGGGTTTCTATATCTTTCACAGGGTTTCTATCTCTTTCACAGGGTTTCTATCTCTTTCACAGGGTTTCTATCTCTTTCACGGGGTTTCTATCTCTTTCAAAGGTTTGCCATCTCTTTCACAGGGTTTCTATCTCTTTCATGAGGATTCTATCTCTTTCACATGGTTGTCATCTCTTTCACAGGGTTGCCATCTCTTTCACAGGGTTGCCATCTCTTTCACAGGGTTTCTATCTCTTTCACATTGTTGTCATCTCTTATCACAGGGTTGCCATCTCTTTCACAGGGTTGCCATCTCTTTCACAAGGCTTATATCTATTTCACATGGTTGTCATCTCTTTCACAGGGTTGCCATCTCTTTCACATGGTTGTCATCTCTTTCATAGGGTTGCCATCTCTTTCACAGGGTTTCTATCTCTTTCACAGGGTTGCCATCTCTTTCACAGGGTTGCCATCTCTTTCACATGGTTGTCATCTCTTTCATAGGGTTGCCATCTCTTTCACAGGGTTTCTATCTCTTTCACATTGTTGTCATCTCTTATCACAGGGTTGCCATCTCTTTCACAGGGTTTCTATCTCTTTCACATTGTTGTCATCTCTGATCACAGGGTTGCCATCTCTTTCACAGGGTTTCTATCTCTTTCACAAGGCTTATATCTATTTCACATGGTTGTCATCTCTTTCACAGGGTTGCCATCTCTTTCACATGGTTGTCATCTCTTTCATAGGGTTGCCATCTCTTTCACAGGGTTTCTATCTCTTTCACAGGGTTGCCATCTCTTTCACGAGGTTTCTATCTCTTTCACATGGTTGTCATCTCTTTCACAGGGTTTCTATCTCTTTCACAGGGTTGCCATTTTAAATATCTGGCTCATGATTAAATTGAATATTACAGGCCGAATGGTGCAGATATCTCAACAAGACTCTAGACCATGACACATGCATTCCGTTCTCTAGACTACGTTAAACCAATCGATTATGAGAACAAATGCAAAAAAAAATATTTGGCAATTTTTTGCCTATTTTGAAAGCATATCTGCTTTCACATTTAATCTTGTTTAAATTTATCTAAAAATGTACTTACGTAAAACACATGTGTTTAGAATGGTCCACCTAGACACGACGAACTATCACTAAAACTAGGGTGTTATGATGTGTAAACAAGAAAACATACAAATTACAATACACAAAACATTTTCAGCATTTATATCAAAAGGCTGATCATGTTTTCTTGTTTAAACTATCATTCAAAGCCTCCAAGTAAAAATTGATAAAACTGGCTTGTTTATTTGGGTGGTCTTTGCTCATTTTTTTGCTTCTTTCATAAGCCTCCATTGAAGCCATATCTCTCCACAACTCAAGGGGTTCTACATTTGTAGAAACAACTTGTAGAAAACTGGCAACCAAACCACAGAATAAAACAAAAGTCAGCCCTGAGCCATGTCGATGAAATAAAAGGCAGCTATCACCTACCAGACAAGAATTGCAAAGAGTAGAAAAATGTTTATCACCACATGTAGGTTTAAAATGCCGGAAATCAAAACACAATTAAGAAATAATGCACCGAAAATTTCCGACCCAGTAAGTCTTATGAAAGCAACACAGAAAACAATAGATACCTACCAAGAACAATGGATTCATGTCTATACTGATGGGTCTGCTTTCAAAGCCACCATTAAAGCAGGTTATGGTGTCTATATCCACAATGGCTAGAAACAAAATGCAGTGAAATAGAGGAGATGTCCATACAACAGAAGACAAAATTAATGAATAAGGAGATAAGGCTGATCACAAATAAGAAAAATCCTATAAATGGGGGTGGCTGCATTAAAGATACAAATGGTAAAATAATATTTGATAAAACAGAAGCACTCACAAGATGGGCCGATTATGTAACAGAACTGTTTGACGACCAACGGAACAAAAAACCAACAATACACAACAATGATGGACCAGTAATACTGAAATCAGAAGTAGAATGCAATAAATTCAATAAAATGTGGAAAAGCTGCAGGCTCTGACAACATAACAGCAGACATAATAAAAACTCTAAATGAATTTGGTGTAGATACTATCACAGAAATTTGCAATGACATATACGAAACAGGCCATATACCTAAAGACCTAACATCATCAATATTCATACCACTACCTAAGAAGCCCAGGGCTGTGGACTGTACAGAATATAGAACAATAAATCTAATGAGCCATATAACTAAAATACTTCTCAAGATAATACATGAAAGAATTAAGAACAAGATAGACATGGAGGTCGGTGAAGAACAATTCGGTTTTAGGAAAAACAAAGGAACCAGAGAAGCTATACTGAGTATCCGGCTAGTGATAGATAAATATATAGAAGTCGTAAAAAGTATCTATATTTGCTTCATAGACTACAGCAAGGCCTTTGACAGAGTCCAACACGAAAAATTAATCAAATGTCTTCAAGAAATAGGCATAGATGGAAAAGACATCAGGCTGATTAGAAATATATATTGGGCACAAACTGCATCAATAAGGTGTGAAAACAGCTACTCTCCATACATAGAAATAAGAAGAGGGGTAAGACAAGGATGCATTTTATCACCAAGCCTATTTAATATCTACACAGAGAATATCTTTAAAAATATAGAAGAAATACCAGGACTCAAGATCAATGGGAAAATAATAAACAACATTAGATATGCAGATGACACTGTTCTTTTAGCAGAAAGTGAACATGAACTACAAAGACTAATAGATCAAGTCAATAAATCAAGTAATGAATATGGACTGGATATAAACATTCAAAAAAACAAAAACCATGATAATCAGCAAAGACACAGAAGAACAGGAGGTAAACATAAACATACAGGGAGAGAAACTACAACAAGTAAAACAGTATCAATATCTTGGACACATAGTCACAAATGATGGCAGATGTGAAACAGAAGTTAAAAGGAGAATAGGAATGGCTAAAAGTACCTTCAATGACATGAGGAAATTATTAATATCTAAACTAATTTCAAACAATTTAAAAATGAGAATTATAAAATGCTACATCTATTCCATATTAATGTATGGCTCAGAAACATGGACACTAAATAAACAATTAGAAGACAAAATTGATGCCTTTTAGATGTGGGTATATAGAAGAATAGGGAGAACATCATGGAAAGAGAAGAAAACAAATAAAGAGGTGCTAAAGACACTTAATATGAAGAAAGTACTACTAAGAGAAATAAAGATCAGGCAAATAAAATACTTTGGACACATTAAAAGACATGACACCTTATTGAAGACCTTACTTGAGGGTAAAGTCAAAGGGAAGCGAGCAAGAGGTAGGCAGAGATACAAGTGGGAGAGTAACATTACACGATGGACAGGTTACAGTCTAGCAGAGTGCACCACCAAGACAAGAGACAGGAGATGTTGGAGATACGTTGCAGCCAACCTTCGTTGCGGAGACGGCACTTGATGATGATGATGGTGTCTATATAGAATATCCAGACAAAACATCTGATGAGTTGTTTGATGCCTGTGGGGAGATATGTTCTAACTATGAAGCTGAAATAACAGCACTAGAAGTTGCATTGTACCACCTGAAGACCATATTTGATGCCTTCCCATCAAAATTTCAAAACATTGTTATTTTCACAGATTCTATGTTCGTTCTTCAAGCACTAGAATGTGATGGGCATTGTAAGCCTGATCTGGTGGAAATATATCACCAACCAGCTACTTACATTGTTATGCTATGGATATCTGGCCACTCAAACACACCTGGCAATGAAAGGCAGACAGACTAGCAAAGATGGGAGCTCAACAAGAACAGCCATATACATAAACAAACATGCACACAGTTAAAATGATGCTGAAATCTGTGAACAAAGAAAATTGGATGAACAGATGGGCTATGGGAAACACTGGGAGGGAAACCTATAAATATATGACTAGCCCAAATCCTAAAGATAACATCAACCTCCTGGGAAGAAAAGACCAGAGTATTATCTTCCGATTGCACATTACACAACATGTACAGCCTAACAAACACCTGAACAGAATACAACCACAACACACAATCCAGAGTGTCGACTGTGCACTCATCCCTATGAAAATGTTGACCGCAACCTTTTTAAATGCACAGCACTGGATGACATCAGGAAAATGCTTCTCCCTCCAGGGCTAGATTAATGGAACACATTATTTGGAACAAAACAACAGCTCACAAACACATGCATATATCACACAATGGCATTGGATCAAAGGGCATTAGCCCATGGACCGCTGGATCAGCAACCAACCAACCAACCAATAAAACTTGCATAGGAAAGAAATCGTGTGAAACATAGACACTATGCATTTTGGCAATTTAATTAATTTCAAGGTCTCCTTGTTCATATGAAATTTTGCACTGGCCAGCTTTTCGACCATCTGTAAAGACGCAAAAAGCCGTAATTTTGTATGTTTTCTTCTAACTATATCACGACCTTGTTTTAATGTATTCGGGTAGAGGGTAACTTTGTTTCGTAAAATGGGGTTGCAGATCAGTTTGTTTCTTTAAAATGGGGTCACGACTCAAAAATATTTCAGAATCAGAGCGATTGATGTAGAATAAATCTCTTATTTCTGAGACATGTCTCTAAATCTGGACAATCATTCTTTGATATAATTCTGTCATTCATTGTAGTTAAAAAAATGACAAAATACTTCATATAATCTTCAACAATTTTATTTACATTAAATATCTATTCTATCTATAAACCTGCACCCATCAGGGTCATAAGGGTACCCCATTGAAATGTTTAGCACACAGTCCCCCAGTGAGGTGAAAATTCTTGAGACTAATGGGAATCGAACCAGGCCCATTCTAGTGGCACCAAATCACCTTGCAAGGTATGGTTTTAACAATACATTTGCATGAAATGAGATGTTTGAGAAAAGTTAAAAATATCAAACATTGAGACCAACGGAGAAATGAAGATATCAGAGAAGAAATAAAAACCATCTCAAGACTACATTGAGAGACAGCAAACAAGGTGGTTTAGTCACATTATTAGAATGGAACCAAAGCAACCAGCACTTTGTGCATACAACAGCTGAAGATCGGGCTACAGGGAACAATGAAGACCAAGAATTAGATGGATGGAGACAATCAAAGAAACCTTAAAGAGACACGTGCTGACAATAACCAAAGTCTGACAACTCCAACTTCACCCACAACATTTAACAACACAATTGGAGGACCCATGTAATAGGACAGCAAAGTACACCACTAAAACTCCCTCTTTGGCACCCCAATCATGAAGCCCTGATAGTTTCCATTCATGGGCAGTAGGGTTAAAAAAGCATCAAGAGGTTTCAGCAGCTCTAGCTAATATTTTTCTTTTCCACTCTTCATATTCCACTACTGAAGTCATTTGTTGATGCTTATCTGCAGTCTGTTCTACTTTCTGTCTTTTGTATCTCTCATCATCTGAAAATTAGAAAAGTTAAAAAAAAGTGTTCAAAAGTTGTAGAGGATTGACTTCACTGTACTCTGTTTCCCATATATACTCATCTCTCAACAAAGTGGCATGCCGCCTGCCAAGAGTACCACTCATAGCACGTAACTCCATAACTTCAAGTGATAACCCACTGGAATCTCTGAAAAAATCCACTTTATACACAAAATGACATGAGCCAGATTAGAACTCATGACCTCTTGAACTCAAGGCGAACAGCTTAACCCCATTACACTAGGGAGATCCCCCTGAAAATTAGAAAGTTGTGACAAATCTTCAAATTAAGAATAAATACTTTAATTAATGTTTTATTTGGGTCAGTACACATCACAGCCAGCCCCTTATCATGAATATGAAGATTTAGTCGCCCCCAGTATGTTGACGGGATCTTAAAGTGTTGCGCAGAATAGCAACACTATGACCTGTCATATATGTTGTTAAAGATAAATAAGGAAATTTGGGGTTGGCTTGACCCATTCCATAGAATACTAAAGTAACCCAGAAGTCATTCTGAAGTTGGAATGTGTCGCAGAAAGATGAGATATCGCAGATAAGCTGTAAACCACACATAATGAACTCATTTCTCTAGACTCATTCTTTGACATGGCTTTATGGTCACTTTGACCCATGTGATAGGATATAAAAGTACACCTCTAAAGCTCCTTAGCTGTCTCTTACAACATGCATAGCTGGTCATAAGGTTGCTATACTTTGATCCCCTTTTGGGCATCAGCAGATCAATAGAATAATGTCACATTTGTCCTTGTCTGGAATGCATGCCTATGTAATAGTTCGTCTATAAGCAGAAAATATAACAAACTCAGAAATTATGCACAGGTTCATTGAAATTTTGTTATGGTGTACACAGTTTTCATTCTTCTTCTTCTTCTTTCGTTCACTTGAAACATGTCTATATCTGTAATTCTGTCTCCTTAATAAAACTCACTGTCTTTTGTAGTTCATACAGTGTTCCATAGAGCTTTGATCAGTAACTGAGGTTGGGCCCTTTCGAGGTATAGGGCCCGGCACCGTCCCTGCCTGAACGTCCGCCACAGGGCAGGCACCATAACTTTTTATAGATACGGACATGTTTCCATTGTGTTTTGTGCATGGCATCCTGATTATCTGTGCGCCTTTTGGCTGGATGCCTCCGTCTTCAGCACTCTGCTTACTTGGGCAGGACTATGGTCCTGCTCGAATGGGACTGCCCGACCAGTCTTAGTTTCCAGCCCCTGATGGCTGAACTAAGCCCCATCACCACTGCAAGGTGCTGGCCTTGATGGGGATGTAGTCAATAAATTTACATCACTTGCAGAGCCACAAATAACAAAAATGGCTAATGTCAGTGAAATTATGCCATGATTTAATGAGAAGGGATAATGCTTGAGTTTGGAGGGGAGAAGTGTTAGGCGCAGTGTTACAATTAATTATGAGGAGCACAGTAGCCTAGTTGATAGTGAGCTTGCGTGTTATCACTGGATTATAGCATACCAGGTTCGAAACCTTGTCCGGACAAACAAAAATTCCCATTGTGATTTCTCACTGGACATGACCACTCCTCCTGTCGACTCAGCTGTAAATCTGGTCACCCCAATTAATAGCTGCTGTGGCTTAGTGCATGAAGTTATATTCATCCGTGACATCAGGTGGCTGCCATGGGGCCTACCTATACCTACAACGAATTCTAATTCCTATCCCTACCCCCTCCTACTGTGTTTCAAAAACTGTGTTCTTCCTATTTTCGTTAATTATTTCCCTGGCTTCAAACTACTAAACAATTGCATTCTGCAATTTCACAAACTATTAAAAAATTATGACCAGACAATTCTTTAAAAACTATGAGCGCTGTAAACATTGGTAGGCACACGTTCCAGACATGAACCGTTACTTCTTCTTCCGTATTCATTCTCAAACTCTTGTAAACTAGCAGGATGTATTCTGGAGAACAGAATCTGCCAAATCAAGGTTTACAGCTGTCTGAGATATCTGCTTCTTTCAGTACAACAAACCAAATTTAGTACAGCTTTATGGGTAACTGACGTCACATGGGTCCATTCATTATTTGTGGTTTAAATAAAAATGACTCCCATGGTTAAACCAGAAATGAGAAAGTTGGATACCAGGGCTCAAACTCTGGGAAGGTGCCATATTAATTTAGTAAGTGTTGTTGAGGACCCTCTTCAGGTGGTTTCTGGTCTTTTTCTTCAACGTTCATTCCAAAACTCCCAATGGATATATCTTGCAGCAGAACAATGGTCCTACTAGATTTCCAGCAGAATTTAGCCCAAGAGAATGGAAATTCTCTGCGTTGAGTCGCCATTTTATTTACACCAATAATACGACACATCCATATTCGATGGGGGTTTCTGGTCAACCACTGACTAGACAGCTGAGCACTTATGGGAAACCGTGTGTTATGGCACTGGTTCATAACTCATATTACCTTTAATTTTACAGTTGATCCCAAATCTTCATTATCGACTATGACAGACGAACATGACAGGATGATCATGCAGTCTCCTATTACATCCTACTAATATGCAGGAGTTAATAACAAACACAGAAGAAGAGTGCCCAAAGAGCACTAGAAAACACTCCAAGTGAATGGATTCATCAAACTGTGGTCTGTATCAAAAGGTGAAAAAAAAACATCTGCCAACTCGGTCAGATGGTCTGCCAAAATTAATTAACATCTTTCTGTAGATATCCGTCTCTATGGGCCAGCGTTCCTCCTTTAACTGATTTAGTGAAATGCAGTCTTGCAGGATATGTTCCGTTATCTGCCCACATGGACACAAAGGTAATGTTACCAGTCTTGGATGAATATATAGTATAAGAAATATAACAAAATAGAGGACGACAAATACACTGATATTGTTACTACCTTGAATTTGAGCTTCTACGACCTCCAATAAACTTCTCTTTGTACTTTTTTACTTGTGGACTTTTGTCTGTGGATTGATGATTTATTCATTGCAGACATTTAACATTTATTTTAATGATACAAAAAGGGGCATAGAATAGAAGAGACCAAACATTTCAAAAGATGTAGAGTTTCAGTTTTACTTACATCAAATATTGACAGACAGTTAATCCGTAGTAATAAATTAATAGGCAAAAAAGATTATGGCAAGGACCTTCTTCGCCCTTGTTACCTGGCCTGAAAGGGGAGAAAATAATAGTGAAACTTTTAAATGTCATGCATGTTGTAAGAGGTGACTCAGGCTTTTAGGGGGTGGAGTTGGCTGTCACATCCCTTACAGGGTCAAATGACACAGAAACCATGCTAAAGTCAAATGTATCAGGACCAATGGCCAAGATATCACAGCCAAGTTGAAAGCCATGACACAGTGCATTTAATTCTCCAGACTACATAATGTTAATCTGAAGGAGTTTGAAAAAGAACACAGATGAAAAGGGCCTCCTTAATATGACACTGGAGAAATTATGATGGTTGCACAGAACAGAGAGTAGCAGTGCTTGATGATGTTCTGCTAAAGAAACATCACATTAAAGAAGCTATTGGTTAATCCATGTTATTGTAATTCAAGGCAAACCCACAATTCTCCATCTCCCTGAGAAGATGTCAAAGAATATGCATGCTGATAGTCCCCATGGCTAGCTAGCTGGATAAACACTCTTAATTCTACTCAACGTGTTCTCAGTTCTATTTATACCATAAATAATATTGAATTGCCGCCCATGTGTTACCGAGGTCTGAGAGGGAAGTAAAGAACAGCAACACTGTTTACCTTCCATGCATGGCATAAGAGGCGACTAAGGAGGTTATGGGATGGAGTTGGTTGTCCCATTCCATATAGGGTCAACATGACCCAAAGCTATGCTAAAGTCATATGTGTCAGACCGAAAGGCACAGATATTGCATCATTGCTGTAAACCATGACACAAGACATTCTGTTCTCTGGACTACATCCTGCTAATTTGGAGGAGTTTAAGAATGAACGAAGAAGAAGAAGATACTGAATTGTCTTGAATGCAGCATGGACACCTCCTGGATACCTCATCTATCCCAGTGTCCACTCCAGCAAGTGACCACAAACTTCAGTACATCACCAGTGTTTATCTTAAATTCATAGATACAAGTCTGTCTGCTCTCTTATTACTACGAATATCAGCACACCCAGGGCAATAGATCAATGTGATACCCAGAAGTTTAGAAATAGTTATAGTTTTGACAATGGATGTTCTGAATATTTTGTTCATTTGCATATTGTCAAAAGGAGCAGCTATCACAGACAAGTTGTAAACCATGAAGCATCAAAAACTTATAGTAATGACTTTAACCCCAATCATCATAATTGAAGCAATTATTCTGTATTTCCCATTGTGCTCTGTGAGAACTCTCAATATCAATAGTTATAATAGCCAGATTTTTCTCATATTTTCAGATAAATCAAAAATCACGGGACTTACCAGTTCAACAAATAACATCTCAGTAAACAACCAAATACTGGAAAAAGTCTCCAACTTTAATTACTTGGGTAACCAAATGTTTATTGATGGAGACTCAATGAAAGAAAGAAATACACGCATAGCAGTTGCAGCTAGCACATTTACCAAACTAACTAATATCTGAAAGTCAAAAGATCTAGGAAGAAACACCAAGCTAAAGCTATTCAACTCCTATATTGTCTCAGTATTAACATATGAAAGAGAAAGCTGGAAATCAACTCAAGCAACAGATAAAAAATTAAACAGCTTCAAAAACAAATGTCTCTGGAAACTGATGAACATAAAATGGAGCGATTTCATCACAAATAGTGATTTAAGAAACAAAACACACCAAGAATATGTTTCAAACGTCATAAGGAAATGCAGATGGAAATACCTCTGTTATGTTTTAAGACTAGATGAAAAGAGAATAAACCAACAAGCCCTTATGTGGGTGCCTGAGGGTAAAATAAAACGAGGAAGGCATAAAGCAAACCTAAAATACACCATGCTTAAAGAAGGGGAAATAACAGACTGCAAGACCATACAAGAACAAAAACTGCAGGCATGCATGCAGGACTGAAATGCATGGAGAATCAAAACCTCTGTCCTATGTGCTGACTGCGGTATGAAAGGAACAAATTAACTAACATATTTCTCATCACCACAGAGAGATCCATCTGGGAACACAATATCATCCTTCCCGGCTTTATTTGGTATCAGTTGATTCATTTAAAGGTCTTCTTTTCCATTTGTTCCATTTTCTACATTATCTGTCAAGATTCTGTCTGTATTCATCAATCATGTATGTGTAGTACAACATTACCACACATGGATAAGATCGATAATATGTACTGACTGCAGTAAAACTGAAATCCAACAGGCAAAGCTTGGAAATGCGCAATGAAGTTTTGCTAATCACTGGAAACACATATAAAAACACACAAACTGATGTTTCCACCAAAAAGCCATTATCAAGACACACAATAAAAAACCATGAGCAAGAATGGAACTATTGTATACACACACACACACACACGGATAAGCATGGCAGCCAACCTCTCCACTATCAATTGACTTTGACTGTTTTCTACATCGGTGGCCGTTCCATAGATTGTCTTATTGGTTTACAATGTTCTGTTTACACTTGATCCATACCATCAGAGCAATCTGAAATTTACATATAGTGGGTACAATGATAGGTCTGCCAACTAGGTCAGATGGTCTGCCAAATTAATTAACAGCTTTCTGTGAATATTCATCTCTGTGGGCCAGTGTTCCTCCTTAAACTGGTTTAATGAAATGCAGTCTTGCAGGATATGTTCTGCTGTCTGTCCACATAGAAACAGAGGTGATGTTACCAGTCTTGGATGAATATATAGTATATGAAATATCATTGTTGTAGTATGACAAGTATGTCAACAACAATATATTCACATGATCAAATAAACATGAAAAGCGAGACAACAGAATTACCAAGTGTTTGAGGGACATGTTTACCGGTATTCAGCTGGATAATCATTCTGTCTAAAGTTGCTTTCCTGACTCCACTTTGTTCTTTAAGTTTGGATAAGTTGATTTTAAACTTCAGTGTCCTGTTTTGAAAAAGAACACAACTTTGTGAACTAGAAGATAGTTGTGTGCGCTAAGACAAACGTTGATCTAGAAGACAGATGTGTGAGCTAGAAGTAATATGTGTGAACTAGAAGACAGATGTGTGAACTAGAAAACAGATGTGTGAACTAGAAGACAGATGTGTGAACTAGAAGACAGATGTGTGAACTAGAAGACAGATGTGTGAACTAGAAGACAGATGTGTGAACTAGAAGACAGATGTGTGAACTAGAAAACAGATGTGTGAACTAGAAGACAGATGTGTGAGCTAGAAGACAGTTGTGTGAGCTAGAAGACAGATGTGTGAACTAGAAAACAGATGTGTGAGCTAGAAGACAGATGTGTGAACTAGAAGACAGATGTGTGAACTAGAAGACAGGTGTGTGAACTAGAAGACAGATGTGTGAACTAGAAGACAGATGTGTGAACTAGAAGACAGATGTGTGAACTAGAAGACAGATGTGTGAACTAGAAGACAGATGTGTGAACTAGAAAACAGATGTGTGAGCTAGAAGACAGATGTGTGAGCTAGAAGACAGTTGTGTGAGCTAGAAGACAGGTGTGTGAACTAGAAGACAGATGTGTGAACTAGAAAACAGATGTGTGAGCTAGAAGACAGATGTGTGAACTAGAAGACAGATGTGTGAACTAGAAGACAGATGTGTGAACTAGAAGACAGATGTGTGAACTAGAAGACAGATGTGTGAACTAGAAGACAGATGTGTGAACTAGAAGACAGGTGTGTGAACTAGAAGACAGATGTGTGAACTAGAAAACAGATGTGTGAGCTAGAAGACAGATGTGTGAACTAGAAGACAGATGTGTGAACTAGAAGACAGATGTGTGAACTAGAAGACAGATGTGTGAACTAGAAGACAGATGTGTGAACTAGAAGACAGATGTGTGAACTAGAAGACAGTTGTGTGAACTAGAAGACAGTAATGTGTACTAAGACAAACATTGATCTAGAAGACAGATTGAGTGAATTTTTTAAATACATAATTAAGCAAGACAGTAGTTTCTTAAATATTCAGGTTGGAGGGTGGGTGGGGAGAGAAGGGTAAACCTGTTGATGAATCTATGAACAGCACTTCAGCAGCAATATCTTATCATATCAATCTTCAGCAGCAATATCTTATCATATCAATCTTTAGCAGCAATATCTCATCATATCAATCTTTAGCAGCAATATCTCATCATATCAATTTTTAGCAGCAATATCTCATCATATCAATCTTTAGCAGCAATATCTTATCATATCAATCTTCAGTAGCAATATCTTATCATATCAATCTTTAGCAGCAATATCTTATCATATTAAACTTTAGTAGCAATATCTCATCATATCAATCTTCAGCAGCAATATCTCATCATATTAAACTTTAGCAGCAATATCTCATCATATTAAACTTTAGCAGCAATATTTCATAATATCAAACTTTAGCAGCAATATGCTAATTTGCTGCTATTTTGCCATCTAGCAAATCGCTAAATCAGTATTTTAAGTTATGACTGTTTAAGTTTCAGAGATAGTGCAATAGCATATGAAATTAACAAGTTGGTGTGTTGTCATGTGATTTGTCCACTGATTCTTGTATTGAACCCAAATATATATAATTTCTGTGGTATTTAATTATATTCAATAGTTTGATAATTTATTTTCATTTAATTATGCTAATTTTCTGCCACCTAAACATTATAGGTTCAACAGATGCATCTTGCCTTTGCGAACACAAAAATATACATTTTCTGTGGTATTGAATTATATTTTATAGTTATACAGCTTAATTACATTTTAATTATGCTAATTAGCTGTTATTTTTTATACTCACTATTTTTTCGCACATATTAAAATTAGAGATATGTAACCAATAGATGTGTCTTGTTTTTGCGCACACAAAAATATATAGTTGCGGTGGTAATTAATTATATTCTTCTTCAGCGTTCATTCTCAAACTCCTGCTGAATCTTCCTTGTAGCAGGACCATGGTCCAACTAGATTTTCAGCAGGATGTAGTCCAGAAAACGGAAATGCGTTGTGTCTCCGTTTTAATTGCGTCAATGGCCTGACACATCCGTCTTCGGTGAAAACAAGCATATTATAACTGAATGTTGATTTTCTTATGTGTTTATTCTCAAACTCCTGTTTGTTAACAGGATGTATCCCAAGTATGTATTACCAAGTTTGTTAACAGGATGTAGTCCCAAGTATGAATTACCAAGTTTGTTAGCAGTATATAGTCCAAAATATAAATTACCAAGTTTGTTAACAGGATGTAATCCCAAGTATGAATTACCAAGTTTGTTAACAGGATGTAATCCCAAGTATGTATTACCAAGTTTGTTAACAGGATGTAATCCCAAGTATGAATTACCAAGTTTGTTAACAGGATGTAATCCCAAGTATGAATTACCAAGTTTGTTAACAGGATGTAGTCCCAAGTATGAATTACCAAGTTTGTTAGCAGAATGTAGTACAAGTATGAATTACCAAGTTTGTTAGCAGAATGTAGTCCAAAGTATATATTACCAAGGAAAATTAAACATAAATACTTTCAGAAAATAATTTAACACAATAACAAGACATGCACTTGAAATGGAACTCACAGGAGAGGAAATAAGAAGGAAGGACAACAAATATCTGGTTAATAACAGCAGATGGGTTCACAGGTCAGAACCTCATGGGTAAAACTACAGATGACAAATCAAAATGGGTATCGGATTAATCTGGGAAGTAAAGACTGCAAGAGAGAGAAAATGGTTACCGCCATCATATAGCAGAGCCACTGAAATGTATTGTCACATTGTTTAAGATATTTTAAAAAGAAACAAATTTTATGGCCAGTGACAAAAAAAAGCAATATTTGGCCATGAAATTATCAATATTGCAACCCTTCAAAGTTTGATGAGCAGACTTTGCAATGCCAAGAGTTTCCAACCCAAAGGCTATACCCAAAGATGATTCACCATCACTGACTGTTCATATGTTAAAAGTGTTTTGTTGGACAATGGTCAAAGGACCCATGTATATTAAGTCACTTCTATAATATAAACCTATTGATTCCACAATCCATCATTTCTACAATTGAAATCATCTTACATTCTTCTGCTTTGTTCATTCTCAAACTCCCGCTGGATCTCTCTTGTAGCAGGAGCATGGTTCTACTATACTTCCAGCAGGATGTAGTCCAGAGGATTGAAATGCATTGTGTCGTCAATGTATTTGTGCCAATAGCCTGACACATCTGTCTTCGGTGGTAAATCATTTTTCATGAATTTCAGAAACTACAATTTCTACAATCTAAATATCTTATGGTGATTTTTCAGTCTATAATTTCCACAATCGTAAACATCTTACCCAGATTCTTAACTCTAATTTTATCTGAAGATTAGCACAATGTAATCAACAGATGCGTCTTGCCTTTGCGCACACAAAAATATATAGTTTCTATGGTATTTAATTATATTAAATAGTTTGATAATTTATTTTCATTTAATTATGCTAATTTGTTGCTTTTTTAATATTAATTAGTTCTGCGTGCACCGAAAAATTATAGAAATAGGATCAACAGATGCATTTGCCTTTGCCAATACAAATATAGGTACAATACAAGAATCAGTGGACAGGTTTCTCTGGAACAAATAGCTAACATAATTAGACGGAACGAAATTCCTAAAAGTCGCATATATATATATACGCGTCGTCTATTCGACGCATTGCGCGATGAGATCACCTGACCACTTGACATGCACGCTGGACACTGAGTGGGAGGTGGATGGCCAGTTCATTGTGCGCAAATCGCTAGATCTGCATTTAAGTTATGACTTTTTAGGTTTCCGAGATAGTGCAATAGCATATGAAATTTAAAAGTTGGTATGTTGTCACGTGATATGTCCACGGACTCTTATATTGAACCCAAATATATATAATTACTGTAGTATTTAATTATATTCAATAGTTTCATAATTTATTTTAATATTAATTATGCTAATTTTCTACCATTTTTAATATTAATTAGTTCTGCGTGCACCAACAAATTATATAAATAGGATCAACAGATGCGTCTTGCCTTTGCCAACACAAATATATATAATTTCTGTGGTATTTAATTATATTAAATAGTTTGATAATATATTTTCATTTTAATTATGCTAATTTGTTGCTTTTTTAAATATTAATTAGTTCTGTGTGCACCGAAAAATTATAGAAATAGGATCAACAGACGTGTCTTGCCGTTGCCAATACAAATATAGGTACAATACAAGAATCAGTGGACAGGTTTCTATGGAACAAATAGCTAACATAATTAGACGGAACGAAATTCCGAAAAGTTGCATATACAGACGCGTCGTCTATTTTTGCATTGCGCGATGAGAGCCCCTGACCCCTCAACATGCACACTGAGTGGGAGGTAGATGGCCAGTTCATTGTGCGCAAGTCCCTAGATCGGTATTTTAAGCTACGACTTTTTAAGTTTCCGAAATAGTGCAATAGCATATGAAATTAAAAAGTTGGTATGTGGGCACGTGATTTGTCCACGGACTCTTATATTATGAACCCAAATATATATAATTACTGTAGTATTTAATTATATTCAATAGTTTGATAATTTATTTTCATTTTAATTATATTAATTTGCTGCCATTTTTAATATTTATTAGTTCTGTGAGCACATAAAAATTATAGAAATAGGATCAACAGATGCGTCTTGCCTTTGCCAACACAAATATATATAATTTCTGTAGTATTTAATTATATTCGAATAGTTTGATAATTTAATTTCATTTAATTATGCTAATTTGTTGCTTTAACAAATATTTATTAGTTCTGCGCGCACCTAAAAATTACAGAAATAGAATCAACATGTGCGTCTTGCCTTTGCGCATACAAAAATATATAATTTATGTGGTATTTAATTATATTCAATAGTTTGATAATTTAGCTACATTTTGTGGTCACTATATTTTTCTGTTTCATGTAAATTATTTTGATGTCAAATTCATAAGGAAAAAATAACTTTTTTCAAGGGTGACGTACAGATGTGGTACACAGAATTGCATTTTAAATGGATATCTAACTATATTATTTGTAATTAATGCACAATTCTGAAAATTTGTCCAAGTACCTCTAACTCTAAAGACAAAGTTTTTAGACTAAAGTTTTTTACATAGATTTTCCATGTCTCTCGTTTCATTGCAATTCGCTTTAGATCTTCATTATCGAATTAAATACGGTTGAACGAATCATCATGTAAATATGGACATCCTTGAATCTGTTTTAGTAACACAGCTATTTAATTTCTACGATATTAATGTGTTGAATTAATGATCAACCAGTTCTTGATTCAGCAAAACAAAAACATTATTTGAACCGGAAGTTAAAGATAGTAGCATTTATTTACCAAGGGACATAGCCGGACATGTACTCCAAAATCAAGGGTGGTAATAAGTATGAGATATTAATAAATCATCAAAACACACAAATTTTGATCTGACAATTGGCAATATCATTTAAATGAACAACTCAAATTTATTTTGAAAGATTTTATGTAACTGTTCCCCGTTCTCCTATTTATAAAAACATTTTTTTGAAAGCAATATGCGCGACATTATTCCCTCACTGTTGTCATGGGTAACAAAATGTGTGGCACATAAACTTTTGGATGTTAAGGGATAATGTCCGTATAAGGTTCAAGTTCCCCGCGGAACTTTCCTACAAAAGTTGGCTCTTGACTTTGTATGGGAACTAGTGTCAGTAGTCCGTTCGCATGTCTTAGACTCCACCGCGGGGTCAAGGTTCAGCCAGTGTCGAGTCAGCTCGCTCGTCACAGTACCGCTTGGGATCTAGGCTGGTTCCTCCCCATATGACATGTTAAGACAGGACGAAGTCACCGGGGTGAAGTTTTCGGTCGTACGGAATGTTAACAGCATAAACGTGCTCAGCTGAGTGGTGAGCTATACTCAGCGTCCGAGTGGCTTTCGAATGTCGGCGCCTGCTATGTCATACCGCCTCGAGAGAGGATTACGGGGGTATAGGAGAGCTGCTTAGAAAGTGCTTCACTCGACTTTTTTGTCATTTTTTAAAACTGAAATATATGTAGTATCAGTTAAATGTACACGATTCCACTTAATTGTATTTTAATGTTTAGTAATATTTTGTTTTATTGGACAGAATGCATTGTTTGAAGAATTTTAAAAAAAAATACAGTAAAGAATAAGTATTTTGATACATAGTATAGTTTTTAATGACTCAATTTCTTAATTATCATATTAGAATTTCGTTAATACAAGAAAACGATTTTTTTTATTTCTGAGGAAAAAAATTGAAATTTATGAGTTTTAAAAACTTAATGGAACATTTATTTCAACAATAACGCAAATTCACAATATAAAAACATATATTGTGTTAATTATTTTTTTTAAAAGCAAACTCAAATTATTTTGACTTGAATATTTTGACAATATTTTAAAAACATATTTCTCACTAAAATAACAAAAATATGCATTTGTTTATGTGAATGGCAGATATATATGTTAGTTACAGTCTCGTGGGAAATTTTGTCATTTTTTTCAACTCTGTAATTAGTATCCCTACATTTTAGTGTCATTAATTTAATATTTAATTAATAGTTATTAATTAGTTAGTTTAATTAATTAGTTATTAATTTAATTTAAACACGGTTATACAACGTATTTTTTAAAATGTATAGTCAATTTATTTCATTTGGTTTTATTGGAAAGAATTTTTTGATAAAAATAGAACAAAAAATAGAAAAAAGTATATTGATACATAACAAATGTATAGTTTTTAATGACTAAAGTTCACATTAGAATTTACTTTATTTAAAAGAATATTTTATTTGTGAAGAAAAAAATTGAAATTGCAGTTTATGAGTTTTAAAACCTTAATGGTTGAGAGAGCATTTACTTTCAACAATAACGCAAATTCATAATATAAAAGCATATATTGTGTTAGTTAAGTTTTTAAAAAAAAATGTAAACTAAAAATAAACTCAAAAAAGATTTATATCAAACTATAGGGCTATAACGAAACAACACACTTAGTTTACGAGTATGGCACGCTTTTCGACACTGGTGCATGGTAACACTAAGCATAGGCGAGTGTAAAGGCTTAAATATATTTATACATAGATCAGTTGTAATAGCGTATTTTCTGTAGACATATTAAATTAACTCAGAATATTATGTAATTGTCAGGGGTCTTCTGTCAGGGGACCATCCAATGAATATATTATATTTCCAACACAGCTAACCTGTGTTCTTTGATACAATTAAAATAGAAAGAATGTCTTTGATAATTTGTTTATAGTGAAAAATCTGAAAGCAATGGTAGTTAAATAAACTTAATTTCCAATAGAAACTGCTCTTGTGTTGCCGGGTCTGGGTGGGAGCAATGGATAAAAACTGCCCTTGTTTAGACGGGACTAGAAGGGGAGCAAAGAATAGCTACACTGTTACCTGTCAAACATTTCATAAGAAGCAACTAAGTGAATTTTGATGTGGAGTTCATTGTTCCATAAATGACCATAGGTAACTATCAGGGCCGTAGAGACGTTTTCGATGTGAAAGGGGTTTTATCTATAAAAAAAACCAATGTAAAAAAGACATTCTTCAGTTGTTGTATGAAATGATTCCATCGTTTTGCTGAGAAAGGGGTGATTACCTTTTTTTGTTAAAAAAAAATCGTTACGGGAGTAGGTTTCACCCGCCATTTGGCTAAATTACTAGCAATAAAAAAAAACTTTTTATGATTTCTTAAGAGTGGAAGGGAGTTAAACCCCCCCTCCCACTTATCAATAGAAGTATAGACCATGCAAGTAGATATATTTGTCAATTTAATATTGATTGACTGATTCGGAACCACAAGCAATGTGCGCTATTAGCTCTTACTTCCTATGTGCAGTGCGGTATTTTTTTGTGTGAGCTTTCTTTCATACCCAGGAGACTTCAGCTCAGTGCAATGCCTATTTAATGAGTTTTCTACTCAGAGGAGGTCTATAATTGTATAGATTCTACAAGCTTCCATGAAAGAGCCTCAATATAACGGCATGTCATCTACTAAGGTTTTCTGTTGCATGGGTGGTTTGTCTAGTGGGACATTTGTGGGACCCACAGATGCAACCGCATGCGTTTAATATTGAAAGCAATGATTCTTGTTGACATGTATGAATCTATAGCATTGATTTTGTTTTTCCAAATGATAGTTAGTCTTGACATATCAGCTAAATCCATCTCTAGCCTTAAGCTAAAGTCACCTTTTTCACTAGGAAATCCTGTGACTTCTGGATCACTGGATCACTAGACAGTCAATGGAATGGGTCAGCCAACTCAACCCTCAAAACTAGGGTAGTTACCATTTACGATGTGCATGTCAGGTAATAGTGCAACTAATATGTGCTACATTTTCTGGTTTCCGCACCACACGGACTGACCACTGATCTATAATACATAGCACACTCCACATCACACAGGCTGACCACTGATCTACCATAAATAGCACAGTCTACATTATACGGGCTGATCATAAATCTACCATACACAGTTTAGTACACATTACTCGGGCTGACCCCTGATCTAAAACACATATCACAGTCAACACCACGCAATGTTTTTGTTTTTGTTTTTTCTTATAGGGCCTAATTTTGACATCTTAGCAGTAATCTTACTTTCGTGAACTGTACGAGATAGAAAAAGGGCTCTGTTTACTGGAAGAAAACTTGACTATTGTGTCTTAGATAGTCACTTTGATTTAACATAATTCTTTATTTTAAAAAAAAAACCCCCACTAATTTAATCACAGTAAACAGAGAACACCATGTTATAAAAGGTGGTTTAACGTTTACAATCAAAGGGAGATAATAAGAACAATTGTCAATAAATTTGTTTCAACAAATTATTCTCCCCTTATTAGTTATCATCCCACTGTGGCATACCTGTCTTACACGTGAGTATTATTTTCCATTATGTTCTACTAGCAGTACCACCTTCTATTGTGGCATACCAGTAAATTGAAAAGGCAGACAGACTGGCAAAGTATGGAGCAATACAGGGACAAATAGACAAAGAAATCGCCTACCAAGAAAAAGGACACTCATCAAAACCATCAGGGATGTTGACCACCAAAAAGACAATTACCACTATCTCGACAGAGCAGAACAGGTTATTACCTTTCGCCTCAGAACATGACACAGCAGATTAAACAGCCACTTGCCACTTAAATAGGCTAAGATTGGTCCCATCACTACTGTGCCCTAGTGGTCTGGCAGCACAGACCACAAAACATATTCTGCAAGACTGCAATACACTAAACCGGTTATGGGAAGAACACTGGCCCACGGAGATGGATATCAACATAAAGATGTATGGGAGCACTGAGGAGCTTTCAAATACAGCAGCATTTATTAAGAAAACATGACTTGCTGTGTAGACACGTCAAACTGCGAACGAGAAGAGGAAGACTAATTATTGTGTCAAAAAAAAGAAGAGAAGAAATGTACTCCTGCTACATCTTGAATTTAAACACGAATTAAACAAATAGTTTGTTCTTTTTTCTGTTGTATGCATCTGTCTAAAATGTTAAAAATTTTATTATGAAAAACTCATACGTAGGTTGGCCATGATTCCTGTGTACAAAAACTGAAAATTAGGATGATATCCCTTGTGAACCAAATAAGAACCAAATTGTGCTTATTACAAACATGTGTGTTTCCAGTAACGACGAATGCAAAACATGCGAAACATGGGTACTAAATAAAACATTGCCCAATATAACATTATTTGAATTAAAATGCTACAGAATAGTTCTGAGAAAACCATGGACAGCAAGGAAAACAAACCAGGAGGTGCAAAGCACAATCATCGCCCAAGAGGGCTGGCTTGTGAAAACCATATTAAATGAACAACTTGATTTTTTCGGTCATGTTAAGAGACATGACGGTATGGAGATAGTGATATTTGAGGGACGATAGAAGGTAACAGGTGTAAAGGCCAACCAAGACGCACTTGGACAGAAGACATACAGGAATGTCTGCCCTAAAGGAGGCGGTACACCTTGCTCAAGACTGAGGAGAATTCAATAGAGCCATAAGGAAGACAACGTTCTGGATAGAATATATCACGTGTTGATCCCCTTAAGGTGCTCCAATAATAAAATTGGTATGATAAAAACGTGATGTATTATATACCCAGGCAGTTTTGGTTCAGCAACACACTATTAAACACATACTCCTGAATTCACGGTGACTGGATTACCAGAAAACGACCTCTATTACGAGCGTATTATAAGCTGATGGTTAAAAACATTGATGATACAACCAAATTGTCGCCTAAGTGTTTCCGGAGTCATAAATTGTAGTAAAGAAAGGCGACATTGCTACCTGCCAATCATGTTGTAAGCGGCGACTAAGCATGTCTTGGTGCTTCGTTGGTTGTTTCATCCCAAAAAGAGTAAAAGTGACGCTGAAGCTATGCTGAATTAGGATCTGGAAAGCTGAAAAGCGCATATATCGCAGCTAAGGTGAACGCTATAACACAATGTACTTCGTTCTCCGAGTTACATAAAGCTGATCAGGAGTCTGAGAACGAACGCAGAAGAACAAGAGCGAAATTGGATCATGTCTGCGGTTGAAAGATGAGCATCATTACCATAAGAGTACCACCAATGCAACAAAAAATCTTAGTAGATGACATGCCGTTATAATGAGACTCTCTTATGGAAGCTTTGTAGCATGTCACTTATACAATTATAGACCCTCTCTGAGTAGAAGTCTCTTTAATAAGCACTGCACTAAGCCGAAAGCTGAAGTCTCCTTGGTATGAAAGAAAGCTAAGAAAAACCATCCCACTGCACACATAGGAAGCAAGAAATTTGGTTTGAAATGTGGTGTCGCTAGATTGGAGCAGTTTCGTGGGCAAGAAAGAATGATGGTCAATCAACTGCGTACTGGGACCGTCAGTCAACGTGTAATGGCGGCTAGACTCATGGAGAGATCTGAGAATCTATGGACTTGTCCGGAGTGCAGTGACGATGATCCAACGACTAACTAACTATAGGAAGCAGGAGTTCTCACAATTCCTGAGGATCTCAAAAACACAAACCATAATGTTACTTTAAAAAATTATTATAATAATAAAATATTGTGATACAAACAAGGTAATAATGAAACATGAAGATCACAAAACACAGATTTATTACACAGACATATTTTGATCAAAATTATTCCTTTATGACCCATATGTATGTATGTATGTATGTATGTATGTATGTATGTATGTATGTATGTATGTATGTATGTATGTATGTATGTATGTATGTATGTATGTATGTATGTATGGAAGGAGTTGGGCTCGATGGGGACTGGCTTGTGATAACTGGTTTAGTTTGAAAAATAGGTTATTTTATTCTGAAATTCTTTTTAGATGGTTTGCAGAGATGGCATAAATTCTAGTGATCGTTAAGTTGAGGAGAAATATTCGTTTTAATAAATTTCCAATTTTATTCTTTGTGGTCAGGGCAAAGATATATAGCACGCCTCCTGTATGTCTTTAGGGGGCAATCGAAGATCATGGAATTCGCTTGTAAACTCCACACCCAATCTCTTTAATCGCTTCTTACAACATGCATAGTATGCGGTAGTGTTTTGTTATTATTCTTTGCTCTAGTTTTTTTCTTCTATTCTCCTTTTCACTTCTGTTTCACATCTGCCGTCATTTAACACTGTAATTTTACCTTTTTTATTTTAAAAAATGTAAATAATCACAACTCGCAGGTACTTGGGTGAGCAGCGTTGCCACTGCTGGGTTTGTTTTCCACTAGGTCTGACAATCAGCGGAACATATATGTCTGCCCATTTGGACGCAGAGGTGATGGAGCCAGTCTTAGTCTATTTAAGTGACTGTTTTGTATGTTATGCCCAGTTCTGAAGCGGAAGATAATAACCTGCTCAGCTCTGTCAAGATATTGATAGTTGTCTTTGATCGACTTTTTTGAAAGCTTTGATGAGGGTCTCCTGTTCTTTGTAGGTGATTTCTTGGTATTTTTGTTACTGTGTTGCTTCGTAATTTACAAGCATAGCCTATCTGTCTCTCGGCAGGCCCTGGTATGCCTCAGTGGGATGGTATCCACTGTAGTACTACCCTTCTTTGGATGCTCACTTCACGTATAACTTTCTTCTGGTATGGTAGTTTATTGTTGTAAAAGGCTTGTAAGTCAGATATTTCACAAGAAAGAAATACCACCTGTTGACATTGGCTTGTTTTCTTTTTAGTTATTTCTGCTGCAATGTTTATTCTTTTGCTGATATTTTATGTAAACTTCATGTCTACAGTCAAAAAAGAGCTCATCATCTTGTGAAAAGAGGAGAAATGCTGCAGACCAACAGCGGAGAGTAGCTAGAAAGTCACGGATAGACCAACATCCGCCTACAGTCGTCATTCCATGTCCGAACTGTATAAGAACATTTACAGCTCGAATAGGGCTCATTAGCCATCTACGAACTATTAGGCATGGTCATAATTCTAATTCAATTTTCAGAAGTGGATGTAAAAATGGTCATCATCACTTATGATGGACGAAGACACACATGTAAACTCCAGCGCCTCCATGTTTCTTTGTGGTACATATCTTCAATCATGTTGCATACTATTGTTTTCGTTTGAAGATTGTTCAGTTATCTCATAGTGTACCGATACTTGTCGTTTATGGTGGTTCCAAAGGCGTACCAAGGGTGGTGCGGAGGGGGGGGGGTGTAGTCGCACCGGGCATCAAGACTTGATGGGCATCAAAATGCCTCTCAAAATAATTAAAACTTTGAAATGGGGTCTAAGTGTATTTGGCGTGCCAAAGTTGATGCCCCCACACCGTTAAAAAAATTATATTTTCTTCTTGTTATACACATGTGGCACATGTTATGCACATCGTGTGTCTGTTGAAGATTCTTTTATCAACTTTATTGACACATAAAAAAAAATTCCGCCGGGATTGAAATTTGATTTTGAAGAAGTTAGAGGCGGACGACCTCGACATCATGGACTGCCGAGGTCAAGGGTACGATAGCACTGTTGTGATGAAAGGGGAACATTCGGGTGTTCAGAAACGGATTTGCGATATAAATCCAAAAGCCCAGTATATTGCCTGTTCTAACCATAATTTAAACCTAGCTAGAATCCATGCGGCAAAGAAGAAATAAACTCTGTGACTTATCTAGATGTCAGTAGTATAATTTATCAATAATATCTTGTCAATATTCTAAACAGTGTGGTCACAAACTTGAAGACGTTACTACCTTAAAATATCTCGAGTCGTAAATATATGATGATGGCGACTTCGGAAATGACATTAAGCTAAGACTGTAGATAATGATGGCTGCCATGGCAAGGTTTAATATGATTTGGAAAAGTATGATCGTTATTGCAATTAGAAGACAGAATTGATGCCTTTGAGATGTGGGTATATAGAAGAATAGGGAGAACAGCATGGAAAGAGAAGAAAAAACAAATAAAGAGGTGCTAAAGACACTTAATATGAAGAAAGAACTACTAAGAGAAATAAAGATCAGACAGATAAAATATTTTGGTCACATTAATATACCTTCTTCACCTTATTGAAGACCTTACTTCAGGGCAAAGTCAAAAAGAGGCGAGCAAGAGGTAGGCAGAGATACAAGTGGGAGAGTAACTTCACACGATGGACAGGTTACAGTCAAGCAGAATGCACCATCAAGACAAGAGACAGGGGATTTTGGAGATCCGTTGCAGCCAACCTTCGTTGCGGAGACGGCACTTAATGATGATCGTCATTGCAGTAAAGATAAATATATTCAGATCACCAGTGCTAAGTATACTTTTATGCGGATTTGATAGTTGGACACTCAATGTAGACACAGAAAGAAGGATTCAGAATTTAGAAAACAAGTGCTACAGACGTTTAATTAGTAATATAGAGCACAAGACAAATATATTTGTCCGCAGCAAATAAACAAACGTTCAGATTATCAAGAAACACTTTTTGACAGTGGTGAAACGGCGTAAACTTGCTTCGTTTGGACATATAACGAGACACGGTTCGCTTTCTAAAATTATTTTGCAAGGAACAGTCGAGGGTGGAAGGAGGATAGGGAATAGAGAACATTCTGGATTGATAATATCAATGAATGGTCTGGACATCTTTTTTCTACACTCCTCCGAATGACTGAAAATAGAGTTGTTTGGAGAGTTTTTTGTGCTGGTGTTTCCAGTGGTCACTCATGCCACCCTGACAGGTTATACGGGTCTTATTGTTATTATTATTATTATTATTATTAAATGGCTTGAAAATTGCGGTGAAACATTAGAAACACGAAGTTTCTGCTTCCGGGTAATGTTGCCCTGACAACAAGTATAACTTCCTGGTGTTGTGCAGGCGTATCGAGAACTGGTTGCCATCGTAGGCTGGTTACTACAACCGCTCGAAGATGGTGAATATCCTTATTATTAGTTTTCTAATACTGCTTTACTTATATCAAAACTGTAGTACAAATAATCTGGCATTTTAAACGTTTTACATGATAGTGTTAGAAGTTGTACTTGGGATTTGGTACTGTCTTCTGTCTAAATTTTATAACGCACTAGAATTTAATCACAGAAACTTAACTAATAACTAAGTAGGTACTTGGACAAAATTTTCAAAATAGTGCTACATAATTACAAATAATATAGTTAGATAGCCCTTAAAAATTTCAATTCAACGATACCTCAACCAAGTATGTACGTCAATGCTGAAAAAAAGTTATGAATTTTTTTCTAATGAATTTGACATCAAAATAATTTACATGGAACATATCATCATCATCATCAGGTGCCATGCCGGGTGGCGTAGGCGGTCATGGCTCTCCACAGCTCTCTGTCCACAGTATTATGTATCAAAGTCGTTGTTGTTTCTTTGCCGTGCCAGGTTGTCAAACTGTCTAATGTTTTCTCACGTTGTCGCCCTCTGTCTCTGGTGCCTTCAATCTTGCCTGTTGTGATTATGTTCTCTAAACCTGCCTGTCACATGAAGTGGCCAAAAAAAGAAGATTGCCTTTTTCTTATATTGTTGATTATGGTCCGTTTCGCATTTAACTCTTTTAACACCTCTACATTAGTTTTTCTGGCAGTCCATGGTATTCTCAGGATTCTTCTGTAGAACCACATCTCTGTTACCTCCAATCTCCCACTTTCCAGTTTGTTTATTGTCCAAGACTCTCACCAATATGTTAGTATAGGGGTTATATAGCACTGCAGAACTCTCTTTCTCACCTCTAATGACAAGGTCATATTACACAGTATATTTTTCATTTTCTGAAAGTTGTTTTTGCCTGTCCTATTCTGCATCTTATTTCTGTTGAACTTCTTCCATCTGCTGTTATAATTGTACCTAGATATTTGAATTGGTGTACCTGTTTTAATACTATATCATTCACTATGATCTTGCAAGGTGTGTTATTTTCTTTCTTTGAAATAACCATTACTTCTGTTTTCTTGATATTTAGGAAGAGGCCTTTCTCTTTGCTTTCTGTGACTACTACTTTAATTAAGTTTTGAAGGTCTTCCTCACTTTTTGCAATCAGAAGTGTCATCCGCATATCTCAAATTATTTATGTTATGTCCTCCCACTGATATTCCTGGGATATCTACTATTGCACGCAATATGTTTTCACTGTATAGAGAGAACAGGTCTGGTGAAAGCACGCATCCCTGTCTGACTCCTTGTTTTATTTGTTGAAAAGGGCCAAATTGCTTTCCTACTCTTATTGCTGCTGTTTGTTGCCAGTACATGTTCTTGATTATTCTTAAATCCTTGCTGTCAATGTTCAGATTCTCTAGCATGTGTATAATTTCGCTATGTTTAACTTTGTCAAAAGCTTTAGTGTAGTCTATAAAACAGAGATACAGATCTGTTTTTACATCTATAGACCTCTCTATTAGTGTTCTCAATATATAAATCGCATTGTTGGTGCCTTTGCCTTCTACAAATCCACATTGTTCTGGACTTATTTCTGGTTTTATTAAGTTTCTCACTCTCTTCATGATGATTCTGAGAAGTATTTTGGTTATTTGGCTCATGAGGCTGATTGTACTGTGTTCTTTACATTCGGTGGTCCCTGGTTTCTTAGGTAATGCTATGAATATAGATCTCATTAAGTCATCGGGTATGTTTCCGCTGTTATATATGTCATTCAGCAATTTTGTGATTATTTCAACTCCAAAGTCATCTAAAGCTGCTAATTCTTCTAATGTAATATTGTCTGGACCTGGGGCTTTGCCATATTTCATGTGTTTTAGTGCCTCCCTTACTTCTGCTGTGAGCATTGATGGACCCTCGCCGTTATCTTGTATGTTTATTTCTGGTCTATTGTCCTCATAAAGTTCTTTGATATATTCTGACCATCTCTGTACTATGTGATCTATTCCCATTAATACCTGCCCTGTCTTAGATTTTAGACACCCTGTAACTGTTTGCGTTCTCTTTCCTGTTATCATCTCAATTTTCTTATATAGTAATGTTGTATCTTGGTTGTAATGCAATTCTATTTCTGTGCATTTCTTGTTCAGCCAGCTTTCTTTTGCTATTTTGCATTTCTCTCATATCTCCTTATGTATTTTCTGATATTCCACTATCTTGTGTTTATTTTTCCTTCTGGTGCTCATCAATTCTAATATTTCTTCTGTCATCCATTTTTGTTTTGATGTATGTTTTACTTTTGGTATTATCTCTTTAGATGTTTGGTTTATCGACTGTTTTAGCATGTTCCATTGATCTTCAATACTCTGAATCTTTGCAATGGCATTGTATCTGTTTTGTACAATTATGTTGTTTCTTTCTTTAATGTCAGCATTTGATTTCAATAAAGCTAAATCTAATTTCATATTCCTTGGTGCTCTCTTGATCTTCTTTAATCTTATACACAATTTCGCTACCAGTAGTATATGATCACTGTTGCAGTCGGCACCTGGCCTTGTTTTCATAGATCTAATGCTGTTTCTATTTCTTTTAGGGACTAAAATGTAATCAATTTGGTTCCGAGTATTATCACCTGGGCTAATCCATGTACACAGCCTTCTTGGATGTTGCTTGAACCATGTATTCCCTATTATTAAATTATGTGCCTGTGCCCACTCTATCAATAAATCACCTCTTTCATTCTTAGTTCCTAAACCAAATCTTCCTGTCACATCTTTTATTTCTGTTTCACCTACTTTTGCGTTAAAGTCCCCCATTAATATAGTTACTTCCTGATTTTTACACTGTTTCATTGCGATTTCTAGATCTTCATAGAAAATTTCGATGTCCTCCTCTGAACTGCTTGATGTAGGTGCATATACCTGCACAATGTTGATATCCAATGGTTTTCCTGTTAGTTTAACTAATATTACCCGATCTGATATTGCCATAAAACCCTTCACCGTTTGTCCTGTTTCTGTGTCTAATAATACTCCTACCCCCCTCTCGTGTTTTTGTCCTCCTGAGTATATGACTTTAAATTTATCTGACTGTATCTCTCCTGCCCCAGTCCACCTCATTTCGCTCATTCCTAGGATATTTATGTTCATTCTTTCCATTTCTTGCTTGATGTTGTCTAATTTACCACACTGCGCTAACGATCTGACGTTCCATGTTGCTATATTAACACTAACTGTAGGCCTACTTCTGTGTGTCGCCATGACTTTCATCTTGGGAGAATAATGTGGTAGTTTCCCGTTGCTTTCCACATCAATATGGGGGATATCCATTTGTATCCGCTCCCTGTGACAATATTTTATGTCGGGACAAATGGGTGCCCCGCCCTGCTATATGGAACATATAGGAAAATAGAAATAAAACTTGTGACTACAAAATGTAGTCAAGCTGATAATTTCTGAATTATCTTTGTTATTTTCAATAATACAATACACAAACTAGATATTTTTGTGTTTGCGGAGACAAGACGCTTATGTTGATCACATTTCTGGAATTTTAGATGGACACAGAACTAATTGATATTCAAAATGGCTGCTAATTTGTATAATTAAAATGAAAATAAATTATATATCTATTAAACTTAAACATAATAAAATACCACATAAACTATATATTTTTGTATTTGCAAAGACATACCACGTCAGTTGATCACATTGCTGTGATTCTCAGATGCACGTACAGCTAATTAATATTCAAAATGTTGGCTAATTTGCATAATTTAAACAAATGTTGATGTTTAAATAATTAACTGTTGGTTTGGGCATCGTTTTACTCTCTTAAAAGTTACATATATAAAAAGAAAAATGGTTACAGAACTTAATAAATCTAGTTTCAAACACAACAAATGATGCAAACACTATTTTAAACTCTGTCACAAGAAATTTATAGCCTAAGCAAAATTTCCCAAAACGCTAATCCCAGATGTCCAAGAACCTATAAGAAAGAAACTTAAGTTGTGGTAACTTAAGAAAGTTAAGCCTATAGTCTAAGGAAGCCTGCAACCATATGGTTGTATTAGTGTTAGCTACTTTTGGCTTACATTTTCTACATCTCTATATTACCTGCCAAACATAATTCTAACTTTGTGAAAGACTTCAGATTAGGCCTGTAATTCAGAGGAATAGAGAAACATTCAGGGTAGCAGATGGGATTTCAGAAAACGTGTTTACTCACATTGTGATGCGATGGGTGTCAGCTGAGCAGACCTGGTTCAAATCCCGTCAATTGCCTTTTGAAAGATTTATTGATTCTTGTTGGTGGTTGCTGATCCAGCGGCCCATGGGTTCATAACCTTTGGTATGAGTTTGTGAGCTATTGTTTTGTTTCATATAAGGTGTTCCATTTATCTGGCCTTGAAGGGAGAAGCATTTTCCTGATGTCATCCAGTGCTGAACATTCACAAAAAAGGTTGTGGTAAACAGTTTCATAGGGATAAGTGCACAGCTGGCACCCTGGAGTGTGTTGCGGTTGTATTCTGTTCAGGTGATTGTTCAGCTGTACATGTTGTGTGCACAGTCAGAAGATGATAGTCTGGTCTTTCCTTCCCAGGAGGTTGATGTTGTCTTTAGGGTTTGGGCTGGCCATATATTTATAGATTTCCCTCCCAGTGTTTCCCATGGCTCATCTAATTTTCTTTGTACACAGATTTCAACATCATTTTAACTGTGTGCATGGTTGTTTGCGTATATGGCTGTTCTTGTTGTGCTCCCTTATTTGCTAGTCTGTCTGCCTTGTCATTGCCAGGTGTGTTTGAGTGGCCTGGAATCCACTGCATAACAATGCTGACTTCACAAGATGTAAGAAACTGGTTGGCATGGTGATATTAATCAACTAGCCAAGGTTTACAATGTCCATCACATTCTGGTGCTTGAAGAGCAGATATAAAGTCAGTAAAAATCACAATGTTGTGGACTTATGATGGAAAGGCATTAAATATGGTCTTCAGGTGTTATTTCGGCTTACCTCCCATATGCATCAAACAAATCAGATGTTTTGTTTAGATATTCTATATAGACACCATAACCTGCTTTGATGGTGGCTTTGAAAGCAGATCCATCAGTAATGTTTTCTGTGTTGCTTTTGTAAGACTTAAGGGTCAGAACTTTTCGTTGCATTATCTCTTAATTGTGTCTTTATTTTCGGCAATTTAAAACCTGCGTGTAAAGGTAAACATTTTTCTACTTTTTGCAGTTCTTGTCTCTTGTCTTGGAGGTGATAGCTATCTTTTATTTCATTGATATGGCTGAGGACTTACTTTTGATTTATTCTGTGGTTTAGTTGCCAGTTTTGTACAAGTTGTTTATTTGGGTGGTTTTTGTTCATTCTTTTGCTTCTTTCATAAGCCTCCATTGCAGCCATATCTCTCCATATCTCAAGGGGTTTTACATTTGTATGAATTTCAAATGGAGCCGTTGGTATAAATCTCATTGCTCCACTGATAAAGCATAGGACATTGTTCTGCACTCTGTCAAGAGATTCTACATATGGGTTCTTCTTAAGGCATAGAAGGTTTACTTCATTGTACTCGAGTTTCCTCATATGTTCTCTGCTCTCTCAATGAAGTGTTGTGCTGCCTGTTCAGAGAATCATTCATAGCATACATACAACTATGCCTTCTCAACGAAGTCACGCGCTGCCTGTTGAGAGAATCATTCATAACATACATATAATTCTGCATCTTATATCAATAAACCCCAAGTATCTCCCAAAAAAATCCACTTTGTAAACAAAATGTCAACAGTTGAATTTGAGCCCTTAACGTGTTGAACACAAGGTGAACAGTTTCACCAAGGAGATCCTTATTCTGTAAACAATTGTCTTATCAATAAAATAACATTATTCTCTGATTAGTAAGGCTGTTACTATTGCAAGCTGTTACTATTGCAAGCTGTTACTATTGCAAGCTGTTACTATTGCAAGCTGTTACTATTGCCTTTATATCCATGACCTGTCATGCTTGATAAAACAGCAATAATATACATTTACAATAATATAGAAAATGTTAGTTTGACATCATGGCTTGGAAAAGATATAGAAAATGTTAGTTTGACATCATGGCTTGGAAAAGATATAGAAAATGTTAGTTTGACATCATGGCTTGGAAAAGATATAGAAAATGTTAGTTTGACATCATGGCTTGGAAAAGATATAGAAAATGTTAGTTTGACATCATGGCTTGGAAAAGATATAGAAAATGTTAGTTTGACATCATGGCTTGGAAAAGATATAGAAAATGTTAGTTTGACATCATGGCTTGGAAAAGATATAGAAAATGTTAGTTTGACATCATGGCTTGGAAAAGATATAGAGAATGTTAGTTTGACATCATGGCTTGGAAAAGATATAGAAAATGTTAGTTTGACATCATGGCTTAGAAAAGATATAGAAAATGTTAGTTTGACATCATGGCTTGGAAAAGATATAGAAAATGTTAGTTTGACATCATGGCTTGGAAAAGATATAGAAAATGTTAGTTTGACATCATGGCTTGGAAAAGATATAGAAAATATTAGTTTGACATCATGGCTTGGAAAAAAATCAACAATGATAAAAGATACTGGAAATAGAGAGCTGTGGAGATCATAGACACATCACCTAGTCAGCATAGCACATGATGATGATGATAATAATAGTAGCCACAACAACAAGAAAAAAAGTATAATGTGAAAAGTAGATATCCAAGCTTATTTGAACTGCATACATTAAAAAAAATATATACTTTTATTTTTAATTTGAGAAACAAATATTGGTATTGATTTTTTTTCAGAAAATATTGTTTTTTTTTCTCAACAGCCTCCAAAAAAGAAAGGTGGAAAGAAGGGGAAGGGAAAGAAAGGAAAGAAAGGGAAGAAAGGAAAGGCAGTATCAGTTGTAGATGGAATTCCCACAGAAGACATGACTAAAGAGCAGGTAAGAATTGTAGACAGAATCAGTTAAAGGTTCGTTCTCTACACAAGACTTAACAAATGGGCAAGTAAGAAATGTAGACAGAATCAGTTAAAGGTTCGTTCTCTACACAAGACTTAACAAATGGGCAAGTAAGAAATGTAGACAGAATCAGTTAAAGGTTCGTTCTCTACACAAGACTTAACAAAGGGGCAAGTAAGATTTGTAGACAGAATCAGTTGAAGATTTGTTTATCTACACAAGAGAACAGTCTGTCACAGAACTCACACTGTTATGAAAATTTCTACACCACCTATACACTTGCTAGATTGACAATATCCATCACCCCATTAGACCTTCATTCGCAGATTAATTTCTATAATTTTCACCCTTTCACTGATTAATAAAATGTATAACAAAACACTGCCCATCATTGGTGTTCATCCATCTTCAGAAATAATACATTCTTAACACTATATTGTCTGTATTTAAATATTGTGAAAATGACTTTGCTTTATAATTATAACTAATGAAGTTTGCTGCTGTTACATCTAATAAATATTCCTGTTAGTGAAGTTTGCTGCTGTTACATCTAATAAATATTCCTGTTAGTGAAGTTTGCTGCTGTTACATCTTATTCTTATTCAGCATTCATTCTCAAACTTGCACTGGATCTCTCTTGTAGTAGGACAATGGTTCTACTAAATTTCCACAGAATGCAGTCCACATAATGTAAATGTGTTGTGTCACCATTTTATTTGCGCCAATGGTCCTACACATCCATTTTCAATAGAGCTGTTACATCTAATAAATTGTCTTATCAATGGGATTTCAGAAAGCATGTTTACTCAAGTTGTGATGCATAGGTGTCAGCTGAGGAGACCTGGTTCAAATCCCATCAGCTGCCTTTTGAAAGATTTATGGCTTCTTCTTAAGGCATAGAAGGTTGACTTTGTTGTACTCTGGTTTCCTCATATTTTCTCTGTTACATCTACTAAAGGAACAAATTGCTGTGTGGTTAGAACACCATTCTCAGACCCTTGAGGTACCTGTTTCAATTCATGATTGGGACGATTTTTTTTATTTTGGAGGTACAATCAAAATCCTTCCTGTACATGTCGAGGTATCTGCTATGGCAGTGGCCTTTATTTCCACAGCCCATAGAAAGCCTCCTGCATTCCTTCATTGGAAAACATGCAGTACCAAATAATTTTTTAAAGTCACATCTAATAAATATTCTTGTTTCTACCGGAATTATTAATGTATTCATATATTAATAATAATATTGTTCTTGATCAGCTTGAGGAGCATGTTCAACATCTCCGTGAAGAGCTGGAACGTGAACGAGAAGAACGGAACTATTTCCAGTTGGAAAGGGACAAAATCAATACATTCTGGGAGATTACCAAACGACAGTTAGAGGAGAAGAAGGCAGAACTCCGTAACAAGGATAGAGAGATGGAAGATGCAGAGGAAAGACATCAAGTTGAAGTTAAGGTGCGATTCATTTTGTCTTTTCTTGTATTTTTTTTCAATCTCTTCTGTTTTAATGCTTGTATCTCTGCAGAAAATGCTATTGAATCTATTTATACTAACTTTTATTTAACTAAAATATGTAGAGAAACAAAGAGAGAAATGCTTTGCTGATCGCATGAGCAATGTTCCCTCTAATTTTCTTCTCATATGAGCAGAACAGAAGGTGTCTGATCAGTGAATATTTCCATGTGAAAGCTTCTACTACTGAAAAAAAACAAGCCAAAAATAGAGGCATTGACTTGTAATTTATGTGCGCTTGTGGTATAAGTTACATGCTGTACATTCGAATGATATGCACAGCTCAGTCACTGGCGTACATTAGAAGGAATATTTCTCATGAGGGTATATCCAACAATTTTAGCTGCTGGAGTTTAAGACATGAAAAGAATCAGAGGAAGATCAATGCTAAATAGAACTAAAAAAGAAAAAGAGGTAACTGAAAGTTATGAAGAAGTGGCTAAGAACTGACGACTCAACAACATTACTGCCTATATACGATTACGGCAGATGGAAGAAGTTCAGCAGAAATAAGAAGCAGAATAGGACAGGCAAAAACAACATTCAGAAAAATGAAAAATATACTGTGTAATATGACCTTGTCATTAGAGGTGAGAAAGAGAGTTCTGCAGTGCTATATAACTCATATATTAACATATGCATGCGAGTCTTGGACAATAAACAAACAGGAAAGTGGGAAATTAGAGGCAATAGAGATGTGGTTCTATAGAAGAATGCTGAGAACATCATGGACTGCCAGAGATACTAATGTAGAGGTTTTAAAAGAGTCAAATGCTAAACAGGCCTTAATCAACAATATAATAAGAAAAAGACAATCTTCTTTTTTTGGCCACTTCATGAGACAGGCAGGTTTAGAGAACATAGTCACAACAGGCAAAATTGAAGGCAACAGAGACAGAGGGCGATAACGTGAAAAAAAAAATTTGACAGTTTGACAACCTGGCACAGCAAGGAAACAACAACGATCTTGATACATAATACTGTGGACAGAGAGCTGTGGAAGCCATGACCGCCTATGCCAGCCGTCACAGCACCTGATGATGATGATATTTTAAGCCAATATTTATTTCTAGAGCACCAATTATATAGTCAAAGCTATGACACTGCAAGGTGCAAATAGCAATGTGAAAAAAAGAGCACAAATGTGTCAGCTATGTGAAAGCTATGACACTGCAAGGAACAAGTAGCAATGAGAAAAAAAAACTATAATCTCAAACCCTGGTATAACCAGATATTAGAGCACCTCAGTCACAAATGAAAGGTATAACTTTGATATAAGGTCAATTAGACTCAGCTGTGAAAAAAAAATATACCTAGTTTGCTAGTGAAGCAAAGGAAGAGGTCAGCTTTAATAATGAGTAGAGATCAAAGTTTGAAATAGTGATTGCATCACTTCCAAATTAGTGGTCACATCACTGTTAAATAAGTGCTACCATGTCTTCTGAATAAGTGGCCACATGATTTCTAAATACATGGTCACATGACTTATAAATAAGTGGTCACATTATTTCTAAATAAATGGTCACATGACTTCTAAATAAGGGTAACATGATTTTGAAATAAGTGGTCACATGACATCACATGAAACTGAAAGGGAGCAAAGAATAGCAATACTTTGACATGACATATATGTCATTGAAGGCAACTAAGGAGATGTTTCAGTGGAGTTCCATAAGCAAAATAACCCAAATTGAAATTGGATTATCAGACCAAAAGATGCAGATATTACAGTCAAGCTGTAAACCATTATACAACACATTTCCATTCTCTAGATTAATTAGAATAATAAGACACATAACCCATTAGGAGAGGTGCCACACTGGATACATCAGCACAAAGAGCTCTGCAAACAACTCAACCATTTGGAGAGTGTAGAAAAATCACACCCAGACCATTCCTTGATGTTATCAAAACAGGATGTTCTCTTTCTTCCTATCCTCCTTCCACCCTCAACTGTTCCTTGCACAATAATTTAAGAAAGTGAGTCGTGTCTCGTTACATTAACAAACCAAAAAAGTTTACGCCATTTCACCGCTGCCAAAAGTGGTTCTTGATAACCTGCAAGTTTGTTTATTTGCAGCGGACAAATATATTTGTCTTGTGTTCTATATAAATAATTTTCATAGCGCAAGTCATGGCTTTCATCATCATCTCATTAATCATTAAAAAAAATTCCTTTCGTCCGTATGCCAGATAAGCGCCTTCCAAATAGATTATTCTATGGGGGGGCTGTGCGAAGGTAAACGTTCAAGTGGAGGGCAGAAAAAGCGCTTCAATGATCACCTAAAAAACTCTCTCAAGCACTGCAGCATCGATCCTAGCTCCTGGGAGACTACAGCACTTATCGCTCAGCCTGGCACACCCAGATCACTGCTGACATCACGAAATTTGAAAAAGAAAAAACACTGCGGGCAATCCACAAGCGCAAGGAGCGGAAGGATAAATCCACAAATTCTCCTACCCCTAACCTTCAGCACTCCTGCATGCACTGCAATAGAACTTTCCGTGCACGAATCGGACTCATCGGCCATCTACGAACTCACAAACTAAATTAGTTAATTACCAATTTTAATTATTATATATATATTTTTTTTCATCGCATTTAGTGTTTTTCATGCCATGCTCATCTTCGCTTACAAAGGTGGAACATCATCATCATCACTGGGGTGCAAAGGGAACGCATTGCTCTAGGCGGATCCAGGTTAGCAGATAACCAAGATCTCAATTGTACCTCCTCGTGGTGCACCCTGGAAACAGAAATACAGCAGCTTGAGCTGATTCTGGCCAAATCTTTTGGGGATCGTGTCTGAGAATGTGGAGGTAGCAGATGGAAAGAGATTTGACTGCATAAGAGACAGACAATATCTCAGACACCACCAGCATCACCACATACAGCGACACTGTCGACATACAGTGAATCTAGTCAGTCCAGTCCAAACATTGGAGGGGCAGCCAATGTAAAATGCACGTAAAGGTAGATGCATGGCGAGAGACAAATAGATTTCATACCGAGTACAATGAAACAATGAAAGGGCAGAACAGTGCTAGAGGGCAACGTGAATTGCAAATAGAAAGTGAAAAGTTCCTAGGAAAGGGGAACTACAAGCTCCATCAGCTCGAGACGAGCTTCTAGTTACCTGTGTTCCTTACAGACAGAGACCCAGACCCAATCATTGGCGTTTGGAAAAGCAAGAAGACCTAACCCAACTCTACTGTCAAATTTTCCTATACCGGAAATACACTTGCAGAGAGAAAAGGTTCCGTACCCGATGGGCTCAGGCACAAAAGAGACAACAATTTTAGCCCTGGCCCAACTCTGCTGTCAGGTTTTCCTATACCGGAAATACACTTGCAGAGAGAAAGGGTTCAGTATCTGATGGGCTCAGGCGCTATTGGGACAAGGACGCTCAGCTCGAGAACGCCTTGCTCTCAAATGCGTGGTGTGAGACTCGAACGTGGACAAGGGGTACACGATGTCGGTGATTGACACCTCGGCTAAGAGGGTGAAAGAGCCAGGGTCCAACTCTTCTGTTGAGTTCTTCCCCTTAAGGAACCAGGCTCACGGATGAGAAATGGTTCAGTACCCGATGGGCACAGGCACAGTACATCCAGTTACACGAGGCAAGTTCATAGACAGTGGAACACCTCATGCGAGACAGACGAGAGTAAAAATTGTCTGGGCGAAGAGTCACCACATACACACATGCCTAGAGACAGATACAGAGGCTGTCACAGGCTAGGGTAGCCCACCCGAATTGTCAAGGCATGCCGAAATCGGATATGCTAGGCCTACAAGGCCCATAACAGTGGCACAACGTAATCACGCTACCGGCGGAAATCGCACGGATATCCATGCTGGTTACAATGGAGCGAACGCAAAACAAACATCATCATAACTAATTCTTAACACACATCTGTAGCACTTATTTTCAAAAGCTGGAAATCTTCATTCTGTGTCTGCAGTGAGTGTCCAACTTTCACATCCGTATAAAAATATACGTAGCACTAGCGATCTGAATAGATTGTTCTTTACTCTAATACTGATCTTACTTTTAAAAATCATATTGAACTTTGCTTTGGCAACCATCAACACCTCAAATCTTAGCTTAATCTTATTTCCAGAGTTGCCATCATCACATACTTGTGACCTGAGATATTTGAATGTGTGAACTTCTTCAAGTTTGTGACCGTTTAACTGGATATTCATGTGATCTTGCTTGGTTTCACTAGCTACCAATATCTTGCTTTTATCAATGCTAATTTCTCATGCCATATTTCCAATGACGTCTTCCAACTTTGAAGTGAGTTCTTGCAGTTCAGATTCGTAACCAGCCAAGAGATCGATATCATTGGCATAAACCAAGTTACAAAGGAGTTAACCGCCAATATTTATTGATGTCTTGAGATCTTGTAATGGCTGCTGCATTATATATTTAAGATACATGTTAAAAAATACTGGGGAAAGTATGCAAACCTGACGTACTACTATACTCATCTTGAAAAAAAATCATCAATGTTATTATTTATGAAAACAGCACTGCTTGCATCTTTATACAGCACGTTAATGACTTCTATGATGTTAGTGTCAAAGTTACAGTCATCCCTCGCTACTTCGCGGTTAATTTATCGCGGCCTCAGTACATCGCGGATTTCTAAAAACATATTTACAGTATGTACACTTTAGTTACACACACACGTATCATATTTATATTATTTATACATTATTTTATGTATGTTATTTATACTATTAATATTTTATTGACATGTTTGAAACTATTCTTTAATGTTCTAATGATAGCATATGGACTTATATGGTTTCATATACACTTATTAATATTATACATAACACAAAAAATGTACGTTTGTTAAAAATGAGAGGATGACACTACTTCGCGGTTTTTCACTTATCACGGTCGATTCTGGTCCGTGTGTGTTGTTCGTCCATCACATGTGATGATGACCATTTGTTACATCCATTTTTGAAAATTCAATTTTAGTTGTGTCCTTGATTATGAGTTCATAGATGGCTAATGAGCCCTATTCGAGCTGTAAATGTCCTTGGACAGTTCGGACATGGAATGACGACTGTAGACGGAGGTCCCTATTAACCGCGATAACTGAGGGATGACTGTATATTGTCTCAGTATCTGCCACAGACCGTGGTACCACATGATCAAATACTTTTGTGAAATCAATGAAATTATGATACCAAACACGTTGATGTTCTAAGTGTTTTTCTATCAATATTTTGAGGTAAAATAATCTGTTCTGTGGTACTTCTGTTCTTTTTCAGAAACCATCCTGTTCTTCTACTAACAATTCCTCTGATTTAGCTTGTATTCTGTTCAGAATGATCTTTAGCATTACCTTGATAGAATGGGTGATTAGACTAATTTTTGGTTTAGTAAAATCTACCTCTCATGGTGTGGTGAACCCTTTCAACCGTGGACAAATATTCAAAATTGACTATATCAGAGCTTTTTTACCATAAAAAATTAATGATATGTGGTAATAAAATGGTAGTCAACATTTAGTATGATTAGACTAATGGTATGCAGGTGATGGGTTTACCTCTCCTTTGGAGAGGCGCATCTTTCGAAATGCGAACAATGTCCAAGTAGACTATATCAAGACACACAACCAAAAAGTATTAGAGATCACAAAGACACCTAAAGATTGTGACACTTGATTAGACTAATAGTTCTGTAATTCTTGCACAGTTTGAGGTTTGTTTGTTTAATGAGGGATTCATCTTTCTGAAGAAAGTCACGCCTCTTTCAACCTTGAAATGATATTCTGTGGTTACATCAGGGTGTATCTGGTGGCCGAATGACCTGGGCTGTCCTGTTTGGGACTGGTGGTTTGACCTTGGGACTGGTCTGTCTTGAGTTTGCCTCTCTGAAGAAGTGGTATCACTAACAATTGTGTCCATTTTCTAGGCCATGTTTTTCAAGTCCATATTTTCTGGCAGATCGATGCCATAACTGATCAACTCTCTGGAATATATTCTGCTGGAAATCTAGTAGGATGATTGTCTTGTTAAAAGAGTGATCCTCTTTCGTGCCTTTAATAATGTATGTTTTAACCAGATGTTTCCTCCCTTTTATGTGTATATCATTCAGGTATTCTCTCCCTTTCATGTTTATATAATTTAGAATTTCTCTCCCTTTCATATTTATATAATTCATGAGTTCTCTCCCCTGCATATTCTATCATTCAGGTATACAAACAGAAAGTGAAGCATCTTCTTTACGAGCATCAAAACAGCTTATCAGGTTTGAAAGCAGAAGGTGCAGTTGCTATGAAGTTGGCCCAGGACAACTATGGCTCTGCTGAACTGGAACTTAAAAAAGACAAGAGGGCACTAAAAGTTGAGCTGAAGGAGCAAGAACTGGCGCATGAAAATGTTGTCAAGAACTTGAAAAAGGTTTGTTGTATTCCATTTAATATAATATATCTTGTAGATAAATGTTTTTGCATTAAGTGAATTCTGTATTTTGTAAATTCTATAATTAGGTGAATTTTGCATTAAGTTAATTTTGTATTAGGTGAATTCTTTATTAGGTGAATTTTACATTATGTGAATTTTTGTATTACGTGAATTCTGTATTAGATGAATTCTTTCTTCTTCTGCATATGTTCTCAAACTCCTACAGATTAGCAGGATGTAGTCCGGAGAACAGAATGCGTTGTGTCATGGTTCACAGCATTGCTGCGATATCTGCGCCTTTCGGCCTGACACATCTGACTTCAGCATGGCTTTGGATCACTGACCCTATATGGGATGGGACAGCCAACTCCATCCCATAACCTCTTTAGTCATCTTATATGACATGCGTGGAAGGTAAACAGTGTTGCTATTCTTTGCTCCCCTTTCGGGCCCTGGCAGCACACGGGGGAGATGAATTCTATATTAGGTGAATTCTGTTTTAAGTGAATTCTGTTTTAAGAAACTGTAGTACAACTGTCTTAAAAAATTGGTAGAATATCTTATTCAAGATTTAGCTATCAACTCAGCGATTTTTAGCTGTAGCGATTTTTGGCTGTAGTGATTTTTGGCTGTAGCGATTTTTGGCTGTAGCGATTTTTTGGATAACAAGAATGGATAACAAACCACCTGGGGAAAGATAATAGACTGGATGTAGTTGTTCCATATGCCCTGTTGTTCTCAGCAACAATTCTACCATGATAGCTGACTGTGGATCTCCAGTCTGACCCGTGGCACACAGATCCATCGGTCAACACAATGATATCCTCATCTCCAGAGTTATCAGAAATCAGCTGATCGAGTTCCACGTTTGCTTTACAATTTCCCCAATCTCTACATTCTCTTCAAAGAGTGGTAATTACTTTGTGAAAGCTTGTCATTGTCCAATTGATTGGACACCATTCTTCTCCTGTTGATAAGGTCGAAACTGTGGCTACCTCTCCTATAGTCCTTTCAGCGTGCACCATCCATGACATGTTGTGCTTAATTCTTGCTCGCTTTATGTTTTTGATTTTCGTGTGAAGTAGGTGTCTCTAGTCTGCAGTGTTATACATGCATGTTTTAGTTATTTTCAGTCGTTGGATTATCATCATTACAATCCGTACATGCCCATACGTGCTCTGATATTCACTTGAGTGTACGTGCTCCAATATTCACTTGAGTGTACGTGCTCCGATATTCACTTGAGTGTACGTGCTCCGATATTCACTTGAGTGTACATGCTCCGATATTCACTTGAGTGTACATGCTCCGATATTCACTTGAGTGTACATGCTCCGATATTCACGTGAGTGTATCTACCATTTATTGACAAACATTTTTAAAACCCATAGTAGCTGTTATTTCTAACAACGCTACATTTCAATGCCAGTTCCTTTCTTATAGACACCGAAAAGGAATCATCGCTCTGATTAATTTCATTGCCCGTGTTATTTCTCATAAGGAGTTATTCAGAATCATTATTTACTTATTAGACAAAAATTATATATATTCTTCTTGCAGAAAAATGATGAAGAAATGACAAACCTCTGTAATTCTTTTGAGAGACAAGCTAAAGAGATTGAAAACAAGTATGAGAAGAAAATGCGGACACTTAGAGATGAGCTTGATCTTCGTCGGAAGACAGAAATCCATGAGATCGAGGAAAGGAAGAATGGGCAGATCAACACACTGATGAAGAATCATGAGAAGGCTTTCAGTGATATCAAGAATTATTACAACGATATCACGCTCAATAATCTTGCTCTGATCAATACTCTCAAGGTAATATTTCATTGTTTGATTGGTTGCTGATCCAGAGGTCCATGGGCTCATGTCCTTTGACCCAATGCCATTGTGTGATATATGCATGTGTTTGTGAGCTGTTGCTTTGTTCCATATAATGTGTTCCATTTATCTGGCCCTGGAGGGAGAAGCATTTTCCTGATGTCATCCAGCGCTGGAATTGTTTCATTCATTTTGTTATTACTATTACTGAAAATTTACAAAAGTACGGAAGGGATGTGTGCTATCACCACTGCTATTCAAAATTTATATGAAGAACATCACTTTAGAAACTAGGCAAGAACAAAACACAGAAGATAGTAAAGAAGACAATAAAATAAACAAATTACTATTTGCAGATGACCAAAGCTTTCTTTATAACAATACGAAACAATTACAGAGTCATGTTATCACACTAATGCCATCATGCAAAAACACAATGTGACAATCAGTGCCACAAAAACTAAAATAATGAAAATCATCTGAACAAATGGCACAATAAACATACAAGTCAAAGATTACTAACTTAAACAGGTTGAAGAATTTAGATGTCTGGAAAGTGTTTTTACCGAAGATGGAAAGTTAGATAGGGAAATTGAGACGATGTGAAAAGGCTAATGTAATATTCTATCACCTGACATCATACACACACAAAAAAACCAAAGACCTTTTGAATATGACACTGGAAAAAAGCAGGACAGCTTGCACAACTTACAGAGTGGCAGCGAGGAAGTTCTATAAGGGACATGTCACATAAAAAATGGGTGCTTTTTATAATCCTGTGTACATTTATTTTTATCATGAGCATCATCAATTGCCATCTCCACAATGAAGGTTGGTTGCAATGGACCTCCAACAATCCCTTGTCTCTTGTCTGGTAGTGCACTTTGCTAGACTGTAATCTGTCCATCTGGTGATGTTCTTTCCCACTTGTATCTCACCTCCCCTCGACTTTTCCCTCAAGTAAGGTTTTCAACAATCTGTCATGTCTTTTAATATGTCCAAAGGATTTTATTTTTTTATTTGCTTGATCTTTATTTCCTGAAGAATTCTTTCTTCATATGAAGTGTTGTTAGAACATTTTCGTTTGTTTTCTTCTCTTTCCATGATGTCCTCCCTATTCTTCTATATATCCGCATCTCACAGGCATTAATTATGTCTTCTGATTGTTTGTTCAAGAACTATACATTAATATAGAATAGATGTAAAATGTTATAATTCTCATTTTTAGCTTTTTTGTAATTTGTTTAGATATTAATATTTTCCTCATGTCATTGAAAGTACTTTTAGCCATTCCTATTCTTCTGTTAACTTGTGTTTCACATCTGCCATGATGTATGATTATGTATCCGAGATATTGATAATGTTCTAATTGTTGTAGTTACTCTTCATGTATTTTTATGTTTAGCATTGTAGCATTGTACAAGACAAATTTGTATGTAAGAAATAAAATAGAGATGTATACAGGTGTACAAGAACCATTGCTTGATGAAAACTATCATGGTTTGGACATGTATGCAGACATGATTCCTGTCAAAAACAATACTGCAGGGAACCATCAAGGGCAGAAGAAGCAGAGGAGGGCAAATAAAGACATGGACAGACAATATGAAGGAATGGACAGGACAAGATTTTTCCTTACTCTTCTGCAACGTTGAGGACAGAAATCACTGGAGGACTGTGTGCTAAAGCATCTAATGTGGTACCCGTACCACCCTGATGGGTTACAGGTTTATTGATTGACTGATTGATGTTTAGCACATGTTCTTCTGTGACTTTGCTGATTATCATGATTTAAAAAAAAAAAAATTTATATCAAGTCCATATTCTTTACTTGATTTATCAACTTAATCTATTAGTCTTTGTAGTTCATGTTCACTTTCTGCTAAAAGAAATTAAATGTAATCAGCTCATATAATATCACAGATTTCATGTGATCTACTCATATCACAGATTTCATGTGATCTACTCATATCACAGATTTCATGTGATAAGTTCTGATGAAATTTTAATAATTATTTGTTAACAGGAACAAGTAGAAGAGATGAAAAAGAAAGAAGAGAGAATGGAGAAGCAGATGTCAGAAGTCATAGCAGAAAACAAACGATTGGTCGAGCCATTGCAGAAAGCAAGAGAGGAAGTGGATACTCTGAGAAGGCAGCTGATTAACTATGAGAAAGATAAAGAGATGTTGAAGGTAATTTTCATTTCATGTCCTTTACAGTTTCAGTTCTGGCTGTGAATTGTTTATATAGACAGTTCTAGCTGTGAATTGTTTATATAGACAGTTCTGGCTGTGAATTGTTTATATAGACAGTTCTAGCTGTGAATTGTTTATATAGACAGTTCTAGCTGTGAATTGTTTATATAGACAGTTCTAGCTGTGAATTGTTTATATAGACAGTTCTAGCTGTGAATTGTTTATATAGACAGTTCTAGCTGTGAATTGTTTATATAGGCAGTTCTAGCTGTGAATTGTTTATATAGACAGTTCTAGCTGTGAATTGTTTATATAGACAGTTCTAGCTGTGAATTGTTTATATAGACAGTTCTAGCTGTGAATTGTTTATATAGACAGTTCTAGCTGTGAATTGTTTATATAGACAGTTCTGGCTGTGAATTGTTTATATAGACAGTTCTAGCTGTGAATTGTTTATATAGACAGTTCTAGCTGTGAATTGTTTATATAGACAGTTCTGGCTGTGAATTGTTTATATAGACAGTTCTGGCTGTGAATTGTTTATATAGACAGTTCTGGCTGTGAATTGTTTATATAGACAGTTCTGGCTGTGAATTGTTTATATAGACAGTTCTAGCTGTGAATTGTTTATATAGACAGTTCTAGCTGTGAATTGTTTATATAGACAGTTCTAGCTGTGAATTGTTTATATAGACAGTTCTAGCTGTGAATTGTTTATATAGACAGTTCTAGCTGTGAATTGTTTATATAGACAGTTCTAGCTGTGAATTGTTTATATAGACAGTTCTGGCTGTGAATTGTTTATATAGACAGTTCTAGCTGTGAATTGTTTATATAGACAGTTCTAGCTGTGAATTGTTTATATAGACAGTTCTAGCTGTCAATTGTTTATATAGACAGTTCTGGCTGTGAATTGTTTATATAGACAGTTCTGGCTGTGAATTGTTTATATAGACAGTTCTAGCTGTGAATTGTTTATATAGACAGTTCTAGCTGTGAATTGTTTATATAGACAGTTCTAGCTGTGAATTGTTTATATAGACAGTTCTAGCTGTGAATTGTTTATATAGACAGTTCTAGCTGTGAATTGTTTATATAGACAGTTCTAGCTGTGAATTGTTTATATAGACAGTTCTAGCTGTCAATTGTTCAAGTATTGAAGTTAGTTGATACATTCTTGTTTATATAGAGTTGTAGCTGTGAATTGTTTGAATATTGAAGTTAGTTGATATCATCATCATCAGGTGCCATGCCGGCTGGCGTAGGTGGTCATGGCTCTCCACAGCTCTCTGTCCACAGTATTATGTATCAAGGACATTATTTCCTTGCCATGCCAGGTTGTCAAACTGTCTAATATTTTCTCACGTTGTCGCCCTCTGTCTCTGTTGCCTTCAATTTTGCCTGTTGTGACTATGTTCTCCAAACCTGCTTGTCTCATGAAGTGGCCAAAAAAAGAAGATTGCCTTTTTCTTATATTGTTAACTAAGGTCCGTTTCGCATTTGACTCATTCAACACCTCTACATTAGTTTTTCTGGCAGTCCATGATATTCCCAGCATTCTTCTGTAGAACCACATCTCTGTTTCCTTTAATTTCCCACTTTCCAGTTTGTTTATTGTCCAAGACTCGCGCCCATATGTTAGTATAGTGGTTATATAGCACTGCAGAACTCTCTTTCTCACCTCTAATGACAAGGTCATTCTTCTTCTTCTTCAGCGTTCGCTCTCATATAACCACAACAAATATTTTGTGCGATTTCCCCCGGGGAGCGTGAAGTACGTTGTGCTGCAAGTTCCACAGTAGAACTGTGATTATTTGCACCACGGTTGATTATTTGCACCCCGGTTGGCCACTTTTGGTCAGGACATCCGAGGCCCACCACATCCGTTTTTTTCATGCCTTTAATTCGGGTAGGCTTCCCTAGTCCGTGACAGCCTGTCTATCTGTCGCAGGGCACGCTGATGTGTAGTGCCTCTTCGCCAAGACGCTTGTTGAACGCATCTATCTGGTACGAGGTGTTCCAGCATCTATGAACCCATCTCGTGCAATTGGACATACTCTGCCTGTGTCCATCGGGTACTGAACCATTTCTCATCCATGAGCCTGGTTCCGTATGAGGAAGAACTCGCCAGAAGAGTTGGACCCTGGCTCGTTCGCCCTCCTACCGGAGACGTCGTTCACAGACATCGTGAACCCCTCACCCAGGTTCGATTCTCACACCATGTGTTTGAGAGCAAGGCGTTCTCGAGCTGAGCGACCGTGTCCCAATAGCGCCTGAGCCCATCAGGTACTGAACCCTTTCTCTCTGCAAGTGTATTTCTGGTATAGGAAAGCTTGACAGTAGAGTTGGGCCAGGGCTAGAATCGTTGTCCCTTTTGTGCCTGAGCCCATCAGGTACTGAACCCTTTCTCTCTGCAAGTGTATTTCCATTATAAGAAATCTTGACAGTAGAGTTGGACCAGGACTACCATCGTTGTCCCTTTTTTGCCTAAGCCCACTGGGTATGGAACCCTTTCTCTTCGCGAGCATATTTCCGGTTTAGGAAGGCTCGACATTAGAGTTGGTTTAGGTCTTCTTGCTTTCCGAACGCCCACGATTGGGTCTGGGTCTCTGCCTATAAGGAGCACAGGTAACTAGAAGCTCATCTCGAGCTAACAGAGCTTGTAGTTCCCCTTTCCTAGGAACATTTCACTTTCTATTTGCAGTTCATGCTCACTCTGACGCTGTTCTGCCCTTTAATTGTGTCATTGTACTCATTATGACATCTATTTGTTTCTCGCCATGCATCCACCTTTACGTGCCTTTTACATTGGCCGCCCCTCCAATGTTCTGACTGCACTAACTGGCATCACTGTATGTCGACAGTGTTGCTGTATGTGGTGATGCTGGTGTGTCGGAGATATTGTCTGTCTCTTTTGCAGTCAAATCTCTTTCCATCTGCTACCTCCACATCTTCGGACACGATCCCCAAATGATGTATTAAAATTGTGACAAAATGTGAAGGTGAAGTTATTATCTGTTGAAGTTTACTCATAATTTCGGATTAACATAAATGACCTTGTTCTGTCTCAGACAACCAAGGCACGGCTGAAGGTGATGTCCGAAGAGTTTAAAAGTCTACGCTGGGAGAATGAAGTATTAGAGCAACGTTTTCAGAAAGTAAGTCAAAAGTGTGTCATGTGTAAACTTTATGTACTGAGGTTAGGAAGATGGATGTCTTGAGGTAAGTCATGTGTAAACTTTATGTACTGAGGTGTGTCATGTGTAAACTTTATGTACTGAGGTGTGTCATGTGTAAACTTTATGTACTGAGGTGTGTCATGTGTAAACTTTATGTACTGAGGTGTGTCATGTGTAAACTTTATGTACTGAGGTGTGTCATGTGTAAACTTTATGTACTGAGGTAAGTCATGTGTAAACTTTATGTACTGAGGTGTGTCATGTGTAAACTTTATGTACTGAGGTGTGTCATGTGTAAACTTTATGTACTGAGGTGTGTCATGTGTAAACTTTATGTACTGAGGTGTGTCATGTGTAAACTTTATGTACTGAGGTGTGTCATGTGTAAACTTTATGTACTGAGGTGTGTCATGTGTAAACTTTATGTACTGAGGTGTGTCATGTGTAAACTTTATGTACTGAGGTAAGTCATGTGTAAACTTTATGTACTGAGGTGTGTCATGTGTAAACTTTATGTACTGAGGTGTGTCATGTGTAAACTTTATGTACTGAGGTGTGTCATGTGTAAACTTTATGTACTGAGGTAAGTCATGTGTAAACTTTATGTATTGAGGTGTGTCATGTGTAAACTTTATGTACTGAGGTGTGTCATGTGTAAACTTTATGTACTGAGGTGTGTCATGTGTAAACTTTATGTACTGAGGTGTGTCATGTGTAAACTTTATGTACTGAGGTGTGTCATGTGTAAACGTTATCTACTGAGGTGTGTCATGTGTAAACTTTATGTACTGAGGTGTGTCATGTGTAAACTTTATGTACTGAGGTGTGTCATGTGTAAAGTTTATGTACTGAGGTGTGTCATGTGTAAACTTTATGTACTGAGGTGTGTCATGTGTAAACTTTATGTACTGAGGTGTGTCATGTGTAAACGTTATCTACTGAGGTGTGTCATGTGTAAACTTTATGTACTGAGGTGTGTCATGTGTAAACTTTATGTACTGAGGTGTGTCATGTGTAAACTTTATGTACTGAGGTGTGTCATGTGTAAACTTTATGTACTGAGGTGTGTCATGTGTAAACTTTATGTACTGAGGTGTGTCATGTGTAAACTTTATGTACTGAGGTAAGTCATGTGTAAACTTTATGTACTGAGGTGTGTCATGTGTAAACTTTATGTACTGAGGTGTGTCATGTGTAAACTTTATGTACTGAGGTGTGTCATGTGTAAACTTTATGTACTGAGGTAAGTCATGTGTAAACTTTATGTATTGAGGTGTGTCATGTGTAAACTTTATGTACTGAGGTGTGTCATGTGTAAACTTTATGTACTGAGGTGTGTCATGTGTAAACTTTATGTACTGAGGTGTGTCATGTGTAAACTTTATGTACTGAGGTAAGTCATGTGTAAACTTTATGTACTGAGGTGTGTCATGTGTAAACTTTATGTACTGAGGTGTGTCATGTGTAAATTTTATGTACTGAGGTAAGTCATGTGTAAACTTTATGTACTGAGGTGTGTCATGTGTAAACTTTATGTACTGAGGTAAGTCATGTGTAAACTTTATGTACTGAGGTGTGTCATGTGTAAACTTTATGTACTGAGGTGTGTCATGTGTAAACTTTATGTACTGAGGTGTGTCATGTGTAAACTTTATGTACTGAGGTGTGTCATGTGTAAACGTTATCTACTGAGGTGTGTCATGTGTAAACTTTATGTACTGAGGTGTGTCATGTGTAAACTTTATGTACTGAGGTGTGTCATGTGTAAAGTTTATGTACTGAGGTGTGTCATGTGTAAACTTTATGTACTGAGGTGTGTCATGTGTAAACTTTATGTACTGAGGTGTGTCATGTGTAAACTTTATGTACTGAGGTGTGTCATGTGTAAACTTTATGTACTGAGGTGTGCCATGTGTAAACTTTATGTACTGAGGTGTGTCATGTGTAAACTTTATGTACTGAAGTGTGTCATGTGTAAACTTTATGTACTGAAGTCAGGAAGATGGATGTCTTGAGGTGTGTCATGTGTAAACTTTATGTACTGAGGTGTGTCATGTGTAAACTTTATGTACTGAAGTCAGGAAGATGATTGTCTTGAGGTGTGTCATGTGTAAACTTTATGTACTGAGGTGTGTCATGTGTAAACTTTATGTACTGAGGTGTGTCATGTGAAAACTTTATGCACTGAAGTCAGGAAGATGGGTTGGAATAATAAACCTGACAACACATTTCTGTTCTCCTGACTACATTCTGCTAGAAATCTAGAAGGACCATTGTCCTGCTGTAAGAGAGATCCAGTGGACATTTCCCTGCTACAAGAGAGATCCAGTAGGACCACTGTTCTGCTACAAGATAGATCTAGTAGGTCCATTGTCATGCTACAAGAGAGATCCAGTAGGACAGTTGTCCTGCTACAAGAGAGATCTGGTGGGAGTTTGAGAACAAAGGACAAAACAAACAGTATATCCATGTTTGCGTGTTTGTTTGTTTCAATCACCAGGAATCACAAGTAATTAGGTTCTGCTACCTATGTTCCATGGAAGATGGAGGTAGAGCTGGCTTTCATACCTAGAAGGCTTCAACTATAGTTGGTGTGCAATGCTCGTGTGCAAAGAAATCTTGCAGAACTTGTAAATCAACTGTCTGCTAACAATAAAGTTGTGCTACAGTGGATACCAGCGCACTGTACAATTGCAGGAAATGAAGCAGCTGACAGACTGACAAGAGCAGGTGTGAAAAAGGAACACTTCCAGCACAGAATATCACTTACTGAAACAAAAAATCTCATCAAAAGAAAATACAAGCATACATGGAGTCAGAGAACAGGCAGTAACTTTCCACAAAACCCCCGTTCTAAAGCTGAGCAGATCACAGCAAACCAAATTATTTTAGCGTTGCACAGGATACTGTAGACTGCAAGCACATCTCTACAACATAAAGGCTGTCTAAAATGACCAATCCATGTCAAAAGGCTCCAGAACACATTCTGAAGACATGTACACTTTACAATGACTTGAGAACTAAAATATTGCCCCAAGAGACAGATCTGAAGATGAAACTGCAGGGCAACCATGAGGACCTCCTGCTAATGATTGAATTCATGTAAAACTAATGTAATGAAGTTGTTAATGTGTCTTGGTTGTGTTACTGTGGCACTTTCACCTTGTTGGATAACCTCCTGAGACTAACGGGAATTGAACCAGTCCGTTCAACGGCACCAAATCGCCTAGCAACAATTGAACACGCATTCTTCCGTAGTTGACTAACCGCATCTCCAAAAAAAAGATGCGATTTCATCAAGCCATTCAAACCGTGCACACAAAGTCACCAGAATTCCCATTAGTCTCAAGAATTTTTAATTATTGTCCTCTGGCTTCCTACTTATATTTACTTGGATAACCTCTGATGGTTTGGTTATTTATATAATGTATGAAGTAAGCTTTCTCTCTTGTTCTTTCTCTCTTGTTAGAAATAATGACCTCAGATATTGATTCTCTAGGTGCAATCTATTCTCATTTCATCTGATGATGATGTTCCTCCTTGCAAGCGAAGATGAGCATGGCATGAAAAACAAAAAAAATGCGGTGAACAAGTTAAAAAAAACATTTGTGATTTTCTAATTTGGTTTGGATTTTTTAGTTCGTAGATGCCCGTTCAGTCCAATTTGTACCAGGAAAGTTATATTGCAGTGCATGCATTAGTGCAGAGGGTCCTGAGTAGGAGAGTTTTCGGATTTGTCCTTCCGTTTCCGTCGCTTCTAAATTGCCTGCAGTGTTCTTCTTTTTCAAATTTAGTGATGCCAGCAATCAAGGGTTGTAGTCTCTCAGGAGCTAGGATCAATGCTGCAGTGCTGGAGAGAGTTTTTTAGGTGATCCTTGATGCACTTTTTCTGCCCTCCACTTAAATGCTTACCATTGCACAGCTCCCCATAGAATAATCTCTTTGGAAGGTGCTTGTCTGGCATGCAGACAATGTGACCAGTCCAGCAGAGTTGGGACCTAGTCATTTCATCTACAGCCTCGACAGCCATGTACATGATCCGTAAAGTTTTAGCCAGAAGTTCTACAAGAGCTATGGTACGCTTGTTAAGTGTGAACAACTGTGATAAAGTATTATTGTCACTGAATACTTCATCTTCTGCATTCATTCTCAAACTCCTACAGATTAGCAGGATGTAGTTCGGAGAATGGAATGCTTTATGTCATGGTTTACAGCATTTTTTGCGATATCTGCGCCTTTCAGCCTGACACATCCAACTTCAGCAAGGCTTTTGTGTCACTTTGACCATATATGGGGTGAGACAGCCAACTCCACCCCACAACTTCCTTAGTTGCCTCTCATGACATGCATGGAAGGTAAACAGTGCTGCTATTCTTCACTCCACTCTTCCGCCCCGGCAGCACACGGGCAACCGATTACTAATATAACTAATAAATAGAAAAAATAATGTCAATGGAAAACAAAAAAAAACAATGAACAAGGATTTTTTCCACATTACTATCCTAATACGGACATTTATCCAGAAAACAACAATGAACCAGAAATAAACTGTCAATAATTACAATGAGATTACAATTATGGCCAAATTCTGCTATAGTGAATTGTGCATCCGGACAGTTCAGAAAACAATGGCAAACTACTGAGCGTACTTATATTGCCTGGAAAATCAATACAGCCACAAAATGCTGGGTTGATAGCCAAGTTCTGAATATAAATGTTATCAATATGCTATATATTTAAAAAAAAAAAAAATTTCCAATGAGAAAAATCAATGTCTGCTCCTGTTACTTACGTTTCATGCTCAAATTATTGACAGACTCAAAATGAGAGGGATGAGCTGTACAACAAGTTCATCAAGGCCGTACATGAAGTCCAGCAGAAGTCAAACTTTAAAAACCTGTTACTGGAAAAGAAGTTGTCTTCCCTTGCTGATATTCTGGAAAAGAAAGAAGCTCAACTTAATGAAGTTCTATCTGCTTCTAACCTTGACCCTACGGCTCTTGCTGTGGTGACCAGGAAACTAGAGGTATGTTTGTTGTGTTTAACCTTGACCGTACAGCTCTTGCTGTGGTAACCAGGAAACTAGAGGTATATTTGTTCTGTATAACCTTGACCCTATGGCTCTTGCTGTGGTGACCAGGAAACTAGAGGTATGTTTGTTCTGTATAACCTTGACCCTACGGCTCTTGCTGTGGTGACCAGGAAACTAGAGGTATGTTTGTTCTGTATAACCTGGACCCTACGGCTCTTGCTGTGGTAACCAGGAAACTAGAGGTACGTTTGTTCTGTATAACCTTGACCCTATGACTCTTGCTGTGGTAACCAGGAAACTAGAGGTACGTTTGTTCTGTATAACCTTGACCCTACAGCTCTTGCTGTGGTAACCAGGAAGCTAGAGGTATGTTTGTTCTGTATAACCTGGACCCTATGGCTCTTGCTGTGGTAACCAGGAAACTAGAGGTATGTTTGTTCTGTATAACCTGGACCCTACGGCTCTTGCTGTGGTGACCAGGAAACTAGAGGTATGTTTGTTCTGTATAACCTGGACCCTATGACTCTTGCTGTGGTAACAAGGAAACTAGAGGTATGGTATGTTTTTTCTGTTTGCTTTGACTGTAGCCACCATGAAACTAGCATTATGTTTTCATGTGTAACCGTAACCCTACAGATTTGACTGTTGCCACCATGACACAATTAAGAACAGGTCCTGAATTCAGAGGCACAAGGCCAAGAAGTGCACCAGCCATCATGGTGCTATACAACCCTCATGTTGTAAAACAAAAGTAGCGGAAGATCTTATTTGATTATCTCTCATTAATATTTATACACATGTGGTTGCATCTGTGGGTCCCACTAATGACCCACTAGACAAACCACCCATGCAATAGAAAACCTTAGTAGATGACATGCCGTTATATTAAGGCTCTCTAGGAGGTTTTGTAGCATGTATCATCCATACAATTATGTTTTTCATTTCATTTGTTCTTGAATTTTGTGTTCATTGTTATTATTATATATCCATGCACTCCTTCTGTGGTTGGGAGAGAGCTAGAGATGTACTGTGCAGCACTGGGGAGGGGGAAACTGACTGCACCCTTTTACTATGGCTGGGTTCCATCATGAAGGACATGACAAGCCTTTTGCCGTAAACATGTGGTTGTATTCCTGGAGCAATAGAGAAGTTCAGCATAACCAGTAGTCAATTGGTGGTGGGGGATGAGCACAGTGAACCCTATCTTGGCTGCAGTGGTTCAGAGCAGTGCATAGGTAGAAACCTACCTTCCTGGAGGTGTGATAGTTATTTTCTGACTCTGGCTCAGGGTGGGTAAAAAATCCAGAGACTTCCTAGCATTGGTCAAATGGCATTAGCCCATGGACAACTGAATTAGCAACAAACTAACCAACCATAAATTTGTATTTTATGTTATCATTTCCATCAATTTTTACCTTATCTCTTCCATCAAATATTGCCTTATCTTATCACTACCATCAATTTTTACCTTGTGCTGTTCATTCAATGTTTTAAACATTTATCAGACATATCATCCATAAATGTTTACTTTGTGTTGTCATGTCATCAATGTGTACCTTACATTGTATTTTCTATGTTTACTTTGTGTCGTCTTGTCATCAATGTGTACCTTTCGTTTGTATCTTCCATGTTTACTTTGTGTTGTCATGTCATCAATGTGTACCTTACATTGTATCTTTCATCAATTTTTACCTTGTCTCTTCCATAAAATGTTGCCTTATCTTATCACTTTCAGCAATTTTTATCTCTTCTTATTTCTTGATTAAATTGGACCTGCACTGTCATTTCATCAATTTTTTCCTTATCTCTTACATGAAATGTTGCATTATCTTATCTTCCATCAATGTCTATCACATTTATGACCTGTTACTGTCTCATCCCTTAGGATGTTCTCGACTCCAAGAACAGCGCTATCAAAGATCTGCAATATGAACTAGCCAGAGTATGCAAGGTAAGATAATTATATCGCTAATCATCATCATCAGGTGCTCAGCCGCTTGGCGTAAGCTATCGTGGATCTCCACAACTCCTTATTTTCAATATCTTTTTTCAGGTACATTGTTGACTTTTTGCCATGCCACGATGTAAAATTGTCTAATATATTTTTACGATGTCATCTCTGATCTCTCTTGCCTTCAATCTTGCATGTTTTAACTATATTCTCCAGACCTGCGTATCTCAAAATGTATCCCTAAAATGTCTTTTATAATAGATAACATAAATAACACTAGATAATATAACTATATATAATATAACAATAGATAATATAACAATAGATAATATAACAATAGATAATATAAATATATATAATATAACTATAAATAATATAACAATAGATAATATAACAATAGATAATATAACAATAGATAATATAACATAACAATAGATAATATAACTATAAATACTATAACAATAGATAATATAACAATAGATAATATAACATAACTATAGATACAATAAGTATAGATAATATAACAATAGATAATATAACAATAAGTATAGATAATATAACAATAGATAATATAACAATAGATAATATAACTATAAATAATATAACAATATATAATATGGCTATAGATAATATAATATTAAATTTCACTGCTGGTCTTCTTTTAATTCTCAAATTATTGCTGCGGCCAGATAACAGGATATAGTACTGAGTATGGAATATGTTGATCATGGTTTATAGCTTGGATGGGATAGCTGTGCTTCTTAATGTGACACATCCGACTTCATTATGGCATTTTGGATCATTTTTACCCTCTACAGTTGTGATTCTTAATGTAAGCGGTTTCCCCCTTGGGGCTATGAAGACTTGGAGGTGGACTATGGTTAAATTTGTGAAATTGGGAGGGAGTGGACCACAAGAAGCTAACCACTTAAATTATAAACGACATGAATTATAGCAATAGAGCTTGATAACCCCTGGTAACTTGATAACCCCTGGTAACTTGATAATCCCTGGTAACTTGATAACCCCTGGTAACTTGATAACCCCTGGTAACTTGATAACCCCTGGTAACTTGATAACCCCTGGTAACTTGATAATCCCTGGTAACTTGATAACCCCTGGTAACTTGATAACCCCTGGTAACTTGATAATCCCTGGTAACTTGATAACCCCTGGTAACTTGATAACCTCTGGTAACTTGATAACCCCTGGTAACTTGTACAGAAAGTCAACAAATTTTCCTTTCTTTAGGCATCCTGGACATGAAAGAAAATTTGTTCCAAATGGGAGCCATAAGTGAAAAAAGGTTGAATACCACTGTTCTACAGGTTGGGTAGCAAACATTGTTCCACATCTTCCTTAGCCATTTTTTATGATTCGCATGGCAGGCTACATTGTTGCTTTTGTTTGCTCCCCTACTGGAACAGGCAACATTTAATTAAGTTACTGCTCTCATTAAGTAACCAGGTTAATGCTTTGATGAGGTAAGCTATTGGAAAGAGATTGTATTTCTATTGGAAAAAGATTGTATATCTATTGGAAAAAGATTGTATTTCTATTGGAAAGAGATTGTATATCTATTGGAAAGAAATTGTATTTCTATTGGAAAAATATTGTATTTCTATTGGAAAGAGATTGTATATCTATTAGAAAGAGATTGTATACCTATTAGAAAGAGATTGTATATCTATTAGAAAAAGATTGTATATCTATTAGAAAAAGATTGTATATCTATTAGATAAAGATTGTATACCTATTGGAAAGAGATTGTATATCTATTGGAAAGAAATTGTATTTCTATTGGAAAAATATTGTATTTCTATTGGAAAGAGATTGTATTTCTATTAGAAAAAGATTGTATTTCTATTAGAAAGAGATTGTAGATCTATTGGATGTAGGTTGTAGATCTATTGGAAAAAGATTATGTAACCTATCCATCGGGAAAAATTTTGTGTGTATATGTAATATGTTTTATTCCTATTTAAAACAGATATGAAACAAAGGATAAATTCTGAGGCCCCCCCCCCCTGTTCAGTCTATGCATGTGAAAGAATTCTTGGCATGTCAGAAAGTAATAAAAGTTACCGCAGCTAAGCTGTCTGATAAAAAATGTAATAGTCTATTGCAAAGTTAAACCAGCATTTAACACATACATTTGTTGTATCTGTCACAGGCACATAATGACCTACTACGGACGTATGAGTCAAAGCTACAACAGTTTGGCATCCCGGTGGAAGAGCTTGGCTTCAAACCCCTTGAGAGTACTGTTGGTGGTCAATCACTTGGAAAGGGTCCAGCTGGCTTAGTCTCTGCACCAACTACTTGACCAAAAGAGATTCTTCTCAGTGAATAATTTGTATCAGAATATTCATCTACAAATATTGGTCTAGAAAATGTATCTAGAAAAATACTGAAACTGTAAAAGTTAGGCATATAATTTCTTTCACTTTGCCAGATTTTTAGACTTGCCTGTTAAACCAATTCCTGCAAAAAACATTTGAAACATCTCTATTATTCCAACATTCACAAGTCAACATTGAGTAAAATTCATAAAGTGCTTTCAACGCTTCTTCTTTCAACATCTACATTTATATATATCTACTATTAGAAATATCTAGAATATTGTTCTATAACTACAGAGTCTAGATGTACTGATACTGATCATCTGTGCAAGTAGTTCGGTTTTCTTCTATTTTCTACTTCTTACTTAATTACATTAACTCTGAGAGTGCTCCAAACTTAATTACATTAACTCTGAGAGTGCTCCAAACTTAATTACATTAACTCTGAGAGTGCTCCAAACTTAATTACATTAACTCTGAGAGTGCTCCAAACTTAATTACATTAACTCTGAGAGTGCTCCAAACTTAATTACATTAACTCTGAGAGTGCTCCAAACTTAATTACATTAACTCTGAGATTGCTCCAAACTTAATCTCTCCTACATTAACTCTGAGATTGCTCCAAACTTAATCTCTCCTACATTAACTCTGAGATTGCTCCAAACTTAATTACATTAACTCTGAGAGTGCTCCAAACTTAATTACATTAACTCTGAGAGTGCTCCAAACTTAATCTCTCCTACATTAACTCTGAGATTGCTCCAAACTTAATCTCTCCTACATTAACTCTGAGATTGCTCCAAACTGAATCTCTCCTACATTAACTCTGAGATTTCTCCAAACTGAATCTCTCCTACATTAACTCTGAGATTGCTCCAAACTTAATTACATTAACTCTGAGATTTCTCCAAACTGAATCTCTCCTACATTAACTCTGAGAGTGCTCCAAACTTAATTACATTAACTCTGAGATTGCTCCAAATTGAATATCTCCTACATTAACTCTGAGATTGCTCCAAATTGAATATCTCCTACATTAACTCTGAGATTGCTCCAAACTTAATTACATTTACTCTGAGAGTGCTCCAAACTTAATTACATTTACTCTGAGAGTGCTCCAAACTGAATCTCTCCTACATGAACTCTTAGATTACATTTCAATGAACATTTTATGAGATATTTCAATCAATATTTTGAATTCATCTTTGTCCAGTTTACTATCAAATGTCACTCAGTAAACTACCAAAATAACATCATTCATTTCTGTGAATGTATTTTAGAGAGATATTTGTTGAAAAGGGAATGCATCTCGGTAAATATACCATCATGCTACATATAATTTGATAATAAGTATATTTTATGTTGTTTACTAATGAACAGAACATTTGTGATTAATCTTGTATGAGATGTATGGAGGAAGAATGAGAAGATAATTCACTTTTTATATTTTTCTGTGAGAGTTACCTTCTCATTGAAAACTCGTATTTACCTTGTGATATGTGATCTATTTATAGATAGGATCATAATACATTTATAAATATTTATAATCATTGTATAAATCGGTACTAATGGTTTATCATGCCTTGTACTAGTAAATCCCGAAATAAATATCAAATTTTGGTGTACTTTTGTTTATTTAATTTGAATGTCATTGATAAATAAATTGAGACTTTCAGCCTCCTATGATGTTTACACATTCTAGGGTGCATAGGTCACAGGAAATGATTTTCCATTAGTCTCAATCCATGGATATGTTCTCAGCCTCATTCCATGTGATTCTCATATTTGTAAATTCATTCATAGTCTCTCTTCTCCATGTGATTCTCGTATTTGTATTAATTCCATGTGATTCTCATCTCCAAGTCCTCATAATCCTTCTTCTTCTCTCTGTCGATAATTCATGATCTCTCTTCTCCATGTGATTCTCTGTCAAGTCCTTCATAGTCTCTGTTCTCCATGTATTCCTAGATTCTCCTTGTTTCCTTTCCCCTGCTATTTCAATGTCATTAATTTTCAAACTGTATTTGTTACTGGTTTTTGAAGTATGTGTCCTTTCTATCTACATTTTCTGTCCTGAATCTGGGTGTCCACCAAATCTTGATCTGTTCATCTCCATATCTGGGTGTCCAATAGATATTGTTCTGTTCATCTCCATATCTGGGTGTCCACTAGTTCTTCATCTGTTCATCTCCATATCTGGGTGTCCACCAGATCTTCATCTGTTCATCTCCATATCTGGGTGTCCACTAGATCTTCATCTGTTCATCTCCATATCTGGGTGTCCACTAGATCTTCATCTGTTCATCTCCATATCTGGGTGTCCACTAGATCTTGTTCTGTTCATCTCCATATCTGGGTGTCCACTAGATCTTCATCTGTTCATCTCCATATCTGGGTGTCCACTAGATCTTCATCTGTTCATCTCCATATCTCATTTCTTCTTCTGTCACCCATGTGGCTACCTGGTCCTGGACTTCTAGTTCTGGGTACAAAGAATAGGTCCACTTGTATTCTTTCCATGTAAGTCATTGATGGTAACTAAGGAAAGTAAAGGAATATGCTAACAACCTGTCACATGTCATCATCATTACCGTAAGTCTTGTCTCATTTCCTTGCTTCTGTCTTCTATCAATGGTTCTCACAGGGGATAATGAAGAGATTCAGAACAGTGGATATTGCATCTTTGTCCTTTTATGGCAGACTAATAGAATCACTGCTGATTGGTCAACAAATCTGATGGAAGAATATCGAGATAGTTGGCTTAGAAGTGTGAGCTGTACTCCTAGCAGACATCTTCTTCTGCATTCGTTCTCAAACTCCTGCAGATTAGCAGGATGTAGTCCGGAGAACGAAATGTGTTGTGTCATAGTTTACAGCATTGCTGCGATATCTGCGCCTTTCGGCCTGACACATCCGACTTCAGCATAGCTTTGGGTCACTGACCCTATATGGGATGGGACAGCCAACTCTATCTCATAACCTCCTTAGTCGATTTTTACAGCATGCGTGGAAGGTAAACAGTGTTGCTATTCTTTGCTCCCCTTTCGGGCCCCGGCAACACACAGGCGAAGCAACCTTATGAGTCTGGGTGTTTCCTCAGTTACAGAACTGAGAACCTGTGCTTTTTTCAGAAAGGTTATGGACTATCTTCTTCTTCAGCGTTCATTCTCAAACATTAGCTGGATCTTGTAGCAAGACAAAGGTATTGTTAGATTTCCATCAGGATGTAGTCCAGAGATTGGATATGTTAGATTTCCATCAGGATGTAGTCCAGAGATTGGATATGTTAGATTTCCATCAGGATGTAGTCCAGAGATTGGATTATGCGTTGTGTTGCTGGTTTATTTGCTCCTATGGCCCGGACTGTCAAGAATTACAAGTGATTATTTTATCATCATCTCCATAAATGTTTTTCTTTCCTGCTGTATCATATTTAGAAATCACTGCAGACTTGAAGGATTTCTCTGCCTAACAACACGACTGGTTGGTCTAAGTGTCCACCAGTACACGACTGGTTGGTCTAAGTGTCAGTCAGAACATGGTTGGTTGGTCCAAGTGTCCACCAGTACATGACTGGTTGGTCTAAGTGTCCACCACAAAGGTAGAGTTAAAATGTTACATAACATAATCACATAGGGTTTATATCAACATACCATTTATCGTCCGGATACCACCAGTTCTTTGATCTAGCTGCTACACACCTGTAATGTGTTTGTTTGCTTACACCCTTCTCAAGAATAGTCCTGTGAGCTGATCCCAAAAACTGTCACTTACCTTAGCTAGTCCTACATTTTTCCATGTTTTTCATTTGCTGGCAATACAACCAATGATAACTTAGATACAAAGTGACGAATGATAGGTTAACTACAAAGTGACCAATGGTACCTTATTTTCAAAGTGACCAATGATAGTTTAGCTACAAAGTGACCAATCATAGCTTAGTTACAAAGTGACCAATGATAGCTTAGCTATTAAGAGTAGATCAACTCAGCAGAAATTGTATCTTGACAACAACAATGATCAATAATCAGTCCATTAATAAAGATAAATCACACTGTTAGGATCAGTCCATTAATCAAGATAAATCACACTGTTAGGATCAGTCCATTAATCAAGATAAATCACACTGTTAGGATCAGTCCATTAATCAAGATAAATCACACTGTTAGGATCAGTCCATTAATCAAGATAAATCACACTGTTAGGATCAGTCCATTAATCAAGATAAATCACACTGTTAGGATCAGTCCATTAATCAAGATAAATCACACTGTTAGTATCAGTATATTAATCAAGATAAATCACACTGTTAGGATCAGTCCATTATTCAAGATAAATCACACTGTTAGGATCAGTCCATTAATCAAGATAAATCACAGTTAGGATCAGTCCATTAATCAAGATAAATCACACTGTTAGTATCAGTCCATTAATCAAGATAAATCACACTGTTAGGATCAGCGTGTAGGATTATTCTGGTCTTGATTTACTCCAAATATGTTCATGTTTCTGTCATTCTGTTAGAATTGAACATGTGAAATGTTCATCAGATCTGGATTTTGTGTTTACTTGTCATTCCTGGCTTGAAACAAACATTTCTCCCATAGTTCAGCCAGCCACGAGGAAGTATGACATCAGCGCACATGCTCTGGTAGAGTAGAAGAATGAAGCTAACACACTACTGATCAAGTATGGAAGGTTATTAGTCAGGCGGTTTCTAGTCAATCACTAGCTAGGAAGTCGAGCACTTATGGGAAAACTGCGTGCTATAACGCTGACTTATAACTCAGCTTACCTGACTTTACCTCTATATTTTTTTCAACTTATTTTTACCTTGATTTTACCTATATATTACCTTTAACTTACTTTTACCTCTATATTAACTTTAACTTACTTTTACCTTGACATTACCTATATATTCCTTTAACTTACTTTTACCTTGACATTACCTCTATATTACCTTTAGCTTACTTTTTCTTTACCTCTATATTACCTTTAACTTACTTTTACTTTACCTCTATATTACATTTAAATGCCTTTTACTTTACCTCTATATTACATTTAACTTACTTTTACTTTACCTCTATATTACATTTAGCTTACTTTTACTTTACCTCTATATTACATTTAACTTACTTTTACCTTGACTTTACCATTACTATGATCTTTACCTTCACATTTACTTTATCTTGCCTCATCCTTTGCCTCACTTTTACCTTACATTTATTATACATTTACCTCACCTTTACCCTAATCTTTTCACCTTTCCTTTACCTTGCATTTACCCTTACCTCAGCTTTTCCCCATCATTGTGTTCTGTAGTGCTAGTGTCACGTTCTGTTTTTCCATGGGGAGTGGGGAAAGGAGAGGAATCCTAAAAATACCCCTTTATCTCTTCCATTCGTATTGAAACATCTTAGCAACTGTAGAAAAACAACATTCACAACTTAGAAATTTCACACTATTTAGAAAATCACATCTAGAAATATGTACCATAATTTTGATATGATTTATGTTCCCTTTACATAGGGACAGCTGCGCACTTCGTCAAAGTGTGCCGTGCAAATAATGTAGCACTTCGTCAAAGTGTGCCGTGCAAATAATGTAGCACTTCGTCAAAGTATGCCGTGCAAATAATGTAGCACTTCGTCAAAGTATGCCGTGCAAATAATGTAACACTTCGTCAAAGTATGCCGTGCAGATAATGTAACACTACGTCAAAGACTGCCTGCAAATAATCTAATACATCGACAAAGAGTGCCCTGCAAATGATGTAACACATAGTCAAAGAGTGCCGTGTAAATAATGTAACACATAGTCAAAGAGTGCCCTGCAAATAATGTAACACATAGTCAAAGAGTGCCGTGCAAATAATGTAACACTACGTCAAAGACTGCCTGCAAATAATCTAATACATCGACAAAGAGTGCCCTGCAAATGATGTAACACATAGTCAAAGAGTGCCGTGTAAATAATGTAACACTTCGTCAAAGTATACCGTGCAAATAATGTAACACATAGTCAAAGAGTGCCGTGCAAATAATGTAACACTACGTCAAAGACTGCCTGCAAATAATCTAATACATCGACAAAGAGTGCCCTGCAATTGATGTAACACATAGTCAAAGAGTGCTGTGCAAATAATGTAACACATCGTCAAAGAGTGCCGTGTAAATAATGTAACACTTCGTCAAAGAATGCCGTGCAAATAATGTAACACTTCGTCAAAGAATGTCATGCAAATAATGTAACACTTCGCATTGAAAATATAAAACTGATAACCTTCAAATCTCAGGTGTGACAGAATATACTATGAGGAATCACACAAGAGTGACAGAATATGAGGAATCAGAACTTTTAGCAAGAAATGTGCTGTCCAGACGCCATGTTGGAGACGCCATGTTAGAACTTCTCAATAGTTTCTGTTTCTACAAAATTGTTAAATGGCGAATATTTGTCAGCAGATTCGAAGTACTTTTTTTTCTGCCATTTTGTAAGTACGCAAAGTGACCCTGTTTCGCAAAATCGAAACTATGAAACAGGGCGATGAAGTCTTGCTAATCACTGTATACACATGGACCCTTTGATAACACATGAGAATCGATGTTTCGACCACAAAAGCCTTTATCAGGAACACATTCATAACATAAAAAAGGATGAGTAAGAATTACTCTTCACGTTAACATGACACAGCTAAATAATGACTTTGAAATGCACACCTTAAACACACAGGTAATATTTCAGAGAGAGAGAATAAGCATCTGCTCTGTGTTTGATTGACAGACGGTAAATATTGGGACGTAAACAGCAAGTAACGCAGAGCTGGATAGACGTAAACATCAGGTCATAGAAAACAAAATATGGGACCTTTATACCAGCATGATCCTATTTTATATTATAATCCGTATATATAAGGTATAATCCTATTTTATATAATAATCCGTATATATAAGGTATAATCCATCTTATTCGTTTTAAAGTGTACTAAAAAAAACAACAACTTTCATTGCTGCGTGTTTTCCTGTTAAGAAGTGCAGGGCTGTGGAAATAAAGGCCGCTTTGCCAAAGCTGTCGCCGCGACGTGTACAGGAATAATTTTTTATTGCACCTCCGAAAGATAAAAATCCTTGTCCAACCGCGGATTGAGCCCGACCCCTCAGGAATCTGAGGTCGGCTGTCTAACCGTACGGCCACGCGATCCACAATATTGAAGTGCGGTAAAGTTTCGAATTTTAAATAAGTCTTTGTCTGCAGATGATGATGATGAAATAATCCTTTTATCTGTGAACATGTAGTTCTTGACACGTGATGATGATGAAATAATCCCTTTACTTGTGAACAGGAATGAGTTACCGATCCGTAGACAGACTGAATAGCATGTATGGACATGTGTATATTTATCAACTGAAACATTAACAATGGATGTGGCAACCTTTAAAATAAAATATCCACACTTGTTTCCTGAATTTTCTGATCGCCGCAGCCCGTCTGTGGTTGATTGGTCTGTTTGTCTGCATGCCTTCCTATCTGTCTGCCTATCTATCTGTCTGTCTGCCTACCTGTCTGTCCACGGAACAAATCAGCAGTTTAATAGTCTCGCAGACCTGGATTTCCTCATTGATTACTTAGAAGATTTCTACATTGGACGGGTTGGTCGTGGTTGCCGTTTGTAGTCTTGATTTCCAGTGAACCTTTGGAGTCAACATATTCGTCTTCTCTTGATTCTTGATTAGAAACTGGTTTTACAGCACGCGAGACATTCCCATAAGTGCTCCACCCTCCGCTCCAGCAGCCATCCCAGTGTACGTAGATTCAGAGTTCCGGTGTTGATTGTGTGATCTTCGAGACTTTACACAATTTTTTTTACCTTTCCTTCCCTCACCTCTAGATACTCCCATTTCTAACATTCTCTGTATGTGTACGTTCTCAGCCTCATTGACATCATCTACATCTTGAAATGAATTTATTACAGCCGTTATTAAATCTGCTTTATCTCTTTTCAGCAATGTGCCGTCTATCGCCGCATTGCCTGCCAATAAGTCGGCTCTCTCGTTTCCTCTGACCCCAGCATGACCAGGGAAGTATATCCATGTAATGCTCTGGACAACTGAGTTGTTCAATAAGTCCCACCATTCTATTCTTAGCATGAACTTTTCTATCTTGCGCAGCATGCTTTGAGTATTACCGAGTCTGTGAGTATTACCGAGTGTGTTGATGGATGTAATGTGGAGTATGCTGAAGATTTCTCAACCAACTTCACGCCGTTTCTGTAGGCAACAAAACACCAACCGCTTTTATTTGTGTTCTGCTAACGGAGCCATCTGTGTATATAATTATGTCTTGTGGTTTTGAGTGTAGTCGGGCGAGTTCGTACACTCTATCCTGAGCCCTGACTTCGTGTCATGGATCAACTGCGAAGAAACAACAACAACGTAGAAGGTTGGCGCAAGGCATTTAATTCAATGATAATCGTATCTCATCCAACAGAAGCAATACTAGCCCTGAAGTTACAACAACAACAACATACATCTGCACTGTTAAGAAGTCAGTTTGCCACTGATCAACCAACAACAAAGAAACGAAAAGTTTACCGACGTGTCGATAATACTATTAAAACAATGGTTGCGAGTTACGATCCTGCAAGACCTATCAACGTCTTGAAAAGCATAGCACGTGTTTTCAACATCTTGAACGTCTTTTGTGATATTTATTTAACCCAACCAATGGATTATTTTTTATTTGTGTCATGTATGACAATTTATATCATTTGAATATTTTATTATAATTATTTACAGTTATATTATTTTTTAATGTTTGTATAAAATATTTAATATATTATCTTTGAACATATTTTGTCTGGGGATATATTGTTTTGGGGATATTTTGTCCGTTTTACTTTGTCTGGGAATATTTTGTCTATTTATTCGCTAAACCCGTTGCTATCTCTCAGCGTCAGGGGTAGAAGAAATTTTCTGGAGATGGCCATCGTGTGTGTTGAGTATATTGTGGAATTTGTCGCCTCTTTTATTTCGGTGGTCCTTCGTTGTCTGCCTCTAGGTCTGCATTTACTGTATTTGTGTAGCATAGCTTGTTGTGGTATGGTGTCTGATGGTAGTCTGATGGTAGTCTGCTGATATGTGCAAACCATTTGCAGATATATATTTCACTAGTACTTCACAGTAGATTTCACAAAGGCATTAAGACATTTGGCAATCTGAACAGAGATTAATTGAGGAAAGTCCTCGCCAAATTTTTCTGTCCCCCCCCCCCGCCCCCTAAATTTGATCATTACAGTGACATGACAGCATGATGGCCGTTGTTATCAGTGATGAAGTATCATCACCAGCCTTTCCTGTAACAAATGGAGCCAGACAAGGATGAATTCTAGATCCAACACCGTTGATTGGTTGGTTAGTTGCTGATCCAGCGGTCCATGGGCTCATGCCCTTTGACCTAATGCCATTAAATGGCATTATATTGCTGGGAAGTCTGTGGATTTTCGGCCCACCCCAGGACAGAGCCAGAGAATAACTACCACACCTCCAGGACGGTAGGTTTCAACCTATGCATTGCTTCTAGCCACTGTGGCCAAGATAGGGTTCACTGTGCTCATTCCCAGCCACCAATCGACTACTGGTTATGCTGAACTTCTCTATTGCTCCAGGCATGCAACCAAATGTTCAAGTCAAAAGGATTGTCACGTCCTGAGTCACTGTGCCTTTATGATGGGTCTCAGCCATAGAAAAAAAAGTGCTGTCAGTTTGCTCCTCCCCAGTGCTGCACAGTACATCTCTGACTCCCTCCCAACCACAGAGGGTGCATTCATATATATTCAGGTAAACATGAAACACATTTCAACAACAAAATAAAAACAAAATAAAAGAAGATAACCTCAAAATAACGACATGTCATCCACTAAGGTTTTCTGTTGCATGGGTTGTATGTCTAGTGGGTCATTGGTGAGATCCACAGATGCATTCACATGCGTCTCCAACACTGTTCAGCCTGATGTTTTCTGCCATGATGACAGACGTATCTAGATCAAGTGACGTAACAGGAATACAAATAAGATACAAAACAGATGGTAAACTTTTCAACCTTCGGCGTTTACAAGCCAAAACTAAGATGCGAGACACAATGGTCAGGGAACTCCTCAATGCAGATGACTGCGCGGCACTGTATGCGTTTTTTTTTCAGACAGTATACAGGACACTCTAAACCAATTTTAATATTAATATCTAAACAAATTACAAACAAGTTAAAAATAAGAATTATAAAATGCTACATCTATTATATATTAATGTATGGCTTAGAAACATGGTCACTAAATAAACAATTAGAAGACATAATTGATGCATTTGAAATGTGTGTATATAGAAGAATAGGGAGAACATCATGGAAAAAAAGGAAACAAATAAAGAGGTACTCAATCATTTAATATGAGGAAAGAACTACTAAGAGAAATAAAGATCAGACAAATAAAATACTTTGGACACATTAAAAGACATGACACCTTATTGAAGACCTTACTTGAGGGTAAAGTCAAAGGGAGGCGAGCAAGAGGTACAAGTGGGAGAGTAACATCACACGATGGACAGGTTACAGTCTAGCAGAGTGCACCACCAAGACAAGAGACAGGGGATGTTGAGATATGTTGCAGCCAACCTTCGTTGCGGAGACGGCACTTAATGACCTTCTTCGTCTCCTTCGGAGTTTGACATGTCTACACAGCAAGTCATGTTCTCTTAATAAATGCTGCTGTATTTGAAAGCTCCTCATCAGCGCTCCCACGGCACTTAATGATGATGATGATGAAACCAATTTACTGAAGCCTGCGACAACTTTGGTTTCACCATCAACACAAAGAAAACAGAGGTCATGTTTCAACCCACACCAAACAAACTACACTTAAATATACGGATCAAATAAGAAGAGCTTCAAACAGTCAATAATTTCACCTACCTCGACAACAATCCCACAAGAGGTAAACATCGACACTGAGGTAAACACACTAGCGAAAGCTAGTCCACATTTGGAAGACTTTTAAAAAAACGTATAGGACGAAAAGGGAATAGCAAATACACCAAACTCATAGTTTACCAGACAGCAGCAATATCATCACTCATTTATGTCTGTGAAAAATGGATAGTATATGCCAGACACCCGAGAAGACGCAACCACTTCCATCTAAGCTGCCTTCATAAGATACTCAACATCCATTTGTCATTCATTCATTCATTTTCCTTTTGCGCTAAAGTTAGCACATAGGGCAGAGGTCAGATCTCTCCAATTCTGTCTGTTCAACCGTATTCTGTGCATCAACATCCATTAGTGGGATAAAATACCAGACAGTGAAGTACTGGTGAAATTTAAGTCCTGTAAGCATGCATACAATGTTGATAAAGGCGCGGACACACTGAGCAGGACACATGGTCCGCATGTAAGTTCATCGTCTACCAAAGAAGTTGTTATAGAGAGAAACTCAGACTGGTTTCCACAAGGCAGGAGGACAGAATAAGAGTTTCGAAGACACTCTTAAGACATCACTGACTCACTTCACAATAGATACAAACTCATGGGAGAATCTTGCACAAGACATGCGACTAGCGTCGCAGAATCAAGAGTGGTGCAGCAGCTGTAGAGAACCTCAGACACATTGATGTGCAACAAAAATGTGTTCATCATTATCATCAGGTGCCATGCCGGCTGGCGTAGGCGGTCATGGCTCTCCACAGCTCTCTGTCCACAGTGTTATGTATCAAAGTCGTTGTTGTTTCCTTGCCGTGCCAGGTTGTCAAACTGTCTAATATTTTCTCACGTTGTCGGCCTCTGTCTCTGTTGCCTTTAATTTTGCCTGTTGTGACTATGTTCTCTAAACCTGCCTGTCTCATGAAGTGGCCAAAAAAACGTGTTAGAAGAAAGGAAAGAGCTGCTCAATGCCCCACAGATTCCTCCAACACATGCCCAGAGAGTGGTAGACAATTCCAAGCACGCATAGAAATCATTAGTCACAGTCCGGCACATCGCAGATATCATCATCATCCCAGTTGAGCTGAATGGTGCTGTCGATTTCGAAGGACAAACATCATATAGAAGAATAGGGGGAACATTACATAGAAGAATAGGGGGAACATTACATAGAAGAATAGGGGGAACATCACATAGAAGAATAGGGGGAACATTACATAGAAGAATAGGGGGAACATCACATAGAAGAATAGGGGGAACATCATGGAAAGAGAATAAAACCAACAAGGAGGTTCTAACAATACTTAATATGAACAAAGAATTATTAAAAGAATATAAATATTAAAACAGGTACAATATTGTGAACATATTATAAAACATGCCACGTGGAAGACTTTCATCATCAAGTGCCATCTTCGTAACGAAGGTTGGAGCAACAGATATCCAGCAGCATCTTTTTTGGTGGTGCACTCTGCTAGACTGTAACCCGGCAATCGTGTGATGTTACTCTCCCACTTGTATCTCTGCGGACCTCTTTCTCGCTTCCCTTTGACTTTACCCTCAAGTAAGGTCTTCAATAAGGTGTCATGTCTTTTAATTTATCCGAAATATGTTTTTTGATTGAACTTTATTTCTCTTAGTAATTATTTCCTCATATTAAGTGTCTTTAGCACCTCTTTATTTGTTTCCTTCTCTTTCCATGGTGTTCTCCCTATTCTTCTATATACCCACATCTCAAAGGCATCAATTCTGTCTTCTATTTGTTTATTTAGTGTCCATGTTTCTGAGCCATATATTAATATGAAATAGATGTAGCATTTTATAATTCTCATTTTTAACTTGTTTGTAATTTGTTTAGTTATTAATAATTTCCTCATGTCATTGAAGGTACTTTTAGCCATTCCTATTCTCCTTTTAACTTCTGTTTCACATCTGCCATCATTTATGATTATGTGTCCGAGATATTGATAATGTTTTACTTGTTGTAGTTTTTCTCCATGCATGTTTATGCTTAGTTCTTCTGTGTCTTTGCTGATTATCATGGTTTTTGTTCTTTTTTTATATTTATATCTAGTCCATATTCATTACTTGATTTATTGACTTGATCTATTAGTCTTTGTAGTTCATGTTCACTTTCTGCTAAAAGAATAGTGTCATCTGCATATTTCAGGTTGTTTCTTATTTTCCCATTGATCTTAAGTCCTGGCATTTCTTCTATATTTGTAAAGATATTCTTACTTGTTCTGAGAGAGGACTCTACTTGAAGGTAAAAGATCGATAATATGTACTTACTACGCAAAACTGAAATTCAACAGGCAAATCCAGGAATAGGGTAATGACGTTTTGCTAATCACCAATGAGACATATAATAATGCACACAAATCGACGTTTCTACTAAAAGGATTTTATCAAGACAAAAATTAAAACAAAATTAAAACATACAACAGTAAACGTACAGTAAGGATATGAACGTTCACATTGGCGTGTGTAATGTAGATTAACCGGAAGAGGTGAAACGACACCGGACAATGAATATACAAAAATGACTACATACAAATGGCACGAAACAAACATAAACTATGGAGTAGCTAGAATCATACATTAGACATGCCCTCATTGATTCCGTCGGACTTAAGAGTGTCATATTGGTAAATGTAGCGGTTCTCAAGTGCAAGACGGGTCAGGTCTTCAGAGAAGCACGAATTAATGGCCGCAACCTGAATGTCCTGGGCGCCCTGATGGTCCGTGCCATTGAAGTGAACGTTTACAGGCTAACCCAAATGGTTTTTTTTATGCTATACAAATGTTCACAGAATCGATCTATGAGCATATTTATGCCATGGCGCAACGCCTGCACATGATGGTATACATGACGTTGCGGGACACACATTTGAAGCTCTCCTCAATGGTAAAGGTTGCTTTAGGGAATATGATAGACCATGTCTGGATGTAACACAGGTGTAGCATTTGCTTCATTTGAAGTTGATGGTGCCGAAATGATAAGAAGTCAGGCTGGAGATGACTCCGGACCAGTAGACCCCGAGGTTTTTGTGACGTCTGTAAGCAACAATAATGGGGGGGGGGGGGGTAACAGAACACGTCCTTCGTCTCGGGATCAGACTGGAGAGGAGGAAGGTGAAGAATCAGGGTTTTTGTCCTTCTTCGAGTGTGCACTCTCTCCAATCAGGACAGGGTAAAGGGTACCACTCTTCAACAGGGTACCACTCTTCTGACAGGGTAAAGCTTGTTTTCACTTTCCATCCCCATAGGGCTGCCGTTCGTCGTGTCCTGCTTCGTCACATTTCTCTTCTCGAGTCTGATCCCGAGACGCGGGAAGTATTCTGTGACCACACCCCCCCCCTTTGTTGCTTACAGACGTGATAAAAAACCTCAGGGATCTACTGGTCCAAAGTCACCTCCAGCCTGACGTCCCTGATCATTTCGGCACCATCAACTGCAAACACAGCAAATGCTACACATGTACTACATCCAGACCTGGTCTGTCACATTCCCTAAAGCCACCTTCACTATTGAGGAGAGCTTCACATGTGTTTTCCGCAACGTTATATGTTATCAGAAGCAGGTGTTGCACCATGGCGTATATATGTGAAATTGGAAGGAGGCTCACAGATCGATTCTGTGAACACAAATGTGAACAAAGCATAAAAAACCATTTGGGTTATTCTGTAGACGTTCACTTCCATGGCACGGGCCATCAAGGAGCAAAGGACATTCCTGTTACAACCACTAAGTCGTGTTTCTCTAACGGCAGGACCCGCCTTGCGCTTGAGAACCGCTACATTTATCAATATGACACTCTTAAACCCAACGGCATCAATGAGCGCATGTCTGATGTATGATTCTATGTGTTCCATAGTTTCTGTTTGTTTCGTGTCACACGTATGTAGTCATTTTTTTATATTCCTTGTCCGGTGTCACTTCATGTCTTCCGGTCAATCTACATTACACATGCCAATGTGAACGTCCTTATCATTACTATCCGTTTACTGTTGTATATTGCAATTTTGCTTTAATATTTGTCTTGATAAAGGACTTGTGGTTGAAACGTCGATGTGTGTGTGTCATTATATGTGTCTAGTGATTAACAAAACTTCATTACCATATTCTTAGATTTACTTGAGGGGAGGCGTACAAATGAGTGAATAACATTGAGGTGGACAGTCTACAGTCTGAAAGAGTGCACTACCAAGACAGGAGAATGGATGTTGAAGGTCCATTGCAGCCAAGCTTCCTGGCGGAGACGGTAATTGATGATAATGAGGACCTATTTTCTTAGGGGCCAGCTTGTAAAACACTAAATGTTTTTAATGCGGAGACGGCACTTGATGATGATAATGAGGACCTATTTTCTTAGGGGCCAGCTTGTAAAACACTAAATGATTTTGTCTATTTATTACAGCAAGTACGGTAGTGAATCCTCCAATCACTTTGTCCTAAACTGCAGGGGCGCCTTCAGTGTGTTTGAATGGATGACGAAATCGAACGCACGGATCAGGCCACATGCTTTTAAGCGGCAGTACACAGACCGTGTGGATGTCAGTCTATTTATTCTGCAAACTGAATGAGATAGCATGTAGAGTCCCTTGACGGTATCATACGGAGATGTGCCGTACATACAATGTGTTGTTCAACCTCTGAAACAGTCTCCGGTAAGATAAAATGTTTTATTTTAAATATTTTTTTTACGTTACTCTCTGCCCGGAATACATATTAATACCCATTGAATTCTTATTTGTAATAGTAGTAGTTGAAGTACACGTAACGTATTAGAATTAGTTGCGATAGTCAAATCAGTTAAATAAGAAGTAATAGTATTTGTTGTAGTACAAATGTTAGTGGTAGCAACAGCAGTGAAGTACTATTAGTAGTAGCAGCAGCATGTTCTACTTGTATTTGGTAGGTGGAGTACCGTTTCGTTGATAGGAACATAGTATATATCGGGAAACCCCAGTGCAATAAAGTTAGTCATCCGTGTATTAAACTCCCTTTTTAGCAGCAATATTAATAGTAGTAGTAGTTGCAGTAGTAGTAGTAGTAGTAGTAGTAGTAGCAATAGTAGCAGAAATGTTAGTAGTAGTAGTTGCAGTAGTAGTAGTAGCAATAGTAGCAGAAATGTTAGTAGTAGTAGTTGCAGTAGTAGTAGTAGTAGCAATAGTAGCAGAAATGTTAGTAGTAGTAGTTGTATTAATAGTACAGTTGGCAGGTTTGATATACTGAATCGACGTTTCGACAGAAAGACATTTATCAAAAAACCCAAATATAACAATAGTAATAACTGTCCAACACATGTGAAGATGACAACAGTTTCCAACTTATGCTGTTACATCTCTCTGGCGTATGCGGAGATTATTGAAAAGCTCAATCCTGGTATAGGCCTATAATCCCCTGCCACATTTGAACACATATGATCAGAATTGGGTGTCTGTGTATTTGCTGCTCTGCCTTTTCGGGCAGCACATTTTCTATGTTTCTGTGATTTGATACGTCTCAATGGTGCAAGAGCCTTTGCTGATGTTGCTGCGCACGACTGGGTGATTCAGGGAGATCAGGGCCGGTCTTAGGCCATTGCAACCTATGCGGCCACATTGGACCCCGCACTATATAGGCCCATAAATTAATATTAGAATTTATTTTATTATCCTCTTCCCTACCCATACTGGGCCCCGCGCAATCCGTTTCGCATTGGGCCCCCCAATTGTTAGGGCCGGCCCTAGGGAGATACACGCTTTCTACGTTGTTGGTGTTGCTGCGCGCGACTGGGTGATTTAGATAGATACAAGCATTCTACATTGAAGAAATCACATATTTGTTAATCCCAATTTATAATCCAAATTTTGTATAATCAAAAATTGATAATCAATATTTTAAATGTTCATTCATTGGTGAGCTGCTAGCTAGATGCCCAATGCAGGCCCGTAGATAGGGAGGGGTTTGGAGGGTTCAAACCCCTCCCTAAGCAAATCTGATTATGACTTTTAAACTATTAGTGCTAGAAACTTAACCAAAAGGTCGATAAAAACCTACCCTTTAGCGATTTTTCATAAATCGGTCTTCAAAATTAGGTAACCCCCCCCCACCCCCTTTTTTAAGGTAATCATACGGCCCTGCCAATGCGAACATGCTGCATGACATCTGAGCTGCTTGCTAGATGTTCAATGCAAACACGCTGCATAACATACGATCTGTGGTGACAGGCGTCTCCGTATTTGATTAAAATGAATTTCTTTCATCACATCAGTGTTACTCTGTCATCCAGTAACTGGAGATATTTTAATTTGTCACAAATAAATACGTTTCTATAATTAGCAGTGACGCGTTGTCTATCAGTACGTCATGGTATGTGTGTTGTCTTGTTTTAACTATACGACAGCGATTGATTGCGAACAACGAGAGTTCCAGTGTGCTACTTTGTTGCCTATCCCAGGCGGTATATTTGTAAAAATTATGATTGATAATCTACTGCTTTTAAGAGATCAACTTACGCATGTGGTTGTGCCTGTGGGTCTCACCAATGGCCCACTAGACATACCACCCATGCAACAGAAAACCTTAGTGGAGGGCATGCCGTTATGTTGAGGTTATCTTCTTATAGAAACTTCATGGCACGTCATCTATACAATTATGCTTTTATTTTGTTGTTGAAATGTGTTTCATGTTTACCTGAATATATATGTATGCATCCTCTGTGGTTGGGAGGGAACCAGAGATGTACTGTGCAGCACTGGGGAGAAGGAAACTGACAGCACTGTTTTTTCCTATGGCTGAAACCTATCATAGAGGCACAGTGACTCAGGACGTGACAATCCTTTTGACTTGAACTTTTGGTTGCATGCCTGGAGCAATAGAGAAGTTCGGCATAACCAGTAGTCAATTGGTGGCGGGGAATGAGCACAATGAACCATATCTTGGCTACAGTGGCTAAGAGCAGTGCATAGGTTGAAACCTACCTTCCTGGAGGTGTGATAGTTATTCTCTGGCTCTGTCCCGGGGTGGGCCGAAAATCCACAGACTTCCCAGCAATATAATTCCATTTAATGGTATTGGGTCAAAGGGCATGAGCCCATGGTCCGCTGAATCAGCAACCAATCGACCAACCAAGAGATCAACTTCAGCGTAGGGGAAGAACCCGATACTATACTCTACTTTATTCACTTTAAGAATGAAGTGGGTCAGTGCTTCTGATTGGTTGTTCGATGCAGAACGAATTAATCGATTTTTTAAGTGCCCAATAATGTTTTTAAATTTCGTTTTAAAATGTTTTTAAATGTTTAAATATTGTTTTTACATTGTCATCAGCTGTTTAAAAAACACCTGTTGTCGCGGAGTAATGTGGGGGGGGGGGTGTTTTGACCCACTTCATTCTTAAAGTGAACAGAGTATAGTTACAAGAAACAGCGACAGACGAAGTTTCGACTAAAAGCCTTTATCAGGATGAAAGACAAAAAACTTAACTATCGTGGATGTTTTCATAGCTCTTTAAAGGTTCCATCTGAATTTTTTATTCTGTGTGATTGTAGGATGCAATGCCACGAGCTGGACAGTACTCTACTCAGGATGGGTCTTTGTCATGGCTATCTCAAAGCGAACTGTAGATGACAACGTTGATTCAGACCATGCTTAATTTTCCCCACAGTAAAGATGATATCATAGCTTTTTCTCTTGACTTTGCAATGTTATTAAAAGGACGCCACACAATGATGTCAAGTAATGTTTTGAACAGTGTGACTCCTGATCCGTAACGCCAAGAACAGGCATTAGCGCGGTTTCCTTAATGCCATTACAAAAATAGATTCATGTTATCATAGGAATTGAATAAACTCAGCTCAATAGCCGTATGTCGTTCACGTTTAAAAAAATCAATCAATCAAATTACGTCACATCTCAACACTGAAGATCGGCTGTAAATTAATTGATTCAATATTTTTTTTTAAATCAATATACTAAGGCCTTATTAGTTCACCTTTCGGTAGCTAGTTTATAGTGTCTGTGTCAGAGAACCTGCTCATTAGCTGCAGCAGCGATTAAATGAAAATTTATGAGGATTCGAACCATTTTCTCACCATCGACGACGGATGTGTCAGGCCACTGACGCAAATAAATCTGCGACACAACGTATTTCCATTCTCTGGACTTTGCATCCTACTGAAAATTTAGTAAAATCTATTGTCTTGATAGAAGCGAGATCCAACGGGAGATTGAGAATGGATTCTGAATGAAGACAAAAAATAATTTGCTAAAGTTTAACATAATGCCATTGGAATGGGCCGATCTATCGAAATATGCTGTCTTTCTTTCCGCGCGGAACTACATCCTACAAGACTTAGTGGCGTTAAAATTTTATTTTTCACTAAAATTTTGTTAACTTAATTTGAGCTTAATATAAAAAAATATTTCTATACTGCTGTACTTATTATTATTATTTTTAATTGTGCTTTAACGTCCAGTAATGAAATGAACATTTGGTTTTCGGTCCACCCCGGGACAGAGCCAGAGATAACTATCACACCTCCAGGAAGGTAGGTTTCAACCTATGCACTGCTCCCAGCCACTGTAGCCAAGATAGGGTTCACTGTGCTCATTCCCTGCCACCAATTGACTACTGGTTATGCCGAGCTTCTCTATTGTTTCAGGCATGCAACCAAATGTTAATTTCATTACTGGACGTTAAAGCACAATTAAAAAAATAGTAATAATAAGTACATCAGTATTATTATTTTTACGCTGTGAATTTACGTAATCAATATTTTTTCATTATGTTTATCAATATCATCAATTTGTGTATGCGCTATCTATGGACTGTCCCGTAGGATCATGCTGTTAGAAGCTGATCCCTTTATAAGAAGGCATTGGTGTATTAGTTTGTTCCTTTCGTGCCGCAAGCGACACATAGGGCAGAGGTGTATAGGCAGGGTGAAATTACACTGAATTTGATCGCATAGAAGAGTGATGTAGTCACTCCGGTGCATTGGTTATTCTGTTTAAAGCGTAATATAATGTGATTCTTTCTAAATAGTCACATGCAGCAATGCCGAGGAGGTGCCTCTTTGTGAGGACATTTTTTAAAGAACCAGCACAATAAAATAGTAGGGTGTGTTTTTTGACGGGTGTCTGTGTTTCGAAGAACATTTTGACCACACCCTTTCAAGAGCACGGAAAGGTATCTCAGCAATCAAAGTAATGGCTGTTGCTCAGTGAACACAGCTTACTATATCTATCTATCTATCTATCTATCTATCTATCTATCTATCTATCTATCTATCTATCTATCTATCTATCTATCTATCTATCTATCTATCTATCTATCTATCTATCTATCTATCTATCTATCTATCTATCCATCCATCCATCCATCCATCCATCCATCCATCCATCCATCCATCCATCCATCCATCCATCCATCCATCCATCCATCCATCCATCCATCCATCCATCCATCCATCCATCCATCCATCCATCCATCCATCCATCCATCCATCCATCCACCCACCCACCTACCTACCTACCTACCTACCTACCTACCTACCTACCTACCTATCTACCTATCTATCTATCTATCTATCTATACGCTGTCGCCCTTGTTTGCCTTGCGGCGTCAGGAGTGGAAGAGTTCTCTGGAGATTGCCTTCTTGCGTGCTGTTTTTAATCTTAGTCGTCTCCCGATCACTCTTCATTTTTCTATGAGCAGTGTGTTTCGTCGCTGTCCATTTGCTAGATCTGTCACAGCATTGTTTCAGAGTTTCTAAATGGTTAAACTGTGTTCTAATCTATCACATTCTCAAATGTAGAAATCACCTATTCAATCAGAAATACACTGAAAAATCGAAAACTACTACCCGGTCTAGAGGCTAGCCGAAAGCTTACTACTCTCAAAGCTTACTTACAGCTTACTATTCCTACTATATCATGGATTTATTGTCCCTGTGAAAGAATATGGATCGGCAGTTATAACTAAAAGTTCAGATAAGTTCCAGAATGAGGTGATGAGTATCACTCATGATTGCTTTTAGAACACGTCTGTACAAGCAACACGATTCTTACTTGACTGTCCAACTATGCAACATAGATTACAGTTGTGCCGAGAAAAATCCTACTTGCAAATCAACGCTGAAAAAGAGCAGCCACTACTGACTAAAATACAGTATGAAATGTAGACTAAAGAGAGAAAAGTCGCGGGTGGGGCGTGCTGACAACGTCATACAAAGAGTGTGCGTGTTGGAGGATGTGTCACCAGGTGAGGAATGGATAAGTTTCAGGAAGTAATAACTCGATAGAGGAAGCAGGAAGTAGTGTCATATTGTTGTTGAATCTGAGATCCAGGAAATGACGAGTAACAATTCGAAATAGGATTATATGGCTGTATACACTGATAGTTCTGTTGGTTGGTTGGTTGCTGATCCAGCGGTCCATAGGCTCATGCCCTTTGGTCTAATGCCATTAAATAGCATTATAGTGCTGGGAAGTCTGTGGATTTTCGGTCCACCCCGGGACAGAGCCAGAGATAACTATCACAACTCCAGGAATGTAGTTTTCAACCTATGCACTGCTCCCAGCCACTGTAGCCAAGATAGGGTTCACTGTGCTCATTCCCTGCCACCAATTGACTACTGGTTATGCTGATCTTCTCTATTGTTTCAGGCATGCAACCAAATGTTCATGTCAAAAGGATTATCACGTCCTGAGTCACTGTGCGTCTATGATGGGTCTCAGTTATAGAAAAAAACAGTGCTGTCAGTTTCCTCCGCCCCAGTGCTGCACCGTACATCTCTGGCTCCCTCTCAACCACAGAAGGTGCATACATATATATTCAAGTGAACATGAAACAAATTTCAACAACAAAATAAAAGCATAATTGTATAGATGACGTGTCATGAAGCTTCTATAAGAAGATAACCTCAATATAACGACATGTCATCCACTAAAGTTTTCTGTTGCATGGGTGGTTTGTCTAGTGGGTCATTGGTGAGACCCACAGACGCAACCGCATACGTGATAGTTCTGTTGTGACAACGGACAGACGCAAGCACATGTGTGATAGTTCTATTGTGACAACGGACAGACGCAAGCACATGTGTGATAGTTCTATTGTGACAACAGGATGTTCTTGTTACAGAAACATTTTACATATACCATGGACAACTAAAAAGTCAAACCAGGAAGTGTTATGATCATAAATGTCGAAGTCGGCTGGCTCCATAAAACAACATCCTAACAGGAAAGCTGTGGTTTTTGTTTGTTTGTTCATATGAAGAGACATAACAGCATGAAAAGATTAATAGCTGAAGGCAGAGTTAACGACAACAGGGGAAGAGGGCTCTCAAGACGACAATGGTGCAGTGATATATCAGATTGCTTAAACATGTCTCTAGCTGCAGCAGGTCAACTCGCCCAGAATTGTGGATTGTTCAGAGAATCCATAAACAAGACCACGTTCTGGAATGAATAGCACATGAGAGAGAGAGAGAGAGAGAGAGAGAGAGAGAGAGTTGTTAGATACGTGCGCGGTTCTTGGTCTTTCACAGCTTCAGTGTGTAAGAAAAACTATTAGAGAGAAAAGTGGAGCCTTCATATTGACTTTAAGCTGAATTTATCTTGTGAAAAGAAGAGAAATGCAGCAGCTCAACAGCGGAGAGCAGATAGAAAGTCACGGATAGACCAAGATCCGTCTACAATCGTCATTCCATGTCCGAACTGTCCAAGGACATTTACAGCTCGAATAGGGCTCATTAGCCATATACGAACTGATAATCAAGGACATAACTCTAATTGAATTTTCAAAAGTGGATGTAACAAATGGTCATTATTACCTGTGATGGACGAACAACAAGCTGCATTACTATAGAGATTATTGCTGTGATCAAGGTCTTAAACTAGTTGAAAACATCGAGTGAAATTCATATCTGCATTCTATGCTACTCGGTAAACATGATCAGAACAATATGTGTGGATGGATTATTTGGCACAGTAGTTGCAGTATGAATGACTCTGTGGCGATGTAGTACAGGGCCCGTTTCTGATGGCCAAGGTATCGAGTTCGATCCCCGTCACATGTAATTGTGCATCCAGACCGTTCAGAAATCACTGGCAAACTACTGAACGTATTTATATTGCCTAGAAAATCACTACAGCCAAAACATGATGGGTTGATAACCACGTCCTGAATAGGATATGCTACCAATTTTTTAGACGCAGTATGGATTATTACACCATTTGCTGCAGTATTATCGTCGATGACCGCCCTGACCTCTGCATCCACCGCCACCAGATTTTTGTCCCTGCAAATTGTTAAGTGCGATCACTACACAGAAGGTACCACGTAATCGTGGCTTTCAACAATACATGCCTCCTCCTCCTCGTCATCATCAGGTGCCATGCCGGCTGGCGTAGGCGGTTATGGCTCCCACAGCTCTCTGTCCACAGTATTATGTATCAAAGTCGTTGTTGTTTCCTTGCCGTGACAGGTTGACAAACTGTCTTATATTTTCTCCCGTCTAATACATGCCTCCGAACTGAATTAAGTTTGACCCCGTTCGTTACGTTTTTGATTATTGTTGGACATCTAATTGGTCGCTATTTACATACTTGTAGTCGCATGCTAAAAATAGTCAAGACCAACCGCTTCATTTTACGCAAATAGAAAACTAGTTCATGTGAACGTTTTAGCGAACAGGTCTTATGTGATGCCAACGGTCACGACGTAATGCAGGTTAAGTGGGTATCCACTCTTTCCCAGGTTCAACGCAGTAAGCTTAGGCACGACCGGGTAAAAGTTCAGACCTGTGGACTGATGATATTGAAGGCTGATTTTGATTATTGCCGTGAGTTTCATTGGTAGGGATTGGCTATTTTTGGCAGGCAACTCCAGATATATAGTGATCAAAGAATACCAAGACAATAATCAAAAATGTAACGAATGAAGTCCCCTTTACTTTTTGCAGTCAGGTCTTCTATAAATGTTCACTCTAAGAATGAAGTGGGCCAGTGCTTCTGATTGGTTGTTGGTCGCAGAACGCATTAATCGATTAAGTGCCCAATAATATTGTTTTCAAATTTCGTTTTAAATGTTTTTAAAAAATGTTGTTTAAATATTGTTTTTAAAAGTTTTAAATAATATTATTTTTACATGTCATCGGCTGTTTAAACATCATCTGTTGTCGCGGAGTAATGTGGGGGTGTGTTTTGACCCACTTCATGCTAAGAGTGAACAGTTTATACTGACGACCGTCGCGGCTTATGTATAACAACTTAAAAACAAGTATTGTGAGATCTCGAGCAATTGCCACTTCTGCAGAATTAGGTTCTATAAAGATAACCTTGACCTTTTACTTCGAACCTCTCGTCCGGTCTCTCATAATTCTTATCCGTGACACTCCATCCATGAATATTTTAAAAAATAAATTATTTGGCTGTACATGTGCCATACAATGACGTTAATCATAGATTTCTATGTGCTAGCATTAATCTGTACACATTGGTACTTGTTGCGAGATGGCGTTCACAATAGAGGCGATATTTCGTCTGCTCAGCGTTGCCATATTTTCTAGATAAAAGTAAACATGATCAAACATAGTAATTGTTAAATGCTACTGGTAATAGAATTTATTTGACATTTTATTTTGGAAGACGTGCCTACTTTCTTATATTTTCGTGCTTAAGTTCAGCTACAAATTGTGTGCCACGTTCTTATGTTGATAATTAACTAATTTATAAAAAATGTTTCAAGATGGCGGAGAGAACACGATGTTCTCATATAGTCATATATAATCGGATGTTCCTCCTGAAAGCAACGGCAAAATACAGGAGTATTGTGCAAAGAAATTTTTTATGGAGTTCCCAGTGGCGGAATACGGCTACAAAACATGGACAATAAATAAAACTGCAGTCATGAAGTACTATAGAAGAGTCCTGATAAACAGAAAGAAAAACCAGCCAAGACGTGATAGGCAAAATCAACGTTCAAGATGGCTGGGTCCGCCGAGAACAGTGCGTTCCCTTTGCACCCCAATATTAGGTGTACATTTTGAACGTAAAAAGATAACCAATCACACGGTGAACCTTATAAGTCCCGTTTTTTTATGGACACAAATAGCAATTTAGTGTGTTATTATTATTTACTTTTCTTGCTGACTACTACCTGGAACACGGGATAGTATTATTATTTACTTCTCTTGTTTTCTCTTACTACCTGGCACACGGGATAGCTTCTGATTTGAATTTTTCTTCTTTAGCGTTCATTCTGAAACTCCCGCTGGATCTCTCCTGTCATTAGATTTCCAACAGGATGTAGTCCAGAGAATGGAAATATGTTGTGTCGCCGTTTCATTTACGACACATCCGTCTTCGGTGGAAGATTTAAAGTCTAATTTGTTTTATTTCTATGTGTATCTACAACAATGTCGTATCAAATGTTACCCTAAATGAAGATGGTATTCTATGTTCTCCAGAAGGGCTTGTCTTCCATATCTTACGGGAAGATACCAACACTCTTAAGAAACATCTAACTACCTGATATCTTAATACTTATGCTAGATCACCTGGATATGGTAGGCAGGTGACAACAGCACTTTTCGATAGGTAAGTGTTGGTTACTAGATAACTGCCAACTACTTGTCACAGACAGCGCCGAACTTTTGTATCTCCAAGGTTCTTCTTTTCTCTAGACCAACGGTTCTCAATGTGTGCCACTTGGCTTCCAATGAGGTCATATTGTGTTTTTGGGACTACGAGAAACAACCATAACCAATCTATGTGTCCCGGGGGAGGGGAATTGGGTTATGATCCCTTTTAGGGAAGGCACTAAAAAACGTGATTATATCAAATTTTCTTCTCACTCATTCTCAAACTCTTGCAGATTAACAGGATATAGTTCAGAGAACGGAATGCGCTGTGTCAGGGTTTACAGCTCGACTGCAATATCTGCACATGTCGTCCTAACATATCCGATTTCAGCATGACTTCTGTACCACTTTGAACCTTATTATATGCAGTGATTCGGATGACAATTTCCAAACCCAACATAACATCTTCGTCAAGACTAATGAAATGTGTATGTAATAACAGAAATCCTATAACAGACATTAATGTCTCCATGTTCTATTTCTCTCCTAATGTTACTGTCTCCATGTTCTATTTCTCTCCTAATGTTACTGTCTCCATGTTCTATTTCTCTCCTAATGTTACTGTCTCCATGTTCTATTTCTCTCCTAATGTTACTGTCTCCATGTTCTATTTCTCTCCTGGTGTTACTGTCTCCATGTTCTATTTCTCTCCTAATGTTACTGTCTCCATGTTCTATTTCTCTCCTAATGTTACTGTCTCCATGTTCTATTTCTCTCCTAATGTTACTGTCTCCATGTTCTATTTCTCTCCTAATGTTACTATCTCCATATTCTATTTCTCTCCTAATATTACTGTCTCCATGTTCTATTTCTCTCCTAATGTTACTATCTCCATATTCTATTTCTCTCCTAATATTACTGTCTCCATGTTCTATTTCTCTCCTGGTGTTACTGTCTCCATGTTCTATTTCTCTCCTAATGTTACTATCTCCATATTCTATTTCTCTCCTAATGTTACTGTCTCCATGTTCTATTTCTCTCCTGGTGTTACTATCTCCATATTCTATTTCTCTCCTGGTGTTACTGTCTCCATATTCTATTTCTCTCCTAATGTTACTGTCTCATGTTCTATTTCTCTCCTAATGTTACTGTCTCCATGTTCTATTTCTCTCCTAATGTTACTATCTCCTTATTCTATTTCTCTCCTGGTGTTACTATCTCCATATTCTATTTCTCTCCTGGTGTTACTATCTCCATATTCTATTTCTCTCCTGGTGTTACTATCTCCATATTCTATTTCTCTCCTAATGTTACTTTCTCCATGTTATATTTCTCTCCTGGTGTTACTATCTCCATATTCTATTTCTCTCCTAATGTTACTTTCTCCATGTTATATTTCTCTCCTGGTGTTACTATCTCCATATTCTATTTCTCTCCTAATGTTACTTTCTCCATGTTATATTTCTCTCCTGGTGTTACTATCTCCATATTCTATTTCTCTCCTAATGTTACTTTCTCCATGTTATATTTCTCTCCTGATGTTACTGTCTCCATGTTCTATTTCTATACGATGATCTGGCATACGTATAACTTGACCAGCCCAAAGAATCTCAGGCCTATATCAGACCTATCGGCTAATAGGAAATCCATAATTTTTAAAATTACTAGTTTGGTAATTCCTTTGATTTTTATTGACTCACACAAATTGTAATTGTAGTGAATGAATACTCACGAGAAAAGTCAACAGTCAGTAAAAAATGCTTGAGCCAGTATGTCTTATATTGCCGAGTGTCACGGCAAGGCTTCATTGTACTCAGGTGTCCCCATACGTGCTCCATCCCTCTCAACGAAACAGCCCGTCTCCTGTCGAGAATACCACTCATACATGACTTTCGCTAATAGAAGATATACCAACAGAATCCAATCACACATTTTCGGGGTCATGTTTTCGATTATTCCCGTGAATTTCGTTGATCGTCGTTGGCAGATGACACCAGGGCGACACAAATTATATAAATAGTGAACAAAGAAAATCACAGCAATAATAAGAATTTTGCTTTGTTTCGATTCTACAGTTGGGTCGTATTTTGCTTTTTTTCGATTCTACAGTTGTGTCGTATTTAGCGACTGATAGCACCGAACTCCGTAGCTCCTAATAATTATATATTTAGCCGTCATTAACCGTTTTTGAACCTGGAATCTCTTGAGCATAAGGCAAATCATGTAAGAATTACGCCAATGCGATCTCCAGGACTGTAGATATTAATACTTTAAGGTGGTTTACCTCAAGTTTCACAATATGAAGACATTCTTTGTGGAAAAATCGCTACGTGATGAATTTTACCGATGTTTTGGTTAAGTTCCTAGTTTTATAAGTCACGTTAAAAAAGGGGGGGGGGGCAGCTTGGACTCACCAAATCCCCTACTTATCTGCGGGCAGGGGTACAGTGACTAATTTTAATAACGCAATTCTGTTTGTTTCTCCTGCAGGTTATTTCCCTCCGCCAGGTTAGTTCTTTACTGCAAGATATTTTTCTGTATCCTGTCAAAGACTGACAACATGTCAAAGAAAACAACAATAAGAAATAACTCGTGTGGATGTGGGGATGTCAACTTCCTTGTGTACCTGCTGGTCATCTTGTTTGGCATCTCCTCTTGGGTGGATATTAATGGGTTATGGGTGGAACTACCTATCCTTGTGCAGAACCTTCCTGAAGGATGGGATCTTCCATCATACATGTCTGTGATAATTCAGGTATATCTCTTCGCCTATTTTCTTTTACATGTATATATTCTGTCATTATTGTGTGGATGTATAAATGTATATATTCTGTCATTATTGTGTAGATGTATAAATGTATATATTCTGTCATTATTGTGTAGATGAATAAATGTATATATTCTATCATTATTGTGTAGATGTATAAATGTATATATTCTGTCATTATTGTGTAGATGTATAAATGTATATATTCTGTCATTATTGTGTAGATGTATAAATGTATATATTCTGTCATTATTGTGTAGATGTATAAATGTATATATTCTGTCATTATTGTGCAGATGTATAAATGTATATATTCTGTCATTATTGTGTAGATGTATAAATGTATATATTCTGTCATTATTGTGTAGATGTATGAGTGTATATATTCTGTCATTATTGTTCAGACGTATGAATGTATATATTATGTTATCATTATTGTCATTATGCCAATATTAGAAGACGACAATCACAGTTCCTGAGTCATGCCATGGGAAGAGGTAGGCTGGAGAACATCGTAACAACTAAAAAAGATCGAGGGTAAGAGAGTCAGAGGAAGACAACGTGAAAAAATGTTGGATTGCTTGAATGCCTGGCATGATGCAGAATCATCAGAAACTATATTTAAATGTATAAGAAACATAGGACTGTGGAGAGACATGATCGCATACGCCGGAAGGCATGGTACCAATGAATGAATCAATTGTTGTGCAGACGTATGAATGTAAATATGTTGTCTAGAAAATCAGTGATAGCTACGTCCTGAATAGGATATGCTACCAAATTGTCCAGCAATATCTACGTCTGCAGACCTACTACTCAATAAAACGCGTAACCCTTCTGGGTTGTAGGGGCACCACATTGGATGCTTCAACACACAGCGTCCTTCATCAATTTCTACTACTTCCAGGTTAATAACAGAAGTAGAAACATCGAATAGCCACATTGGATGCTTCAACACACAGTCCTCCATCAATTTCTATTACTTCCAGGTCAATAACCGAAGTAGAAACATCGATGAGTTATAGAAAGAAAAAATAGAAGGCAGTAATAACCTTTGCCCATGTCATATCTGAAACAACCTTGTTAACGTTTAGGCCCCTATGTGTTATTTATATTTACAAGTAGGCCTAATTTGGCCTTGTACGAGTAGTACTGAGGCTAGCTGGCAGTTATTAGTGTTTAATATTTGTAGTCCTCGAGAAATTTACTTACTTGTGCAATGGGTGTGCTGTGTTGTCTGTGTTTTGTTTGGCTAATAACTCATATTCATGGTCATTAGAGGATATACACGTTGGAAATCGTGACTACAGTCGCATCTTTTTAAGAGATGTTGTGTGGTCGGAATCGTAAAATGTGGTAATTCAAGTTTCGAGGGGAATATGAACCAGCGGAACGAACCAGGCATAATCTCGTATAATTGAAAGTCAGAGCATTACTTTTTTTTTTACTACGTCCAAGTCACACATTACCTTTAAGTCATATTAATACTTCCGCGTCACATTAATATTTCCTAGTCATATTACTACTTCCAAGTCATACACTACTTTTAAGTAATATTACTACTTCCGACTCATATTACTACTTCCAAGTCACATTACTACTTTCGAGTCATATTACTACTTCCAAGTCACATTACTACTTCCGAGTCACGCCACTACTTCCAAGTCACACCACTACTTCCAAGTCACATTACTACTTCCAAGTCATATTACTACTTCCAAGTCACATTACTACTTTCAAGTCACATTACTACGTCCAAGTCACATTACCACTTCCAAGTCACATTACTATTTCCAAGTCACATCACTACTTCCAAGTCACACCACTACTTCCAAGACACACCACTACTTCTAAGTCACATTACTACTTCCGAGTCACGCCACTACTTCCGAGTCACATTACTACTACCGAGTCACACCACTACTTCCGAGTCACATCACTACTTCCAAGACACACCACTACTTCTAAGTCGCATTACTACTACCGAGTCACGCCACTACTTCCGAGTCACACCACTACTACCGAGTCACACCACTACTTCCAAGACACACCACTACTTCTAAGACACATCACTACTACCGAGTCACATTACCACTTCCAAGTCACATTACTACTACCGAGTCACACCACTACTTCCAAGACACACCACTACTTCTAAGACACATCACTACTACCGAGTCACATTACCACTTCCAAGTCACATTACTACTACCGAGTCACGCCACTACTTCCAAGTCACATTATTACTTCCAAGTCAAATTTTATAACAGCTGTCCATCGCATACGACGTGAACAGCTTCAGGCGTATGCTATTGCATCTCTCTGGTGTGGGCGGAGATAATTGTAGTCATAATACTACTTTCAATAACTATGTATTTCTTCTTCTTCTGCGTTCATTCTCAAACTCCTACAGAGTAGCAGGATGTATCCCGGAGAACAGAATGTGTTGTGCCAGTCAATATGAATGCTTCATTATTTTTCCATTGCTTTCTGAACAGTGCGAATGCACTATTGCCCACGGCAGGATTTCAGTCCACTATCATGGCCGTCGCAAGACGCGCTCGGTACCTCGCCATCACCTATCCGGACCATCAGTTGAGAACAATATCAAAATTTAAGCTGGTAGATGTTGATGACCTAATTCTTGAAGTGTTAATTTGAATTATTAGCTTCATGATCGCAGCGAATAATTTTTATCTCCCTTTATCTAGCATCTAGGACCATGCAGCACACACGATACTGGCAGTCTTGACACAATTAGTATGGAGGTAGCCCTCTTGCATGTATAGACTTCTGAGTACAGGAAACTGATTGCCGAAGAAGAAGAAGAAATATCGGTAAAACTACGGTATAAGTCTTCCCTGTGCTATAAATAGCACACAATGTTTACATTATTAAGTAAAGTAGCAGACGTCACGGATTCTTGATTCTTGATTAGAAACTGGCCTCACGGCACGCGGGACATTCCCATAAGTGCTCCGGCCTCCGTTCCAGCAGCCATCCCAGTGTATGTAGACTCCGGTCAGGTGTTGATTGTGTGAACTTCGGGACTTTCCATAAAATTTACTTTTCCTCCCCTCACCTCTAGATACTCCCATTTCTGACATTCTCTGTATGTGTACGTTCTCAACCTCATTGACATCATCTGCATCTTGAAATGAATTTATTACTGCCTTTATTAAGTCTGCTTTATCTTTTCTCAGCAATGTGCCTTCTATCGCCGCATTGCTTGCCAATAAGTCGGCTCTCTAGTTTCCTCTGACCCCAGCATGACCAGGGATGTATATCCATGTAATGCTCTGGACAATATAGTTGTTTAATAAGGCCCCTCATTCTTTTCTTAGCATGAACTTTTCTATCTTGCGCAGCATAATTTGAGAGTATGTGAGTATTGTCTAGTGTGTTGATGTATCAATTATCAACCAATTAAGTGCTGCTGTAAGTCCCTCTATCTCCATCCTCATGCTCGATGTGACAATGGAATATGCTGAAGATTTCTCAACCAACTTCATGCCGTTTACGTCACCGATTTCCGTGTAACACCAATGAAATTAATGGATGTCGTGACGTCACATCTCCCGACACAAACGACACCTACCACACTTATAATTATAATTTTTATAATTTATTTTTTCATTTATAACTAAATCTAATCCTTACCCCCATCCCTAATGTAAATACTAATACGAAATTAATATACCTTAATTTTAAATACAAATTCTACTAATCACGCTGCAAAGGTTAGGTAATACCTCGAAACTAGAACAAAGGTCACAGTGAAGACTTAAACCGTAGATGCGCCGAAACATCAAATCACCTACCTAATGTGAGATGAAATAAAGAAGATATTTCTTACTAATGGTCAAACACAATAATAATAAATAAAACTATGATGTCTTCACTATATTTATAAAAATCAAATGTCGAGGGCCCCAACAGGGAATTTACATCATATTTTTGTTTCCCTGATTTCTGTCTGTTCAAACAGACAGACGTAGCTTTGAACAGACAGAATTGGAGAGATCTGACCTCTGCGCTATGTGCTAACTTCAGCGCAAAAAGGAAAATGAATGAATGAATGATTTGTACGAGAAAAGTGTGGAGAGTGAAATATTTGGCAATTAGTGTTTCCACTGGCGTTTTGGAAATAATCCCAAATTGCTATATTAAAAACCGAAGATAACTCCAGACTATATAAATCATTAGAAATATGGTCAGAGCAGTAGTTAACATACAAATAAGGTCATTCGCCCAATTTCGTGTCCAAATCCTTCGTTTTCATGACATTTTTGGTGACATTTGTGAAAACCGAGAGGAGTAACTTATTTTAAGCTAAGAATTCCCCCCACCACACAAAAAAACCCATATTAAGCCAAATCTGGTCAAAATAACCCCAGATACGGCCAACAATAATTTAGTGAATAAACTCAAACTGTGGTAACGATTTTGGCAACAGCAAAAATATGTGTATGTATATCTTCGTGCCAGTATTCTGCCATTTTATGGATAAACAAATTTAATAAATTTTACTATTTTAAAATATGACTAGACTTGAATAAATAACTAAGCTAATTCGCCACTCATATTTTATTATTGTTTATAAATTTGGTTTTCTAATGGGCGTATTTAGAAAATAAATCCAATAATAATAAAAATAATATTTTAAGAATAAGCCAAAAGGAGATGAAAAGAAACATTAAAAAATAAAAGCACCAAACAGCACACAAATTGTGAGAAAAACACTAAAATATATTACACGCCTAGTGTCATGGGGTGAATACATGTCTTAATCGGAAATGTTAATTTACACTTATTTATGGATATCCATTATACACACTTGTTTATGGATATCAATTATATCCATTATATATCCACAACTTTCTCAAGACCGCGGAGAATTCAAGAGATCAATAGGAAACATTACATTCTGGAAATAATGTCATCTGATGATGATGATATGGTGCACATGATGATGATTGGCCTTATGCTTGTTGACATCAATTTGTGAATGTGTTGCAAGTATTTTATAACTTTTTAACTTTTTATTTCAACTGATCTATTTGTTTCTTGGTTTTTATTCAGATAGCAAATATAGCTCCTCTCATCTTCACCATCGTCAGCTCAATATGGCCTCACCAGAAGTTCGAAGTTCCAGTTATCTACACAATAATTTGCCTCGGAGCTGTCGCCTGCCTCCTTTTATCCTTTCTGTGGGATGTTACGTCATACATTGCAGATAAAGAACACAGCACCGCCCTTTTCGCTCTTCAGTTTTGCCTAGCGCTTGTTGATTGCACTTCGTCAGTGGCCTTTTTACCATTTATGTCTGCATTTAAACCCCAGTATATGACTGCTTACTTTATTGGAGAGGGCTTCAGTGGACTTATTCCTGGTCTGGTGGCTCTAGGCCAAGGCGCTGGCAACATGGAATGTGTATCTATGACCATCTTTCAAAATCTGAGCATCTCAAATAAATCGGAAATACCAGGAAATCTATCAACATCTGTTAGCACAGACTTCAATTTCAACCATACACTTATTTACTCAGAACGTGAGGATGTGAATAATGCTTTGCATGCAACCAGTGTCAGCATGTTTCCAGTATACAAATCACCTCGTTTCAGTGTCAAGATCTTCTTTATTCAGCTAATGTTTTTAATGATTGCAAGTGCTGTAGCATTTACTTTACTGAACTTTTGGTCATACTGCAGGAGAGCTCGAGTGGTCATATCCTGTGAACCTAGCAATAATTTTCAGCCTGCGTGTACCAACACCAATGTGTTAACACAGCTGTCAGATGACGTAGATATTATAGTCCTGCCTATAGAAGAAACTGCAGAAATTTGGAACCGTGCAGACTTGTCGGAGCCTATGCTTACTAAGAACCTTAGTTATTATAAGGAGAAAACCAAAGATGATTCTAAGAATTCGCCGCCAATTTGTCACCTGCTTTGTACTGAAATTGATAAATCATCCGACCAATCAGATTTAATGACACTCAAAAAGCAGACGACAGAAATGTCGAAAATGAAATATGGACTATTTTTAGCTCTAACAGCTGCACTCAATGCCATCTCTAATGGTCTTCTGCCGTCAATACAAACGTATTCATGTCTACCATATGGAATAGAACAATACCATCTTAGTGTCACTCTCTCTAGCATCGCCAACCCCGTGGCATGTTTTGCTTCGTTTCTGCTGAAGATGAAATCGGTGAAGTGGACCCTACTTATGTCGCTCTTAGGAACCGTGCTGACCGCCTACATCTTGTGGACTGCTTGTGCCAGTCCTATACCTCCGCTAGTAGATCACTCCGCCGGACCTGTGGTATTGGTATGTAGCACTATTCGTTTGTTAAATGTTGAACGGTAGTCAAACAATGTGTGTATGTATATCTGGGTACCAGAATTCTGCCATTTTATGGATAAAATAATTTAATAAAGTTTGCTTTTAAAAAAAAAATATCATTAGTCATAAAATAAATAATAAATGGGATAGATTAAGGAGAAGTATTCAAATAACAAACGCAAATTTACCAAGAAAAGCAAAGAGCAAACACAAATGAAATTATAAAGAAAATGTCAGATAGAAATAAAACTAAAAAATACCCTAAAATATTCACTTATAGACACAGAGATATGTAACATGCGCATAACAGCAACAGAACAGTGGCTAGAAACAAAAGGCAAAAAAATAGAGATGTGACTACAAGAGAAGACTAAAGAAACACATAAGGAACTATAACTATGACATGCCACAAATGAGAAAAATTTCTATAATGGATACATTAAGGATAAAAGTTGAAAAATTATATTTGATCTTCTTCTTCTGCGTTCGTTCTCAAACTCCTGCAGATTAGCAGGATGTAGTCTGGAGAACGGAATGCGTTGTGTCATAGTTTACAGTACTGCTGCGATATATGCGCCTTTCGGTCTGACACATCCGACTTCAGCATGGCTTAGGGTCACTAACCCTATATGTTATGGGACAGCCAACTCCATCCCATAACCTCCTTAGTCGCCTTTTACGGCATGCGTGGAAGGTAAACAGTGTTGCTATTCTTTGCTCCCCTTTCGGGCCTCGATAACCGACGGGCGATTTATTTGATAAAACAGAGGTAATGACAAGGTAGGCGGCAGATTATGTGACAACTGTTTGATGACCAACGTAACAAGAAACCTATAATACAAAACAATGACGGACCAGCAATACTGAAATCAGACGTAGAAAAAGCAATAAACACAATAAAATGTAGAGAGGCTGTCAACGCTGACAATATAAAAGCAGTTATAATAAAAAGTCTAAATGAATTTGGTTGTGCAACTATCACAGAAATATGCAATGACATATGAAACACGCCAAACACCTAAAATATCTAAACTTATCAGTATTCGTGAACTACATAACAAGCCCAGGGCTGTGGATTGTACAGAGTACAGAACAATAAATTTGATGCGAATATAACCGAAATACTATTGAAGATTATGCATGAAAGAATTAAAAACAAGATAGGCATTGAAGTCGGTGAAGAACAATTAGGTTTAGGAAAACAAAGGAACCAGAGAAGCTATACTTAGTATCCGACTATTGATGGATAAATACATAGAAGTCCAAAAAAGTATATACATTTGCTTCATAGACTTCAACATGGCCTTCGATAGAGTCCAAAGTTTAATTAAATGTCTTCGAGAAATAGGCACGATGGAAAAGACATCAGACTGATTAGAAATATATATTAAATAAGAAATGACAGAAGAGAAAGACATATACAGTTCTGCGAGACCAGATTTATAGATTTTTTTGCCAGATAAATAATCATAATCCATAATTATTTTAATGAAGAAAACGATAAAACAAAAGTCTATAAATCAAAATTCACTGTCATGGCGCCTTACCAATGTCCAGTCGTGGAAAGATTGCGAAAATTTCAATATTTCACTGACATTAGCATTATAGTGCCACTAAATTTGTGGAAAAATGTAGTCAAATCAATAGCTTGCCAGATTTGAAATAATCTGGTAACCAAAATATTACAAATTTGGATTTCTTAATTGATTGAAGTGTACCTAGAAACGGCGGTCAACGGCGGTAAATATACTTGCCGTCAGCTGACAAGAGACGGGAAAATGTTGGCAAATAAAGTTGCCTGTAGTGTGCTAAAGGTGAAAGATGTTAATGTAAAAAGAAAGATGCGTGCATCAGAAAGAGACAGCCTCCCTTTTTGGACAGATCATGAGAAGAGAAAAGATCGAACACATTGTAACAACAGGAAAAGTTGAAGAGTAATAGGGGTAAGGGAAGACTAAGAGTGAAGATGCTTGACATCCTAGCATTGTGGCATGGGAGAACATCGATATCAGAAATTATTTATATCAAACGAAATAGAAGTCTGTGAAAAGACATGATAACCAACGACATACGGCATGGACAATAGAAGTAGTTACATTTAAGTTTGTAATTTTTCCACGAAGGCCTAATGGTTTGTATAACACGAAGGTCTAATGGTTTGTATAACACGAAGGCCTTATGACTTATTCTTATTTATGTACTTATTCTACCCAAACATTTATCACTTAACCAATCAATCAAGTGTCACGACGAGTGGCATCGGTGATCACGTTTCTCCACAACCCTCCAAGACACTTCTGTTGTTCATAAGTTCAGTTGGTGACATTCGCTTGTGCCACAGTGACAGCCCATCCATAAATTTCTCTCTTTATCTTCCGTTGTCTCTCCTCCCATTTGCCTTTCCGGTTATAATTATATGTTAAAATGTTACTTTTCTCATCATATGCCCTAACAATCTTGATCGTCTGCTTCTAATTTTTGCTATAATTTGTCTTTTTGCTCCACATCTTTGAAGACTGCTACATTAGTTTTCTTAGCTGTCCATGGAATTTTCACCATTCTTTTTTTTTTTTAAAAACAACCCACATCTCAGTTGTCGTCAGCTTGTCTTTTCTTTTGTTTGCCGTCCATGTTGGTGGAATGTGTTATAAGAATATTAGTATGTCTGCATTTTTTGTTTTCAGTTGTTTGTGTCTCGATAAACCTGTGCAAATTTATAGTGACCCTTGACTTATTTATAGTGACTTATTTATAGTGTCTTGTGAACTATTTATAGTGACTTGTGACTTATTTATATAGTAACTTTTAAACGTTTTTTTTAGTAATGCTGATTGACCGAATTCGAGAAAAATTCAAGTTGCAAGACTAATAGGTGTCTGCTGAGCGGACAAGATTCAAATCTTGTATGTTACCTCTTCCTTCCTATGAGAGCTGTTAATAAATTACGTCAACGAAAAGGGGGGAGGGGGGAGCATGTGTCAACTAAATAGAGGATCGGAAAACGTTTGACAGTTATTGACAAGGGGAAACGAGATGGTGGGAGTGAGTGGTTTTTGACAAAAGCTGACATTAACTACTCTGTGTAATAAATTTGTATTTGTATTTTTTTTTATTTTCTCTTTTATATTGGCGGAGGGAGTCAATTATTCGGTCTGCCAGTCTATCTATTAGCATTTTCACTAGTGCTGTTGAGCGTCGTGGTGGGAAGTCAGAGGTGTCAGTCTTTGGTCATTTGAGTCACTTTGACTATGATTAGCCCGTGTCTCTTTAATGTTTCTTTGATTATTTCCATCCATATAGTTCTTGGTCTTACTTGTGCCGTGTAGCTCGATCTTCTGAAGGTGTATGCACTAAGGGCTGATTGGGTTAGCTCAATTCTCATGATGTGACCAACCATACAAGTCAAAGAACTCTTGCAAATAATACACAAACAAATAGTACACAAACAAATAGTACACAAACAAATAGTACACAAACAAATAGTACACAAACAAATAGTACACAAACAAATAGTACATAAACAAATAGTACACAAACAAATAGTACACAAAGAACATACGATTGCAATATATAGAAAATCTCTTTAGTTGACATATTCTCTTTAACTATGTCGCATCAATATTATATCGCATCAATATTATGTCGCATCAATATTATGTCGCACCAATATTATGTCGCACCAATATTATGTCGCATCAATATTATGTCGCACCAATATTATGTCGCACCAATATTATGTCCCACCAATATTATGTCGCATCAATATTATGTCGCACCAATATTATGTCGCACCAATATTATGTCGCATCAATATTATGTCGCATCAATATTATGTCGTATCAATATTATGTCGCATCAATATTATGTCGCATCAATATTATGTCGCATGGTACCGTTCATTGTACATAGCTTACTTAGAAGTGGGGAATTAGAATGACATGCATGTCGTTGAAAGGCTAGAAGTATCAGAAAGAGATTAGCAATGCCCTGGCAAAAAAAATCATAGATGAAAAATGTATGGCAAGGGACAAACAGAAAAACAAAGTTGCAACTATTAAGAAGCTATATTTTCCCAGTGGCAACATGTAGTTGTGAGACGTGGACAATGACATCAACAATAGAAATAGAATGTTATAGTCAGGTCACAAGAATATCATGGACAAAATGATGAATAAACGCAGACGACCGCAAGAATCTCAAGGACAAAATGATGAATAAACGCAGACGTCCGCAAAAAACTCGTGGACAGAATGATGAATAAACGCAGACGTCCGCAAGAACTCATGGACAGAATGATGAATAAACGCAGACGTCCGTAAAGACTTGAACATAGCAGACTGACTCCCCAAACTATCTTTTAAAAAATGCAAGCTAACATATTTCGGACATAAATGAGACACAGCGGTTTAGAAAGATTAATCATGGAGGGAATAGTTTCAAAAAAGAGAACAAGAGACATACCGAGACTGGACACTTGATATCAACGATCTTCTGAACATAGCGCTGGAAGAAGCTGAGTAGCATGTACAGAAACGAGAGGTTTACAGAGTGGCAAAGATAACAACGTTCTGTAAAGGACACGTCACATAGAAATAGTGTTTGGTTATTTGAACTATGAAGCAGCGAATTGTGGACAGAGAAAGTAATGATATATAGATAAATTAATCTTGACATAAATCAAGAAATGGGTCATGAAATAAATCAAGAAATGGATCATGAAATAAATCAAGAAATGGATCATGAAATAAATCAAGAAATGGATCATGAAATAAATCAAGAAATGGATCATGAAATAAATCAAGAAATGGATCATGAAATAAATCAAGAAATGGTTCATAACGTCAAAACAGTATGCAGCAATCAAAGCAAAGTTTGTTGCTGAGATTAAAACTTGTGTTGTTGAGATCAACTCTTTTGTTGCTTGAGATTAAAACTTGTGTTGTTGAGATCAACTCTTTTGTTGCTTGAGATTAAAACTTGTGTTGTTGAGATCAACTTTTTTGTTGTTGAGATCAAATATTTTATTGTTGAGATCAAGTCTTTTATTGTCGAGATCAAATCTTTTATTGTTGTGATCAAATATTTTATTGTTGTGATCAAATCATTTATTGCTGAGATCAAAACTTGTGTTTTTATCAACTCTTTTGTTAAGATAAAATCCGGTTGAGGCGGATCTTTTGTGAAAATGTAGGTGGTTATCGTGATTCCAACCATATTATCTCTGGGTATGTCGTTGGTCAGTGAAAAATGTACATCCATCATAAAATTGTCTAATACACCTTAATGGCGTTATAAAGGCACATTTGACTTGGCTACATTTTACGATGATGATGATTAGGTCATCATCATTAAGTGCCATCTCCGCAACGAAGGTTATAACGTATCTCCAACATCTCCTGTCTCTTGTCTTGGTGGTGCACTCTGCTAGACTGTAACCTGTCCATCGTGTGATGTTACTCTCCCACTTGTATCCCTACCTACCTCTTGCTCGCTTCCCTCTGACTTTTCCCTCAAGTAAGGTCTTCAATAAGGTGTCATGTCTTTTAATGTGTCCAAAGTATTTTATTTGCCTGATCTTTATTTCTCTTAGTAGTACTTTCTTCATATTAAGTGTCTTTAGCACCTCTTTATTTGTTTTCTTCTCTTTCCATGATGTTCTCCCTATTCTTCTATATACCCACATCTCAAAGGCATCAATTTTGTCTTCTAATTGTTTATTTAGTGTCCATGTTTCTGATCCATATATTAATATAGAATAGATGTAGCATTTTATCATTCTCATTTTTAACTTGTTTGTAATTTGTTTAGATATTAATAAGATAAGGTAATAATGATTAAAAGGAGATAGCTGTATACATAATAAAGCTAATGATTACTTCCCTTTACTTTCAGATTTTGTGCTGGGTTCTGGTTGTTTTTGTCATTACCTACACAAAGGTATCCATAGCAACGGAGTTTCGAGAGGATGGCAAGAAAGCCTTGATGTGGTTCGGTGCCAGCACACAGGCTGGGTCACTTCTAGGGGCAGTGGCCATTTTTATAGTTGTCAACGTCTTTAAGATGTTAGAAACGGGGAACCCTTGTTTGTGATTCTACAAACTGGGAAACCGTGTGTGTGATTCCACAAATTGAGAACCCTTGTGTGTTTGATTCTACAAACTAGGAACCCTTGTTTGTGATTCTACAAACTGTAAAACCTTGTAGCGTTATTCTACAAACTGATGGCCCTTGTTTGCATTTCTACAAACTGGAACCCTTGTTTGTGATTATACGATTTGGGAACTCTTGTGTGTGATTCTACAAACTGTGAATACCTGTTTGTGATTCTACAAACTTGGAGCCCTTTTTGTGATTTACAAACCGGGAACCTTTGTGCCAAGATATTATAAATCTTGTGCCTAGAAACTGTAAACACTTGTGGCTAGAAACTGTTAATCCCTTTGAATAGAACGTAGACACATGTGCCAAGAAACTGGAAGCACTTGTGCCCAGAAACTGGGAGCACTTGTACCCAGAAACTAGAAGCTCTTATACCCTGAAACTGGTAGCTCTTGTATCCATAAACTGGGAGCTCTAATATTCAGAAATTGGGAGCCTTTGTATTAAAAAACGGGAATATTTTGTACCCTGAAAATGGGAGCTCTTGTACCCTGAAACTGGAGCTCTTGTACCCTAAAACTGGGAGCACTTGTACCCTGAAACTGGGAGCTTTTGTACCCTGAAACTGGGAGCTCTTGTACACTGAAACTGGGAGCTCTTGTATACAGAAACTGAGATAACTTGTACCCTGAAACTGGGAGCACTTTTACATAGAATCTGTGAACCCATGTGCTCAAAAAATGGGAACTCGTGTATCATCTAGATACTTAAAGCCATTGTGCTTGTGATCCAAGGGACATTACAAGGTAAATAGTGGTATTGGGGACATTACAAGGTAAATAGTGGTATTGGGGACATTACAAGGTAAATAGTGGTATTGGGGACATTACAAGGTAAATAGTGGTATTGGGACATTACAACGTAAATAGTGGTATTGGGGACATTACAAGGTAAATAGTGGTATTGGGGACATTACAAGGTAAATAGTGGTATTGGGGACATTGCGTGATCATAGAGAACGATGAGAAATGTGTAACGTGAATGATGTGTGATATATGTGAGTGAAATGTGTAACGTGAATGATGTGTGATACATTTGAAGTGAAATGTGTAACGTGAATGATGTGTGATATATTTGAAGTGAAATGTGTAACGTGAATGATGTGTGATATATTTGAAGTGAAATGTGTAACGTGTATGATGTGTGATATATTTGAAGTGAAATGTGTAACGTGAATGATGTGTGATATATTTGAAGTGAAATGTGTAACGTGAATGATGTGTGATATATTTGAAGTGATAAATAATGTTGAATCAGCCATGCAGCCAATATGCTAACTAATTAAGAAATGGTCTAATGATGAAACATTGAATATTAAATGTGACAAGAAATGTTATAGTGATGTCACATTAAAAATTAAATGATAAAAATGTTCTGTTATTGTGATACTAAAAGTTTATCAAAATGTTCTAGTTATGTTACACTAAATTATCAGTATGATATTTTCATGAAATTGCTTAGAAACGTCACGTTAATTGTTACAACTGTCAAAAGTCATATGGCATATGTACGGTGACATTTATGTCAGACATAAATTTAGACCTTGAATGTCGCGCGCAATAAACAATCGAATAAACTGATTGGTGTGTTACTGTTATGTTGATTTATACATTTTTAATCTATCGATCTATCTACCTACCTACCTATCTGCTTATCTATCTATCTATCTATCGATCTATCTATCTATCTATCTTTCTTTCTATCTATCTATCTATCTATCTATCTATCTATCTATCTATATATCTATCTATCTATCTATCTATCTATCTATCTATCTATCTATCTATCTATCTATCTATCTATCTATCTATCTATCTATCTATCTATCTATCTATCTATCTACCTACCTACCTACCTACCTACCTACCTATCTGCTTATCTATCTATCTATCTATCTATCTATCTATCTATCTATCTATCTATCTATCTATCTATCTATCCATCCATCCATCCATCCATCCATCCATCCATCCATCCATCCATCCATCCGTCCATCTAGCTATCTATCATATATATCTATTCTATCTATCTATCTATCTATCTATCTATCTATCTATCTATCTATCTATCTATCTATCTATCTATCTATCTATCTATCTATCTATCTATCTATCTATCGATCTATCTATCTATCTATCTATCTATCTATCTATCTATCTATCTATCTATCTATCTATCTATCTATCTATCTATCTATCTATCTATCTATCTATCTATCTATCTATCTATCTATCTATCTATCTACCTACCTACCTACCTACCTACCTACCTATCTGCTTATCTATCTATCTATCTATCTATCTATCTATCTATCTATCTATCTATCTATCCATCCATCCATCCATCCATCCATCCATCCATCCATCCATCCATCCATCCATCCATCTAGCTATCTATCATATATATCTATTCTTTCTATATATCTATCTATCTATCTATCTATCTATCTATCTATCTATCTATCTATCTATCTATCTATCTATCTATCTATCTATCTATCTATCTATCTATCTATCTATCTATCTACCTACCTACCTACCTATCTGCTTATCTATCTATCTATCTATCTATCTATCTATCTATCTATCTATCTATCTATCTATCTATCTATCTATCTATCTATCTATCTATCTATCCATCCATCCATCCATCCATCCATCCATCCATCCATCCATCTAGCTATCTATCATATATATCTATTCTTTCTATATATCTATCTATCTATCTATCTATCTATCTATCTATCTATCTATCTATCTATCTATCTATCTATCTATCTATCTATCTATCTATCTATCTATCTATCTATCTATCTATCTATCTATCTATCCATCCATCCATCCATCCATCCATCCATCCATCCATCCATCCATCCATCCATCCATCCATCCATCCATCCATCCATCCATCCATCTATCTATCCATCCATCCATCTATCTATCTATGTATCGTCCTTTCTCTGTTGTTGCTGTAAGGCGTCGCAGAATTGAATGGCGATTGGTTTTCGTGCTATGACACGTTTTGTCGCTTGATATGCAGTATGTTGGGACGTCTTGAATGTTGGTAACTCCTTCAATCCACCTTCTTCACGGTGTTCCTCTGCATCTTGCTGTTTTCATGTTGTATGCTCTTCGCGGTGGCCAGAATGGTTCGTTCTCTGTTGTGGTCCGAAGAATTTCAGTTTCTGTTTTTCAACATATTTGACCACAGATGTTGTTCCAACAGTTCGTATAATCTCTTCATTCCTCACATGATCTCTTCTTGTTCCAACAGTTCGTATAATCTCTTCATTCCTCACATGATCTCTTCTTGTTCCAACAGTTCGTATAATCTCTTCATTCCTCACATGATCTCTTCTTGTTCCAACAGTTCGTATAATCTCTTCATTCCTCACATGATCTCTTCTTGTTCCAACAGTTCGTATAATCTCTTCATTCCTCACATGATCTCTTCTTGTTCCAACAGTTCGTATAATCTCTTCATGCCTCACATGATCTCTTCTTGTTCTGTTCACTTCTTTTTTTGATTTTTTTAGACATTTTAAATAAATTTCATTAATGTTAGTTTTGGTCACAATAATGAAGGAGCAATAGACGTCTTGTGTTATTTTGTGATATTAGAGTGGGGTTGGGAGAGCAGGGGGAGGGGAGAAATGTACTTCATGATCAGAAGTCTCCAACTCCTAGCGATGTTCAGTTCATTGAGAAAAGGGAGCCGCGTAGCGCAGTGGTTAGCGCACTGGTTTCGCATATGAGTGGTGATGAGTTCATTCCCCAGTTGAGGCGGAAGTATTTTTCAGATCGCAACAGCTCCAGGGTCGACACAGCCTTAAATGGGTACCGGATTAATCCGGGAAGTAAAGACTGCGAGGGAGAGGAGATGGAACTAGTTGGTTCCTCTCATCTGGAGTGTTGTGATTAGCCTTCTTTTTCTGTTCTCATTATCCTATCAGTCAGTAGGGTATACAACGAATGCGTTGAGCTAAGGTTTACAACTTCAGACCGACACATCCGACGTCAACTTGAAATTCTGTGCCAATTTTACTATCTAAAATGTGGGGCGGCCAACGCTAGGTCTATCTTACTTAATCATTTCTTACAATATGCATGGCGTACTACAGTATTACTGTTCTATGTTCCCCATTGGGTCAGCGTAACATACACGACTAATTTAATCAGTACATGTTCTTTATGTGAGAGATTTATAACTTGATTTGTGAAGAACATGCTCTTTATGTGAGAGATTTATAACTTGATTTGTGAAGAACATGTTCTTTATGTGAGAGATTTATAACTTGATTTGTGAAGGACATGTTCTTTATGTGAGAGATTTATAACTTGATTTGTGAAGGACATGTTCTTTATGTGAGAGATTTATAACTTCATTTGTGAAGGACATGTTCTTTATGTGAGAGATTTATAACTTGATTTGTGAAGGACATGTTCTTTATGTGAGAGATTTATAACTTCATTTGTGTATGTACCTTATTTAAAGAGTGTCCATTTATTATTTAAAAATTCTTAAATATTATTTATTAATTTATAATTTCTTTTACTAGAATTTTCAATCTGTGATCGTAGACCCCACGAATTGTACCACAAATCGACTAACAAATAACCCCGATTATCTTCAATAGAGACCTGTTGGTAATGGGAAACCACAACTTGTAGAATGTCTCATTTGAGTAATCCCTTTATTTTCATTGGCTGTCACATCAAGTATAATCATAGTGACCAATAAAAATAACGAGAATAGTCAAACTAGTCATTTAGTAAGCTTGATTTACCATTAGCCAGTATGTCTTATATGGTAGACGGTTACGTAAATAACTAAACATGGTCAACTATGAAACAACATTGTAACTCAAACACACGAGATCTTGTAGAAGCGTGTCGTCTGCCCCACGTGAATTGCTAACCCTGTGAGCACACATTCACTTCAGACATTATTCATCAGTCCTCTAACAAACGATGATAGTCCATGTTCATGATATACCTTCTACCAACACCTAGATATTTTAAGCAACAACAGAAAATCTGTGTTCAACATTACTGCTAGATGAGCCATTTTGCTTGAATGTTATATTCATAGTCGCCACTTTGGTATATACAAATCTAACAAACTTGAGTGGATACAATTTTTATAATTTTACTTCATTGAAAGAAAAATCAGGTACGTATTTTTACTTTAATATTTATTCACAATTTTAATATGCAGGACCGTAGTCTTCAGTAAAGGTAAAGGGGTGTACCTGTTTAGGTAAGATAATTTCCTAGATTTTGTGGGACAAATATAGTCTGGGATAAATCTGCAGTATCTGTTCTGGTGTCTGGTCTGATGCTCCGAAATTCATTTCGAATGAATAACACATCTTTTGACGGCGGACAGTTCCCGATACATCTTTGTAGAGCATGATCATTGAGTCACTAAGTATGCTTATATGTGACATGATCATTGAGTCACTAAGTATGCTTGTATGTGACATGATCATTGAGTCACTAAGTATGCTTGTATGTGACATGTTCATTGAGTCACTAAGTATGCTTGTATGTGACATGATCATTGAGTCACTAAGTATGCTTGTATGTGACATGATCATTGAGTCACTAAGTATGCTTGTATGTGACATGATCATTGAGTCACTAAGTATGCTTGTATGTGACATGATCATTGAGTCACTAAGTATGCTTGTATGTGACATGTTCATTGAGTCACTAAGTATGATTGCATGTTACATGATCATTGAGTCGGTGACAGTACAGAATAGTTGTCCGCTGTGCTATAAATAGCACTGTTTACATTTTTAACTAGGTGACGTCACGGATTCCCGTGTAACACAAATAAAGTTAAAATGGATGCCGTGAGGTCACGTGTCCCGACGCAAAACCAGTTTTAATTATCACTAACGCTGCACAAAATAGCACTGAAGAAAATGACATTTTGTTAGGCGGTTTGCTGTCTCTACCTGCCGAAAATGCACTAACGTGTGTGTGTGTGTTTTAGTGTTATCTACGTATCAGCAACTATCAATTTCATTGTTGTTACACAGAAATCCATGAGGTCGAATAGTTAAAGGTGTAAACGGTGTGCTATTGCGGTTCCTAATCCCCAACCCCTAAACCTAATCATATCCCCTAATCCCTACTCCCAAATTCCCCAAACTAATCCATATTCCCCGATTTCCCAAACCTACTCCCTATTCCCCACACCTACACCCTATTCCCCAAACTAATCCCTATTCCCCAAACTAATCCCTATTCCCCAAACCTACTCCCTATTCCCCAAACTAATCCCTATTATCCAAACCTACTCCATATTCCCCAAACCTACTCCCTATTCCCCAAACTAATCCCTATTCCCTAAACCTACTTTCTATTCCCCAAACTAATCCCTATTCCCCAAAACTAATCCCTATTCCCTAAACCTACTCCCTATTACCCAAACATACTCCCTATTCCCCAAACTAATCCCTATTCCACAAACCTATTCCCCACAACGAATTCCTATTCCCTAAACCTACTCCCTATTCCCCAAACCTACTCCCTATTCCCCAAAACGAATTCATATTCCCTAAACCTACTCCCTATTCTCCAAACCTATTCCCTATTCCCCAAAACTAATCCCTATTCCACAAACCTACTCCCTATTCCTCAAAACGAATTCCTATTCCCTAAACCTACTCCCCAAACCTACTCCCTATTCCCCAAACTAATCCCTTTTTCCTAAACCTACTCCCTATTCCCCAAAACTAATCCCTATTCCCCAAACCTACTCACTATTCCCCAAACCTACTCCCTATTCCCCAAACCTACTCCCTATTCCCCAAACCTACTCCCTATTCCCCAAACCTACTCCCTATTCCCCAAACCTACTCCCTATTCCCCAAACCTACTCCCTATTCCCCAAATTAATCCCTATTTCCCAAAGCTACTCCCTAATCCTAATCTCTACGGTTAGCCAAAAGGTGACGATATACCACGACACTAGAGCAATGGTCACAACGTAGCATTAAAAGCAACTTGTGTAACAACAGGAATAATACGACACTCACCTTGAGAATTCTCTGCAGGATACACTTTTTTAACTCCGGAAAGGAACTCCATGAATATATCATTCGAACCGACATGATTCCTTCTCCATATACACTCACATAAATACGATGAAATTTGCCCAGAACATCTTCTACCCTGAATTATAAATTCTCTTTTAACACTGCCCCATAAATCCTCTATAGTATCGTCTGCTCCTGTCCGTTTCTTTCCGTCTGCTACTGTATACCACTGCGCATGTCCCTTATTAATAGCACTCAACAAGGCAATCCCAAAACAAAGGTCAGAAAACACATCGAAACTAGAGCAAAGGTCACAGCGGAGAACTATAATGTACTTCAGCCAGGAAAATATCCTAAGAATTTCATAGACAGAAAAGCGAATCATAGCAGACGTCCGCAGAAATATAAACATATATTTACGCTAACATATTTGGGCCATATAAAAAAATCACTAACATATTTGGGCCATATAAAACGACACAATGGTTCAGAAAGATTAATCATGGAGGGAAATGTTCTAGGAAAGATAACAAGACAGACCAAGACTATTATGGACACATGATATCGAAGACCTATGAATATGACACTAGAAGAGACTGGACAGCTTTCACAGAACCTTACAGAATGGCAGGGAGGACAACGTTCTGACTGGCATGTCCTTTACAACGTTCTGTAAAGGTATGTCGCATAGATAGATACTTGTCTAGAAGACAAAGAGATGCGAGAACAACGGAAACCCTAACGCAGTGCTTAATCGTTCGATTGGTTCTCAAAAGGACGCGGGTTCGATTCCTGATCGTGCCGTTTTGTTTATAAAATTTTTTATAGAGAGATCCTTACAGCTGACTGGAATTGAACCAGGTCTGTTCTAACGGCACCAAATCGTCTGGCAACTCAGATTTTCCGTACTTGACTAACCAAATCCCCTCCCCCCCCCCCCCCTCAAAAAAAATATGTGATCTCAAGACATTCAACCTGTGTACTCAAGCCACTGAGAATGGACCAATCGAGACAAGGACTATTACAACATCAACGAACATCCCGCACAAGTATAAGTATTCTCAGGAACACAAACATAGAACATTCACATTTGTACTACAAGGATCTAAAGGCCTTCTTGTAAACATAAATAACAGAGACAGAACAATGTTCCTTCAAATATCTTATAGAAATAAATTCAAATAGGAAACATGAGGACAAACGAAAATAATTCTTACAGCTGACGGGAATTGAACAAGGTCCGTTCTAGGGGCACAAAATCGCCTAGTTTCTCAAGTAAACAGGTTTTCCGTTCTTGACCAACCACATCCCTACAAACAATGATCTAACGGACCTAGCTCAATTCCTGTCAGCTGTAAGAATTATTTTTTTGTCCTCATGCTTCCTACTTATAGAGAGATCCCTGAGTATTATCGCTTGTAGCTATGGGGTATGTAATGTGAGCAATACTCTCGGCAAGCGGGCAGCTTCGTTGAGATGGACAGAGTAAATATGGGATACCCCGAGCTCAATTAAATAAATTCTCTACGCCACTTAGTCTCTTACAAGAAGAATATATAGTGTTTTGTATTTCGTTGGGCAGGTCATTTGGTGCGTATGCCAGACCTTCGTCTGCCAAAGATAATTCTCTATGGTGAGCTGGAGAAGGGTAAACGATCTCAAGGTGGTCAAAAGAAACGCTACAAGGACTCGTTAAAGAACTCACTGTAAAAGTTTGAAATAGACCAAGACACATGGGAAGAACTTGCACAAAATAGATCTACATGGTATTCTAAAATAAAAAAGAGCGCATCATCTTGTGAAAAGAGAAGAAATGCTCAACAGCGGAGAGCAGCTAGAAAGTCACGGATAGACCAAGATCCGTCTACAGTTGTCATTCCATGTCCAAACTGTCCAAGGACATTTACAGCTCGAATATGGCTCATTAACCATCTACGAACTCATAATCAAGGACATAACTGTTTGTTTGTTTGTTTGTTTTTCGTTCGCTCCATTGTAACCATCACGGATATCCGTGCGATTTCCGCCGGGAGCGTGATTACGTTGTGCCACCGTTATGCGCCTTGTAGGCCTAGCACATCTGATTTCGGCATGAAGGACATAACTAAAATTGAATTTTCAAAAGTGGATGTAACAAATGGTCATCATCATCATGTGACGGACGAACAACAACAAAATAAATGTTTTGTGATGAATATGGGCTCTCAATATGTTTGAATTTCGGAATCTCAGAACAAATCTACAAATATCTGAATATTGAATGGTCAGTGTTAGAATCTCTTTTAGTTTCTAGTAAATTCTATTTGTTTCAGGGTTGAGTGAACTTCGGGTATATCCACACAGAGCGAAATCTTGACATAAATGTATACTTTATTTGATACTAAGCCTGGATGGCCACTTCAATCTGAACCGGCTGGACAGGTGAGTTTGATGTTACGTGTATAGAAAATAAACCTCATTCGTGTCACATGAACTCTGTGTGGAACGTGTTGCCTTCTAATAAGTCCTTCTTCTTCTTCCCTCATTCTCATACTCCTGTGGATTAGCAGGATGTAGTCCAGAGAACGAAATGAGGCGTGCAATGGTTTACAGCTTAGCTGTGATCTGCGTCGATTGGTCTCCGTTGTGAATCATCCTTCTACAGAGACACATTTCTTCTTCTCCTGCGTTCGTTCTCAAACTCCTGCAGATTAGTAGGATGTAGTCCAGAGAGCGGAATGCGTTGTGTCATGGTTTACAGCATTGCTGCGATATCTGTGCCTTTCGGCCTGACACATCCGACTTAACTTGGCTTTGGGTCACTGACCCTATATGGGATGGGACAGCCAACTCCATCCCATAACCTCCTTAGTCGCCTTTTACGATATGCATGGATGGCAAACAGTGTTGCTTATCTTTGCTCCCCTTTCGGGCCCCAGCAACACACGGGCGAATTTAACATAATATATGGCTCTCACCGAATTACTTTTCTTTCAAAATATATGGTGTCCATGGCTCTCTCAGACAAAAAGGTTCCCGATCCCTGCTTTAGAAGAACCACTCTCATTGAATCAAGAGACCCCGTATTCCCATGGTTATTGAAATCTTATTGGAACATCGTCTATGCTATGACACAGATCCATCACTCAATAGAACAGGTTTTATATCTGAATAGAACATATTTTATATCTGAATAGAACAGATTTGACATATGAAAAGAACAGATTTTTACATCTGAATAGAAATGATTTTACATCTGAAAAGAACAGATTTTACATCTGAAAAGAACAGATTTTACATCTGAAAAGAACAGATTTTACATCTGAAAAGAACAGATTTTACATATGAAAAGAACAGATTTTACATCTGAAAAGAACATATTTTACATCTGAAAAGAACATATTTTTACATCTGAATAGAAATGATTTTACATCTGAAAAGAACAGATTTTACATCTGAAAAGAACATATTTTACATCTGAAAAGAACATATTTTTACATCTGAAAAGAACAGATTTTACATCTGAAAAGAACAGATTTTTACATCTGAATAGAAATGATTTTACATCTGAAAAGAACAGATTTTACATCTGAAAAGAACAGATTTTACATCTGAAAAGAACAGATTTTATATCTGAACATAACAGATTTGTGAGTACCATATTATTCAAATTACTATCTCAACATTGTCCTCACGACATCTTGTAAGACACAGACTGTGTACAGAAGACATGTCCTAGTTTGTGAGACACGGACTATGTACAGAAGACATGTCCTAGTTTGTGAGACACGGACTGTGTACAGAAGACATGTCCTAGCTTGTGAGACACGGACTGTGTACAGAAGACATGTACGCTGGTAAAAGGATCAGGGTGGTGAGTGGGGCTTTTGCTGTGGCTACGAGTAGCATGACCATGGAGATTATGGTGGTGACCAGGGAATTTGGGTGGATAGGCAGACAGATCTGCATCTTGAGTGACTATGAGTATGATTAGGAAGGTACAAGTGGGTCTCGTTGACGAACAGTGGATTAAGACCTTGAGAAAGATGAGGTTAAAAGTATTTACATTTACTTTTGTGCCAGGACATGTGGGTGTTCGAGGCAATTAAAGAGCAGATCAACTGTATCATGCGCGATTGTGGTACAGGGCGATGGGGCAATGGATCGATCTGACGTTTTGAACTCCTTAAGAGATAGGTAGCACGCGAGAGTGAGACTAGTGTGGATGAGGATTCCTTTTTAATGTCCAGGATTAAAGATCAGGGTTTGAAATGCAGTGTTGCTAGAAGTGAATATTTTGGAGGGCGCAGACGAATGATCAACCAGCAGATGATCGGTACTGTCAGCAGAAATGTAATGGCGGACACACTCAGAGAGAGATCGAAGCAACTATGGACGTGTCCACTTTGTAGTGATGATGATCCGACAACTAACTGTCAAAACAAGTTGGAAACGTATCATCGCATGCGATGGACGGCCGCACACACTAGAGCAATGTTTCAAATCAAGTTTGAAACTTATCACCTGCGAAGGACGGCTTATTATTATGATACAAACGGAGCTAGGAAAACAATATAAATGGAAGAGTTTTCTTGGTAATTCTCTATTAAAGTGTTTGAATATTCTGTGAATTGCCAATACTAGAAATGTTAACCCCCGTAAGCGTCGCCACTTCTTCTTCACATAAAACTAAATTCAACAAGTTTTTGACGCTTCCAGCCTGGGCGCAGATCAGTGCAACGCATCACATCAGCAAAAATGAAAAGCTGATCTTCCATTATCTAATTACAAAGCCTTTTAAAAAAAATATATTTTTGACAATTTCATATGTTGATATTGTTACGTCATTCACAGGTCTATTATGATGGGACGGCACCTTCTCAGCTAATGACCAGAGCTCCACCCAATGTCAATCAACCGCTCGTTCAACCGATGTACTATCAGTTTCAACCTGCATGCTACATCCCTGTAGGACCCAACATCCAATTCAGACCACGACAGCAATCGGATGTCTACATTCCTGATGGAGGGTATACATACAACGCTCCAATCTACAACTACCACACAGCCAATCATGAAACTGCGATAAATGTACCTCAATATTCCAGCAGCTCGGGTTTGTCTTTGAAGGAAATAACATATCCGGATCATTACTCGGGTCCCCAACATTTCAGCATCCCAATTTCAAAATCTTCCATCCCAGTTTCACAATCTTCCATCAGTTCCATTTTTCCATCTTCCATAAGTTCAGGTTTCCAATCTTCTAACATTCCAGTTTCACAATCTTCCATCAGTTCAGGTTACCAGTCTTCTAACATTCCAGTTTCACAATCTTCCATCAGTTCCGTTTTTCCATCTTCCATAAGTTCAGGTTTCCAATCTTTTAACATCCCAGTTTCACAATTTTCCATCAGTTCCGTTTTTCCATCTTCCATCAGCTCAGTTTTTCAACCTTCCGTCATCCCAGTTTCACAATCTTCCATAAGTTCAGGTTTCCAATCTTTTAACATCCCAGTTTCACAATCTTCCATCAGTTCAGGTTTCCAATCTTCTAACATACCAGTTTCACAGTCTTCCATCAGTTCAGGTTTCCATTCTTCCAGTATCCAAGTTTCACAATCTTCCATCAGTTCAGTTTTTCCATCTTCCACCAGCTCAGGTTTTTCATCTTCCATCATCCCAAATTCACAGTCTTCCCTCAGTTCAGGTTACCAGTCTTCCAACATTTCAGCTTCACAATCTTTCATATGTTCAGGTTTCCAATCTTCCACTATCCCAGTTTCACAATCTTCCATCACCTCATGTTTTCCATCTTTCATCAGTTCAGGTTTCCCATCTTCCATCAGTTCAGGCTCCCGTTCTTCCAGCAATTCTGGCTCCCCAGAATCGATTAAATACAGTAGGGACACCGACAAGTTACCGGAATTTTTTATGAAACCTCACCGGTTGGGCAACATCATGGATAGCTTATCCTTATCAGGAAACTCAAATGAATCATCTTCGAATAACTCGCACACCCACGACGATTCCATAATCCACACTTTTTTTCCTGCATCTCTCTGTGCTGCCTTGAATGGTGATCCACCAGAACCTACAGCAGTGGCCATACCATTGAAGACATCCAGCCCTATCGGTAAAAATAGCGATTACAAGGGTGTTCAAATAGACATTACAAACTTGAGGAAACGACGAGGGCCTGACGTCACGAGTTCGAATTCCGAGAAGTGTCCTAGATTCAGTGAAAACGGAATTTCCCAAGATCTTGATCAGTGCGATAAAATTATTATTCGATCCAGAGAAAAGAATTCTGCTGAAGACGCTGCCAGACGTCGAGAAGAATTCCTTCTTATTTTGGAAGCTGAACGAGAACGGCAGAAAAAATTAGTCCTGCCTAAACATGCACCAAAAATGAGTTGCAAGTTCTGCAGGAACAATGGGGAACAATCAGAGGTGTACACTAAACACAGGTTACATTTTAACGAGAAAACAGTGTGTCCCATATTAAGACATTATGTTTGTCGCTTATGTAACAGCACCGGAGACTTCGCGCATACGGTACGCCACTGCCCTTTCAATGACAAAAAAGACCAAATTGCGTGGAAAGCTACCTTTTTGGACTAACACTCAACAACAGTGATTATTGATTCGTTTCTGTGTAAGCGATGCATCAATTTTAATGTTAAAGTTGATTGTATTATTTATTTATTGATACAATAAACGCTACGCGTGATATAATAAACGCTAATATAATGTGATAAACGCTAATATAATGTGATAAACGCTAATATAATGTGATAAACGCTGTGATAAACGCTAATACTCGTATGTGATAAAATATATAAACATCTTTCTTATTTCCTAACCTGATAACTGTATTTAGACATGTGATATTTAATGACCGGGACGGTTTTATAGTCACCCATATCCTTCTATTTCGTGTGCTGTCAATTTCTTCTTATAGTCATCATTTCTTCTTATGGTCATCATTTCTTCTTATAGTCATCATTTCTTCTTATAGTCATCATTTCTTCTTATGGTCATCATTTCTTCTTATGGTCATCATTTCTTCTTATGGTCATCATTTCTTCTTATGGTCATCATTTCTTCTTATGGTCATCATTTCTTCTTATGGTCATCATTTCTTCTTATGGTCATCATTTCTTCTTATAGTCCATGCCGTGTGACGTTGGTTAGCACGTCTTCCCACAGCCTTACATTTCTGAACTGTCAATCATTTCTTCTTATGGGCGGTGTGTCGTTAACTATCATTCTTTTCCAGTCTTATATTTCGAGTTCTGTCAGTTATTTTCGAGACCGATGTTCTCCCATGCCATTTTGTTAGGTTATCAAGCATCTTCCTCTTGCTCTTCAACTTGCCTGTTGTTACGATGTATTCCATCCTTTCTATTCTCATGATGTGTCCAAAAAATGTACAATGTCTATTTCTGATGCAGTTAAGCAGCTTTGACAGCGCATATGTATATATATATATATATATATATATGTGTATGTCGTAAGTTCGAAATATATATATCTGTATATCTCAAATTAGTGTAGCATCTTTCTACCTTTGCACATGGTTTGATAGTAGTACTCTCAAATATTTGCAAAATTAACAGATGACTTAATATTGTCTCATTTTCTGTGGCAGTGGGACACTTTCTAGTAACCCCACCGGCATGAGTACAGGAGAGATGATAACACGCACGAGTAACGAGAAAGAGAGATAATTCAAGCAGTCCATAGGTTCGGTTCTTAAACAGATAACTAACTTGAATATCTCTCTGTAGGAGTGGTCTAGTAGACATGTTGTCTTGGGTACAGGAGGGATTCACAGACAGAAACATAGGGATAGAGCGAGAGAGATCATTCACGCAGTCCCTAGGTTCGGTTCCTAAACATATGACTAACGTGAGTGTCTCTCTGTAAGGGGGGGGGGAGAGGAAGTGGTCTAGTAGACATACTGTCATGGGAACATGAGAGATTCATACACACGCGCGCATACGTAGAGAGAGGAAGATTTCAAGCAGTCCCTAGGTTCGGTTCTACAAACGGCAACTTGAGTCTCTCTCTCTCTATCTAAATAACTTACAGCTTCAAACACATTACAGGAATATGTGGAAGCAGTACAGACATAAAGCTTTCAGGTATCCAATAGTTCAGGTGTGTGTTAAAAGAGAGAAATGGACATTACTATATTGGATGTGTCAAATGGATACGTAAGCCTCTCAGTCAAAGCAGTCAGTACGAAAACAGGGACATAACCTTCAAAATTATTTCCATTTATCGAATAGTCTCCCTTGATATGATTTATTAAGTCATTTACTTGTACGGAACATTTGATCAAATTTATTCATTTACGTTTTATTTAATGATAGACATATTTAGTGATCCGAAACAACCGTTTATGTAAGTTTTATGATTTTTATTCATATGTCAATAATGCACAGTAATACACAATGTTATATTCGATTTATGTTTTTAAATGCGGAACATTAAAATTACGAAAAAAGTTGTATGCTGTTCACTGAGTTAATTATGTGTTTGTTCTGTGTAGAGCGACCGTGTTTACCCAAAGTGGTAGGCCTATATGTTTTTGTTTGTTTGTTTGTTTGTTTGTTTGGACATTGGTTTGTATGCTAGGACATTGGTTTGTTTTCTAGGACATTGGTTTGTTTTCTAGGACATTGGTTTGTTTGCTAGTACATTGGTTTATTTGCTAGGACATTGGTTTGTTTGCTAGGACATTGGTTTGTTTGCTAGGACATTGGTTTGTTTGCTAGTACATTGGTTTGTTTGCTAGTACATTGGTTTGTTTGCTAGGACATTGGTTTGTTTGCTAGGACATTGGTTTGTTTGCTAGGACATTGGTTTGTTTGCTAGGACATTGGCTTGTTTGCTAGTACATTGGTTTGTTTGCTAGTACATTGGTTTGTTTGCTAGGACATTGGTTTGTTTGCTAGGACATTGGTTTGTTTGCTAGGACATTGGTTTGTTTTCTAGGACATTGGTTTGTTTTCTAGGGCATTGGTTGGTTTGCTAGGGCATTGGTTTGTTTGCTAGGGCATTGGTTTGTTTGCTAGGGCATTGGTTTGTTTGCTAGGTCATTGGTTTGTTTGCTAGGACATTGGTTTGTTTGCTAGGACATTGGTTTGTTTGCTAGGACATTGGTTTGTTTGCTAGTACATTGGTTTGTTTGCTAGGACATTGGTTTGTTTTCTAGGACATTGGTTTGTTTTCTATGACATTTGTTTGTTTGCTAGGACATTTGTTTGTTTGCTAGGACATTGGTTTGTTTGCTAGCCACACCCCTGAAGCGGTCGATGTCCGTCTCAACTTCCTGCCCGTATGACTACGTCCTTTTCACGCCGAATGTGGTCATCATCATCACGTGCCGTGCCAAATGGCGTTGGCGATCATATTTCTCCATGTACATCGAACTCTCATATATGGCATCATCTCTGTTGGTGTCGTCAATCGAAGATATTTTGTCAAACTGTCCAATAACTTTTCTCTAGGTCTTTCCCTTAATCTTTTACCTTCTATCTTTCCTGTTGTCACTATATTCTCCATGCCTCCTCTTCTCATTATGCGCCCAATAAATGGTGTCTTTTTTCTTATATTATCAATAATGCATCGTTTCACATACATCCTTCTAAGACATTCTTCATTAGTAACCTTTGCAGTCCAAGGAAATTTGGACACTCAATGCAGACACAGACAGAAGGGTTTAGTATGGCATGAATGTGACTTTTCTACACTCTTCGGAATGGCTACAGGCTGTAAGTGCTACAGGCATGTAAGTGCTACAGGCTGTAAGTGCTACAGGCATGTAAGTGATACAGGCTGTAAGTGCTACAGGCATGTAAGTGATACAGGCTGTAAGTGCTACAGGCATGTAAGTGCTACAGGCATGTAAGTGCTACAGAAGTCAGTTAAGACTTAGTTTTATAGAACACAAGACAAATATATTTGATCGGTAGCAAATACACAAACTTGCAGGTTATCAATTTTTGGCAGTGGTGAAACGACCTAACCTGTTTGGTTTGGACATGCAACTGGACACGACTCGCTCTCTCAAATTAGTTTGTATGAAACAGCTAAGGATGGAAGGAGAAAATGTGGACAAAGGAAGTTCTGGATTACTATCAAAGAATGGCCTGGGCATTATTTTTTCTACACTCCTCCAAATGACCGAGGACAGAAGTGTTTGGGAGGTGGCTTTTGTAACGTCTTCAGTGGGGTACCCATACGACCAAAAAGGGTTTCTCATGGTTATTATTATTGTCCATATCTTCAGTGCATAGTGCAAATCTAGACATCTCATGTGTGATAATGCATAACATTCTGGTTGTTCCGATGCGTTTTATTGCCAAATGTCGCTGACTTTAGCACCTTTACTTGCTATGCAAGAATGTGGTCCTGCGGACTAAGCCTCATCTCGACACTAAGGTCATGGCTTCGACCGGGGTTAGTAGAATATAGTCCGAAGAAGTGAATGTTGTTCAATATGGTTTACATGTGTTGTGATGTCTGCGCCTTCTGGTCTAATATCCATTTTCAACATGTCTTTCTTGTGGGTAACTTTGACTAAAACTATAAGACATTAATCCCATTGTAAACATCTTTGGTCGCATCTTCAGATCTCCATCGTATGAGCTGGCCTCAGCATCACTACTTTTTTATTCAACTTTCAGATTCCGGCGATACACGTTCTGGTTTGATGCGTAAAACGTCATTTCAATTTGTGTGTTTTCATTGCTCGCATGTATGCACATTTTCTCGCAATCTCTTTTGTTCTAGAACGATTCACACTCAGAAACAGAAGGTAAAAACGATCCCACAAAATATTTTCATTTTTAAAAAGTTTTAATTTTAATAAGTATCAATAATTTGAACAGATAATTATACAATCTATGACTGGCATTCATCAATTTGCTAATTCCGAGACACGCTCTATATTTCAACTCTAGCATCTGTCATATTCTAGAACTGAAACATTAGTTATAACGACCTAGCACTCTAGTCCTTGTACTATTTCTTGTAGTTCTAACACTCCAATCCTGGACTTCAAGCACAATCCGGTACTATGATCGCAGTCCAACCCCGGGTTTCGTTCTTGTTTCCCGTTAGTACCTACGTATTTAGTGGTTAATTGATCTAATATTGTATCAATAAATAATCAATAATTAATTGAAATATTCATTTTGTAGGGTTATGTTTAGTTATGTTTTTACATTTTACATAACGAATCCCTAACTTTAAATATAATTATATTTAAATTAATAAATGATAAACATAAACTGCGGTTGGACTTCGATCATAGTACCAACAATCCTAACACTTAAATCCGAGTACATTCGACTCCTAGCACAATCCTAGTACACTTGAATGCTATCAGACTCGACTTCTACTAACACATTTCTAATACACTCAAATCCGACACACTCGACTCCTAGCACACTCGAATCCTATCGCACACGAATCATCCAATCATATTACATGCTAATCTTAGCACACTATAATCACATCACATACAAAGCCTAGCACAAATATGGCAGACTCAAGAATATACCATAATTTGATTTTCCAGTCGTTTCACCAAACACCAGAGAGATGTAACAACACAAGTCTGAAACTACTGTCATCGTCGTCCGCTGTGAAATGGTTAATATTATTATTATTATAGTGTATGTCTCATGATGATGGTGACCATGTCCGTTAACTGTCTTCTGTCTCGTGAACCGTCAATCATTTCCAGTTTCGATGTTTCCCCTATGCCAAAATGCCAAGTTGTCCTATACTTCTCTCCTTATCATCCCCACCCCTCTTTTTCTTTACCTAGCCTGTTACACGACGTGATCCAACGTTTCTCATCTTACAATGTGTCCCTCACATGTTACAACTGTCGACTGGACTTGTAGTTCAGAGTTCGACCAATAGAATCACTGCTTTCTTTTCAGGGATATCGTAGCTGGTGACTAAGGAAAGTTTGGGTGGGGGAGGGGGGGGAATAGGCTAACAACCTGTGATCTAGGAGCAAGTCATTAATGCCACTTCATGTCTTTTCTTAATTTATTACTTTTGTAATAATAAGACTCTTCGGGTCTTGTTTGGAACCAGTGTCCCTAATTTGATTATTTCCCTTGGCAATATTTGTCCGTTCATGTTTATCCTTTATTACTTTTAATATAAATTTCTTCAGGTTAGGGATGTTTTACATAATTAATCCTAACCCTAATCCTAGCGCGTACCATAAATAAATTATTAAAATTAATAAAGGATAAAAATAAACGGACAAATATTGTCAAGGGAAATAATTAGAGGACACCAAATTCTTGGACATGGGGCTAGATCCAGGTCTTAGATAGCATAAACATGTGTGTTCGTACATCATAAGTCATGTCTATTTTTTACATCCACTTTTGAAAATTCAGTTTGTCTATGCCTAATAGTTGGCTAATGTGCGCATGCGGTTGTGTCTGTGGGTCTCACACCAATGGCTCACTAGACAAACCACCCATGCAATAGAAAAACCTAGTAGATGACATGCCTTTATATTAAGGTTATCTTCTTATAGAATCTTCATGGCATAAAATCTATAAAATCCCGTAGTCGTAACCTTCGATAACAGTTACCATATTGTTCCGACACACCGACGTTGTGTTTGAACTAGTTACGGGCACGGCGTGGGTGGGCGGAACAACGAAACCTGTCGCAATGGCCAGAGTTGTGCCCTGATGTCGACGTCTGTTTCGGCGGCATTTGACTCGAAACACAATCGAGTCGGATGGCTGCTGGAACAGAGGGCTGAGCACTTATGGGAATGCCCCACGTTCTGTGAGGCCAGCTTCTAACCAAGAAGAATCAAGAGAATCATCGTGATGAGATTACGAAGGAAACTAAGGCCAGAAATCGGCGAAGAACAAAACGGTTTTGTAACGGGAAAGGGGACAAATAACACCATCTATATCATTAGAATATTGACAGAAAGATCAATTAAAGTAAAGACAGATTTATTGTTGTGCTTCAAAGACTATACGAAAGCATTTGACAAAGTGAAACATAAGGAAATAATCATTATGTTCAAGGATATCAACATTGATAGTAAAGACCTTAGAATAATAGAGAACATTTATTGGCAACAAAAAGCAGCAATCACAATCAACAACCAAACAGGGAAATTTCATCCAATAAAACAAGGAGTCTGACAAGGATGTGTGTTATCACCTGATATGTTTAACTTCTACAGTGAAATTATTTTTTAGATCTATAGAACATATGCCAGGAATAGCTGCTGGTGGGTATAATGTGAATAACCTGAGATATGCTGACGACACTGTTTTGGTAGCAACGAGTGAAAAAGAACTGCAACAATTGATTACAACTTTAGTAGAAGAAAGCGCAAACAAAGGTCTCATCTTGAACACCCAGAAAACAGAGGCAATGGTTACATCTAAAACATTTAACCCTTCTAAATGTAACATCAAGGTCAACGGGACAGTTCTTAAACAAGTAGACAAATTTAAATATTTGATCACAATTATTACTTTCGATGGTAGGTGCGTCACTGAGATAAAAAGTCGAACGGCACAGGCAAAAGCAGCATTCCAGAAAATGAGGAAAATCTTGTTCAATAATTCATTATCAATAGAAGTAAGAAAGAACATACTAAAATGTTTCATAGAGCCCATACTGTTATATGGTAGTGAAGAATGGACAATTGACAATATTGCAAGAAAATATCTGAGGCCACAGAGATGGTTTTATAGAAGAATGTTAATCTTGTAAAATGTTGCCTCTACCTGGGCTATGTTTCATTGTATTAAACTTAACTGTTTATCTCAGAAATGGTTTTATTAACCTACCGTCATGTATTCAGAAATAGCTATTCAAATGGAAGTTTTATCGGCTTATCGGCAGAATGGGTTTGCTTTACTGGCTGTTTCGTTGGCTTGACGGAGATAAGGAGTTTTAATTAAGAATAAAAAATGTACTGACTGCAGCAAAACTTAAATCCAACAGACGAAGCATGGAACATGGTTATGAAGTTTTGCTTATCACTGGAACGCATATAATAACACGAATAACCGTTTTTGTTGAGTATGTAATCTTGATAAAAGCCTTTTGATCGAAACGTTGATTTCTGTGTATTATATGTGTTTCCAGTGATTAGTAAAACTTTATTGTCCTGTTCTAAGAATCAAATACACAGCAGTTCTAGTGTTCTAGTATCTGTTGCCCGGCTTTATTGTTCGCAAATCGCGTCTCTGTCGGCAGTGGTACGAGATTTAAATCTCGCCACAATTAATTGTGCATCTGGAATGATCAAGAAGCAATGACAAGCTACTGAACGTAAATACTGCCTATAAAATCACTATATCAAAAAATGTTGGGTTGATGCAAATCCCTTTCAAGTATTTTCCTACATGCTGAACATGGCCGTATATATGTCTTCAGTAAGAAGGAGAGGGGGGGTACTTACCTTGTGGCGCAGTTTCTAAAATACTGAAAGTCATTTTCGGTTTTTATACGGGCATGAGGGTTTGAACTCCTTCCCTCTTAATCTACAGGCATGTTGCTGTATAATTTACATAGACTGACCTGATTGTTTATTTCTCAATGTGAGTATTATTTGTATCGCCAGTCAATGAAAAGTACAGAAAACGTCAAGTGGTCTCACCTAATTAGGATGATCCGAGATCTGCGCACAGGATTATCCTTGAGATGGACGTGGTTCATGAATACACCCTGAATATGATTCTCTACCAATTTTCTTGTAGATTAACGACAAAACTTATAATTGTAGACGTAGGAGTGACTGCTGCCAGTAGCGGACGTCGCCATGTTATGAGCTCGTCCCATGGCAAGTTGGCTCCCATTTCAACATATTTTCTATAAGTTTTACAGGCTAATCTTTCAGTAGCTTGTCTCTTCAATCAATATTTCTACATACACTGCTTCTACATTGGTTCTGGCAGTGAAAATTGTAGACTGCCATGATGAAGAGAAAGAAAATCAAAACTGGTTAATAAATAGAACTAATCGTATATACATATTTTGTTTACTTTTTGTCCGTGCTTTCATTTTTTGGAAGCATCATGTCTAATTCTTTAATCGACGATATTCCATCGGAAATGTTTCTTGTGTGCTTTTTACCCGTTATTTTATGCCAAAACAGAATTATTAAAGCTGTTTCATTCTGTTGTATCGAATCATCAACGTCAATCTGGCTCTTTTCATTTTGGGTATTTCCCTTTTCCATATCTTTATTTTTAGATTTGGTTTCCAGGAATTTGTGTTTCTTCGTACAGCGATTGTAGATTGTATAAAATAGGACAGCGACAAACAGGGGAAGGGGCGTCATGATGACTGATGATGCAGGGGCGACGGATGCTAGCTGGTTGTCAGGAGGGGGCAGTGACAAGAAGAGGATCAGAAATGCTATAGCTGTGTTCTGAAGAAATAAATAAAAACTCGTTAAAATCAAGCTAATTATGTTCGTAATTTATGACAAGTTAATTATGTTGGTAATTTGTAACAAGCTAATTATGTTCGTAATATTTTACAAAATAATTATGTTCGTAATTTGTTACACGCTAATTATGATCGTAATTTGTTACAAGCTAATTATGATCATAATTTGTTACAAGCTAATTATGTTCGTAATTTGTTATAAGCTAATTATGTTCGTAATTTGTTACAAGCTAATTATGTTCGTAATTTGATACAAGCTAATTATGTTCGTAATTTGTTACATGCTAATTATGTTCGTAATTTGTTACAAGCTAATTATGTTCGTAATTTGATACAAGCTAATTATGTTCGTAATTTGTTACAAGCTAATTATGTTCGTAATTTGTTACAAGCTAATTATGTTCGTAATTTGTTACAAGCTAATTATGTTCGCAATTTGATGCATACTATTTTAGTCTCTCTCTCTCTCTCTCTCTCTCTCGCTCTATATATATATATATATATATATATATATATATATATATATATATATATATATATATATATATATATATATATATATATATATCCCACTCTTTCTTTCTCTCGCCTTCTCTAACAATCTCTTTCGTATATCTTACACACTCCCTCTATCTAACGCCTGCTCTCCCATACTCTCTCTCTCCGACTTTCCCCACTTTCTCTGCCTCTCTTCCACTTTCTCCACCTCTTCCACTATCTCCCCTACTTTCCCACTCTCGTGACAGACTACCAGAATGTTATCTATAACTGACTACCAGAATGTCATCTATAACTAACTACCTGGATGTCATCTATAACTAACTACCTGAATATCATCTATAACTGACTACCTGAATGTCATCTATAAATCACCACCTGAATGCCATACATAATTGTCTATTATAATGTAATCCATCACTGACTACCTGAATGCCACCTTTGTTTCTCTACCTGAATGGCATTCATAACTAACTACCTGAATGCTATCTATACCTATTTTCCTGAATGTTACCCATAACTGACTACCTGAATTCCATCTATAACTATCTACCTGAATGTCATCTATACCTTACTACCTGAATGCCATCTATATCTGACTACCTAAATAGCGTACCTGTATTCCAGTTTCGATAGCAATGGTTTTGATGTGCGTCCAGGATCGGAAACAAAGAAATGAGACAAGCCCTCCAGCCAAGTAGCCGACGTAGGGAAGCAGACATCCTGCAAAAATTGTCATTGGCCGAATCATTTTGAAGATATAGAAATTTGTGTATATGCCGAAGCTCAAACTGAAGGCGATGATGACCAAGAGTACTGGTTTCAGCACTTTGCTGATCATTGCTGCCACTTTAGGAACCTGTCAAGATAGAAGCTACAAATGAAGCGTTAACATTCAGTGAACGCAAATTGCTAAAAGCCCACTTAAACCCACCCAGTAAGACAATAAACCCCACTTAAACCCACCCAGTAAGACAACAAACCCCACTTAAACCCACCCAGTAAGACAACAAACCCCACTTATACACAAACAGTAAGCCAATAAAATCATAATTTAAACCCACCCAGTAATCCACTACAAACCCCACTCAACCCACCCAGTAACCCACTACAAACCGCACTGAACCCACCTAGTAATCCACTACAAACCCCACTGAACCCACCCAGTAATCCACTACAAACCCCACTGAATCCACCCAGTAATCCACTACAACCCCACTGAACCCACCCAGTAATCCACTACAAACCACACTGAACCCACCCAGTAATCCACTACAAACCCCACTGAACCCACACAGTAATTCTCTACAACTCCCACTCAATAAGTCGCTACAAACCCAACTGAACCCACACAGTAATCCACTACAAACCTCACTGAACCCACTTAGTAATCCACTACAAACCCCACTGAACCCACCCAGTAATTCTCCACAACTCCCACTCAATAAGTCGCTACAACCCCAACTGAACCCACACAGTAATCCACTACAAACCCCAACTTAACCTATACAGTAATCCCCTACAAACCCCACTGAACCCACCCAGTAATTCTCCACAACTCCCACTCAATAAGTCGCTACAACCCCAACTGAACCCACACAGTAATCCACTACAAAACCCACTGAACCCACCCAGTAATTCTCCACAACTCCCACTCAATATGTCGCTACAACCCCAACTGAACCCACACAGTAATCCACTACAAACCCCACTCAATAAGTCGCTACAACCCCAACTGAGCCCACACAGTAATCCACTACAAAACCCACTGAACCCACCCAGTAATTCTCCACAACTCCCACTCAATAAGTCGCTACAAACCCCAACTGAACCCACACTGTAAGCCACTACAAACCCCACTGAACCCACCCAGTAATTCTCCACAACTCCCACTCAATAAGTCGCTACAAACCCCAACTGAACCCACACTGTAAGCCACTACAAACCCCGCACTGAAACCTTCATCATCATAATTATCATCTAGCACTAACCTTATATTTGATGAACATTCCTAAAAACAGTGGAAGGATGGCTATTGCCAGCGCTTCTAGAATCTTCTCGTATGGAACATGCATTTCAACTGTTTCGTCTTTGAAAGTATCACCTAGAGTGAACAGCCACAGCGGCAGCATGCCTGTAGAGATAAGGAACAGAACATCATATGGGCAAAGAAGAATTTGGAATAGAACATCGTATAGGCAAAGTGAGAAGTGACATAGAAGATCATATATGCAAAAAGATAAATTGAGTAGATCTTCGTGTAAAGTGGAAGGAAAGAAACGAAATAGAACATTGTGTAGTGTATAGAGATAACAGGAATAGAACATTCTGTAGTGTATAGAATTTGCCGGAATAGAACATTGTGTAGTGTATAGAATTAGCCGGAATAGAACATTGTATAGTGTATAGATATATTAGGAATAGAACATTATTTAGTGTATAGAGATATCAGGAATAGAACATTGTATAGTGTATAGAGATATCAGGAATAGAACATTGTGTAGTGTATAGAGATATCAGGAATAGAACATTTTTTAGTGTATAGAGATATCAGGAATAGAACATTGTGTAGTGTATAGAATTTGCCGGAATAGAACATTGTGTAGTGTATAGAGATATCAGGAATAGAACATTATTTAGTGTATAGAGATAATAGGAATAGAACATTGTGTAGTGTATAGAATTTGCCGGAATAGAACATTGTGTAGTGTATAGAATTAACCGGAATAGAACATTGTGTAGTGTATAGAATTAACCGGAATAGAACATTGTGTAGTGTATAGAATTAGCCGGAATAGAAAATCGTATAGTGTATAAAGATGATGAAAAGGATATCGTATAAGGATATAGAGCTACGGAGTAGAATATTACAAACATATATTTATTACAAAGAATCGTTTACAGAATATTGATTCGTGTATACCAAGTTGAGCGAGGACCACCACCAATATGTACTCACCCAAACCTACTACACTGCTCAATGTCGTCATGGTAACAGAGAGTGACAAGTCGGCGCCTAATAGGTAGCTGAACATGTTGCTGGCTCCGCCTCCTGGGACAATCCCACAAGCGAAAATACCCAATGAGACTGCAGGTGACTCCTGAGGCACAGTTATAGCCACAACATACGATATCTGTGATTGTCCAGAATAAATTAACATAATTTTTTATTGTATCACATTCTCTTAGAAATATTTGCTAGTAATGACTTGATTTTTCATAGCGCCGTGGCTACAGTAAATTAGCTCTGTGGCTACAGTAAATTAGCTCGTGGCTATAATAAACTAGTTTCGTGGCTACAGTAAATTAGCTCCGTGCTACAGTAAATTAGCTCCAGTAAATTAGCTCCGTGGCTACAGTAAATTAGCTATGTGCTACAGTAAATTAGTTCCGTGGCTACAGTAAATTAGCTATGTGCTACAGTAAATTAGTTCCGTGGCTACAGTAAATTATCTTCGCGCTACAGTAAATTATCTCCGTGCTGCAGTAAATTAGCTCCAGTAAATTAGCTTCGTGACTACAGTAAATTAGCTCCGTGCTACAGTAAATTAGCTCCGTGGCTACAGTAAATTAGCTATGTGCTACAGTAAATTAGTTTCGTGGCTACAATAAATTAGATCCATGGCTACAGTAAATTAGCTTCGTGCTACATACAGTAAATTTGCTCCATGCTACAGCAACTTTTCTCCGTGGTTACTGTAAATCAGCTCCGTGGCTACAGTAAATTAGCTCCGTGCTGCAGTAAATTAACTCCGTGGCTACAATAAATCGATAATAGACAAAAACTGCAGTAAAAATGTAATACGACGAAACCCCTAGACAAGATAATGAAATTTTGCTAATTATTGAAAACACAGGAGACGTTTCGACTATGAGTTCTTTATCAAGAAACACATCATCACAAGTTCATCATTCTTCCGTCAAATCTGTTGACCCATTTGCAGTGATGGTACATCTAGCGTTTCCCACCAGCTTGGAGTCTGCTAGAAGAAAGTACAAAGGAATCATGTTCACAGGTCTGCATCTCTCTGTTATCCATAGGGTCAATCTGACAGAAGACAAAAGTTAAAATTGAAACAAGACATGCAGGACAATAACTTGTTCACAGATGACCTGATTATCAGTGCATCTCCACAATTTCTTTGTCGTCTCCTACGACATTTCTGGAAAGACGATAGTAGCCCTATTCTTTGCTCTCCCTTCAGGCTCCGAATCACACGGGCCTAACATTATACATATTCTTCTTCTTCTTCCGCGGTCATTCTCAAACTCCCACTGGATCTCTCTTGTAGCAGGACAATGACACTCCTAGATTTCAAGCAGGATCTAGTCCAGAAAATGGAAATGCATTGTGCCGCCGTTTTATTTGCGCCAATGGCTCGACACATTCGTTTTCGTCGACTACACATTCAAATATTTAACTCTGTTATGGAGGGCATATTGGACTGTGTGGCGGAGAGGTACAGAGCTCGTGAACTAGCAAGATACCAGCTTCAATTGCTTCATAATTACTTCATTGTTTTAGATTATTCCCGTGAATTTCGTTGGACAGCGCTGGCAGGCGACATGTAGTATACACATAATGACTAAATAAAAGCAAAAAAATGATCAAAAACGTCACGTGTTAAAGCTTGTTTTGTTTTCACATATATCTCTATTCATATGTGTTCTATTGCCGAGAGCTATTATTGCCGAGACACAGCCACATTCAAGCGCACATATATGTATCTCGTCGCATGCACATATCTATACACACACACATATATATACACATAAATATATCCTGTCGCACACACACATATATATATCCTGTGGCGTGTGTTTGCTCTTGCCCGTTGATATAAAAAGTACCGTATGTAAGTCAAGGTAACAGTGAGGCGTCAAATTATGACACAGAGTAAAGGTCAAACATAATTGTACACAGGAGGCAGAGTTAAAGGAATGTTGTACTTTGTCTGCAAGTCTAAGTGATGAGGCAGATATAAAAATCTATTAACTTCCACATCATTCTCTGTGTATGTTCTCAAACTCCTGCTGACTAACAGGATGTGGTCAAAAGTAAAAAATACGTTTACAGACTTCGGTATCTTAAAACAAAAAGTTACGTAAACCATAGCATTTATTAATGCCGTAGGGGTGTGAGATGTTAGCGATCTCACATTTCAGAGGATCTGAAAATGAGGGCCATAGCCATCTTCTCTCCCTCGCAATCTTTACTTCCCTGATTAATCCGGTACCTGGGTCGACCAGGGAGCCGTTGCGATCTGAGAAACATTTTCGCCTCAACTGGAAAATGAACCCAGGACCACTCATATGCGAAGCCAGTGCGCTAACGACTGCGCTAAGCGGCTCCCTCTCGGTATCATATTTGATGTTCAATGTGTTTACATTTAGATGTCAGTCTTTTTCTCTACATGAACTATCTGGTCTGTATCGCCCAATAAACGCCTGCATATTCCAGTCTTTTTCCTAAAACGTATATCCTTCCATTTAATCATGTATAATTGTCTAAAAACAAAAACTTCTGAAAACCATGTTGAAGTAAAAGCTAGATTTTTTGGTCACGTTAAAAGACATGACGGTATGGAGAGAGTCATAATGGAGGGGGTGATAGAAGGTAACAGGGGTAAATATGTGTGTCACACCGGTGTGTGTTATGTTAATGTGTGCGTGTATGTGTGTGTCACAGGTGTGTGTGTTTGTTATGTTAATGTTTGCGTGTATGTGTGTGTCACACCGGTGTTTGTGTGTTATGTGAATTTGTGCGCGTATGTGTGTGTCACACAGGTGTGTGTGTGTTTTATGTGAAAATGTGCGTGTATGCGTGTGTCACACATGTGTTTTATATCTTAATGTGTGCGTGAATATGTGTGTCACACATGTGTATATGTGCGCCACAAAGGTATGTGTGTTTATGTAAATGTGTGCGTGTATGCGTGTGTCACACATGTGTGTGTTTCATGTGAATGTGTACGTGTATATGTGTGTCACACAGGTGTATGTTTACAGGTTGCTAACCGCTATCTCTTCAGATAAAATGATACGGCAAGTCAACGACCACTAGACAATCGGCGCCTGGTATCAGCTCCTGGACAAGTGATCACTAGAAGAACAATACAAACAAACAATATACTAAGTAGTATAATACAATGGTTCTCGGTATGGGCCATATGTATTTTCCCCTCCACCGAGGAAGCCACGGAGAAATAAATTTAAATTAGGGTAGCGGTTCCAATGTTCCCTCTAATTTTCTTCTCATGTGAAAGAATTTGAAGATGTCAGAGCAGAGACTGTTTCCATGTGTAGGCTATTATTCCTTTTTTTTTAAAACATGATAGTTCGTTCGTACTTTATTTTCGTGATACATTTCGTGAGCGTGATCTTCAGATGCTGTAGGCTGTCGCGCACCCGTGTACGTTAGAGGGAATGTTGCGGACCTTATATCCGTTCTCATGGGATACCTGGGAAGTAACTATTTACACAAGAATTAATAAGATTTATATCTATAAAGCCTAAAATGTATCGAATATGTATATATATATATATAAAGCATAAAAAGCATCGAATATGTATATACATAGAGCATAAAAAGTATCGAATATGTATATACATAAAGCATAAAAATCCTCGATCACCTTCATAAAAAACTATCTTCCCTCTTTTAGACACCAGGAGAAACCACCGGGGGGGGGGGGGAATTTGTCCCCAAAGCGGGTCAGGCTAATAAAGTTTCGGAAACACTAGTTTAACACACAGACAAGCAGCGACTTGATGAACACAAGACTCATGGACCAGAAACTACACCACAGAAACCTTATCATTTCTACTGACTATCCCCTTTTATCGCGTGTGCGTTGTCGGGACCTGAAAGGGGAGCGAGAGATAGTAACGTCGACATGGAAATCGTAAGAGGCGACTAGGAGAGCTCGGAGTCTGGTTCACTACCCCGTGATCTCATCTGGGATTAAGTCTACTGAAGTTACATGCATAAACTGATGGAAGAGAATCGACGAGTCACGGCAATTTCCCCTCTGGAGTTGGGGACTACCTCCATAACTATGAGTTGTTTAGAGCTACCTCCGTAACTGTAAGCCATCAAGAGCTACCTCCGTAACTATGAGCCATCAAGAGCTACCTCCGTAACTATGAGTTGTCAAGAGCTACCTCCGTAGCTATGAGCCATCAAGAGCTACTTCCGTAGCTATGAGCCATCAAGAGCTACCTCCGTAGATATGAGCCATCAAGAGCTACTTCCGTAACTATGAGCCATCAAGAGCTACCTCCGTAGATATGAGCCATCAAGAGCTACCTCCGTAACTATGAGCCATCAAGAGCTACCTCCGTAGATATGAGCCATCAAGAACTACCTCCGTAACTATGAGCCATCAAGAGCTACATCCGTAGCTATGAGCCATCAAGAGCTACCTCCTTAGCTTACAGTGATAATTTCCGGAGATCTATGAATCCAGTGGCGTAGCGTGGATCAATGGCGCCCGGGGCGGAATCATAATTTTCCGCCCTTTTGACAATAAAAAACTTTAAAAACCAAAATCTCGCGAGCGGGATTCGAACCGGCGAACATCAACGAGTGATCCTTTCATCTTCTTAACAAGATATATATATACACATTGCAGTGTCACGTACCTGGGCAGCACTCTCTTGCCAGATGTAAACATCGACACTGAGGTCAACAACAGAATAGCGAAAGCTAGTGCCACATTTATAAAACTGCGAAATAAGGTATGGGGAAAGAAGGGGAATAACAACTACCACCAAACACACAGTTTACCAGGCAGCAGTAATAGCACGAATGAATTATAATCAACAGACATACATGCACAAGACATGCAATCCTTGGCAACTGACCGACAGGCATGGAGAACTATGACATCCGCCATATGTCCCAAACTTGGCAAAACTAACTGACTGAGTAATAGCACCCCTCCTTTATACATGTGAAACATGGACAATATACGCCAAAGACGCTAAAAGATTCAACAACTTCTACTTAAGCTGCCTTTGTAAGATACTCAACATCCATTGGCGGGACAAAATACTCGAAAGTCAAATACTGATGAAATCTAAGTCTGTAAGCATACACACAATGTTGATGAAGGCGCAGACATGATGGGCAGGACACATTTTCCGCATGAAATATCATCGTCTACCAAAAACATTGTTATATTGACTACAGACTGGTCCCTTGTAAGGCTGGAGACAGAAAACGCGTTTTAAAGATATTCTTAAGACATCACTGACTCACTTCAAAATAGACAAAATAGACTGACGTCGCAGAATCAAGAGTGGTGCATCAGCTGCAGAGAACCTCAGACAAAATGCTGTGCAAATAGAACATGGTAGATAAAAGTCGTCTTCCCAGACATGCTCAGAGTCCAGTAGACAACTCCAGGACCTAGGACTCATTAATCACAGTCAGGCACACTGCAAACATCATCATCATCCCAATTGAGCTGAATGGTCATCGTCGACTTGGACGGACGAACATAATATAACAGATATAAATGGTCGACTTGCTTCTACTTTCTACTTGCCATGTATCTGAGCATCTACTTACCAGCGCCGGATTTAGACTTGATAAGGCCCTAATCTATTTGAGCATCTACTTACCCAGCGCCGGATTTAGACTTGATAAGGCCCTAATCTATCAGAGCATCTTCTTACCCAGCGCCGGATTTAGACTTGATAAGGCCCTAATCTATTTGAGCATCTACTTACCCAGCGCCCGATTTAGACTTGATAAGGTCCTAAGCTATTTGAGATATGGGGCCCTTTAACAATTAAAAAGTATATAGATAGTGAAATAAAAAAATTATGGGGCCCCCAAGAAAGTGGGGGCCCCCATAAATCCTGCGCTGTACTTACCACAGGCATGCAAATGTACTGGCAGCAGAGACCAATGATCGGTCCAATAGGTTTCTTCAATTGGTTCTTGATAACCAGAAATTCCACTTTGACCCCCATTCCGATTGTTGCTAAGATAATAGCAATATAGAGAACGATACGAAAAATCTTATCAGTCAATCGAGGCAACTGCATGACAATAATCATAGCTTTTCCGACCACATTAGATGGTAGATGGGGCTGGTTCAAATCTTGACTCACTTGTCCCGCTTCAGTTGCTATGGATACATTGTGGCTATCACTAATGTAACCGGCCGTGTTGTGAGTTTTGTATGGAGAAGGAACACCGTTCAGTGAAGAAAAATTTAATTGTTGGTTTGCAGTGTTGGGGATGTTAATATTGGTGTGTTCGAACCCGCTAATTTTCTGTGCTATGAATATCAGGAAAGATCTACCAATCATATCTGCTTTCAATGTCAGGTTTACTTCCCCTTCTACGGTGTCCATAACAGATGGCGTCTCTGTAAATGATACATGTTCCTGTATATCCTCATTTGTTACAGAATCATGCAAATTCTCTTTCTCATCCAATTTGCTATTTATAAGGTTAGCACTAGCGCAGGAGATGTTAAAAACGGGGGAACCTGTGATGGCGGCAACATATTTAGCTGACGTTGATGCAAAAATGGAGTAGACAATCTCACGAGAAGTACAATTAATTGAATAACGTAGTTTAATAGTAGACACTGACTCCATATTGAAAAGTAAAACACCGGGTCTTCCTATGTTAGATATAACTGTAACCGACACAGGTGATTGCTCTTCTGATTTGAACAAATTGCGTGATGAAACAGCGTCACTGCTGTGGTTCAAGTTCCCTTTAGCAGAAGATAGTAGTGTTAGTGCAAAAGTCAGAAAAGATATTCTCATAGATATCCCAGAAGCCATTGTGTTAGCCGGAAGTCAGCCGGACCTAGCTTGTTGCTGCAAGGTGGTTTTAGTATTTTATTAACTTGATCTGAAAAAAAAAAAAAATTAAAAATGATACAATCATAGTAAAAGCGATGGGCCATATAATGATTTCAGAAAGCAATGACAATCTACTGAAAGTATAATATTATCTAGAAAATTACTACAGCTAAAAATGCTGGTTTAATCCAGTGGCGTAGCGTGGATCAATGGAGCCCGGGGCGGAATCATAATATTCCGCCCTTGTGACATAAAAAAAATATGTTAGTGATTGTGAAAGACTGGACGAAAATAAATGTGCCGCCCTCCCGATAAAGCCGCTCGGGGCGACCCGCACCTCCGCCCCTCCCCCTGGCTACGCCACTGGTTTAATCAGTGCATTATGAACCGCTACCAATTTACAGAGACACTCCAATACTCACTAAGGCTCAATGAACCACAAGTTAACGGTCGTAGATACATCTGCTATAAGGAATACGAGGAGGGGGTGTAAAGGTACAGCAACGTTAACCCATTTTATTTAACTGCTCCCATGTGTTGTCGATGCCCGAAAGGGGAGAAAAGAATAGCAACACTGTTTACCTTCCATGAATGTCGCACGAGGCGACTAATGAGGTTATGGGATGGAGTTGGCTGCCCCATCCCATATAGGGTCAGTGACCCAAAGCTATGTTGAAGTCGGATGTGTCAGGCCGAAAGACGCAGATATGCTGTAAACTATGACACACCGTATTCCGTTCTCCGGACTACATCCTGCTGATCTGCAGGAGTTTGAGAAATAACGCAGAAGAAGAAGATTTAACTGCCGTAGGGGTGTGAGATGTTAGCGATCTTACATTTAAGTGGCTCTGCTATGTAAGTGGCTCTGCTATGTAAGTGGCTCTGCTATGTAAGTGAATACAACATATATGTGGATAAAATGAAAAATGGTCTTTTGAATTTTAAAAAAAATGTATCCTTGTGCTTCCTACTTGAATTTACTTGTATACAATTTTATTTAAAACAACATTGTTGTGTCTATGTGTATTTATGTTTACAAGTAGGCTTATAGGTCCTTGTAGTACGAATACTGATGTTTATGTTTGTGGTAGGAAGGATACTTCAATATTTGAATGGGAATACTTCAGTCCGGGATATTCGCTATTATTTTTATAGTCCTTGTCTCGATTGGTCCGTTCTCAGCGACTTGAGTGGGCAGGTTGAATGTCTTGACAAGATCTCATTTTTGGGGGGGGGGGGGGGGGATGTGGTTGATCAAGTAAGGACACTCTATTTACTTGAGTTGCAAGACGGTGTTGCTAGAACAGACCTGGTTCACTTCCCGTCAGTCTTAATCTCTGGTGTATGAGAACGGCAGCCATCTTCTGTCCCTCGCAGTCTTTACTTTCCTGACTTAACTGGTACCCATTCAAGCTGGTTAAACCCGGGAGTCGTCGCGGTCTGAAAAACATTTCCGCCTCAACTGGGGAATGAACCCAGACCACTCAGATGAGAAGCCAGTGCTTTAACCACTGCGCTGCGTGGCACCTCGGGGTGTGGGGGGGGGGGGGTTTGCCTAAAAAAACTTTGTATGTCATTCTCCCATTATCGTCTGTAATTCCCTCTTTTTCATGCGAAGATTGATAATGAAGGATTGGATAATTGATTGAGAGACCTCCCATTCAGGAAATATCTCCCAAACAGAAAAATCTCCCAATCAGGAAATATGTCATAACGATCTCCCATTTAAATAACTTAGTGAACTATTTTTGCATAAAATCGTTAAGGGATTTAACCAGCTTTTAGCGGATTTTCTAGTACTAAAAGCCATGCTCTGATTTTCTAATGGAAAGAATGGGTTGAACCTCCTCCTAAATCAACGTGCACGCAAGTTGTATCATACAATTTACAGTTAAAATTGATATATAAAATGTAATAATATAATAACGAAGCAATAAAATGATTTAAAAATGTATTGTCCTAGATTTCCAGAATATTAAATGATAATACATAATGAGGACAGTATACAATTCGCATATAGTTCAAATACCTTCATGAGCAGAATATAACAACGGTGCGCTTTCGTGTACAGTTTGTCAGGCGGTATCGATGTCAGATGGAATCACATTCTTTTTCGTACATAGGCAAATAAACACTCATCATGAACTTTACCGGCCTGACAGAATCAATTACACTAGATGATAATATACTAGACAACGTTTCAAATTTCGTATATTTGGGAAGCAAGATAACAGCAGACGGGGATACCAACTCAAAAATTAAGACTCGAATCGCTCTCGCCTCCAACAAACTTTCAATCATCTGGAGATCGAAGATTGCAAGTAAACACATGAAACTGTGACTATTCCACGCAAGTGTGATTCCATTATTGACATATGGATGATGTGAAAGTTGGAAATCTACCGCAATAATGGATAAGAAGTTAATTGCCTTCAAGAATAGATGCCTCAGAAAAATCACAAATACTAATTGGAAAGACTTCAAATCAAACAACATACTAAGAGAGGAGACAAAACAAGAATAGGTGACGATCATCAGAAAACGCCGCTGGACATACATCGGCCACATATTTATAATCAAGGAAGACAGAATTCCACGACAAGCCTTCATGTGGACACCAGATGGGAAAAATAAAACGGGGAAGACCAAAAACAACGCTCAGAAGGACATTTATTAATGAATTAAAATCAACAGGCATAAATGAACAAGACCTGCAATCCTTGACAACTGACCGACAAGCATGGAGAACTATGACATCCGCCATATGTGCTAAACTTGGCAAAAGAATAACTGACTGACTGATGTCTCGCAGCCATACAAAAGAAGTCTTTGCATGTGTATTGAAGAGTATGGTGCCTAGTTGTTTGTTATTTCCCCCCCCCCCCGCACATATTTTCTTATATACAAATACTCGTATAAAAACTGATCTGGTCTTAGTTGTTCTTGATTTATTATCTCTTTCTGTTATTTATCTCTTCCACTATGATTTATCACTAATATTAGCCAGGTATTTGTACTAGTCGACCCCTCTAAGTGGTACATATTAAATCTCTCTGTTTAGATAGCCCAGTGATAAGAAGAGACATGACTGACTTGATTAGGGCAGATCTGCGTGCACTACAAAGTGGCTGAAATATACGATGTTAATGTTCAGAGAATGATAGAAATGGGAGTGACCAAAGTAACAGGAAGAATGTATCTCCTCTCTGGAAAGAACAGAAGAACGTAGAACTAACAACTTACCTGTACGCTGGGCGTATACACCTTTGGATGGCTGACGGACCGGCGATAACCAAAACAATACCAGTGTTAGAACACATCAAAAGACAACAGATCAAGTGGTTTTCACACGTTTCCAGATTACCAGCAGATAGCATGCCACAAATCCCCATGACACAAAGACATAACGGTTATAAAGCCAGAGGCAGACAATGTAAAAGATGGATCAAAGAAATCAAAGAAGCCACAAAGCCACAGGAACAAGCTTACAAACAGCGCACAAGAAGGCCATCTCCAGAGAACTCTTCCACCCCTGATGCCGCAAGGCAAACAAGGGCTACAGCGTATAGACTAACTAGACAGACACAGACAGACAGACATACAGACATGACAGACAGACAGGACAGACAGACAGACAGACAGACAGACAGACAGACAGACAGACAGACAGACAGACAGACAGACAGACAGACAGACAGACAGACAGACAGAATCGATCGATCGATCGATCGATAGATAGATAGATAGATAGATAGATAGATAGATAGATAGATAGATAGATAGATAGATAGATAGATAGATAGATAGATAGATAGATGGATAGATAGATTGATGGATGGATGGATGGATGGATGGATTGATGGATGGATGGATGGATGGATGGATGGATGGACCGGCGAGCTGGGGAGCATGTATGGAAATGTTTCCAATATTGTGACGCTGGTTCCTAATCAACCATCAATCCCCGTGTAAGTCAAAAGTAAGTCAAGTTTCCCCTAAGTCAAGATTCCCCTAAGTCAAGTTTCCCTTATTCACGCCTGAAGCGTATCAGGAAATACAGTGTTATTTCTTTTCTTATAGTACATTATGAACGACGTGGGTTTTCCAAAATGTCTCACTCGTTTGATCGCGATGATGTGTCAAGAACACGGAGCAGCATTAAGAGTTGATGGCAACACATCAGAGTGATTTAGCGTACATAAAGGAGTTAGGCAGGGATGCATACTATCCCCGTACCTGTTTAACATATATGCGGAAAACATAATGAGAAATGTAAAGGAAGAATGACCCACACAGATTTTCAACTAATAACTAACGGAGGTCAGGAGATTCCAGATATCAGATTAGTAGACGATACAATCCTCTTAACAACACTTTTCTCTTAAGAAAGTCTAAGACAAATGATTATATCAACAAATAAACACGACGAAGCTCAAAATCTGTTCCTACATATGAGGAAAACTAAAATTATGACAACAGATAAAGTACAATCTCAACCAAAAATAATAATTGACACGTATGAACTGGAAGAAGTATCAAATTTTGATTATTTGGGTACAAATATAAATAGTTCAGGGAACTTCGTCGAAGAAATTAAAAGAAGGATGGCAATGACGTTTTCGAAATTTGTTCAAATGACAATTTTTTGGCAAGAAATCAGTAGCAAAGTAAAACTGTGTATGATAATAACATGCGTGTTATCTAGAGTTCAGGATGATGGAGAGTTATCTGAAACGTTTCCTGTCTCAAATGGAGTAAGACAAGGATGTGTATTAGCACCTACCCTATTTAGCATCATGTTCTCTGCTATGTTGGATGATGCTTTCAGAGATCTAGACCTGGGAGTAAACATCACCTATCGCATAGACGGAAAATTGTTCAACCTTCGGCGGCTTCCAGCAAAAACCAAAGTCAAATCACACACAATCAGGGATCTCCTATTTGTTGATGACTATGCCCTAAATGCCAACTCTGAGGCTGATCTACAATATATTATAGACAGATTCTCCAAAGCCTGTACCAACTTTGGGCTTACCATTAACACAGAGAAAACAGAAGTTATTTTACAACCAGCACTTGGCAAAAGCTATCTCGAGCCCTGCATAAAGGTAAATGGTGTCGCACTGAAAGTTGTGAATAGATTCACATATCTAGGCAGTACGTTATCACAAAATGCCAACGTTGATGATGAAGTGTATACAAGGATCGCCAAAGCAAGCAGTACTTTCGGCAGATTGTACGCAAATGTTTGGCGTAGAAACGGCATTAACCTACAGACTAAGCTGAAAGTTTACAGAGCAGTGGTACTTCCAGTGCTGCTATACGCTAGTGAAACATGGACTGTGTATAGACGTCATGTGAAAAAACTCAATCATTTTCATACAATTTGTCTTAGAAAAGTTATGAACATCAGATAGCAAGACAAGATTCCAGATACCACTGTCCTTGATAGAGCTGGTATCCCCAGCATTGACACAATCCTGATGCAGACACAGATTCGTTGGGCAGGTTATTTGGTGCGTATGCCAGACCATCGTCTGCCAAAGATACTTCTCTATGGTGAGCTGGAGAAGGGCACATGATCTCAAGGTGGCCAAAGGAAGCGCTAAAAAGACTCGTTAAAGAACTCACTAAAAGTCTTTGAAATAGACCACGATACATAGGAAGAACTTGCACAAAATAGATCTACATGGCGTTCTAAAATCAATAAGATCATTTTTCATCTTGTGAAAAGAGGAAAAATGCAGCACCTCATCAGAGGAGAGCAGCTAGAAATTCACGGATAGACCAAGATCCGTCTACAGTCGTCATTCCATGTCCAAACTGTCCAAGGACATTTACAGCTCGAATAGGGCTCATTAACCATCTAAGAACTCATAATCAAGGACATAACTAAAATTGAATTTTCAAAAGTGGATGTAACAAATGGTCATCATCATCATGTGATGGACGAACAACACATACATCATCATCATGTGATGGACGAACAACATTATCTGTTGCAATATACGGCCGTGATGCTTGGATTCTAAATAAAACAGTAGCAAAGAAAATTGCCGCCTTCGAATTGTGTTGTTACAGAAAAATCGTGCATATACCATGGACAGCAACAACAAAGAAGATAAACAAAGAAAAATTACAATCAGTTAAACGCCGAAGAGTGGTTGTTTGTAAATAACATCATAACAAGAAGCTGATCTCTTAAGAGATATAACAGCAGAAGGCAGAGTAGACGGCAGCAGAGGAAGAGGCCGACCAAGACGAAGATGGACAAATGATATATCTGATTCCTTAAACACGTCCCTGGAGGAGGCAGGTCAACTTGCCCATGGGATAAATGTTCCAGTGTAGGGTAACAACAGGAAGTAGGTGGCTGGGGTAACACAGATCAAATATCAAGATAAACAAAAATAGGTAAATGTGTTACCAAAATAAAACATAAAACAACCTAACGACGAGATACAGAGACAGACGACGTTTCGACTAAAAAGCCATTATCAGGACAAACCAAAGACCACAGTACAACCAATCTTACATGGAGACAAACATGGTTATGAAAGGGAGGAAGGAAAAGGAGAGATAGTGAATAGATAGCGGAGGAAGCAAATATGCTTAGGTTGTTTTATGTTTTATTTTGGTAACATATCTACTTATTTTTTCCCTACTTTCCCAAGATCGCGAGGTGTTCTGTAGGTCCATAAAGAAGTCTACGTTCTGGAAATAATGTGTCACACGATGATGATGTCTCTTATTTGACTCTTTCCGGTATTATTAAGTAACCCGTATTTCAATTTTTTATTATTTCAGCACTACATTCCTGGGACTTCCAGCTGCCCTTGATACTCTCTGAATTTATTGATATCAGTTGTATGTAAACATATCGAGACACATTTATCACATCTAGGTTTTATTTCCAGTATAAAGCGTTGACTTTACTACGTACAGATCAACTAGGAACGTTAGACCAGCCATATCAATGAACCAGATAAGTGAACCCAATCTGGTAAATATAACAATATAATAGCTCTAGAAATATAAGTGCAGTGTTATAACTTCTTATAGCGATAATATTTAAAAGTTAAGTAGCAAACGAGTGCGTTTACCTGGCCTGATATATAATGACCTAGCCAGTGGGAGACTGAAGAGGAGCAGTTTTTATACACTGATTCAAAAAACTAAACAGAAAATATAAGGAAGAACTACCAGACATAACAAGAGAGATATCACCAACACTTTTTCCAGTTCCGTGGGAGCGATACCCAAATCTCACTATCAGAACCATCATAAACAACTACCACACTATGATAGAAATGAATAATCTCTAAAAGAAAACAATAGTATGCAACATGATTGAAGATATGTACCCCAGAGAAGCATGAATACAAGTATATACCTACTGATCAACAACCAGAGCAGTGAAGAATGGAGGTGCTGGCGTGTACATAAAATATCCAGAAAAAGAAAATGAATCCATATGTTCACCAACTGGAATATTCTGCTCCAACCACTTTGCAGAAGTACAGGATTTAAACATGGCTGCAGAAATAATTACGGTGACGGTGGCATTTCTCCTCATTTCACAATATGATGTGCTCTTTTTGACAGTAGAGCGCCATGTAGATCTATTTTGAGCAATTCTTCCCATGTGTCTTGGTCTATTTCAAAGGTTTCAGCGAGTTCTTTAACGAGTCCTTGCAGCGCTTCCTTTGTACACCGTGAGATCGTTTACCCTTCTCCAGCTCACCATAGAGAAGTATCTTGGGCAGGTAGATATTCTGGCATACGTACTAAATGACCTGCCCAACGAATGAATACTTTCTACGAATCAGACATTGGTAGTATAGTGATGGTATGATGATCGTTGTATATAGTGCAGTTGTGGTGTTCATATTCACACAACAGACGGAAATTATACACAACAGCGGACACAACCGACTCCGCAGTCACGTGTATACAACGTTCAAGATTGGCAACACGGCCATGTGTACATGTGGACAGGCAGCACAGAGTGCCAAACATATACTTCAAGCGTGTTCTGAGCATGAAACGCTGAGGCAGACATATTGACCAGAGGAAACAACACTGGAATCAAAGCTCTATGTGACACTGTATGAACTACAAAAGACAGTGAGTTTTATTCAGGAGATAGAATTACAGATATAGACATGTTTCAAGTGAACGAAAGAAGAAGAAGAAGAATACAAATCAGCAATTCACCAATAACAAAAGTTATTGAAATAGATGAGTCAGCAGTGAAATAAACGAAAGAATTCAAATATTTTGGGAAGTGTATTTTCTGAAAATGATAAACTAGACAAAGAAATAGAATCAAGGTTCTAGAAGGCAAACACAGTTACATATCAACTTTCAACATTACTTCTGCGTCAAATATATCAATAGGGACATAAAGAGACAGTTAATATCTACAATTTTCATACCATCACTTTGTTACCAGTGTCACACATGGTCCTTAACAACTGCTTAGCAGGGGAAAATCATCACATGTGAGATGAAGTGTTTGAGGAAAGCTGCTATGGTCTCCAAACTTGACAGAATCAGAAATAGCGATATCAGAAGAAAAGTAGAAATAATGCCTTGTATCAAATATATAGAACAGCTGCAGATAAAGTGATTTGGTCACCTTATGAGAATGGATACAATCCAATTACCACTGAGAGCTTATAATAAACGATCAGCAGGATACAGAACAAAGGGAAGACCGTGAAAGAGATAGATTGATAACATCACGACAACCCTCAACAAACACGGACTCAGCACAACTCAGGCGTTATATCTGTCCTTGAACAGAAACTTACAGCTCCCACCCCTACGCTTAACGACAAGTGTGGGCGCTATCAACCAGCTTCCCCCGGGGAAAGACCATAGAAAATACACATGTCAATTTAACTAGCAGATGGATTTATATACAGTACTACTTAAACAATAAGCTTATGTGTACAGAACAACTAAAGTAACACGTTTATCTGTATAGTACAACTAAAGAAACAGGCTTGCATGTGCATGACAACAAAATTAATACGTGTATGTGTACAGGACAACTAAATTAACAGGTTTCTGTGTACAGGGCAATAAACGTAATAAGTGTATGTGTACAGGACAACTAAAGTAACAAGTGTATGTGTACAGACAACTAAAGTAACAAGTGTATGTGTACAGACAACTAAAGTAACAAGTGTATGTGTACAGACAACTAAAGTAACAAGTGTATGTGTACAGGACAACTAAAGTAACAAGTGTATGTGTACAGGACAACTAAAGTAACAAGTGTATGTGTACAGACAACTAAAGTAACAAGTGTATGTGTACAGACAACTAAAGTAACAAGTGTATGTGTACAGACAACTAAAGTAACAAGTGTATGTGTACAGGACAACTAAAGTAACAAGTGTATGTGTACAGGACAACTAAAGTAACAAGTGTATGTGTACAGGACAACTAAAGTAACAAGTGTATGTGTACAGACAACTAAAGTAACAGAAGCATATATGAGCATATCAACCAAAGTAACAGAAGTTTATGTGTACATGCCAACTAAATAAACATAAATTTATGTGTACATGCCAACTAAATAAACATAAATTTATGTGTACATGCCAACTAAATAAACATAAATTTATGTGTACATGCCAACTAAATAAACATAAATTTATGTGTACATGCCAACTAAATAAACATAAATGTATGTGTACATGCCAACTAAATAAACATAAATTTATGTGTACATGCCAACTAAATAAACATAAATTTATGTGTACATGCCAACTAAATAAACAGAAGCTTATATGTACATGACAACTGAATAAATGGAACATTATGTGTACAGGGCCACTAATTATACCTCAGTTTATGTGTACATGGCAACTAAAGCAACATAATTATTTGTGTACATAAATAAAGTAACATACATTTTTGTATACGCGGCAATTGAAGAAAAAGAAGTGTATGTGTACAAACATCAATATTAGTGTTAATTTTGTGTACAAACATCAATATTAGTGTTAATTTTGTGTACAAACATCAATATTAGTGTTAATTTATGTGTGCAAACATCAATATTAATTTATATGTGCAAACATCAATATTAGTGTTAATTTATGAGTGCAAACGTCAATATTAATTTATATGTGCAAACATCAATATTAATTTATATGTGCAAACATCAATATTAGTGTTAATTTTGTGTACAAACATCAATATAAATGTTAATGTATGTACAGACAAAAATAATAATGTTATTTTATGTGTACAGACAACATTAATATTGACAACAATAATGCAGACAACAATAACAGAGCTAGTTTATATGTACAGACAACAATAACAGTGCTAGTTTATGTGTACAAACATCAATATTAATGTGAATGTATGTGTACATGAAAGTACATAAATCGATGCACACATACAACTATGATACCACACACACACACGAATATCAGAATACCCTTCTATATGAATGTATGTAACTGACAGATAGTTTTCCTACTGTACCTCTTAATTCGATTTGCAGCTGTCATGTCTGGTAACCTTTGTGTCAACTCTTTTATCTTGTCAACCGCGGCCTACTTATAACATTTATACAAGCGGTTCTTAATCCTTGTTTTTATGCCACCCATTTTTTCATGCAACTCCCTTTTTCATGCAACTCTCTTCCTCCCTTTTTTCATGCAACTCCCTTTTTCATGAAACTCCCATCTTTTTTTTCATGCAACTCCATTTTTCATGCAACTCTCTTCCTCCCTTCTTTCATGCAACTCCTTTTTTCACGCAACTCTCTTCCTCCCTTTTTTCATGCAACTCTCTTCCTCCCATTTTTAATGCAACTCTCTTCCTCCCATTTTTCATGCAACTCTCTTCCTCCCATTTTTCATGCAACTCCTTTAATTCTTCGTTTTTAAAGATATATGTCGAGCTTGTAAATAGACACAACCAGAACTTTCATTAAAATGCAGGGATGAACTACATGTTTTGGACTTCGAGATCTAATTCATATGTTTTACTTTTGGACTAGAGATCTAATTCATTTGTTTTATTTTTGAACTAGAGATCTAATTCATTTGTTTTATTTTTGGACTAGAGATCTAATTCATTTGTTTTATTTTTGGACTAGAGATCTAATTCATTTGTTTTATTTTTGGACTTCGAGATCTAATTCATTTGTTTTATTTTTGGACTAGAGATCTAATTCATTTGTTTTATTTTTGGACTTAGAGATCTAATTAATTTGTTTTATTTTTGGACTAGAGATCTAATTCATTTGTTTTATTTTTGAACTAGAGATCTAATTCATTTGTTTTATTTTTGGATTAGAGATCTAATTCATTTGTTTTAACGTTTCATCTTCTTCTGTGTTGTCAAGCTCTTGCAGAATAGTAGATTAATATTCCGGAAAACGGATGCGTTGTGTCATGGTTTACAGCAGTGCTGCAATATCTGCCTGATACATCCGCCTTCAGCATGGCTGCTAGGTCATTGTGACTCTAAATGGGATAGAACAGCCAGCTCCATACTATAACCTTCTTAGTCGCATAGTACAATATGCATGGAAGGTTGGTTGCTGATCCAGCAGTCCATGGGCTCATGCCCTATGACCTAATGCCATTGTGTAATACATGCATGTGTTTGTGAGCTGTTGTTTTGTTCCATATAATGTGTTCCATTTATCTGGACCTGAAGGGAACCATAGAAAGTAAACAGTGTTGCTATTCTTTACACCCCTTCAGGGCCTGTGCAGCACATGGGTGCCAAAAGTATTTGAATGATATATGCCACACTGAAAATCTGAAGATATTAAGTTATTGATCCAAAGACTTGTCCAACCCTCTTCTTCCCCCTCGCTCTCCAGTCGATGTCAGACGCTGTTATGTATTTCATCAATGAACTGTGCTGTGGTCACCAGCCCCGAGACAGGGTCGACGAGCTTGTCTGTCGGAGAATATTTGAGATGATGATAGTTTTCTTCTTGTGGTGTCGGACAGTGTGCAATTCTGTAAGATATGTTCAGTGTTTTCTGGAGATTGTTTACATGGACACATATCGCTTGTTCCAATCAGTCAAAGCTTTTATTGCCGCCTCTCGATTCCCAGCATCACGGGTGCTGACAGACACTGTCTTTATGGTCTTAGTCAGTTTTGAACAAGTGGTCAACTCGTATAATAAACATTTAGCATAATCATTTTTTATTTATAACTTTTATTGCTTGTGATTTTATATTTTATGAGCTCAATGCCAAGTGCATATGTTTATTTTAAATAATCCGGTTGTTTCGTGACACTTTGTTAATCGCTTCTTGCGACATACATGGCGAGTCATACGATTGGTATCATTGCAACATTTTTCTGGCTCTGGCAACCAAATGGCACCATTGATATCATTGTAACAGTTAGGATACTCTTGTTGGACTTAATCGTTGCAGGTTTTTCAAAATTCATCAGCCGAACTATAAACATAAAGAAACAATGTTTCTAATTAAAGTTTGCGGACACCGTGACATGAGCCTATATCTAGTGGAAAATACCAAAACAGGAGTGCATTGTTATACCTTAGTTATCGCCCGTGTGGCGGCTGGGGTCTGAAACGGGGGCACAGAATAGCAATAATGTTATCTTCCATGCATGTCGTAGGAGGGGACTGGAAAGGTTTTTGGAGTACAGTTATTTGTCCCATTCCATACACAGTCACAGTGACCCAGAAGCCATGCGGAAGTCTGTGTCACGTTGAAATTCGTAGATATCGCCGCTTAACTGTAAACCATGACACAACTCATTCCGTTTCCTAGACTACATCCTTCAAATATGCAGAAATTTTACAACAAACGCAGAAGAAGAGGAAGAGTTATTTCACTGGTTAGACGTCCGTTCATCATTACCATTGCATTCCGGACAGTACCATAAATGTGTAAGCAGTTTTATAAAGTAACCGATAAAATAAAGCAGTTTTATAAAGTAACCGATAAAAAATTGACTAAATTTATTTGTCGCTAAAGGCCTTCTAAATGAAACGTCGATTTTTATTTTATTTGTTTGTTTTGTGAAATTAACTTATATCATTACTTGTTTACTTTTTGCTTCAATAGTGCCCATTATTTTAGCCTTTCTTCTAACCTCGAAGGGTATCATGGACAATATGCGAGGAACCCATATTCTATTAGAAATCGTTACTCCTAATTCTCCTGACATAACTAGGGCAGAGTCAAAATATGTCACAAATTATTGAAAATCTTGACTTTTAGCTCTAAACTAATATCTCTATTTGTTATTTCCTTGAATCTTTAAGTTGTTATAACTTCAACATTTTCTAACACCAAGTGTCCTTATCATGTTCCATTGTTGTATGACGCCAGCAATTCACGGATCTAAAGACGATAACAACATTCTGAAGTTCTGTGTTGTTATCGCGATTCTACGTGGTCAAGTTGAGTTGCTGAAACTTAGATCTAGGGCAGAAAGTATAGTAAATATGTCTTATAACGATATGTATTGCCTGGTAATATGATACAGCTCCCTGTGGGGTATGACATCTTCTTCGTAAAAGTCTGTTAAAAACGACCATATTATCACAATTACAATTGTGGCGTCCTGAAGGAGAACACTCTCCACATTGCTCAGTAAATGTCATCTTTCTCTGGTCACACTCAAGCTTTGATCCACTCTTTGATCTCTGATTCTGCTGTACTTTACAAAGTAATCATTAGCTGCTCTGTAATCTTCATCAAAACAACTCCTGTAAACTCTTCTGGCTTTCTTTTGGGGGTCGTAACAAATTCAATTCCATCACATTGTTTCTGCTTTCTGATTTTTTTTTACTAAAAATACCTCTTCAACAGGCACAAATGGTGAAGAGGGTTGACTTCATTGTACTCGGGTTTCCATGTTTGTACTCCGTCCCTCTCAACGAAGCAGCGCCTCGTCGGCAGTGAGTATTACTAATAGCACGTATTTTCGAGCAATAATCTACAAGGAAAATTTGATTTTGTAAACAAACCGACACCAGACGGATTCTGAGACTTTGTAAACAAGAACATAAGACGGGGCACCAGACGGATTCTGAGACTTTGTAAACAAGACGACATCAGACGGGGCACCAGACGGATTCTGAGACTTTGTAAACAAGACATCAGACGGGGCACCAGACGGATTCTGAGACTTTGTAAACAAGACGACATCAGACGGGGGACCAGACGGATTCTGAGACTTTGTAAACAAGACGACATCAGACGGGGCACCAGACGGATTCTGAGACTTTGTAAACAAGACGACATCAGACGAGGCATCTTGTAGTACACCACGGGGCACCAGACGGGGCATCGACGTGTTGTAGTACCTCTATGTTTGTTTTCTTATCCTTCCATGATGTTCTCCCTATTCTCCTATATACCCACATCTCAAAGGCATAAATTCTGTCTTCTAATTGTTTATTTAGTGTCCATGTTTCTGAGCCATACATTAATATAGAATAGATGTAGCATTCTATAATTATAATTGTTAACTTGTTTGCAAATTGTTTAGATGTTACTATTTTCCTCATGTCATTGAAGGTACTTTTAATTAACCATTCCTGTTCTCCTTTTAACTTCTGTTTCACACCTGCCATCATTTGTGACTATGAGTCCAAGATGATAATGTTTTACCTGTTGTAGTTTCTCTCCATGTATGTTTATGCTTATCTCTTGTTCTTCTGTGTCTTTGCTGATTATCAAAGAATTACTGAACCTTTAAAAAAATATCAACCCCCTTCCCCACATTCAAACGCAGTGGAGATATTGATATTTGGAACCGCCTCCACTCCTGTAGCGAAGTTGTATCTAAGCGAGTCACTCTTCAGTTATTCAGGCATGAGTAGTAAAAAAGAGTAAAGTAACCCATATCATTTATTAATGACGTAGGGGTGTGAAATGTTAGCGATCTCACATTTCTGTGGCTCTGCAAATGAGAGCGGTAGCCATCTCCTCTCCCTCGCATCTCCTCTCCCTCACATTGCTGTGAGGCCAGTTTTCTAATCAAGAATCAAGAGAAACTTCCCGGATTAATCCGGTACCCATTTTAAGGCTGGGTCGACCAGAGAGCAGTTGCGATCTGAAAAACAGTTCGCCTCAACTGAGGAATGAACCAATGACCACTCAAATGCGAAGCCAGTGGGCTACGCGGCTCCCAGACATTAATACTCACAGTTCATCCTTTAAAAGTTACGCTATTTGACTTTTCCTGTAATTTTCATTGGCTGTCGACGCAAAGTGACCAGCAATAACTTTTCTTTATAGCTCTATCACATGACTTTTAGCTGCCTCTATTTCACAATCAATAACTTTTCTTTATGGCTCTATCCCATGACTTTTAGCTGCCTCTATTTCACAAGCAATAACTTTTCTTTATAGCTCTATCACATGACTTTTAGCTGCCTCTATTTCACAAGCAATAACTTTTCTTTATAGCTCTATCACATGACTTTTAGCTGCCTCTATTTCACAAGCAATAACTTTTCTTTATAGCTCTATCACATGACTTTTAGCTGTCTCTATTTCACAAGCAATAACTTTTCTTTATAGCTCTATGACATGACTTTTAGCTGCCTCTATTTGACAATCAATAACTTTTCTTTATAGCTCTCTGCCATGTCTCTTTTGCCAGTCATACTATTTTCTCACTATCAATTAATCACTGTGGCAGCACACTGGGAGAACATTTAGCAATCGTGGTCAATAAACCATGCTATGTAATGAAGGACAGGTTTAGGTGTCCTTGTTTCGAAACTGCTTTTCCATTGGCAGACTTCTAAAAAACTAGAGATGCAATAGAAGAGGGTTTTGAAAGAAGGTGATCTTGGCCCACAAAAATAAAAAGTATGGAGGAACATAAAATTAATGAAGTGTGTCATGAGAGGTATTCTTCCAGACCATAGTCTTCCTTATGAAGTGTGTCATGAGAGGTATTCTTTCCAGACCATAGTCTTCCTTATGAAGTGTATCATGAGAGGTATTCTTTCCAGACCATAGTCTTCCTTATGAAGTGTGTCATGAGAGGTATTCTTTCCAGACCGTAATCTTCCTTATGAAGTGTGCCATGAGAGGTATTCTTTCCAGACCATAATCTTCCTTATGAATCTCCTGAAATCCCTGCGGTTTCTGGCAGGTTATTCCCCCTCTAGCGACATGTGCATTCATTCCTGAATATCTCTTGTCCTGCGGTGTCTTGGCCTTCCGTTGCTCCCTCCAACAACACTCTTTCCATGCCATCGTGTCTTTTCACATGACCGACAAAAAACCCAACTTTCTTATTGATTGGTATTTAAGCTCGTTTTCATGGGCGTTGGTTTTGCTTAGCACGTCTTGATTGGTCTTCTTTGCTGTCCATATTCTCAGAACTATTCTACAGAACTTCATTTCAAGCCTATTTTCCTCACTGTATTTTTATTTATTGTGCATGCTTCGCAGCCGTGGGTCGCCACCAGGAACACACACGTTTGTAATGTTTCGAAATAATGAAGACTACATTACAATAAAGGTATGAATGAAAGGGAACGTGTAGACATAAAAGTGTTTCCAATATTTATAACCAGAACATACTAACAAAGAGATACAGCGGCAGACGACGTTTCAACTAAAAATCCTTCATCAGAAACAATAATAGCAGATAGACAAATACAACTAATAACACATAACTCAGTCTCTTCATTCGATACAAATTTCTAAACAACATCAGAACAAGAGTGACAAAAACAACATGAGAACAAGAGTGACAAAAACAACATGAGAACAAAGAGTGACAAAAACAACATGAGAACAAGAGTGACAAAAACAACATGAGAACAAGAGTGACAAAAACAACATGAGAACAAAGAGTGACAAAAACAACATGAGAACAAGAGTGACAAAAACAACATGAGAACAAGAGTGACAAAAATAACATGAGAACAAGAGTGATCTCTAATGGCTGATCCAGCGGTCCATGGGATCATGCCCTTTGACCCACCGCATCTCTAATAAAATGCCATTTTGTCAAGGCATTTAAACTATGTACTCAAGTCACTTAGAATGTACCAATCGAGACAAGGACTATTACAACAGCAACGAACATCCCATACAAGTATTAAAGTAGCCTCAGTAACACAAACATATAACATCCGTATTCGTTGAATTGATAGGATTAGCAGTTTCCAATACAACTCATATACATATTTGATTTTAATCAACACAGGAATGAAACAGTACACGTTGGTTGCAACAGAGTTACATTTTATGTCCGAAATATGTCTATAACATAGAAGATATGCTTGAGTGATTGGTAGGTCTGAACAACATGGCAAGAGCTACACTTTCACAATGTTCAAACATTGGTATCTGCAATATTTGCTGTATTATACGCTGAAGGAATATGGGTACATGGATATGGTTGAATGAATGATCGCTTGGTTGGATGGTTGGTTGGATGGGTAGATGAATGCTTGGTTGGATGGGTAGATGATTGCTTGGTTGTACAGCTGGATGGATGACTGCTGAATAGATGGATGGATAGTTGGTTGAATAGACGGTTTGTTGAATAAATGGATGGATGGCTGAATAAATTAATAATTGGAATACTGATTGGTTGGTTGATTGTATGGCTGAATTGAATGGCATATTAAATGGCCCCGAACTCTTTGATTGTATTCACAATATCAGCATGGTCCATGTAACTACGACTCTATACTGTGGCCATGCTGGCAACTCTGTCTGCTTTATCATTTCCCCAAACACCCACATGTTCAGGTAGAAAAATGAATGAAACTATTGAGCACAGACTTCAACTACAGCCACTGATGACGAATATTAACATGACAGAATTTTTCAAGGCATGCTCATAAAATCAGTCACGAAAACAGGCGTCTGTAGCACTCCAAATATCCAGCCTTATCCGTGCCCTGGTGACTTTTCTCTGCACTGAGCTGTGAATGCACAAACCCCCGGATCCATGAGTACAGATGATGGCATGAGATATTGTTCAACCCTTTTCACACCTGGATTATACTCTCCACTTCTGTGCCCAAATTTTACACACAAAAACTATGAGGTTATGATAAATAGTTGTGAAGTTATGGCATTTTAGTACACCATAGAAAATAATTGGTATCTGGGAAATCACACTGCCTTTTGACACTTGGTAGTCAATGGGGTAATGACATCCAAACCAACCACTGTTGTCACCAGCACTATTGATCATAAATTATTACTGTTAACATGGAATAAGTCAAAGGTTATTTGTGTACACAAGCCAGACAATGACTTTGTATTTATATTTAGTCAGCAGCTTATTTTTGTACATGATTTTGAAGTCAACAAGTACTGTCTTAACACAGTGACTAGATGACAACATGTACAGGCATACAACAAGTACTGTCTTAAAACAGTGACTAGATGACAACAAGTACTGTCTTAACACAGTGACTAGATGACAACACGTACAGGCATACAAGTACTGTCTTAACACAGTGACTAGATGACAACAAGTACTGTCTTAACACAGTGACTAGATGACAACATGTACAGGCATACAACAAGTACTGTCTTAACACAGTGACTAGATGACAACACGTACAGGCATACAACAAGTACTGTCTTAGCACAGTGACTAGATGACAACAAGTACTGTCTTAACACAGTGACTAGATGACAACACGTACAGGCATACAACACGTACTGTCTTAACACAGTGACTAGATGACAACATGTACAGGCATACAACAAGTACTGTCTTAAAACAGTGACTAGATGACAACAAGTACTGTCTTAACACAGTGACTAGATGACAACACGTACAGGCATACAAGTACTGTCTTAACACAGTGACTAGATGACAACAAGTACTGTCTTAACACAGTGACTAGATGACAACATGTACAGGCATACAACAAGTACTGTCTTAACACAGTGACTAGATGACAACACGTACAGGCATACAACAAGTACTGTCTTAGCACAGTGACTAGATGACAACAAGTACTGTCTTAACACAGTGACTAGATGACAACACGTACAGGCATACAACACGTACTGTCTTAACACAGTGACTAGATGACAACAAGTACTGTCTTAACACAGTGACTAGATGACAACACGTACAGGCATACAACACGTACTGTCTTAACACAATGACTAGATGACAACATGTACAGGCATACAACAAGTACTGTCTTAACACAGTGACTAGATGACAACATATACAGGCATACAAGTAGTGTCTTAACACAGTGACTAGATGACAACACGTACTGTCTTAACACAGTGACTAGATGACAACACGTACAGGCATACAACATATTGCAAGAATTATATCAGCAGTATGCTGGCATACTTGCATCAATGACAGATATTATGGCAAATGTTTGGTGGGATAAATCACCCAAACTCATCTACAGTCTGTTCAAGATGTTCAAGTCATACCCAAGTAATCACATTTCTGTGACATAAAAATAAACAGCCAAGCAATTAAACAAACTTCTGTGACATAAAAATAAACAGTCCCACTTCTGTGACATAAAATTTAACAGATAAAACCCTAACATAATTAAACAGACTCACTTCTGTGACATAAAATTAAAGAACCACATTCTTGTGACATAAACTTAATGAGTCAAACAACTGTGAGATAAATATAGTGAGACAAACAGTTTTGATATAAATTTCATGAGCCAACAACTGTGACATAAAATTAAAGAACCACATTTTTGTGACATAGACTTAATGAGGCAAACAACTGTGACATAAAATTATACAGTCCCACTTCTGTGACATAAAATTTAACAGTTAAAAACCTGACATAATTAAACAGACCCACTTCTGTGACAAAAAAAGGACCACATTCTTGTTACATAAACTTAATGAGCCAAACAACTGTGACATAAACTTAGTAAGGCAAACAAGTTTGACATAAATGTTATGAGCCAAACAACTGTGACATAAAATTAAACAGTCATACTTCTGCAACATAAAATTAAACAGTCAAATTATGTGACACAAATTAAACAGTCCCACTTCTGTGACATACAATTAAACCGCCAAAATTATGTAATATAAAATTAAACAGTCCCACTTCTGTGACATAAAATTAAACAGTCCCACTTCTGTGACATAAAATTAAACAGTCCCACTTCTGTGACATAAAATTAAACAGTCCCACTTCTGTGACATAAAATTAAACAGTCCCACTTCTGTGACATAAAATTAAAGTCTCACTTCTGTGACATAATCAGTTAAACTTCCAAATAAAGCATCTTCATAGAAGTCAACTTTTATAATAATAAATAAATATTAAGTACAAATAAAAATAAAACAGTGGTAACTTTAGTGGCAGGGAGGTTAGTAAGCCAGCCTGAAATGATGTACAGGCTCAAACTTGCTAGTGGTTCAAAGTGCAGACCAACCAACTATATTGTACCCATCATTATTATCATTATTCAAAGAAACAGCCCTAGGGTAGAGCTGAAAGAAGTCAGACCCTGCACAAAGTAGCCAAAGACCTTTGATCCAGAATCTACATCTCATTAGGTGTGCGTAATGGAATGAAAATTAATGTTCTCTAGTATCAAGCTACTTCATTGCATACCGGTACATTGTTTCTTTTTGTGAGAACAAGCAAAGTTGACATCAGGGTCAGAAAATGTGTTTATTATCATCAAAAACCACTTTGTATATAAAAAAAATCCAGTAGGACTTGGTTGACAAAAGCAATGACTGACTAATAGAAAAATGGTGCCCCTATCTTAAATAGTGACATGTTTGATCTCCAATTTCTTCTGGAAAAGGGATTTGAACATGGTACATTCAGCTGACACCTATTCGCCCCACAATTAGGTGAATGCATGTGAACAGATACTAGTTGGATGCCCTAGGGACACACATTGGTAAAATGTGGAAAATGTGTGGACTCAAATTGTGAGGTGGAAGGTGCCATCTGAAAAGACCTAGTTTCAATCCTGTCTGCTGCTTTCAGCTTTTTTTTTCTATAACTCCTCACTGCTTCCTATATATATTATTCATTAGTTGGACAAGACTAAGGTGAACAACTCTCACAAGTTCTGGTTTTTCATTTAAAATTTCTGGTCAAGGAGACAAGAGTTGTGTTTCTACACTGGGAAAAATACCCAGGCAGCACTCCAGAAAGTAGGAACCAGTATGAAAGTGATAACACGATTATATATATAAATATATAAATAAATATCACATATATATATATTATATAGCAATTTTTAACTTGTGCTACAGATTACATTCAAGACTTCAGACTTGTAACAGCTGACTGCAATGTCTAATTTATTTTACAGCTTACATTCAAGACTTCAGACTTGTAACAGCTGACTGCAATGTCTAATTCATTTTACAGCTTCATTCAAGACTTCAGACTTTCAACAGCTGACTGCAATGTCTAATTCATTTTACAGCTTCATTCAAGACTTCAGACTTGCAGTTGCAAGTTTTCACAAAGTTAAACATTTCTACATGAAATTTAAGTACAATGTCCGCATAACTGTGGGGAATACAGTGCTAGGCACCCTATACTCTGCAGTTGACTAACGAAATACCTAGTAATGTGGTTAGAGCCATTTTCACAGCTTTTACTTCTTCTGAAGACCTCACACATATTTCTTTAGGTTTCTTTAGGCTGAGTCAATGTAGGATATATTAGTTCTCTGAAAATATTTACACCTAAATTGGAATCGAAACTTCGGGGAATCTCCCCCCCCCCTCCCAAGAAACCAGTGAATTTTGTTTATAAGTGGATGGACTGTTTTTATAATGGTGCTTACATAAAACACAAGGTCTCTGCTTTACAATGAATGCACAGACTATAATGAAAAAAATAAATAATACACAAGACAGTTTCAACATTTCAACCTTACTATCTTTTTTTATCAAGAAAATACAAGTAAATAGTAAAAATAATGGCACTATTACAAAGGCATTAGACAGCAGACATTGAGCAGCGGAGACATCAAAAGTAACAATGAAGTATTGCCATAGAGACACCCTCATCTAAAAAAATATGCCTAAAAACAACATGAACTTATTATGGACTGTTAATATAAACAAAATATAATAAACACCAGACAATTATGTGGAAGCACACATTCACCAAAAAAAATAATAATAATAAAACCTAGTCTGTCTATGAAAAGTGATGGCATTGCAACAAAATAAAATATTTGACATTTTAGAATAGATGTAATGAATTGCAAGTTTTCAACACAATATGACAACACAAGAAATGGATGATATTTACCAAATTTAGAATTGGAGATATGACAACACAAGAAATTGATGATATTTACCAAATTTAGAATTGGAGATATGACAACACAAGAAATTGATGATATTTACCAAATTTAGAATTGGAGATATGACAACACAAGAAATTGATGATATTTAGCAAATTTAGAATTGGAGATATGACAACACAAGAAATTGATGATATTTAGCAAATTTAGAATTGGAGATATGACAACACAAGAAATTGATGATATTTAGCAAATTTAGAATTGGAGATACGACAACACAAGAAATTGATGATATTTACCAAATTTAGAATTGGAGATATGACAACACAAGAAATTGATGATATTTAGCAAATTTAGAATTGGAGATATGACAACACAAGAAATTGATGATATTTAGCAAATTTAGAATTGGAGATACGACAACACAAGAAATTGATGATATTTACCAAATTTAGAATTGGAGATATGACAACACAAGAAATTGATGATATTTAGCAAATTTAGAATTGGAGATATGACAACACAAGAAATTGATGATATTTAGCAAATTTAGAATTGGAGATATGACAACACAAGAAATTGATGATATTTAGCAAATTTAGAATTGGAGATATGACAACACAAGAAATTGATGATATTTAGCAAATTTAGAATTGGAGATATGACAACACAAGAAATTGATGATATTTAGCAAATTTAGAATTGGAGATATGACAACACAAGAAATTGATGATATTTAGCAAATTTAGAATTGGAGATATGACAACACAAGAAATTGATGATATTTAGCAAATTTAGAATTGGAGATATGACAACACAAGAAATTGATGATATTTAGCAAATTTAGAATTGGAGATATGACAACACAAGAAATTGATGATATTTAGCAAATTTAGAATTGGAGATATGACAACACAAGAAATTGATGATATTTACCAAATTTAGAATTGGAGATACGACAACACAAGAAATTGATGATATTTACCAAATTTAGAATTGGAGATATGACAACACAAGAAATTGATGATATTTACCAAATTTAGAATTGGAGATATGACAACACAAGAAATTGATGATATTTAGCAAATTTAGAATTGGAGATATGACAACACAAGAAATTGATGACATTTACCAAATTTAGAATTGGAGATATGACAACACAAGAAATTGATGACATTTACCAAATTTAGAATTGGAGATACGACAACACAAGAAATTTCAGTAGGTTGGTATAGTATGACATTCAAAAATGGTTACGCCAGAAACAAAAACGGTTTTCGACTTGGGTATCAAGTGAATACCGTTTTAATCATGAATTATTAGGTAAGTTTATGCAATGAATTACAAGTAATGTAAATCAATGTCTCAGCATTATAATAAAATACAACTTAGCTCTTGAAATAACTCTAAGGCTTTCAAATTCATTCAAAAAATGCAAACATTCACATATAGAAAATTTCAAAGCTCTAAGTTGTATTACTGTCAATGTCTCAAAAATGCACAAACACTATGATAATAAATACTCTCTGGATTGCTGGTCAGTAAAGTGTTAATAGTCAATGCTGTGTAAACAGTTATTAACAAAACTTAAGATATTGGAAACAGTACTAGCATGAACTATAAGTGTGCCCGTGTTATTTCAATCTTCCTCCATTAAGCATGGGCCTGTACTGTAATGTAGTTTTTTCTAATATCAACTGACACCCAGAATTCATCAATCATGAAATTTTCAGCAGATGAAAGCTGTTTAGTCAAAACTTCTGGTGCATATTAGCTGTTCACATTTCACTGCCATACAGGAGGAAGTTGAGGAACAAGCTAGGTAAACAAGGACCATTGTTTTGGGGATGAGCTTTCTATTACACCCCCCCCCCCCAATCATTTTGTTAGTCTGTTCACTGTTTTTTTTCTGCCTTGTCCATCCTGATGCCATGACCCAGTGATAATTTACTGACTATATACTTTACAGAACAGAGAAATATATGGCCCACATTAACTGCTTTCAAACCTATGGGGATAGCGGAAGAGCTTGTTTTTGTGAATAACAAGAAGTGAATCACATAGTTCATTGAACCTATTTGTGCTGTGATCTGATGACTGACAGAAGAAGTTAATTACACAGTTTACTGAAGCTATTGGTGCAGTGATTAGAGAAAAATAAAGACATATATTCTTGAGCTATCACGTGTATAATTGTTAGTTAGTTAGTTAGTTAGTCGTCGGATCATCATCACTGCAAACTGGACACATCCATAGTTGCTCCGATCTCTCCTTGAGTGTATCCGCCATCACACTTCTGCTGACAGTACCGGTCCTATGCTGGTTGACCATCATTCTTCTGCGCCCTCCAAAATGTTCACCTCTAGCAACACCGCATCTCAATCCCTGATCTTTAATCCTAGCCATTGAAAAGGAATCATCATCCACATTCGTCTCACTCTCGCGTGTTATATCTCTTAAGGAGTTCAAAACGTCAGCGCGATCCATTGCCCCATCGCCCTTTGCCACAATCGCACACGATGCCAGTTGATCCGCTCTTTCATTGCCTCGAACGCCCACATGTCCCGGCACGAAAATAAATGTAACCGCCTTCAAGCTCGCATTTCTCAAGGCCTCAATCCACTGTTCGCGAACGAGACCCACTTGTACCTTCTTAATCATACTCATAGAGTCACTCAAGATGCAGACCTGCGTTACTTTCTGTGTGCGTAGCCACTCAAATGCCTTGGTCACCGCCATAGTCTCCATGGTCATACTACTCGTAGTGACCGCAAAGGCACCACTTTCCTCCTTGATCGTTTTACCTGCGCACTGAGCTGTAAAGGCCCAAGCACTGCGAACATGCCTAATTACAGATCCATCAGTGTATATAATCACATCCCCATCTTTGGTATTCTCACTGATTAAAGCCTGCACTTCTTTCTCCACAGCTGTGGGACACCATTCTCTACATTCCCTGCTAAGTGATATTACTACTCTCAAACAATAATTGTGTATAATTGTGTGTCCTTGTAACAACACTTGTTGGAGTATGATGATGGCGTGTCACGTCTTTACAGACTGTCAGGGAAGCACATCAGTATAAAAATTACAAATGGATGGACTATGAGGTTCTCAAATTGCAGGATCTCATGTGGTTGATTTTAAATTGTGTTAAGGTGGGTTATTCTCCCTACTGTTTTGACCTGCTTTGCTTAGCAGCAGTAATATGGAGCTGGTGTCTTTCCCAAATTGTACCAGCCCCCCCCTCTCAACACTATAGATGAGCTCCTAGAGAAAAGTAGAAATGATATGTTTGGAATCTACGGGGTTGCAGAGGATGCCAGATTATGATTTGATTGCACTATTATCTGCCTTACTGTCTGCTTTTCTTATTTTTCATCAGACTTGACTCCCTTATAGTCTTTTGCACTCCTGAGCTGACCCTTTTGACAAAAGTGGGTTTTCTAGCGGAGAATGCTCCTTTAGCCTGCTATACTGTTATATCTCTCACAAATACTTAGCCATTTTTTTCTACAATATATATTTTGTTGGTCCTTCTCTGTGATGGAGAGATACAGTGTTCATCTCGGACAGCCAAGGTTTTAGGATCAATTCCCACCACAGGTAATTGTGAATTCAGACTGCTTGGAAAGTAATGGCAACCTACCAAATGCAAAATATTGCCTAGAAAATAACAAATGTCAAAAAATGCTGGGTTGATCCCACACATTCTAAATTGGATATGTTGTCAACCATATTTTGTTACCTTATGTCATATCTCACTTTTGAGTAAATTGTACACACTGAATATAAACAGCAAGACAAGTGACTACTCAACACAGCTCAGGATAACATCAACAAGGCACAGTTGCACTACACACTAAGTGCTCTATCATGCGTCAAGGATACACGTATCAGAGTCTGTATCATCATCGTTATTATCACAGACATCTTCGGCGATGTTTCCATCCAGGATACAATCTGAATCAGAGTCTTCATCAATGGTGGATACTTCCTGCTCTACTTTGTTGTCATCCTGCCCAATTATCATTCTGGAGGTATTAAGTGAAAGACTTGTACTGGCAGTTTCAATATTTTTATTGCTAACATCTCCTTCTTCACTAGCATTATTTAAGCTTCTTTCTTCATCCGTCTGGATTCCACTACAATTTCTTAAGCATAAACCTGAAGTCAAATCGACTGACCTCCTGATTGTTGCGGAAGGTATCACCTCTAACGGAATCACAGGTTCACCATCCCCACTTATATGGGAGTCATTATCACCTACATAGCCTGAATTTTCAACACCGCCAAGCCGGTTCTCACTATCATGTGACTCATCCTCTGAGTTACAACAGCATGATTCTGCTGTTATAGAATGACAGCACTCACTATACGGAGGCGGTGCTGAGTCAGCAGATGATCCTTGCCTTAGTGCACCATCTTGAATCACTTCTAATAGTTGTGGCAAAGTACTAACTTCAGTTAGTCTTTCAGTCTCAGACTGGCGACGTGACGACTGATCATGATGTCGCTGAATGTGATGACGACGACTTCTGTTAATCTGTTGATTATTTCGATGCGATCTTTCTCTCTGAGGTTCTGGATTAGGATTCTGTTGACTGCTGTTATCTGATGCCTCTGAATGTTGTTCTGCATGACCAAGTAACTCGAGGTAAGCTTCGTCAAAAGGACGAGATGTGAGCATGGCTTCATGGTAGGGAGGAGGTGGTGCTCGATGGTAAAACATCTCGGCAAGCTGGCGGCTGAGAGGTGTCTCATGGTGAGGACCTCCGTGAAGCTGACGGGCACGCAAGTAGTACACCTTGCATACACAACCTACAGCGATGACCAACAGCAGAGCACACAACAAGGATCCTACTACAGCAGCAACAATTACTCTTGGTGACGATACTGTGAAAAAAAAAGACAAGACATTTTAGAACAGTCATGGTGGATTGGAATATGGCAGTGGAACATGGCAGTGGAAGAAATCAGTAAATACAATCACTCACAAATGGTATTTCTTATTCATTCCCTTCAGTTATCTGTGGAACATAGGGCTTCAACTGCTGTTACCCAACAATTTATGTGCTGCGCCACATTCTTAAACTCTGCTCATGAGGTCCCAATTGATTTGGTCTCTTCTGTTCTTCTTTCAAATAGTTCTTCGCTTTACTAGAGTATAGCTGACCTGATCAGTCTCTTCTCAAGCCTGGAGTATAGTTGACCTGAGAGTACCACACATTCCTATCACCAGTTAGTATCCTCACACCTGTCAATCTGTAAGGTTTCTCTTACAACATTAAGTGCAACATTTTCAGCCTTGTTTGATATCCTCTATTACACGGTGTAGTTTATTACAACACACCGATTGGATTTATCTGTCTTAGTCATTTTTGTATTCACAATTTTAAGAGTTGTTTTCCCATGGGATAGTGTGAAACTCTCTCATTTCAAGTGGTCATGTAGATCCGTAAATCAAGACATTTCCCCACGGATCAATGAACCATATATAAAATAGTCTTATAGTGTGGCATCCATTTCTCTATAATGTTTGGTGTGGAGAGGAAAGAGTCTATTTGGCTAAAAATTAAATGCATAAGTAAACTAAATTGGTATCAATATTGAATATTATTTGAGAAAACTTACTCAAGTGAAACTGAATACGAAAAATACACTTTGTAAAATATTACAAAAATGTAGTATTTACACTGTTTTTTGGGCAATAATTATTTATACAAATTTATATTCATGCAGAATGTCATAGAAATCATGTAATGATACATTTTATATTTTTAATTTTTATCCAAATACTCTTTCCTTTACAAACCAAACATTATAGAGAAATGGATACCACACCTTAAGAAACATTTTTGTTTTTATATATTATGCATTGGCCTACCTAAACATAAAGACAAAAGGGTTTAAAAGACGTAGAGGATTGACTTCACTGTATTTGGTTTCCCATATGTACTCGGTCACTCTCAACAAAGCAGCACGCTGCCTGCCGAGAGTACCATTCATAGCACATAACTCCGTAGCTTCAAGTGATAATCCACAGAGATCTCCGAAAAAATCTACCTAAACATAATAAACTTGAAATATACAGTAAACATATTTTTATCCTAAAAAAATTGTTAATGTTTTAATTAAAAACTTAAAAAAATTACTTCTTAAAAAATCTCAATGAGTGAGTACATTATTGAAAACCTCACTGAAAGCCTTTGACATCAAATCATGACAAATAAGAAGATGTTGCATGAAATTGAGCTACTTGGAGCTCCGCACCCAAAAAATGGCACAGCATGTTTATGAATAAAGTAGAAATACAACAGCTCAACGGCTAGAACGATGGGGCCTATCAAATATCATCTAAATTTGTCATACCATGACCAATCTATCGAAGGACCTTTGGGACCACCGACTTCAGAATAGTTTTTGGAACACTTTGAGCTAAAGGTGGGACAGTTATTTCCATCTCCTAAGTAGCATCTTATGATATGTATGACAGGTCATTGTGTTGTTATTATCTGTCTCTACATTTCAAACCCCGGCAACATAATGGGTGATAAAAAACTCACTCCGAGCAGAGGCTTAAAAAGAGATCATGTGAGGAATGAAGAGATTACAAGAACTGTTACAAGTCTGTGGTTAAATATATTGGAAAACAGACTGAAATGGTTCTTCCACTTAATGAGAAGGAACCAATATTGGTCAGCGGTAACAGCAACATGTAAATGGAACCAGCAAGAAATAGAGGAAGACCAAGAAGACGGTGGATGAAAGGAGTTATCAACATTCTGAGACATCACAATATTACTGCAAATCAAGTAACCAAATGTGCCATATCCCAATAATATGTATCCGATTGTCTGTACCCCCCCCTTTCCACTGCACATAGGAAAACCAACTTCATTGATCGTAATTTCTGTTTTGTAAGAAACTATTGTCTTTCAAATTTATTGATCATGTATTTCATTATCTACAGAGGGAGAAAATAAATCAATCAATCAATAAACCCATAACCCTTCAGGGTCGTAGGGGTACCACATTGGACACAGCACACAGAATCCTCCAGTGAATTCTATCCTCAGCAATGCGGATGAGTGTGGAAACATCTTGCCCTGTCCATGTGCCGATAACACAGTTTTCTGAAAGTTTAAGAGCTTTGTTCTTTATTCTCTGTGTGTGATTATCCATTGTAGTATTTCAGTGGGCAAAAGGTTTAGCTAGTGGTGCCCATCTCCTCTCCAGCTGTCCTTATGATGTGGTTACATGGATGTGTTTTCTCTCTCCCTCTCCATTGCACTTTGATAATGTTGACACTACATCACGTTTGAACTTTGCGCTGAGCGCATCGCTACCATTTCACTAGGTCACAACCTTACTTCGTACGCATTCACATAAAGACTTCTAAACTTAATAATACCTTCACTATATTATCTTTTAATCCATTAATGAAGTAACCTTCAAGATATTATCCCGACACATTGATATATTTTCCACTGCACATTAATTCACTGAATATAATACATAACATATATAACAGTTAAAGTTTTTGTCTTCACGAAAACACAACGCCATATTGTCGTGATGACGGCATCCATTCTGAGAAAATATGGCCAACTGAAACGGCACTTCTTCCAAATCTAAAGGGCTCCATGGATCACCTGATGTGAATACTTCATAATTCATTGACGCTATAATTCCTGTAACGCAATACTGTCTAAACAATGGTGAAGAAATTGATAATACAAAAATCCTGTGCTGTCAGTGAAGAATCGTTCACGATAATTGCTTAATATACTTCTATGCTCATTATAATAATGGCAGAGGTTTATAAATGAACAAGCGAGAGACTGGCTGAGAATAAGTGAAAGTGATGAGTTTTTCCTTCATTCCATCTTATATGAATATAATATGACATCATAAAAAATATATCTTGTATAGGGCATTGAGGCACCGTTTATACACTTCAATAACCTTTCCAGACATGTGATTCTTGATTTGACACTGGTTTCCGAGCATGCGGGACATTCCAATAAGTGCTCCGCCCTCCGTTCCAGCAGCTAGTGTATTTAGACTCAGAGTCCCAGTCACTTGTTGATTGTGTGATTTTCGAGACTTTCCAAAAAATTTACTTTTTCTTCCTCACATCTAGATACTCTGATTTCTAACATTCTCTGTATATGTAGGTTCTCAGCCTCAATGACATCATCAGACATGTGAAACAGCATGACCTATGGTGTTCGTTGACCCACAGCCAAGTTTGCGCTAGTGTGTACTAGTCAACAGTTTCATCATCTCCTTCACTTACAAAGTCATCTTTATCTTAGATAACAAGGAACTCCAAATTCTAGAGATTCACTGCCAAATTATCTAAAAATACTTACAAACAGAGCAGCCATCTTCATCACTGTTGTCAAAACAGTCATTCATTCTGTCACATTTCCAGTTTTCATAAATACACCGACCATTTCTGCAAAGGTACAGGCCTTTGTCTGGTGAGCATCGATCCTCAGCTACAAACAAGTAAAGAATTATAATGAGAACTAAGAGAAGGGTGTGAAAATAGCAGAGAAATATTAATACCTTTGACTTCTTTTCATTACAAAATTACAAAGCTTAATACATGTACTCATGTTTCCCCATATGTGTAATATCCTTCTGGATACAGCAGTACACCAGCTGTAAATAGTACCACTCATAAATCTGTATAAGTGATAACCAAGGGGTCTCCAAATAAGGCACTTGAACCCTATCTACACTTCTTCGTCTTCTTGTTTCCTTCCTCTTTTACCCTTTACGGGTGTCGTGGGAGATACTATGTTCTTGTTCTCGCTTTTCTGGCAATTCAGATAATGTTATTTGGTGTTCATGTAATGTCTCTTTGATGTTGTCGATCCAGCGTACTCTAGGTCTAACCCTGGCTCTTCATACACACCCGGCTTTATCTACACATGGATGAGTGAATTCAGGATTCATCAAATATGACATGAAGCATAAATAACTAAACTGTCAGAAGATGTCCAACAAAATGGAAAGTGCAAAGCAAACATGTGATAAATCCTATGATGAAGTAACAATGCTGTTTAATCAACTAACAAAATAAATAAATAACAATGAATAAAGAAATTGACGCTAAATATCCACATTATGGTCCAACTGAAACCTTTGTCAAGAAACACGAAACAAACAAAGTACACAAATAGTTTTTGTGGTGAGAAAACATCACCAAGTGATCACTGTTAATTAATTTTATAATTTTTTGTGTTTCTTGCAAAAAGGTCCCAGTTGGATCATAACGTTTTTACGGTCATTGTCATTTAATTTATTCCTTGTTCACCTCCGAAGACGGATGTGTCGGGCCATTGGCGCAAATAAAACGGCGACACAGCGCATTTCCATTTTCTGGACTACATCCTGCTGGAAATCTAGCAGGACCACGATCCTGCTAGATCCAGTGGGAGTTTGAGAATGAACGCAGAAGAAGAAGAAGAATTCCTTGTTCTTAATTTATTTTTTCAGATTTTTTTATTGATTAAGCAGCATTATTACTTCCACATAGGATTTATCGCATGGCATAAAGCAATAATATGATGGCCTACAGTTGTACCATGGCTGTTTCCAATAAAGACCTACCAACAGATTTAATTAGGACCTCATTCGCTACGTTCTTTTTATTATTGTTGGGCTTTCAGTTGGTCACTACATACTTGGAATCAAGGTGACTCCAAGTATGTAAATAGCGACCACACGAAAGCCCAACAATAATCAAAATCTAACAAATGGGGTCCTAATTAATCCTCTTGGAAGGTCTGCTATACTGCAGACAGTCATACCGATTGTACAGATACCGATAAGCGTAGAATATAATAAATCACATTTTAAAATCGGTGAAAATTTTAAGCAATCACAGGAACAGTCTTTCAACAATACTCTGTGTAGTAATACAATACTCTGGCAATACATTAACAGTAAAATTACTTTCCAACAAAACTCATTACAGTAAATGGTGATAAATTAACAGTAAAATTACTTTCCAACAAAACATGTTACAGTAAATGGTGATAGATTAACCTTAACCACGCTTTTGTCTAGTCCGTTCAACAGAAGTTTCTACATTTTTTAGTGCTGTTGTAGAGTCCAAAAAGCCCATTGCTGTGACACTCTTTCGACGATGAAAATAGCAAAACGTTTATGCTCAGCTGACAGAATTGGACGAATCTTAGCTAGTTATTCTATTAACCTTTAGAGCCCTGGCTTAAAATTACAAAACTTCCCCCAGGGCCTGACTTATTTTTTGGAAAATTTGCGTTATTGATGGTGGGTGTTTTGAAAACGTCATAACTTTTTTGTTTTAAAAGATATCAAAATAATTTTTGCACATCTAAATAAAGGAGTGAATAGTGAATATTATCGTGTTTTTGTTGTTGTTATATATGTGATATGACAGTTGTGAGCAAGTTTTGAAGTTGAAAATTCTGGCGAAAAATGCAAAACGTCATTTTCAAAATCGCAAATATATCTTCGTGACGACCCTAATACATGAGAAATGTGTGACAACATTGATAAAAATCCTCATAAATACCTATACTTATTGTATATATATTGTTTTATATCCAAACTAATATAATATGAACTAAAAAAAGCTAATAAAACGTGAAGAAATTGCATATAACGTCCGTCCGGTCAACACTAGGTCTATGCCAACACGCAGCGTAATTATTGTCCATGCACACACGTGTCACCCCTGATACATATTATTTTTGTGCTTTTTAATGAATACACACACATTCTTATCAAATAACAACATATTAAACAAAAAAAACAACAATTAGAACATGTAGTCACGATCACTTGCCCATGCCACGCGGTACTCAATTTGATAGTAAAATACGGCCGAAAATGGCTAAAGTCGCTCTAGAAATGCGTTGACAAATTCAACCGGCTTTCTCTCTCTTACAATCGTAATGAGTAAAGGAATTTGACCTTTAAACTGTGACGTATTCCTAGCTTCGTGTTGCGGGAATTCTACGTCATATAAGCTTTAACTTCGTGAAGTTCCGTGCTCGGGAATGGAGCGATATCGTATGGCGTGTGATTGCGACCACAGGCAATACGGGATGCACACGCAAGGTGCATTGTTGCGACCATAGGGGCCTAAAGGTTAACTTCTTTTTCCTATAGTTTAATGGATACGACAGACGTTCTATGACATTGTAATATGGTAATACATCTGTCTACATCAGTAAGCTGACACAGCGCCATGAAGTGAATCAAGTTTTATAGACTTTTGTTTTATCGTATTTTCAGTAAAATCATTATGGATTGTGATTCTGATGATTAATTCTTGGGATGTAGTTAGTTTTCACAGTAGAATGTACAGTACACCACAATGGTTTGGTTATGTGGATGCCAAACAGTGAATGTTTTGTAGCGATTCAAAATACGACTTGGTCTAGCTTGTGAAAAAAGATTTACTGCAAATCTACATGGTTTATTCATTTTCCCCAGCAATATTTTGATAATTTGGCAATGAAACAACATAAATACTGTAGACTTAGGTGTGTTTGACAGTGTTGCCACTTCAGACAATTCTGATTTTAAAAAATGTGTAATAAAATTTCTGTTTCTTGTTTGTTTTTATTTTTTTATTTTTTTGTTAAAAAACATCTTTACCCCTTTCTCACATGTCTGGTACCACACACACAAACAAAACTTACACCAATATATTCAGTATTCAATTCTTTATTTACATGCATGAATATTATTTACAAATTTCTAACCAAAAAAAAGTTATCGCGTTTTCAAAACAGCCACCAATAATAACAAATATTTGCAATAAATAATACAATAATAGAAGAGAAATTGCATAATTTTACTCATTTTGCCTAAAGTTAACAGTAAAATTACTTTCCAACAATACTCTGTGTAGCAAATGGTGATAGATTAACAGTACATTTTTCAATAATACTCTCTGTAGCAAATGGTTATAAATTAACAGTACATTTTTCAATAATACTCTCTGTAGCAAATGGTTATAAATTAACAGTACATTTTTCAACTATATTCTGTGTAGTAAATGGTGATTGATTTACAGTAAAATTACTTTTTTTTTTTTGCACTTTGTTTCCATATGGTGAAAGTTTGTTTACCATGGCAACCAGTCATAGCATAATAATGTGCTTCTCATAAAATATGAAAACTATATTTGATTTATCTTGTCCGTCATTACCGAGAGCTCACGCAATATTTTATACAGTGACATCGCCGTCTTTAAAAATTTGTATAAAATCGATCTAGCGCAAGAAAGCCTTGAAACTTTCTATGTGTTGTAACAACTGTTTTCACTTTCTGAATGAATTTGAAAGCTCCAGAGTTATTTCAAGTGCAAAATGCTACTTATCATAATGCTAGGCCTAGATTTACATTATTTTCTATATATCATACAATATTACCTTCGAAATCTCCAATATTTATTGATATAAACTCACCTACCGTTAAATTCTGAATATAAACCCATCCGATTGTAGGCCGATAACCTAACTATCCCTTCCCACAAGTGGAGAAAGTCGAAAGTCCGACTATAGACCGACATCCCCAACTTAACAAAGCCGGCAATAATGAACTTCATCATCATAAGAAAGAACCGACATGCTAAATGGAAATTAACACAAACTTTTGCAACTCTAAGAAAATAGCATTCCTTTCATTTGCTTCACTCACGTAACTTGAATGAATCAAGGAATGAAACCCCGGTGGCTACTGTATTCTGGATCAATATATCCGAAAATAATGAATACCCGGTAGGCTGACTTCCCTATCCATGACTATAGATGGTTTATGAGGTGGCCAGACTTTGGGGAACAAAGTTTTTCCTGAATGAATTGTCTGTGTTGGGTGTCTGGGCGTTATGACGCGGAACAGCCCTAGTGAATAGTAATTACTACGTAACTATTATGTCACCGGCTTCTGACAGTGACGTTTAAGTGGGAAATGATGAAAGGCAAGACAGCGAGATCACGTTTGTTTTTATAAGATACAGAAGAGTTTGAACTTTGTTCCTGGTTATGTTTACCGTGTGGGGAGAATACGGTAATAAAATAAACATAACAGAGGATTGTGAAATTGATCTCGTCTTCCACTAAATGTACAGTGGTTGGGGGAGGGAATCAATTACGGCGCAATTTTACTACAAAATGCCTATGATGTGTTGTGATTTGGAACCTCGTTTCAAATCTTCTATAAAGAAAGATTGCATTTAGTCACTTATCTGAATGGCATCACATAATGTGAGGGAAACTTGGATTGGTTGAGCCGATTGAAATGGGTAGGGCCAGTAGGCCATCTGCGGCCTCAGTGGGCTGGACTAATTAATAGAATATAAGGCTGACTTAGCTAGCCAAGAATACTGCACAAGTAGTTTAGCTTCCAGTTCATACATTTTTATTGTCATTGATTTTATTCGTGTTTTATAAGAAGGATGCCTGGACAGAAACGAACATCGTATACTGCTGGTTTTAAGTTGGATGTTATCGCTTTTGCGGAGAAGTCCAACAATTCCATGGCTTCCCGCCACTTCATTGTGAATGAAAAGCAAGTGCGAGAATGGAGGAAAAAAAAGGAAGAATTGTCTTTGATGCCAAGATCAAAGAGAGCATCACGTGGCCGTACAGCTTCATTCCCTGCGCTGGAGAAGAAATTATCAGAATGGATAATGGAGTCTAGACAGAACGGATTAATTATAACCCGCACCAATATTCGAATCAGGGCGCTCTCGATATTGAAAGATCCTGCATTCCAGAATAACAAATCTGAGGACTTCGTTGCGTCAATGGGATGGTGCAATCGCTTTATGAACAGACATCACTTGTGTCTACGAACACGCACTAAGCTGGCGCAAAAGTTGCAGAAGGAGCAAGAAACAAAAATTGATTTGTTTCAACGTTTCACTATCAACCTGAGGAAGAGATTTAACTACGATCTATCTCAAATAGGAAACATGGACGAGACACCTGTCTGCTTTGATATGCCTTCTAATCGCACCGTTGAATGCAAAGGTGCGAAGACAGTTTTTGTAAAGACAACTGGGCATGAAAAAACTCGATTCACTGTTGTGTTAGCTTGCATGGCAGATGGGTCACGTTTGCCCCCCGTGATTATATTTAAACGCAAGACTCTGCCTAAGGGTATTAAATTCCCAAGTGGCGTATTTGTGCGTGCTCACACGAAAGGTTGGATGGACGAAAGTGGTACTCTGGAATGGCTGGATAAAGTGTGGGGGCAGAGGAAGGGGGCCGCTTTAAAAAAACCATCCATGCTAGTCTGGGATTCATTTAGGGCGCATCTCACAGAGAAAGTGGTACAACGATGCCGTGAGATGGGGTTGTCTGTTTCCGTCATTCCTGGGGGACTTACATCCCTCTTACAGCCACTAGATGTCTGCCTGAACAAACCATTCAAGGACAGACTCCGAGCAAAATGGAATGACTGGATGGCATCATCTGATTTAGCAGTGACGAAGGGTGGTAACATTAAAAAAGTTGACATCACCACAATCGTTACGTGGGTCAAAGAATCGTGGTCTGATATTTCATCCGAAATGATCATCAGATCTTTCAAAAAGTGTTCAATAAGTAACGCAATGGATGGAAGTGAGGACGACGCTATCTTTGAGGACGATGCCGACGACAACAATGTACCAGAGACTGACGATATCCACCCTGATGTTTCCATGACAGATGATGACATTCATGAGTTATTTCAGACAGTGATTCGGACTTCGAAGGATTTCAATGACTGTTTCGACTGGCACCGGTAAGTTTTTCCTAAATTTTATCGATATTTGATGTTATTCTGTGTTCTGTTTTTGTGTCTACACTACAGATAATTGTGTTTAAACATTTTGCTGTACGCAAGCCAAACCTCCTATAATTTAGTCTGTTACTATCAAACACTACCCAGTAAGGCTAGACTATAAACGCCAGTTACCGTTATATAGATGTCATTTGTTATCACAGACATTATATGCACCCGGTAACTACCGGTACCTACACTTTACTGTAGTTAATAAATAACATCAGATACTGGTATACTTTTCTGACCAATTTCGATGATCAATTGAAACCTTTATGATAGAAATATATGTACTATAAACGGTTAAAAAAAACGGTAATACCCATTGCTAAAAATAGCATTTCCGGGAAATTTTGCTAAAAAAAATGGCGGCGTGTTGGAAATAACGATATAGACCTAGTAAGTGAGTTTTTATCAAGAAATATCGGAGATTTCGAAGGAAATATTGTATGATATATAGAAATTAATGTAATTAGAGGCCTAGCATTATGGTAAGTACGCTCTAGATTGCTGGTGAGCCCTAGTCATTTTATCCTGGCTTAATATATCGGGACATGTGACTGTAATTTGTTTTAAAGTGTTTTTCTCCATTTTTACTGTGATTTGGACGTAATTTTTTTAAAATTTGATCTTACTCTCGAAAATAAGCCTAGGAGTATGAAGCCATCTCTGTTTATTGTCCAAAAATTCTCGGGTTATACACGGAATTTAACGGTACTTTGTCTATATAGGTATTCCCGACGTGCTGCCATTTTTACAGAACATAATTTCCCGGAAACACTATTTTTAGCACCATTATTGGAATGGGTATTCCCATTTTTCTGATCTATCATAGCGCATTCGACTAGTGTCGAACCTGGTTATTAAGGTTCTGTAACGGAAATTCGACTAGCAGCGAAATTGGTCAGGAAAGTGGTAAAATGAGAAACACAAAAGAAAGCACAAGTTCAAACATGATACACAATTAATACTTCTGTTTCTAGACCCTGAAATTGAGCATAACAATAAAACATGAATACACTTACTGCAGCCCAGCTCATCAACATAGTTGGAGCAGTTTCCCTTGCCATTGCATCTGTCATTTTCTGTATAACAATTAGAGCCTCTAATGTCACAGCTGAAATCAGTTGGACACTCAACTGTGGAAGACAGCCCTTACTAGTTATTTTCATTTATTTGAGTTGCATTAAACATTCTTATGAAAGTTTTAGTAATTTAAAATTATATAATTCTCAATTGGGCCATAGAAACTTGTAAGTGGGCCAGAGAAAAAAATTGAAATTGGGGGACTACATATTCATCAAAGTAGGCCATAGAAAGGCAACTATCTGAATGATAAATAACCATACACATATAGAGAAACCTTAAATAGCCTAGGTAAATAAAATCTTTTTCTTAAGTACCAGTAGAGCCACAGAAATTGTCCCAAACGGGGGCCATGGGCAAAAAAGAGGTTGCGAGCCTGACATTGCACTAAAGGTTAAGTGTCCTGACTTTGCACTAAAGGTTAATTGTCCTGACATTGCACTACAATTTATGTGTCCTGACTTTGCACTAAAGGTTACATGTCCTGATATTGCACTGAAGGTTATGTGTCATGGCACTGAACTAAAGGATACGTGTCCTGGCATTGCACTAAAGATTACGTGTTCTGACATTGCACTAAAGGTTACGTGTCCTGACATTGCACAAAAGGTTACATGTCCTGATATTGCACTAAAGGTTACGTGTCCTGATATTGCACTAAAGGTTACATGTCCTCATATTGCACTAAAGGTTACATGTCCTGACATTGCACTAAAGGTTACATGTCCTAACATTGCACTAAAGGTTACATGTCCTGACATTGCACTAAAGGTTACGTGTCCTGACATTGCACCAAAAGTTACAAGCCCTGACATTACACTAAAGGTTACGTGTCCTGATATTGCACTAAAGGTTACATGTCCTGACATTGCACTAGAGTCCTTAGTGACTAAAAAAAAAATGGGTGTAAGAGTTGTATTGCCCATAATTCCAGAGGATTAAAACACATAAAGAAATAAAACACAGTGTTTTCTAAATCTGCAACACCAGAAAAATCTACTACAGTGGTTGATTCGTTGTTTTTTGGGGGGTTATATTTCAGTTGAGAATATTGACTGTGAGATATCAATTATAGAAGAACTCACCAACACAGCCTCTTTCATCTCCTCCATGAAGAGGACATTGCCAGATCCCATCACAACGGTTATCTTCTCTGAAGCAGCTAAACTCATTATACCCACACGGCTCATAACCCTGAGCACACCTCACTGTGAATACCAGAGGAAAATAACAAAATTGGTTAAATATTTAAAACAAAGCTTTATTCTATATCATTTCACTGTGGTGATGGAGGCGATGACAAAGATGATGTATAGTCCCTTTAACTGTGAGCAGCTTGATAGCCTATAGCCTATTTGACAAAGTACAGGTCTAATTCCCTTATAATGTAGATCTTGAAAACAAAGTAAAGGGCATGCAATTGTATTCTAAAATGTCATCATCAGGTGCCATGCTGGCTGGAATAGGCGATCATGGCTCTCCACAACTCTCTGTCGCCAGTATTATGTATATGTGTATTCTAAAATGTACTCAAGTCTAATTTTGGCAACTATCATGTATGAATGTGTGATTGCCAGTCCATGCTTGGAAACAGATATAAAATGGTCTGTGTTGATGAGTGGAAGAATCTATAACTGTTTCAAATCTCCTAGGTATTACATGGGTCTAAAAGGGTTCAAAAAGTGTTCAATAGTCATAGAGGATTGACTTCGCTGTACTTGGTTTCCCATATGTACTCCATCACTCTAAACAAAGCGGTATGCCGCCTGCCGAGAGTACCACTCATAGAACGTAACTCTGTAACTTCAAGGGATAATCCACAGAGATTTCCGAAATAATCCACCTTGTAAACAAGATGACATGAGCCAAATTCAAACCCATGATCTCTTGTACACACAAGGTGAACAGATTAATCACTATAATAGGAAGATGACATTGATCTACTGTCCTGAACATACTGGCATCAACGGTAATGAGATAGCAGACACTTGCATTCAGTGCATCTATAATTGGTGAGTTGAAGTTGGATAAGGGAAACAGCTGGATGACCAAAACTTTCAAGTATTATCAATTATTGGTAGTTTGCACTACCACTGCACATTTCTTCTTCTTCTTTCGTTTGCTAATAATGTCTAAATCTGCAGTGTTGTTTCTTGTATAAATTGGACAGTGTTTTCCATTTCTTGTTTTGTACCATAAAGTTTAACATTCATTGGTGTATCAGAAGGCCAGTATGTGCATCTTAATGTGTCATAGTTTGCACATTCTTGAAGGATATGTTCTGAAGTCTGGTTGACTTGTCCACAATTACACTTTGCTGTTGTGCCAATTTTAAATTTTGTATACATATGGCAGTTTAGTCTATTGTGACCAGTTCTCAGGCCTAAGATTACGTTTGTGTTACATGTCCAGTTAGATTAATAAACCGCCCATGTGTTGCCGGGGCCTGAAAGTGGAGCAAAGAATAGCAACACTGTTTACCTTCCACGCACGTCGTAGAAGGCGACTAAGGAGGTTATGGGATGGAGTTGCCTGTCCCATCCCATATAGGGTCAGTGACCCAAAGCCATTCCGTTCTCCGGACTACATCCTGCTAATCTGCAGGAGTTTGAGAATGAACACAGAAGAAGTATAGTTCAAGAAATCAACTTTCACATTATATAGTACTTACCGTAAGCATGATATTTTACTGTGAAGGCATCTGGGATGAATGGCATGGGATGAGTTATTCCAGGACTATAATACATAAAAACTTTGTTCTGCGATGAGGTGACGCTAAAGAAAGGTCTTACAGATGAGTAAGTTCCCAGGGTAGGAGCTGATGTATCCTCGCCATCATAAATCTTAAAGATACTGTTCTGAGACATCTGAAATCTTTCAAACGATAGCGTGTATATAACATGGTGTCCGTCTGTTCCATGCATGTAAAAGAGCCAGGAGCAATAACCAGTGTTTCGTGCAGCACTCATCAAATCATCACTATTTATTTCTCCAGAGATATGGCTAAATTGAAAGATGCACTTGTCTGAGAAATGGAGTGCAGGGTTTTCAGCGGTAGTATTTATGTGCTTTGGCAACTCTGTAACATTAGTTTCTGTAACTCCAACTGTGAATAATAGAAATAAGGTCTTCAAACTCAAAAAATAAACTTTGACACAAATATCAAATACTGAGAGACATTAAATAATGGTATCTAACAGCCTGATATAACCAAAATAGACTTCTGTCTTAGGTTGGAAGAGCTGTGCCTCAGCTAAGAGGCTTTAATCCCCCATTTAACAAACAAAACAATAATGGTATCTGTTGTATGTGGAACAAAATAATACCAGATCATAATACTCTAAAATGTATCTGGATCTGAAGTAAACGGGTTTCTCTAGAATACATTGTCATTCCAACAATTTGTACTCTTAACCCTCCAACCGGGTATCCCACGATTTCCCCGTTCAGCACCTACTGGCGTAATTTTACGCATCCTGCGATTTCCGCATGCTCGCAATTATTTATGTTTCTTTGCATTGCTATCCAGTGATTTACGTGTTCATGCTTTAAATTGATATAGATTTCTGCCAGATGTCACGTGTTATCGCTTGTAAAGGAATTCGCGCGCAAAAGAGTGCTTTGTTCACTAGTAATAAGATATTTGGTTTGCGTTGTTTGTGTGTTGTACGACTGCTGTAATAAATAACTGAGGATGAATATATGTATTTAAAATACTGATAATATTCAGAATTTTGCTTTGAGGTAAGAACAGACTCGCTATATATGTATTTGTAGGACAGTAATGAAATTGAAGGGGAATCTGATGATGATAGCGATTACATGCCTGCCAATACATTTTTGTAAACAGAACTTCCGGAAATAAATAAGTAATCAGAGGGTTAACATGACATTATTTTTATTATTTTCTGTGATGTTTCTGCTACATATTATAAACACAACTGCTAACTCTAATGTTAACCCTTATGATGAACTGTGTCTACAGACGTTTGGCTCTGCTCTCTAATTTTTGCAAATTGCTGCATGTCTAAGGCAACTAACACAATAATCAAGTCAAATTTCTGACTTACCACTTTGAAACTGTAGTTTGAAACTTGGAAATGAATCTGTGTCTTGCTTCAAGTATTCAATAAAAAATGCATGGTGAGAAGAAATAAAACAGCTGGAACACATACTCCCAACATACTTCATAACACGGTCTGTATTTGAATAACCATCGTATATCTTGAGACTGTCTTCATATGGCAAGTAGCAATGCTTAAAATGAAGCTTGTAGTTCATTTTAGCTTCAGCCAGATCAGAGCTGTATATCAGCCAAGTTGCTCTGCCTGTTTTCTTCAAACAATTCAGAACAGTACTGTTGGTACTGATCAACCCTGCTCTAGCAGTCAATACAAAATGGCAGCTGGTAACACTGTTATGTAGATCATTCACCCGGTAATGTCCTGTTCCTGACTTTCTAGCTTTATTCGAAATGTTTCCTGTTGTACTATTGACAGAGCTATCAAATGTGTTACCTGAGTTTTGAATATATGAGCACAAAATACATCATTACTGAATATATTAGCACAAAATAAATCATTATTAAATATATTAATACAAAATACATCATTACTGAATATATTAGCACAAAATAAATCATTATTAAATATATTAATACAAAATACATCATTACTGAATATATTAGCACAAAATACATCATTACTGAATATATTAGCACAAAATACATCATTATTGAATATATCTGCACAAAATAAATCATTATTAAATATATTAATACAAAATTCATCATTACTGAATATATTAGCACAAAATTCATCATTATTGGAATATATTAGCACAAACCTCATTACTGAATATATTAGCACAAGACAAATCATTACTGAATATTTTAGCACAAAATACATTACTACTGAATATATATGCACAAAATACATCATTACTGAATATATTAGCACAAAATACATCATTACTGAATATATTAGCACAAAATACAACATTACTGAATATATTAGCACAAAATACAACATTACTGAATATATTAGCACAAAACTCATTACTGAATATGTTAGCACAAGATATATGATTTGAGCACAATAATATAATAATTTGCACAAAATACATGTTATTAGTGAAGAAGACAAGGACTTGAGTACCAGTGTACTACAGATGTCGGTTTTCTTACTGATTCTGAAAGTATCTTTAAAAGATTCAGTTGGGCTATCTATGCCATCAGTAGTTTTTGAGTTGATGACAGCAATGTGCTGAAGACAGCACCTTCATTTTTGAGTTGATGACAGAAATGTGCTGAAGACAGCACCTTCATTTTTGAGTTGATGACAGCAATGTGCTGAAGACAGCACCTTCATTTTTGAGTTGATGACAGAAATGTGCTGAAGACAGCACCTTCATTTTTGAGTTGATGACAGCAATGTGCTGAAGGCAGCACCTTCATTTTTGTACCTGGACATGTGGGTGTTGAGAGAAATGAAAAAGCAGAATGTGACTAGTGGCATTTTAATAGATAGTGCTATAGTTTGTATACAATCATGATGTTGAACCAGATGGAAGATTTGGGGAATATTTCTTTTTCCGTATCTATGGCTCGAATGCAGGACCTGGAAGTGAAGCATGGTGTTGCAAGAAATTAGCTTCATATAGGAATCAAAAGAAGAGTTATCAACCAACACAGAACTAGAACAGTTAGTTACTACATGCTGTTAAGAGATCTATCAGGAATTTGAGTACATTAGCAAAAAATACATGAGTTCTAAACATAAAACTTTAAAAAACTTCCGTTACTGCACGTTTTCCTGTTAAGGAGTGCAGGGAGGCTTTTAAGGCTGTTCTAAACATATTAGCATAAAATACATGAATTATGAATATAGCACAAAATACATGAGCTTTGAACATATTAGCACAAAATACATGAGTTGTGAACATATTAGCATAAAATACATGAGTTCCAAATAAATTAGCACAATATACTGAGTTCTGAATGGATTGGCATCCACCAAAGACTGATGTGCCTGGCCCATGGCGTAAATAAAACAGCGACACAACACATTTCCATTCTCTGGACTACATTCTGCTGGAAATATAGTAGGATCAGTGTCCTGCTACAAGAGATATCAGCAGAAGTTTGAGAATGAATGCTGAAGAAGAAGAAGAATGGATTGGTACAAAAGATGCGTACCACAACCTAAATCGGCAAGGACAAGTCACTATATTTCGCTTGAGGACATGACACAACAGTTGAACCAACACATGTACAGGATGCGACTGTGTGTCACACCACTATGCACTTGTGGAACAGATTAACAGAGCTCTGAACATATTCTGCAGAACTGTCCTCAGTATAATAATTGAAAGATACGTATTGGCCCAATGTCTCAACTCTGCAAGTAAAGATATATGGACTACTGGCCCAATGTCACAACTCTGCAAGTAAAGATATATGGACTACTGGCCCAATGTCACAACTCTGCAAGTAAAGATATATGGACTACTGGCCCAATGTCACAACTCTGCAAGTAAAGATATATGGACTACTGGCCCAATGTCACAACTCTGCAAGTAAAGATATATGGACTACTGGCCCAATGTCACAACTCTGCAAGTAAAGATATATGGACTACTGGCCCAATGTCACAACTCTGCAAGTAAAGATATATGGACTACTGGCCCAATGTCTCAACTCTGCAAGTAAAGATATATGGACCCAAATAGCATAGACAATGGTCGAGTTCATGCATAAAACTTGTCTGACTGTGTAGAAATCAAGTAGTAAACAAAATAAAGGTGCCTTATCACGTGTACATATGGTTGTGTTATCAATCTTATAAAACAAACCTTGGGAGAGGAATTCCCATATCACAGATAATCTACAATACTTACTGAATTGATAGTACAACTTGAAACCTCTGCCTTTCTTTCCTACGTTGGTGCTGTTAAAGACAACATATAGCCAATGTTGAGAACTGGTCAATTGAGCTTTGTATGTCTCGTGTATCATACTGTCAATGTTTCCACAATAGGTTTGCTCATTAATCGGTCCAATCATTAAGAAATCATTGTTACAGGTATAAGACTTGCTAGGAATGTCTAGATCTAGGAGTCTGAATAGAGAAAAATAATAGCATTAAACACATACAAAAGGTGCATTCAATACAAGTATGCATGATATGCCAGTATCAGTGAAAGAGAAACTAGTGAGACAGTCTAGAGGAGCTAGTGAGATGGTCTAGAGGAGCTAGTAAGATGGTCTAAAAGAACTAGTGAGACAGTCTAGAGAAACTAGTGAGACAGTCTAGAGGAGCTAGTGAGATGGTCTAAAAGAACTAGTGAGACAGTCTAGTATGTACTCACTGAGAAAAATTGAAATCCAACAGGTAAAGTTTAAAATAGAGTAATGAAGTTTTGCTAATAACTAAAAACACAATCACACACACAAATCGACGTTTTAACCTAAAAGGCCTTTATCAAGGTTACATACATGTATACATAAAAAATATGACAAGTAGGAACGACATAACTGGCGTTCACATGTCTAGCAAGATATGGAGGTGGCCGAAGTATAGAAACTAGGTCAGAAGCCGAAAATGTACAGAAATAGGAAATATGCAAAAATGCACCCAAATAAATGTGAAAACAAGACAAACAGTGAAATGACGGAACAACCTGATATCATTCATATGACAGGCGCTCAATGATGACTAAAGGTTTAAGAAGGCGAAATTCATATATATTTCAATTAATAATTTATTATTATGTATTAGAATATAACTTCATATAATTACTTTCAATCTGACTTAAGAGAATATAAAAACTTCATTTAATTACTTTCAAACTCAACAGAATATAAAAACTTCATATAATTACTTTCAAACTGACTTAAGAGAATATAAAAATTTCATATAATTACTTTCAAACTGACTTAAGAGAATACAAAAACTTCATTTAATTACTTTCAAACTGACTTAAGAGAATATAAAAACTTCATATAATTACTTTCAAACTGACTTAAGAGAATATAAAAACTTCATTTAATTACTTTCAAACTCAACAGAATATAAAAATTTCATATAATTACTTTCAAACTGACTTAAGAGAATATAAAAACTTCATTTAATTACTTTCAAACTCAATAGAATATAAAAACTTCATATAATTACTTTCAAACTCAATAGAATATAAAAACTTCTGACCTGATGCTTATTTGTGTTCCTGGTGTACCATAATAAATCCAAGTGCTGCATGATTGTGATGAATAGCGACCTGGATAATTAGGACTCATGATGTAGCCATATTTCGTTAAATGTCTGAACCAATGAATGTCACATACTGGGGAAAGATACACAAAATTAAACCAGTATAAACACTTAAAGCAGTTAAGTACCAAACTGAGTGGTGTAGGCAATCATATTTCTCCACAATTCTCTGTGTTTCTTGCTTGTTTAAGTGTCTCTTGACCGAAGTGGAAAATAACCCAAACCAGAACATCACAACAAGCATGAACATGCAAGAGCTAAATGAGCAAAACTAAAAGCCAGAAGAAAGAGCTGGAAACAGAAAACAGAATCCTTAATTTTTTTAAAGGATGGAAGAAAACTGTGGAAACTGGTCAAACAGTTAAATGATGAGGGAACAGGAAGAAGCACAGACATAACACAAGCAAAATGATTACAGGAAAGCAAGCAGTAGATAATTTCTCTAGAATATTCACGATAGTCTGCAATATTGAAATTAGTCCAGAGAAACAGCGTACAGTGCGCAGCAAACAACAAAGTGAAATGGAACATGCTCAGACTAGAATTAGTGATGAAAACAGCACCAATGAAATTGTGGATACATTGTTCACATATAATGAATTGGAATTAATGGTCTCTAAACTATAGCTAAATAGGTCCCTAGGTATTGATGAAATATCAAATGAAATGATTAAGAATCTAGGAACAACAGCAAGGAGGAAACTATTTGACATCTTAAATATTAGATGGACTACTGAGAAAACCCCACAAATTTGGAGAGAAACCTGGAAAAGATGGACCAACACCCACTAGCTAGAGATCAATTAGTCTTACAAGTTGTCTGTGCAAGACAATGGAGCGCATCATAAACTTAAGACTAAAATTTCACCTAGAAAGTAGAAAATTCCCTGCACCACAGAAGGCAAGTTTCAGGAAATGCTACTCCAAAGAAGATCAAACCACACACTGGTATCTCTCACAAGAAATTGAGGATGCTTTCCAAGACAAAAATAATCAGTACTGGTGCATGGATTGATTTACAGAAGACCTTCGATAAAGTATGGAAAAAAGGACTGCTTCAAAAAACAAGAAACTACAAGAGATGAGGAAATATGTATAGATGGACGAAAGCCTTTCTTCACAATAGAAGAGCCAAGAGTACACATAAATGGCAAAAAAAGTAAGAACGTACTGCTACACCATGGAGTGCCTCAGGGAGGAGTTTATCACCCACTCTTTTCCTCACATTTATCAATGTGAAGAGAATGAATAGAAGAACTACCCTGTAGAACTAGACCAACACTATATGCAAATGACTTAGTTCTATGGTGCACACATGAGAGCACTGTGGTTGCCACAAAAATGCTTCAGACAGTTTGACCAAATGGGCTGACAAATAGTGTGTAAGTATCAATATAGAGCAGTCAGCCACAACCCTTTTTACACTTTCACAAAAACAAAGAAAACAAAGTGCAGGAAACATCTATGTAAAGAAAACTGTCTTAAAAGTAGATGACCAACCCACAAATCTTGGTGTAACATTTGATGCCAAAATGACATGGAAACATCATATCAGCAAAGCAGAAACAAAGGCTAGAAAGATGATAGCTATACTAAAGAGAATGAGTGGGACGTGAGGAGTTAATGAAATAATTCTCAAATGATGTATACCAACAAGCCATTCGCCCACACTTGGAGTATGGTTCTACAGCATGGATTTCATCATCAAACACCACACTACAAAACCTAAATAGAGTACAGAACCAAGCACTTAGAATAATTACAGCAGCAATGAGATCCACACCAATTGTAGAAATGCAGAATATCCAAAGGATGCAGTCATTGAAAGAGCATAGAAACATTAAAATTGTAATTCATGGAGAAAAGTTCCTTTCCCACCAGTCACCCAATGAAGGAAAGATTCCAGAATCTGTCACAAGGACAGCTTAAAAGAAGCAGCTTTATACACCAGGCCAAGCATCTACGTAGACAGGTATCAGATCTTTCAGAGGTAACAATACTACTGATATCTCAACCAGTACACACCCTATGGGAAAAACAGACATACCTACAGGTGACCATCCAAACAATAATAACAAGTTTACCATTCAAATCGGATGTACCAATCAGCTATCCCCAAAATAAATCCATGATAAAGGCACAACGAAAGCCTAACTTACCTCCACGGGACGACTACCACCTACTTAACAGACAAGAAAAGGTTATTTCAACTCAGAACTGGACACAATAGACTAAACAGCCATATGTATACACAATTTTTAATTGGCTCAACAGCAAAGTGTAATTGTGGACAAGCCAACCAGACTTCAGAACATATCCTTCAAGAATGTGCAAACTATGACACATTAAGGTGTACATACTGGCCTTCTGATACACGATGAATGTTAAACTCTATGGTACACAACAAGAACTGTCCAATTTATACAAGAAACAACACTGCAGATATAGACATTATTAGCGACCCAACAAAGAAGAAAAAGAGGAAATACCTGAGACACTAGTTTCTTTCATGTTGTTTCACCTCTCACCTTCTAATTTTTACTCTTCTGGGCTATATCTATATTTAGCTCTACCATGTGAACCTTACATCAATAGTGCCATTCATAAGAATAATCATCTGAATGAATAATCATCATATTATGTTGTAAATGTGTTCTTGATAAAGACCTTTTTTGGTCAAATGGACAATTTGTGTGTGTTATGTGTGTTTCTAGTGATTAGCAAAACTTCATTACCCTGCTACAAATTTTGCCTGTTGTATCAGATAACAGAGAATTTGACAATTTAGCAGGACCACAGAGTACAACACAGAAGAAGGAGAGAATCTAATGATCAAACTTTAGTGAGAGATGATAATGGAAGATGAAGCAGGCAATAATATAAGAGGGATGAGTAAAACATAGAACAAGCTGGATAAACTGGAGACTAGAATATACTGAGTACCATGTGGCAATGTCATTTCTGTATATTTTCCGCTTAAGGAGATTCAACAATTAAAATTTTCCATTCTGTGTTCATTCTTATTGACAGACCTAATGAAAAAAAACATTGATTTCTTGTATTTCTACCTATTGTCTTTTCTCTACTTTTGCTGTTGAGCATCACAGGATTGAATGATCAGTTTTCAGGCACGTTTGGTCACTAGATATCCAGTAATATTGTGACATCTCAGAATGTTGAGAACTCCTTCAATCCACCTTCTTCTTGGTCTTTCCCTGCCTCCCGCTGTTTTCATTTTCATGTTGTATGCTCTTGCTGCTGGTCAATTCATTCTTATTTAAGTGACCAAACCATTTAAATCTCTGTTTTTCAATATATTTGATGACATGTTTTGACAACAGTTCTTGTAATCTCTACATTCCTTACATGATCTCTTCTTGTTCTGTTTCATTATTTTCTTAGAAATATTATTTCACAGGTAGTGAGCATTCTATATTGTTCTACAGTAATTATGTCTATGCCTGACATTGATAGCACAATGTTGAAATGAAAATTGAATTTATGTTTCATTTTGGTATCCATCGAGGTAGATTTGTGTTCAAAATTGGTGTACATTTATAATTTACAGTTGTCTTTTAGAATTATTGACTCAATCACTCTGCCCATTCATTTTTTCCATGTGCTAAATGTAAACTTGTTATACTTTCTTTTGTCTTTTTTTCGTTCTCAAACTTCCACTGGATCTCTGTTGTAGAATGACAGTGACCCTCCTAGATTTCCAACAGGATGTAGTCCAGGAAATGCAAATGTGTTGCATCACCGTTTTATTTGTGCCAATGTCCTGACACATTCATCATCAGAGAAAAAACTGTTATTTACCCCTGTGATATTTTTTCTTATATTCATTTACCACACAGAAAAAACTCAATAGGCCACACCCCTTAATAGAAGCTAAACTATAACTGTGCCAATTTAAGTCCATCTACGCGATGTAACGAGGAGCGTATAGCAAATTCAAAAGACACAGAGTTGCGAAACTCATCCATTTATACATATAGAAACTGAAATATATACTGTTACGTTATTAAGCATGTTACTAATATTACGTAGTTACATAAATAGACATACGTCTAGTCTTTGTGCTCTATAATTTTCATACAATGTGACTGGCTATGTGGTGACAAGCAGTGAAGCAGTTTCTGTCAACTTCCCTTGATTTCATAATTATTTATATTACCTTTCTGCCTGTGCAACTGTGCTTTTTTACTTATGTTCATAAATTCTCATTCTAATGTCTAAACATAACTGTGTTTTCAATACCCTCGCTAATGTCAGATAGATGGATAAACTATAAATTGATAACAGCTTGGTCTCTCATAGTTAAGTCTGTCAGAATATACTAAATGTGAGAAGTGCACACCTTTGCCTCCCCCTACCCTACCTAGTACTAGCAAATACATGTACATAGAATAGATGTTGATTCTAATAAAAGTAATAACACAATACACTTACATGAGGGAGAGGATGTTGGTGCACCTGCCACCATTATTGTTACAGCAAGTAGCATCACAGTTGAGCAGACACCTGAACAACATAAATTTAAATGTGTTAATAATAATCTGCTACTGAGCCAAAAATGTTATCAATTACTCTTTTTATTTTCTCGTGTGACCTTTTTGTTTAATAATAAATACTATGATTATTGGAATTATATATGACAGTTTTTCAATACATGCAGTATGAGTTATTCCTATAACTTATCTAGCAGGAGAATATAATACTCAAGCACTGTGAGGTGCTACAAACTAATACTTCATAGTGCAGTTAAAGTCAAGCACTGTGAGTGAGACACTACAAACTAATACTTCTTAGTGCAGTTAAAGTCAAGCACTGTGAGACATTACAAACTAATACTTCTTAGTGCAGTTAAAGTCAAGCACTGTGAGACATTACAAACTAATACTTCTTAGTGTAGTTAAAGTCAAGCACTGTGAGACATTACAAACTAATACTTCTTAGTGTAGTTAAAGTCAAGCACTTTTTCAAATACAATGAGATGTGGTTGAAAAACCCTCTCACTCTATTGACAGTTTTGTGCGTTTAGTTCTAATTTTTTTTTTTTATATCACTATTTGACCGTAACATGGAAAAATTCCTTGTTGCTTTGTTGGGTAAAAGTAAAAATTAAGTCTACACTGTACTATAAATAGAACATTGTTTACATTTTTAACTAGCTCACATCATAGAATTCCCTGGAACATCAATACAAGGTAGGGTTGAGAAACTGTAACAATGGCTGATGTCATAGATTTCCATGTCTCGCGTTTATTGCAATTTGTTTTAGGTCTTCATTGCTTCTGATACTGATGGTGAAGAGTTCTACATAAGGTCTCTCTTGGTCTTCTCGATTTCTCTTGCCCCTAGGTGACCACATCAAAGTTCAAAGCTTGACAGGAGAGTCTTTTGGTATCCATGGTAAAAGTAAAGATTAAGTCTTCACTGTGATATAAATAGCACACTGTTTACATTTTTAATTAGCTCATGTCATAGAATTCCCTGCAATTTCAATACACGGTAGGGTTGAGAAACTGTAACAATGTGGATAAAACAAACACTCATCTTATTCAGCATTCTCTGCGGGATACACTTTTTTAAATTCCAGAAACGAACTCCATGAATATTCCCACTATTCTATATTCTACTATTTTACCATAATTCTAAATACTAAACACTGATTCTAATCCTTAACCCTAAACACTAATTCTAATGCAATCATTTTCAATTAATATATCATTCAACCTCACACGCTTTCTTCTCCATACATGAATTTATAACGAAAGTACGGCCACATCTAACACGCAACATAGCAGTTCTTTCCGCCTGCTAATGTATATACCACTGCACATATTCTGGTATATCTGTCTCGGGCATATCTTTCCGCTATTGTATATAATAATAATTTACCTTAATTCTAAATACTAGAAACTGATTCTAATCCTTAACCCTACCCTCAACCCTAATGCAATCGTTTTAAATAAGTATTACTTAATTTTAAATACTAATTCTATTCCAAACTCAATCATACAACATTGAACAACAATAGCACTGTGCATAGCAATCACAATACAAGGGTTAGAAAACACCTCGAAACTAGAACAAAGGTCACAGTGAAAACTTATACTTGGTGAAAGTAAAGAATAGTTCTCCACTGTGCTATAAATAGCACACAGTTGACAATTTAAACTATCCAACATCATGGATTCCCATGTAACACCAATCAAAATAATGGCTGCCGTGACGTCACATCCGACAATCACTTGAGTTCAAATCTAGACACAGACGAACTTATGCATAATCTGTTTATTTTCCAATTTACACATTTTTTACAATTTCCTTTTATTTGTGGTGAGCGATCAGTATTTCTGCCCGCTACACACGGAGCGAGGTGCGCGCACACATTAGAAATATTATTTCTAATCCTAACCTTACTCTTAAATACTTACCCGTAAGCTTGCCAAATCACACAACAAATGTCAGAAAACACATCGAAACTAGAGCAAAGCCACAGTGGAGAACTATACTTTACTTCAGCCCTTATACTTTACTTGCGCAGCTTTGTTGTTGTTTTTTTAATTTCTAATTGGCATTATTTTTTATATTTGTTAATTATATTAGTAACCGATGACTATAACTCTTTATCATAGTGTGTTATCGCTTGTTAGTCTCCAGTTCCCTGCAGTTAAAATCAAACTTTTCTCTAAATTAAAATTGAATTGTAAGTAAAGTAAGTGAAGTACTAACTGAGTAACTCACTCTGGATCCGGAGTAGCTACTAACTTCGGCACGGTTCTAAGAACTCTACTTACTTGACGTTGGTAATTTAGTATCATCAATGACAATGTACACATCAGTAGAATCAATACTCAATACGTAGGCCTATATGTAATCTTATTATCTCTTAGATAGTTAAGACAGACTAGTCTCCTAGTATGTCGTAATTAATAATAATTGAAATAATTTAAATGCAGGTCCTCGACCCCTGAGTTAAATAAGTTTGGGTTAATCAGACACTTAACTATACTATATTATTACACTACAGTCTTTAGCTTTGATTAAACATTCAAGAATACCTTCTCTTACCCATTATTAGTTTCATTACGATCTTATTCCTTCAATGAGAAGACCAAATATTAATACATTATGCTTGAGCAAGACTTCAGAGTGAAACAACATCGAGATAACACCCATTCCCTAACATCCGTCTCGTCTGCAAGTTTTACATACACGACACGGCTGCCAGATTTCCTTTGCTGCTAATTGGCCGTTCGTCATGTCTTTTTGCTAAAATATCGATTTAATTGAAATTCTTTTTCTTCTGCGTTCGTTTTCACTCATGCTAATGTGGAGTTTGTAGTCAGGGGAACTGAATGAGTTGTCATGATTTACAGTTTTGATGCGATATATGCGACTTTCTGGCTTACTTTAACTTACTTTCAGCTGTACGTGTGGGTCACTTTGACCTACGGAAAATGTTTAGCTATCTACGAACTCATAATAAAGGACATAACTAAAATTGAATTTTCAAAAGTGGATGTAACAAATGGTCATCATCACTTGTGATGGACGAACAACAACAGCAACAACGGAAAATTATTAACAAAACAATCATGATTGCTTACTCTCTCCGACATGGAGCTTGGTTTATTGATTGACCTAAAGTGATAATCACCTTCATCACATCTTACAACATACATGGCAGATGACGATGTTGGTATCTCTATTGTTGTCTCCTTTCCCCTCTTTCGGACCCCGGCATTACAAGGCATAGGGTTGATTAATTTTCCTTTTGCTCTGAAGTTAGCGCAGAAGTCAGATCTCTCCAATTCTGTCTGTTCAAAGCTATTCTGTGCAGTTCTTGAATAGTATGGATATTGATTGTTTTACTTTCTCTAAGTATTGTTCTTCCGAGTGTTTCTTTTGGTCTATGCCTGTGTGATATGTTATGTGATTGTGGACAGTGTTGTTCTTTTCTTGTCATGTGTTATATTGTGTTTTGATATATGCCTTTTAGTCGAAAAGTGTATTTGTATGTGGTACAGTGTGTGTGTGTGTGTGCCCAAAGTTTTTATCAAAACCATTATCCTAAAATATATTGGTTGGTTTTAAAATATAAAAAGTTCGATCAAAAAAGGTGAAATATTTTTCTCTAATTTACATGTTGTCGGGTCACCTCCGGCGTTTTGTGATTTTGATCCTGTTTTTTTAAAATAAGTGTCTCTCCTTCCCCCCTCCCCATCCCAATAAAAAATCGTATCTGCACCCCATAGGCCTAAGTAACAACCATAAAGATAAGTAAAGTTATAACTTTTCATATATTTCAAGTCTATGAGATGGATTATGAGAAGTCTATATGTTGATATGTGTGCACCTACACACTAACGGAAAGAGCCACGTTGTTTGAAGTCCGTTACAGCCAGGCCCGTACATAAAGGAAGGGTTTGGGATATTCAAACCCTTCCCTTAAAAAATCTGAACATGACTTTTAGTAATAGGAACTTTACCAAAGGGTCGATAAAACACATCTTTTAACGATTTTCCACAATAAGGTTTTAAAAATTAGGTAAAACACACTTCTTAAGGTAATATCTACGGTCCTGGTTACATGCAACTTCCGATATGGAGACGGCTCTTCATGATACAATTTCTCGCTGCACGCCTACTTCCAGGGTCAAGGGAGTGTCATGTGACGTATTCCTTCCAGAACGTTGTCTTCCCAATGAACTCTCTGAACCTCTCTCTGTCTTGTGCGATGTGGCTTGCATTTTCTAGCGATGTATTCATGTTATCTTTAATATCGTCAGTCCATCGACTTCTTGGTCTGCCCCTTCTCCTCTACCCAGGTACTCTTCCCTCCATTATCATTCTTTCTAAACAGTTATGTCTCTTTACATGACCCAACAGGCGTAGTTTTCTTTTTGTTATTGTGTTTAGTAACCAACACTGGAATATTCAGGGTCAAGGGAGATTACTCTAATATCAGAAATTAGCAGATTTATGTTTCACACAACCACGGAAGTACGCTTTCTTGTCAATAGAATTTATGAATTTATCAAATTTATGCTACGCTTTATTCCTCTTCAAGTTGTATTAAAAATTGCATTGTTTTTAACGACTGTCTTTATTGCGATATTTGCGTGGGAACGCCCTGGCCTGATTGCTATTGGCGCAAGTTGCTCTTAATTCTTCACTTTTGGCACTTTTGCTCTAGTTTCGAGGTATTTAAATTTAAAACACTAACATTTAAATTAACCTTCTTATTAGTTATATTCCTCTAGGTCCAAAGAAATAGCATAGGGCGGATGTCATAGATTTCCATGTCTCGTGTTTCATTGTTATTTGTTTTGGTCTTCATTGTTTCTGATACCGATGGTGAATAGTTCTACGTAAGGTCTCTCTCCTGGCATTCTCGTTTTCTCTTGCCCCTTGGTGACCACATCACAGTTTGACACCCAAAGTTCAAAGCTTGACAGGAGAGTCTTTTGGTATCCATGGTAAAAGTAAAGATTAAGTCTTCACTGGGCTGTGCTATAAATAGCATACTGTTTACATTTTTAATTAACTCACGTCATAGAATTCCCTGGAACTTCAATACACAGTAGGGTTGAGAAACTGCAACAATGTGGATGAAACCCAAACACTCATCTTATTCAGCATTCTCTGCGGGTTACACTTTCTTTTAATTCCAGAAATGAACTCCATGAATATTCCCGCTATTCCATATACTACTATTTTACCATAATTCTAAATACTAAACACTGATTCTAATCCTTAACCCTAAACACTAATTCTAATGCAATCGTTTTCAACGAATAATATATCATTCAACCTCATACACTTTCTTCTCCATATATGAATTTATACGCATGTGGTTGCATCTGTGGGTCTCACCAATGGCCCACTAGACAAACCACCCATGCAACAGAAAACTTTAGTAGATGAAATGCCGTTATATTGAGATTATCTTCTTTTAGAAGCTTCATGGCACATCATCTATACTATTATGCTGTTATTTTGTTGTTGAAATGTGTTTCATGTTTACCTGAATATATATGTATGCATCCTCTGTGGTTGGGAGGGAGCCAGAGATGTACTGTGCAGCACTGAGAATGAAGGAAACTGACAGCACTGTTTTTTCCTATGGCTGAGACCCATCATAGAAGCACAGTGACTCTGGACGTGACAATCCTTTTTGACTTTAACATTTGGTTGCATGCCTGGAGCAATAGAGAAGTTAAGCATAACCAGTAGGCAATTGGTGGTGGGGGATGAGCACAGTGGACCCTATCTTGGCTGCAGTGGCCTGGAGCAGTGCATATGTTGAAACATACCTTCCTGGAGGTATGATAGTTATTCTCAGGCCTGGGGTGGGCTGAAAATCCATAGACTTCCCAGCAATATAATGCCATTTAATGGTATTGTGTCAAAGGAAATGAGCTTGATTGGTTGATCTTGTGAAAAGAAGAGAAATGCAACAGTGGAGAGTTTCTAGAAAGTCTCAAGTAGACCAAAAACCATCTGCAGTGGTCATCCCATGACTCATTATTGAACTGTCCAAAGACATTTGTGGTCAGTATAGGGCTTAGTAGCCATCTACACTCATAGTCAAGGACATAACTCTAGCTAAATGTGACAAATGGTCATCATAAATTGTGATAGATGAACAACTAGTATGCAGAGCCAGAAAACTGTCACTGGACTAAACCTGCTCTCGCTGAAGTATGCCAAGAAAATATGTTTAAAAGTTTTGCATATTGACTTGTTCTCTTATTATCTTCTTGTTATGGTCCATGCCATGTAGTGTTGGTTGTCATGTTTGGTTCAGCATTGGTAGAGTCCAATACATCATTAAGTTTTTTAATCCCACTTTTTAGATAGTCACTCTGCATGACAATTCTCTGGTATTCGTTGCTAAAATAACAAACATGGCTGCTGCTAACACAAACATGACCGTTAACGCTATGAGTCTCCCCAGAAATAAGCAGGAGTCGGTTGCATTTCTGCAAAGCAGAGAAATACTGCCTGTTGATAATTTCTATAGTCTGCATTCCTTCTATGCACTGAGGACAATGCTCCCAGTGCATAACACACAGAAGGAATGATTGCTGTTTTTTATCTACTCGTTGCGAAAGCACAATGAAATCAATGACGCTCTAAACATTGAACAAGCTTGGGGTAGCGTGAAATGAAGAAACAATAAACACTGTGGCACATCTCTACACTACCTTGAAAGTTATCATGTAGAATGTATGTAGATTTCAAGGCTAACAGCAACAAACGCCACATTTGACACTATTTTCATTGTTATGAAAGATTAATTGTCCCAATAAAAAGTGTTGCATTATTTCTGATTGTGTCCCTTGTATTATTTATTATTACCCTAGTTATGAGAAAACTTCCTTCCGCTAATTATTGTTCCATAAAATATGTATTGGTGTCTACTAGTGCAGTACCTCATGTTTTTCCACAAACTTCTGTTTCATGTGCTGTTAAGTTCTCTTATTTATAGACTATTTATCTGTCTTCATCAGTTGAAGAGATGAATAAACTAGACAATAGCAAGACGTCAGTAGCTTGGGATGCTGTTGTTCTGACCTGTTCTAATAAAGAGTGGACACATACGTTACAACATGGTAAGTACTGCTAGCTTATCTGTACACATACACTACAACATGGTAAGTACTGCTAGCTTATCTATCTGTACACATGCGATACCACATGGTAAGTACTAGCTAGCTTACTTCACTTCCAGTCGTCTCGATTCGTCTTGCCACTAGTTTAAAATCAGGTCTGACAAGAGAGTGAGGTCGATGCTTTGCTCTACATGGCATTCTACAATAAAAAAGAGTGCATAATCTTGTGAAAAGAGGAAAAATGCAGAAGCTCGACAGCAGAGAGTAGCTAGACAGTCACGGATAGACCTAGATCAGTCTACAGTGGTCATTCCATGCCCAAGCTGTTCAAGGACATTTACAGCTCGAATAGGGCTCATAAGCCATCTACGAACTCATAATCAAGGACATAACTCTAATTGAATTTTCAAAAGTGGATGTAACAAATGGTCATCATGACTTGTGATGGACGAACGAACTAGCTAGCTTATCTATGTAAAAAATTTTGTTCTGCTCGATTGTTGCTAAGGGAAGTAAGGAATAACAACTCTGTGACATGATGAATATCATAAATCAACTAAGGAGGTTTGGTATAGGTTTAGCTACCCCATCCTAAAGAAGGTCAATGTGACCAAAAATGAATGGCTGAAAATTGGGTCGGAATACCATATATTTCTTAACCAAATTGTAAAATACAAAATAATACATTCTTTTCTCAAGACTAAATACTGCTATATCCTACAGTAGTTTGAGATGAAATACGGAACAGATATTCTGTTTTAATTTTAATAGATATTTGTAGCAAATTGTTTTCATGTAATTATCTATCCTTAGTCTGTGACCCAGCTAATTCGTACCAAAGATAGTACACTAACCGCCTCTGTAATTAATCGTACTTACGTATTACACAGGTTTATATAATCGTTTCAATCAGACACGACAGACTATATAATAAACTAGTGGGAAATGATGTGCACACAAGAAAACATACAAATTACAATATACAAATCATATTCAACGTTTCAACCAAAAGGTCTTTATCAAGATACACACAAAACATCAAAAGATGACAAATGGAAAAATTATCACAACAAACAAACATATCCAACGGAAATATGGAAATGAGATGCTGGAAGGTCAGGAAGTACATAAAAAACGTAAATTATGTGAAAACGAAACGAACAAATAGATGAGTAAAGGACAGAACAAAAGGAATAAAGACAAAGACCACACCAACCCAGAACTAGACATAAGAGTGGTCGGAATTGAGTCCAAAAGGCTTGAGTGTACCCAATTAAAAAATGAGACATACCTAGACCTATCATCGGTGGTGCAGGATCTGATGGCGGTGACCTGAATATCACAAGCACCATGATGACCATCGCCGTTGAAGTGTGTGGCCATAGGAGTGGGTGTTTTATGCTTGATGGCATGAAGATGGTTACAAAAACGATCGCTCAGTCTTAAGCCGATTTCCCCGATGTACAGTTTGCCGCAGCATTTACATATGATCACGTAAATTACATTACGGGACTCACATGTAAAGGCCGATTGAAACAATTATATAAACCTGTGTAATACTAAGTACAATTGTTGTTACATTTCACACAGTTACCTTGTATTGATTGTCGCTCTGTAATTAACCATTTTCCATTTAGTGGTCTAAAACAAAGCATGGCATGAGAATATCATTCTTAGATTGGTAGGAGATTTTGGAATCAAGTGTGACATGAGAATATGATTCTTAGATTTGTATAAGATTTTGTATTCACTTGTGTCACGAGAATATGATCTTTAGATTGGTAGGAGATTTTGAAATCAAGTGTGACATGAGAATATAATTCTTAGATTGGTAGAAGATTTTGGAATCAAGTGTGACATGACAAAAATATTATATTTATATTAGGAGATTTTGGAATAAAGTGTTGTACTGGAATCTCTTTAGCATGCACAATCTGCAGCATCTGCTTATGAATACTAGATACCTATAGTGTTCAAGTCCAGAGTTTAAGGATATTCGATTTGCTAGTTTAGCTATAAAATGGTTTTAATATGCTGCATCTAATTTTGATGTGTTTTTTTTTCCTAGTACTTGATATCTGTTATTCAATAGACATTAGGTCTGTTTGCTATCTATAACATTTAGTTTGCATCTAATTTTGATGTTTGCTTGTTCCTAAAACTTGATTTCTGTTATTCTAAAGACATTAGGTCTGTTTTCTAGCTATAACATTTAGTTTACATCTAATTTTGATGTTTGTTTGTTCCTAGAACTTGACATCTATTATTCTAAGGGATACTTGGGTAAAGATCCCATTCATCTGGTGGTGGAAGACCCAAAATCGCATGTTGGCAGTGGTGGAGCCACTCTCAACGCTCTTCTGACAGTCGTAGAATACATGAGTGCTCGCAAGGGGTTTACGGTAAGAGCTTCAGATGTTTAGATCTATGTTGCTGAGTTTATACACATACATCTATTTATACATATGCATACATACATAGACGTACGAACTGAGATGTGGCTTTTGAGAAGAATGATGAAAATTCCATGGACAGTCAAGAAAACTAACATAGAAGTTCTCAGAGATGCTGGAGTAAAATGACAAATTATAGAAAAAATTAGAAACAGACAGTCAAGATTTTTAGGGCATGTGATGAGAAAAAGAAAACTGGAAACATTTAGTAACTACCGGAAAGATTAAAGGGAGAAGAGACAAGGGAAACAAAGAGAGAAATTTTAGAATGAGTTGTCATTTTAGCATGAGAGAATGTCACCAATTGAACTTATTAGCAACACAAGAGAGAGTTGTGGATAAATATGAGTGCCTATGCCACTTGGTACGGCACTTGATTGATTGATTGATTGATGCATGCATATCTACTTACATCATAGGTGTCAACTAGTACGGATTTTCTATATTAATACAGATTTCGGGCCCAAAAGAAACCACAATTTTATTTTTTTTGTAGACAATCTTTTTTAAAGAAAGGTCACTTGGAGTTAAATTTTCTAGTAATTATTACCAATACAGACGTTTTCATCTCACACGCTCAATTTGAGGGTAACAAATTTTTTTTAATTGTTAAATAAACGATTACAAAAATTTGGGGATGAGGAGTGGTTTGGTGCTAAATACGAACGTTTTTATGGAAATACGGAAATAAATTGTTAAAAAATATGGATTTATGAAAAAGTAAGTTGACATCACAAGGTGAACTGCTTAAACACTCACTACACTACGGAGATCTCCAGGAGTTTGAGAATGAACAAGGAAGTAGAACAGGCAAGCACACATATTGACTGCTGTAACTCACTAACCTTATTGTGTTTCATCTCCAGACAATCAATTCTGATGTCCTACAGGGAGCCAATATCCTGATCTTGCATACAGTAAGTGATTACTTGTCAATATAAAATATACATATAACAATATACATGACCAGTATCAGACTAGATGTATAGTAATTGATCCCAGAAATTGTTGTGTAGTAGCAGTATAGACATGTCATCAATTGTTGTGTAGTAGCAGTATAGACATGTCATCAATTGTTGTGTAGTAGCAGTATAGAAACATCATCAATTGTTGTGTAGTAGCAGTATAGAAACATCATCAATTGTTGTGTAGTAGCAGTATAGAAACATCATCAATTGTTGTGTAGTAGCAGTATAGACATGTCATCAATTGTTGTGTAGTAGCAGTATAGAAACATCATCAATTGTTGTGTAGTAGCAGTATAGAAACATCATCAATTGTTGCGTAGTAGCAGCATAGACATGTCATCAATTGTTGTGTAGTAGCAGTATAGACATGTCATCAATTGTTGTGTAGTAGCAGTATAGAAACATCATCAATTGTTGTGTAGTAGCAGTATAGAAACATCATCAATTGTTGTGTAGTAGCAGTATAGAATTGTCATCAATTGTTGTGTAGTAGCAGTATAGAAACATCATCAATTGTTGTGTAGTAGCAGTATAGAAACATCATCAATTGTTGCGTAGTAGCAGCATAGACATGTCATCAATTGTTGTGTAGTAGCAGTATAGACATGTCATCGATTGTTGTGTTATAGCAGTATAGACATGTCATCAATTGTTGTGTAGTAGCAGTATAGACATGTCATCAATTGTTGTGTAGTAGCAGTATAGAAACATCAATTGTTGTGTAGTAAAACATTTTGTTTCAAATATTGCAATTTTGTTGCTCACTTTGTTGGTGATTGTCCACAGAATTGAGTAAATCATCGCAGACTAAATATAAACATGAAAACAAGTGCACCAGTAACTTTCTAACTTATTTATTTACTTAGTTACTGCTCTTCTGCCATGAAGGGTAAAACTGGTTGTCTCTGGTGTACAGTATAATATAATAATAGTCATGCTGAACTCAGATGTGTCAACCTGAAAGGCGTAGATATAATTTTCCCTATCTTGATAAAGACATTTTGGTTGATATGTCAGTTCTTCCTGTTTTACTTTTGTTCCTTATAAAACTCTTATTTAATCCATTGTATTTTTTTTTAATTTACTCAACAAGTATCTTGGCACCATAACAACATCAGATGGCCGGTGCACAATAAAATAAAGAACAGGACAGCGCAAGCAAAATCAGCATTTCCAAAAACAATAGTGTAGTATCAGTGAATATACAAATTCTAGTGCTAGGATGTTAATTGAACCAATTCTTTATGGATGTGAAGCATGGATGGTAAAAAGAAGAGCTCAAGGTAAGCTTGAGGCTACTGAGATGTGGTTTTTGAGAAAAATTATGAAGATTCCATGGACAGCCAAGACATGTAATGTAGAAGTCATCAGAGATGCTGGAATAGAATCACAAATTACAGCGGAAATTAGAAGTTTTAGAAGTCAAGATTTTTAGGGCATGTGATGAGAAGAGAAAAACTTGAACATTTAGTAACCATCAGAAAGATAAGGGGAGCCCGTAGTTATAACCTTTGATAACAGTTACCGTGTGTTCCGGCAGGCCGACATTGTGCTTGAACTAGTTATGGGCACGGCGTGGGTGGGCGGAACAGCAAAGAAACCTGTCACAGGGGCCAGAGTTGTGCCCTGATGTCGATGTCTGTTTCGGCAGCATTAGACTCGAAACACCATCAAGTCGAATGACTGCTGGAACAGAGGGCGGAGCACTTACGGGAATTCCCCATGTGCTGTGAGGCCAGTTTCTAATCAATAATCAAGATAAGAGGAGATAAAAAAGGAGAAGATAAAAAACTGCTGGATGGGTTCTCACTTTGGCACAAGAGAATTTCACCAACTGAACTTATTAACAATACAAGAGACCGATAGTTGTGGAGAAGCATAATCGTCTAAGTCACCTGGTACTTGATTGATTTTTTTTGTAGTTTCCTATTAATTCATGTATTGCAGCCAAGCTATAAACTATGACAATACATTCCATTCTCTGCACTACACCGTGCTAGCCAGTAGAAGTTTGAGAGCAAAACTTTCATTACTGCATGTTTTCCTATGAAGGAGCGCAGGGAGGCTTTCTATGGGCTGTGGCAATAAAAGCCGCTTAACCATAGCAGACGCCGCGACATGTACAAGAGACAATTTGAGAGTGAGCGCAGAAATGAGAGTAATAAGCTTGTGTTGTGTCATGACAAATTAACTAGCAAACCGTAAAATAAAAAATAAGATTCTTTATTCCATCTTCAAAGGGAAGATGTTACACATACGAGGCCTGCAGTCGCCCATTTATCACCTTGCCTGCTATTCGGGACAGTCCTAATTATGATGGCCTCGTGTTTAACCTAGACCTCATTATCTCCATTATCACAACAAAGGTATGATTTGTACGTCTTCAGATATTAATGTGAAAATATTGTCTATTGTCTTTTCCCACGTGAATCTTAGTATATTGATTTCACACTTGCTGTTAAGCATAAGGATGATAGTTTCAGCTGTTATTCCAAGGTAAACCTTGGTGACGTTGAGTTCATATTTGTTTAAGGTTATCTTGATGTTCCTATCCTCCATTTTCTTGGTCTACCTTTGGCTCTATAGAAAATATTGAAACTTCTTCTTTCATTCACTAATAATGTTTATATCTGCAGTGTTGTTTCTTGTATAAATTGTTGGCTAATAATGTCTATATCTGCAGTGTTGTGTCTTGTATAAATTGTTGGCTAATAATGTCTATATCTGCAGTGTTGTTTCTTGTATAAATTGTTGGCTAATAATGTCTATATCTGCAGTGTTGTTTCTTGTATAAATTGTTGGCTAATAATGTCTATATCTGCAGTGTTGTTTCTTGTATAAATTGTTGGCTAATAATGTCTATATCTGCAGTGTTGTTTCTTGTATAAATTGTTGGCTAATAATGTCTATATCTGCAGTGTTGTTTCTTGTATAAATTGTTGGCTAATAATGTCTATATCTGCAGTGTTGTTTCTTGTATAAATTGTTGGCTAATAATGTCTATATCTGCAGTGTTGTTTCTTGTATAAATTGGACAGTGTTTTCCATTTCTTGTTTTGTACCATAGAGTTTAACATTCATAGGTGTATCAGAAGGCTAGTATGTGCACCTTAATGTGTCATAGTTTGCACATTCTTGAAAGATATGTTCTGAAGTTTGGTTGGCTTGACCACAAATACACTTTGCTGTTGTGCCAATTTTAAATTTTGTATACATATGGCTGTTTAGTCTATTATTACCAGTTCTGAGTCAGAATATGATGACCTGTTCTTGTCTGTTCAGTAGGTGGTAGTTGTTACATGAAGGTAAGTTAGGCTTTCGTTGTGCCTTTATCATAGATTTCTTTTGGTGATAGCTGATTGGTACATCCGGTCGTCACATGTTAGAGCCTTCCTTTGCCAGTTGATCAGATCTCTCATTTACTGCTATTGCACAGTGTGATGGAATCTATTGCAGTATAATTCTACACCTATTTTGTACTATGGACAATACCTCTATTAACTCTGGAAGTTTATTGAATTGTAGTGCCACTACTAATGATCTTGCAACTGTAAGTATTACAATAGGGTGTGAGGTCCTGTCCAATGTTAACAGTTTCTCTGCAGCTGCACATAAAGATTTGACTTCAGAGTCATAGTTGTTGCAGTAATTCCTCGTTGGTATACATGTGGTATCAATGGTATACACCACTTCCCCCATTTCTTACTGCATTCTGTGCTGATCCATCCGCATACACTCTAATCCATAGATCACTTGGGTAAGCATCATCGAAGAAGCTGAGAGCTGCTACCCTTTTCTGTAGATTATTCAGCTGTTCATCTCCATACACACCTGTTATTGTTGTTTGGGTGGTCACTTGTAGGTATGTAAGTTTTTCTCATGGGGTGTGTACTGGTTGAGATATCAGAGGTATTGTTACCTCTCTACATAGACACTTGACCTGGTATATAAAGCTGCTTCTTTTAAGCTATCCCTGTAACAGATTCTAGAATCTTTCCTTCATTGGGTGACTATGGTAGGAAATAAACTTTTCTCAATGAATTATAATTTTAGTATCCCTATGCTCTTTCAATGACTGCATCCCTTGGATATTCTGCATTTCTACACTTGGTGTGGATCTCATTGAGCCTGTAATGATTCTAAGTGCTTGGTTCTGTACTCTATCCAAGTTCTGTAGTGTGGTGTTTGATGATGAACTCCATGATGTAGAACCATATTCTAAGTGTGGTTGAATGGCTTGTTGGTATACTTTTTTTAAAGAATCCTTTCATTAGCTCCCCAAGTTGTCCAACTCAGTTCAGTAGTATTGCTATCTTCCCTGTTTGCCTGTGTTTCTGCTTTGCTGATATGATGTTTCCATGTCATTTTGGCATCAAATGTTACACCAAGATATGCGGGTTTGTCATTTACCTTTAAGACAGTTTTATTTACGTAGATGTTTCCTGCTCTTGGGTTGTGACTGACTTCTCTATATTGATACTTACACACCATTTGTCCGCCCAATTGGTCAAACTGTCTGAAGCATTTTTGTGGCAACCACAGTGGTCCCATGTATGCACCATGAACTAAGTCATCTGCATATAGTGCTGCTCTAGTTCCACAGGGTATTTCTTCAATTATATTATTGATAAATGTGAGGAAAAGAGTGGGTGATAGAACTCCTTCCTGCACTGTGTAAATTTTCTGAAAATGTATTTATCTCCCTTTGATTTTTGTCAATGCCGTTGCTAACTACACCTCATTGTGTGGAATAATTCATGTTGGTTTCAATGGTTGTACATAACACAGAAAACATATTGTCGCAAACATACAAACGCAATGTGCACTAAAAAAAAACTGTAATATTATCATATAACATAAGTAAATCTGTATTTGTGTAGTTTCACTGCAGCACTGGTTATAGTTTTTAAGATATTGTAAAGTTTGCTAACAAACTACAACTTGTTTAACTCTAGGATTCGATGTATGGTTTGTTTCTAATCTTTTACTGCAGTAATGAAAATTTACCACAGAATTTCATGAATTGTATAAATATTCTATATATGAAACAGCTATATTATAATGAGAAAAATTGTCTGCCGAAGGATTCATAGAGAAACGTTACAGAAAGTCATGCAGACATCACAATGTTGTATTAACAGGGCCGTAGATATGATTACCTTAATGAGGGAGTTTCACCGTAACTGTTGTTTAATTGTTTTTTCTGTAGTAAATTAAACTATTTGACTGACAATTTGAGGACCTTTTTGGGATGCATCGCTAAGGAGGGGTTCTTATGAACATTTTGACTAGGTTCCTAGTATTAAAAGCCATGTTTAGAGTTGCTAAGAGAGGGCTTTGAACACCACAAACTACTTCTTTATGTACGGGCCTTTTAATGTGTGTTAATTTACCAAAATGTCAGAGGATATCTGACAAAATGGAGAGTGAGGCAGTAACCAAACGAGTAAGTGATAAATACTGCATAAAGTACAAATGTTACTTTAAAAGCCTAACTATGTAAAAATAAATAATTAGCAATAAACAAAAGTCCTTGTTCTTTTGTTTATTGCTAATTATTTACTTTTTACATTGATATTTAGCCAGAATCAGCACGAACCACTGTATTTCTGTTTCCAGGGTGCACCGTGAGGAGGTACTTTTGGGATCTTGGTTATCTGCTAACCCTGGGTCCACAGAGAGCAATGCAGTACCTTTTGCACCCCATTAAATTTATGATGTGCTCCATTGTTTTGCACAGGCAACTTGTAAGACTAATTGGTCTGTAACTAGTGGGTGTTGTTCCAAGATGTCCAATAGTTTCCTCCTTTCTGTTGTTCCTAGATTTTTAATCATTTCATTTGATATTTCATCAATACCTGGAGACAGCTTTAGTTTAGAGACAGCTAATTCCAATTCACTATATGTGAATGTATCTATAATTTTGTCTGTGCTGTTTCCATAACGGTTTCTAGTCTGAGCATATTCCATTTTAGTTTGTTGTTCACTTCACACTTTACGAGTGTTTCTCTGGACTAATTTCAATATTGCAGTCTTGAGCGAATATCCTGCTGAAATTATCTACTGCTTTCTTTCTTGTAATCATTTTGCCATTCTGTACGAGTGTTATGTTCTTGCTTCTTCCTGTTTCCTCATCATTTAGCTGTTTGACCAGGTTCCACAGTTTTCTTCCATCCTTTTCAAAATTTTAGGATTCTGTTTTCTGTTTCCAGCTCTTTCTTCTAGCTTCTAGTTTGGCTCATTTAGTTTTTGCATGCTCATGCTTGTTGTGATGTTCCTGATTTGGATTATTTTCCACTTTTAGCCATGATTTTTCTAAATTTTCTTGCAGTAGTTCTAATTGTTCACTCCAGTATAGCTTGTATTGTTTGTGTGCTCCTCTTGGTATTGTTTTCTTGGCAGCTTGATGAATATAATTTATTGAATGTTTATGTCTTTTCGTTCTTTATCTATTTGTCCAGTTAAAACACTACTGCTGTGTTTAAATAGTCCCCAATTTGCTTTTTTATAATTCCATCTGCGAAGGGTACATGCATTTCCTGTGAGTTCATTTTTAATACTAAAAACTGGTCAATGGTCATTTTCTCATTGCTTCCCACTGTTCTATTGATTTCCCAGGTTAGATCTGCTGAGTGCAATGCCAAGTCTGGTGTGGAAATGGTTTTCCATGCTCTTGAGTAGTATGTTGGAGGATCTTTTGGCTTATTAAACAATAGAAGACCTGGACTAAGTCCCCATCTCCTTGCCAAGGAGCTGGCCTCGATGAGGAAATATTGTAACAAACTGATATCATATGCTTCTTTGTATTTAACTCTTTATCTGCAACAATCGAGTTTACTCATTCCTCTATCTTAATGATATTGACGAGTTAAACTGTTTTTTTTATCCCCTTATTGCTAAAACTGATACGCCATGTTTCAGAGAGAATATGGACACCATCAAGTAAAATTCTTCTCATGGAAATCTACACTGGGACTTTTGAAAACGAGTGCTACAGATGTTTGTTAAGAATTAGTTATATAGAACACAAGTGCTACAGACGTTTGTTAAGAATGAGTTATATAGAACACAAGTGCTACAGACGTTTGTTAAGAATGAGTTATATAGAACACAAGTGCTACAGACGTTTGTTAAGAATTAGTTATATAGAACACAAGTGCTACAGACGTTTGTTAAGAATTAGTTATATAGAACACAAGTGCTACAGACGTTTGTTATGAATTAGTTATATAGAACACAAGTGCTACAGACGTTTGTTAAGCATTAGTTATATAGAACACAAGTGCTACAGACGTTTGTTAAGAATTAGTTATATAGAACACAAGTGCTACAGACGTTTGTTAAGAATGAGTTATATAGAACACAAGTGCTACAGACGTTTGTTAAGAATTAGTTATATAGAACACAAGTGCTACAGACGTTTGTTAAGAATTAGTTATATAGAACACAAGTGCTACAGATGTTTGTTAAGAATTAGTTATATAGAACACAAGTGCTACAGATGTTTGTTAAGAATTAGTTATATAGAACACAAGTGCTACAGATGTTTGTTAAGAATTAGTTATATAGAACACTAGTGCTACAGACGTTTGTTAAGAATTAGTTATATAGAACACTAGTGCTACAGACGTTTGTTAAGAATTAGTTATATAGAACACAAGTGCTACAGACGTTTGTTAAGAATTAGTTATATAGAACACAAGTGCTACAGACGTTTGTTAAGAATTAGTTATATAGAACACAAGTGCTACAGACGTTTGTTATGAATTAGTTATATAGAACACAAGTGCTACAAACGTTTGTTAAGCATTAGTTATATAGAACACAAGTGCTACAGACGTTTGTTAAGAATTAGTTATATAGAACACAAGTGCTACAGACGTTTGTTAAGAATGAGTTATATAGAACACAAGTGCTACAGACGTTTGTTAAGAATTAGTTATATAGAACACAAGTGCTACAGATGTTTGTTAAGAATTAGTTATATAGAACACAAGTGCTACAGATGTTTGTTAAGAATTAGTTATATAGAACACAAGTGCTACAGATGTTTGTTAAGAATTAGTTATATAGAACACAAGTGCTACAGACGTTTGTTAAGAATTAGTTATATAGAACACTAGTGCTACAGACGTTTGTTAAGAATTAGTTATATAGAACACTAGTGCTACAGACGTTTGTTAAGAATTAGTTATATAGAACACAAGTGCTACAGACGTTTGTTAAGAATTAGTTATATAGAACACTAGTGCTACAGACATTTGTTAAGAATTAGTTATATAGAACACTAGTGCTACAGACGTTTGTTAAGAATTAGTTATATAGAACACAAGTGCTACAGACGTTTGTTAAGAATTAGTTATATAGAACACTAGTGCTACAGACGTTTGTTAAGAATTAGTTATATAGAACACAAGTGCTACCGACGTTTGTTAAGAATGAGTTATATAGAACACAAGTGCTACAGACGTTTGTTAAGAATTAGTTATATAGAACACAAGTGCTACAGATGTTTGTTAAGAATTAGTTATATAGAACACTAGTGCTACAGACGTTTGTTAAGAATTAGTTATATAGAACACTAGACAAATATTTTGAAATATATTATCACTCTAAAGAAGACCTCTGGAGATTTGAGCAAAGATTGAAACAGCCTGAAAAAGAAACATAATATATGTTGTAAAATATTGACAAATCACCGAGCAACTGGAACTGTCAGCCACTACATTCCAATGGATTTATTGTATAAAGAAAACAGAACAGCTAATGGGCTTATCCATTGTGCGCCAGTGTTACCACTCAACATTTTGAAAAGTTCCAGTTTCGAAAACAAAAAAGCCCAGATCTGGGGGGAAAGCGCAGGAGTGGTAACGCTGATGTTCACTGATGATAACATTTACTCATAACTTTTAAGCACATGAGTTAATGTTGATTTCCATTTTGTTTAAAATGTGATGATATTACATTGTTTTGTTCATTTATAATACTACTTTTCAGATTGGTGTCTATGCCCAGCCTGGCTTGTGGGTTTGCAGTACAGACATTGTGGTCTCAGTTCCTGAGCTCCTGGGTGAGTAAATAAAACAATTAAGTTTCCTGTTTCCACACCATTTCCCCATTATTATATTGGGGAATACAATGTATTTTTTATTAACCAACAATGTAACACAGACGTTTGTTAATAATTTGTTAATAAGATCACAAGACAAATATATTTGTATGGCAGCAAATAAACAAACTTGCAGGTTATCATGAACCACACAATGGTGAAACGGTGTAAACCTGGCGACAGATAGGAAGGCTGTCACAAGCTAGGATAGCTCACCCGAAATGTCAAGGCATGCCGAAATCAGATGTGCTGGGCCTACAAAGCGCATAATGGTGGCACAACGTAACTACGCTCCCAGCGTAAATCACACGAATATCCGTGCTGATTACAATGGAGCGAAAACAAAACAAACAGATAGAAACATGTTATTTCTAAATGATCTACTTGCAGATCTAGAGACTGCTTTCCAACAATGTGACGTGTGTGTGGTCAGCATCCCTATGTCTCCTAAACTGCTGAAAGATCACGGTGTATACAAACTGGACAGCAAGGTCAGTCAATAATTCTTCTAGACATAAAACAAGTTGATAATAATTTCTTCTAGCCATATATGACAAATTCCAGGTGGATCTTTTTGTATTTCATTCCAAGAAAATCCCTTAATATTTTGCATTTTTTCCTAGAATTCCTCATTATTCTAAGTTTCTAAGTACATGTCTGATATAAGTCCATTGTTTTCTTCTTATTGTGTTGTAGAAACATATTGCTGTTTGGTGTCTTCTCTTACTTGCTTGTTTGACTTCAATTCTTTCCAACTAATATTGAAGAATTTTCCAAGACATTTATTTTCAAATGAATTAAATTGCCTGTGTGTGCCTGGGCCTGAAAGGGGAGCAAAGAATAGCAACACTGTTTACCTTCCATGCATGTCGTAAGAGGTGACTAAGGAGGTTATGGGATGGAGTTTGCTGTCCCATCCCATATAGGGTCAGTGACCCAAAGCCATGCTGAAGTTGGATGTGTCAGGCCGAAATGCGCAGATATCGCAGCAATGCTGTAAACCATGACACAACGCATTCCATTCTCCGGACTACATCCTGCTAATCTGCAGGAGTTTGAGAACGAACGCAGAAGAAGAAGTTAGTTAGTTATTAATAAATGAATTAAATTTCTTTTCCTGCGCTTGTGTTATTTAGAGAAAAAATTGAATTCGTATAGACACGTGCACACCCACAATCAAAAGTTTTTGTGTTTTTTTTCAGGGTTATGTTGAGAACATACTGTACCAAGCTGAACTTTCAGCATTAGAGAGCTGTACCAGAGAGGATGGAACTGTACCAGCTGTAAGTTGTATAAGATGTGAGGCACTTGTCGTGAACATATAATTGTTTGGCTTTTTTAAATTGTTTTTTTATGTGTTTGTATATTTGTTGTTTTTTTTCATTTGTTTGTTTGTTTGCTTTTGTTTATTTTCTATGTTTTTGTTAGTTTTGTCTGTGTTTGTTTGTTTTCTGTGCTCATTTGTTTTGATCCCCTGAGATTATGAGCTATGAAGCTCTTGTTTTCTTTGTGCAGCTTTGGAAGGGGGGGGTTCTTATTAACCCTCCAGCAGGGTATCCCGCGATTTCCCAGTTCAGCATATACTGGTTTAATAAAACGCATCCAGCGATTTCCACTTGCTCGCAATTATTTATGTTTCTTTGCATTGCTATCCCGCGATTTAAAATACTGATAATATTCAGAATTTTGCTTTGAGGTAAGAACAGAGTTGCTATATATGTATTTGAGGTAAGAACAGAGTTGCTATATATGTATTTGATGTAAGAACAGAGTTGCTATATATGTATTTGAAGGACTAATGAAATTGAAGGGGAATCTGATGATGTTAGCGATTGCGTGCCTGACATTACGTGCCTGCCAATGCATTACGTGCCTGCCAATACATTTTATTTAACAGAACTTCTGGAAATAAATATGCGGTCAGAGGGTTAGTACAAGACTTCAACTCTTGACTAGTGTGTTGCATGGCCAAGAAGTTAGAGTATTGATCTCATCCATGAGGTCGTGAGTTCAACTCTCAGTAAATCCTGGTTTTTTTTCTGTTAGAGGAGAAATTGAAAAAAATCATCCAGTGCATGATGTGGCAACAGTATGGGCATGCAGCTACAAGTACAAACCTCCCTTCAACTCCCTAATGGAAAATGCAGAATTAACAGAGTTTTTCCCCCCAGTTTTTTTACCCAGGGTGAGGCATGTGTTGTTGTGACAGAAGGTCCGACTTTTGTGACATGCTGACAAGTTTTGTCGTGTCAATTTGTCTTCTGTTGTAGTTGTCTCCTCTATTTCTCTGCATTTTGTTCTTTCGCTGTTCTCGACATGTTGAGGGGAGCCACGTTAGCGCAGTGTTTAGCGCACTGGCTTCGCATATGAGTGGTCATGGGCTCATTCCCCAGTTGAGGCAGAAATGTTTTTCAGATCGCAACGGCTCCCAGGTCGACCCAGGCTTAAATGGGTACCGGATTAATCCGGGAAGTAAAGACTGCGAGGGAGAGGAGATGTCTACCGCCCTTATTTGCAGAGCCTCTGAAATGTGAGATCGCTAACATCTCACACCCCTACGGCATTAATAAATGCTAAGGGTTACTTTACTTTACTTTACATGTTACATATCTCATTGTCTCTCATATCTCATTGTCTCTCATATCTCATTGTCTCTCATATCTCATTGTCTCACATATCTCATTGTCTCTCATATCTCATTGTCTCTCATATCTCATTAGCTTTCTTTCTTTCCAACATTTTCTCTAATATTTAATGTGCCTTCAATGTTTGTTTGTTCTTGGCTTTTCTTATTGGTAAATTTTCATTTGATGTTTGAATACTTTTCCTTAGGCTGTTCCATTTATTGGAACATTAATTAATTTGGTCTTTAACTGTTACCATTCTGCTAGTATTACAAGGTCTTCCAACACTTTACACTATTACTGCATTATGTGCTATGGAAGTACATTAATTGTGTCTTTAACTGCTTGCAGGCTGTTAGGATGGTGTCATTAATTGTGTCTTTAACTGCTTGCAAAAGCTGTTGGGATGGTGTCATTAATTGTTTCTTTAACTGCTTGCAGGCTGTTGGGATGGTGTCATTAATTGTGTCTCTAACTGCTTGCAGGCTGTTGGGATGGTGTCATTAATTGTCTCTAACTGCTTGCAGGCTGTTGGGATAGTGTCAATAATTGTGTCTTTAATTGCCTGCAGGCTGTTGGGATGGTGTTCTTGTCTCATCCAGTTGCTGAGAAGCTAATGTCCTTTTACACAAAACCTCCACTTGATGCATGCACATACATGGGATTGGACAGTGGACAACCTCCATTGATGGTAAGATATGTCTGTATCCTTACACTAAATATTATATGTACTCACTGGAGTAAAACTGAAATCCAACAGGCGAAGCTGGGAACAGGGTAATGAAGTTTTGATAATCACTCTATAAACATACATAATAATACACACGAATCAAACCCATTCCAATATTTCTTCTAATTTTTCATCTTTTCTCTACTAATATACCTGATCTTCTACCTTTTCTCCTTCTACCTTTCCACCTTTCTTCTATTTTTTCACCTTTCTTCTACTTTTTTTCAGCTTTCTTCTACCTTTCCACCTTTTTTTCTACTATTCCTCCTTTCTTCCTCCAGAAATTCAGTTATCAGCAGGAGGTCCTCACAGTTGCCCCACAGTTTCACTTCCAGTTCTGTCTCCTGGGGCTAGGTTTAGGTCCTCAAGTCACCAATAAGTATACATGTCTGCAGAATATGTTCTGGAGCTTGGGGACCCTTGTGACACAGACATTGGTCAGTTTGGACAACCTTATTTTGTGAAGATGCGCTTGTAGTCTAGAGCATCCTGCACTGAGACTAAAAATAATAGTTTGTTGTGATCTGTTCAGCTTTAGAATGGGATCTTGTGGAAAGTTGCTGCCTCCTGTCCTCGGACTCCATGCATGTTTGTATTTTCCTTTGATGAGAGTCTATACTTCAGTCAGTGATATTCTGCGATGGAATTGTTCCTTTTAGCTCCTGCTTTTGCTAGTCTGTCAGCTGCCTCATTTCTTGCATACATTTTTTGTACAATTTTCTGCATGAGTTGTAAATAATACTCAACACAGAAAAATCCTGAATATAAATGCACAGACACACACATACGCTTACACACACACACACATATACACAAGCTCTCAAATTGTTTTAATTTTTAAACCGAGTTTTCATTTTTGTAAAAATATTTCCATATTATCTTCAGCTGTCCTTGTTCTTCGATGTCCTTCTACCCATGACCTCTTCGGTTTCAGAGGAGGATTTTGTGCGTGGAAAGAGAAGCGGACCCTATGGTAAACCATTGACTGAACACTCTGGAAATCTCCGTTTCAATATGGAGTACGCACGTCAAGTTCTGTGGAATGCTTTACATGGTTTTCGTATCAAGGCTTGTAAGTGACATGTTTATGCTACATTCTTTCGTATCAAGGCTTGTAAGTGACATGTTTATGCTACATTCTTTCGTATCAAGGCTTGTAAGTGACATGTTTATGCTACATTCTTTCGTATCAATGCTTGTAAGTGACATGTTTATGCTACATTCTTTCGTATCAAGACTTGTAAGTGACATGTTTATGCTACATTCTTTCATATCAAGGCTTGAAAGTGACATGTTTATGCTACATTCTTTCGTATCAAGACTTGTAAGTGACATGTTTATGCTACATTCTTTCGTATCAAGACTTGTAAGTGACATGTTTATGCTACATTCTTTCATATCAAGGCTTGAAAGTGACATGTTTATGCTACATTCTTTCGTATCAAGACTTGTAAGTGACATGTTTATGCTACATTCTTTCGTATCAAGGCTTGTAAGTGACATGTTTATGCTACATTCTTTCGTATCAAGACTTGTAAGTGACATGTTTATGCTACATTCTTTCATATCAAGACTTGTAAGTGACATGTTTATGCTACATTCTTTCATATCAAGACTTGTAAGTGACATGTTTATGCTACATTCTTTCGTATCAAGGCTTGTAAGTGACATGTTTATGCTACATTCTTTCGTATCAAGACTTGTAAGTGACATGTTTATGCTACATTCTTTCATATCAAGGCTTGAAAGTGACATGTTTATGCTACATTCTTTCGTATCAAGACTTGTAAGTGACATGTTTATGCTACATTCTTTCGTATCAAGGCTTGTAAGTGACATGTTTATGCTACATTCTTTCATATCAAGGCTTGTAAGTGACATGTTTATGCTACATTCTTTCGTATCAAGACTTGTAAGTGACATGTTTATGCTACATTCTTTCGTATCAAGACTTGTAAGTGACATGTTTATGCTACATTCTTTCATATCAAGGCTTGAAAGTGACATGTTTATGCTACATTCTTTCGTATCAAGACTTGTAAGTGACATGTTTATGCTACATTCTTTCATATCAAGGCTTGTAAGTGACATGTTTATGCTACATTCTTTCGTATCAAGACTTGTAAGTGACATGTTTATGCTACATTCTTTCGTATCAAGACTTGTAAGTGACATGTTTATGCTACATTCTTTCGTATCAAGGCTTGTAAGTGACATGTTTATGCTACATTTCCTATCTCTGACGTCATCTTCCTCCTATTTTTAACTTCATCTCCAATCTCTCTTGTACTTTTCCACCTTTCTCCTATATTCCCACCTTTCTTCTAATTTGTCACACTTCTTATATTTTTACATCTTTCTTTTACTTTCCCATCTTTCTTCTAATTTCTCACCTTTTTTCTATATTCTCTCCTTTTGCTATATTCTCACCTTTTTACTATATTCTTCTCACACTTTTGCAATACTCTCACCTTTTTCAAATTTCTTTTTTTCTTACTATATTCTCACTTTTTTGCTATATTCTCACCTTTTTGCTATATTCTCACCTTTTTGCTATATTCTCACCTTTTTGCTATTTTCCCAACATTCTTCTACTTTCCATCATTGCCAGGTGTTAATTATATAAATATCTAACAGACTATCTTTAAGAAATGATACCTATCTACTTCTAGAATGTCATTTAATCAGCATGAAATACTTCTAATGTTCTATAATGTTAACACAAATTTTGCCATATTCTATAATGAAGTACTTTACGAAAAGTAAATACTAAATGTATTTAAGAAAATGAGAAAAGCTGCAATGGTTACCAAACTAGATAAAATAAGAAATGAAGAAATTATGAAAAGAGTTGGTATAATATCATGTATCAAACATATTGAGAGACAGCAAGTAAAATGGTTCAGTCACCTTATAAGAATGAAGCCAAACCAAATACCAATAAGAGCATATAACAAAAGAATATCCGGACAGAAGGCCAAATGTAGACCCAGAAAACGGTGGATAGAAAAAATCAAGATAGCCCTGAACATACATGGACTAAATGCAACCTCGATGACACATCTGGCCTTGGAACGAAATCTGAAGCTCCCACCCCTACGCTTAACGGCAAGTGTGAATGCGATCAATAATCATTCACCTGGGGATAGACAAAATACTAAATTTCATTACGGACATTATAATCTTCAGGAATTATGAGCAATAAAGCTCTTGTTTTCTATGTGCAATGAAGGATTTTCTGGAGTTTTCTTTCATATCCACTAGACTTCAACTTTTAACGGTAGACAATGCTTTGAGAAGAAACCTCAGCTGGGGGTATATGGATGTATGTATATGAAAGCCATGATCCACCATTTTTGTATGCAGACATCCAATTATATCAAAGCTTTTAACCGTTTGTTGGTGTTTTCTTCTGCGGTCGTTCTGAATCTCCTGCAGATTAGTCAGATATAGTCCAGAAAACTGAATCCTGGTAGAACTGGCACAGTATCCACATCCGACTTGAGCATGGTCTCTGGATCAATTTAACTCTCTATAGGATTAGACAGTCAAGTTCATCCCACCCCCTCAATCTCCTTAGTCACCTCATGTATGTTAGGTAATAGTATCATTTTTTAGTCTTTCCCTTTTGGGCACAGACAACACACAGACAATGGTTGTATCAAAAGGGTTGACTACACAGTAAATATGACTGCATGACTTCATTACAGCCAGATCTTTAAAGGTATCAATATTGACTATTTTTTAACCATAAAGTCTATATAACTGCATAGCTTCAAACAGCCAGACATTTAGGGATATCAAAATTGACCACAGAGTCCATATGATGGTATAATTTTAATAAGGTTATGTGATGGCCTTTTGTGTCTGTACAGATGGTCAGGAAACAGGTCAGTGTCAATTACCAACACATAGTCATTATGTTTCACACAAGATTGCTTGTATGGGCAGACTGACACATAGTCACTCACACAAGATTGCTTGGGGATCTCCCTGGCGTAGTGGTTAAGCTGTTCGCCTTGTGTTCAAGAGGTCATGGGTTCGAATCCGGCTCATGTCGTCTTGTTTATAAGGTGGATTTTTTCTGGAGATCCCTGTGGATTATCACTTGAAGCTACAGAGTTACGTACTATGAGTGGTACTCTCGACAAGTGGCGTGCCGCTTCGTTGAGAGGGACTGAGTACATATGGGAAACCGAGTACAGTGAAGTCAATCTTCTATGGCTTTTAAACCCTTTAAACAAGATTGCTTGCATGGGCAGACTGACACATAGTCACTCACACAAGATTGCTTGCATGGGCAGACTGACACATAGCCACTCACACAAGATTGCTTGCATGGGCAGACTGACACATAGCCACTCACAAAACATTGCTTGCATGGGCAGACTGACACATAGCCACTCACAAAACATTGCTTGCATGGGCAGACTGACACATAGCCACTCACACAAGATTGTTTGCATGGGCAGACTGACATATAGTCACCCACACAAGATTTCTTGCATGTGCAGGATTGCACAGTCACTCACACAAGATTTCTTGCATGTGCAGGATTACACAGTCACTCACACAAGACTGCTTGCATGGGCAGGTTTTATGGAGAAAGTGCCCATGTGCACTAACCTCATCTCAGTTATGTTGATTAGTTCCAAGGGAAAGAAAATGTTAATACGCTTGGAAACAAACAGAACTGAAGGAGATATCAGAAGATAGTTTATGTAGGGGTTTACTCCCTTAGCATAAAGCACTCTTATGTTAACCCATTAGGCAGCAGGGGAATAAATAACACAGTAATGTAGAAGACAAAACTAAGAAATTCAGACAAGACAATAAATATTTCACATGTGATAGGTTGTCAGCCTATCCACCAACTTTAGCTGCCTGCTACGACGTACCTGGAAAAAAATACAGTTGCCCTCTTTGTACACCCTGAATTAGACATTCAGGGTTGCCACGCGGGTTAATAAAACTATGACACAGAGTGTATTGTGCTAAAATACAAAAAATATCTACAAGTTGACAAGTATAGGACTATGTCTTTCATTTTCTGGAATTTTTTATATTAGTTTCATGAGAGAATAGCAACTTATTTTGCTGTTTTTATTTAGGTTTGCTCGACGGTGGCAAATACAACTATTTGACTCACACTGCTGCTGAACACAAGAAGCTTTTACTCAACTTTCCACAGACTCAGGGCCTTGGTTACATTTGGACAAGCCGTGCACATGTCGAGATTGAGGTGTGTTGTACGAAACCAAATTATTTAATTTTTTCAAACTCCCACCATATCTCTCTTATAGCAAGACAATAGTCCTACTAGATTTCCAGTAAGATGTAGTCAAAAGAACTGAAATCAATCAATTGTGCCACTGTTTTATTTGTACCAATGGTCTGACACATTCAACTTTGGCATTGATAACAAATATGTTAAATGTTTTTTACCAATTCATATGATTGGTGGATGTCTAAGTATATCTCTAGTATAATAAGCCAGCCATACAAGAGAACACATCTGATTGGTGGATGTCTAACTATATTTCTAGTATAATAAGCCAGCCATACAAGAGAACACATCTGATTGGTGGATGTCTAACTATATTTTTATTATAATAAGCCAGCCATACAAGAGAACACATCTGATTGTTGGATGTCTAACTATATTTTTAGTATAATAAGCCAGCCATACAAGAGAACACATCTGATTGGTGTATGTCTAACTATATCTCTAGTATAATAAGCCAGCTATACAAGAGAACACATCTGATTGGTGGATGTCTAACTATATCTCTAGTATAATAAGCCAGCCATATGAGAGAACAGGTTCTTGTACTTATACGCTGATCACCATGCTTAAATCTAACCACGGTCACACAATCTTGACATATTGTCACTGTCTTGCATTGCTACCAATATAACTACAGAAGCCCACTGGATGAATGATTTATGTTGTGAAGAAATGTTATCTAACCCTGTTGCGTGATACCATTGTTATCTCTTGACCTGGTATCTTCAAATTCAGCACATGTGCTTGCTTGGACAGGACTGATCCTGCTCGTTGTAGGGATCCTGACCAATCTTAATTTCTAGCCTCTTTTGTCAGGACTAAGCCTGATTCTCCACTTCAAGGAGAGTCAGCCTCGATGACGCTATGAATGATTGATGTATATTAGTCATAATTACGTACAAAGTGTTGGTAACATTTCTAATCCTAGTGATGAACCCAGAATCTTTCAATCGTAGTGATTTTTCTTTGCAATATTTACATTCTGTAGGAAGCTATTGCTTCCTGAATGGTCCAAGATACACTATCTCTCCAAGGTCAGCTTGTAGGCACCTATATACATGTATGCGTCTGTATTCACATGTATGCTTTTATATCAGCATGTACTTTTATTTATATGTTTAGATATTTGTATGTATATGTGCATGTATATTTAGGTATTTATGTTTATTCAAATCGAATGTATGTATATATATATATATATATATATATATATATATATATATATATATATATATATATATATATATATATATATATATATATATACATATTTGTTTAGTTGTGTGATTGTATGCTGATGTGTATATATATTGATGTAAATCTATCCCACATGCTATCAATTGCTATTCTTCCTTGCACATTTCTATGTTCTCCTTATCTATTTGTGGCTCCTCCCCCCCCCCCCCCACACTGCTGCATACTAATTTCTTTCTCTATCCTTTCTCCTTTTATCTCCGTCCCTTTATTCCCCCCCCCCCCCATTATATGCCTCGCAAATTAGTGTCCCCTGTCTTTATATTATTATTTCTTATCATTTTATATTGATAGTTAGTTATCTTAAGTAACCTGTGTACTTGATTTAGTTTTTGCCCCTGTCATAGAGATGGGGGCCTAAGCAAGGGTCGCTAGCTGTCTTCTTTAAGGGAGGGTTTTGCCTATTTTCAACAAAAAAACATTCGCTCATTTTACTGAGCTATACCCTTTTTAAACATAACGTAACATGTGCTGAGAAGAACACAGCTTGAACACTTAATAACCACTGGAAAGATCAACGGGAGAAGAGATAGGGGACGACAAAGAGAAAAGTTACTAGATGGGCGTGTATTGTGTTATGGTAGAAGCTCACCAACCGAGCTTATTGATAATACAAGAGACAGAGAGTCGTGGAGAAACATGATCTCCTACGCCAGTCGGCATGGCACTTGATTGATTGATACCCTTTTTATCATGAGAAATTTGATGACCTTGTGTGAAAAGCTATTTCTCTAAAGTGGGTGTGGAGGGCTTTACCCACCTTTTGGCTAAATTCCTAGCGCTAAAAGCCTCCCCAAACAATTTCCCCTTATCTAAGAGTTTGTGCTTAAAATCCCTAAGATTGAAAACTTGCAAATTTGGACAGACAAAGAAAAGGTTCTCTTGGGCACTTGATTAGAAACTAGCTTCATAATTACGGGATGCTTCCATAAGTTCTCCGCTCTCCATTCTAGCAGCTACTTAAGTGTATGTAGATTCAAAGTTCCATTCAGGTGTTAATTACATGATTTTCGGTTCTTTCCAAAATGAGTACATTTTCTTCCCTCTCCTCTAACCACTTCCATTTCTGTCATTCTTTGTATGTGTACGTTCTTTGTATGTGTACATTCTTTGTATGTCATCATCTTTCACTATCATCTTTCACCATCATCTTCCATCATCTTTCACCATCATCTTCCATCATCTTTCACCATCATCTTTCACCATCATTCACCATCATATTCCATCATCTTTCACCATCATCTTCCATCATCTTTCACATCATCTTCCATCATCATTCACCATCATATTCCATCATCTTTCACCATCATCTTTCACCATCATCTTCCATCATCATCTTTCACATCATCTTCCATCATCTTTCACCATCATCTTCCATCATCTTTCACCATCACCTTCCATCATCTTTCACCATCATCATCATCTTTCATCATCTTTCATCATCATTATTATCTTCCATCATTGTTATCTTCCATCATTATCTTTCATCATTATCATCTTCAATTATCTTCTTCCATTATCATCTTCCATCATTATCATCTTCCATAGTCATCATATTCCCTATCATCTTTCATCTTCCATCATTATCACCATCATTATTATCACTATAATTATCATCATCATCATCGTGTACCATCATTATCTTCCATCATCATTCATATCATCATTACAATCATCATCACCCTGGTCATCATCCTCATCATCATCATTAGTGCTTTAAATGTTAAAAACTTTTTTTTTCACCAACAGGAAACATGTACAGTCAGTGAGGACAGCGTAGTGATAAACTCAGTTCTTGCTGGAAATGTGCTTGTCAATAGTCGCACTGCCATATCACACTGTGATCTGAGAGGTCACGTCGTAGTCGGCAAGGACTCGATACTGTCCAGTTTACATGTGGAGACTTCTAAGGTAACATTTAGCAGTTTTATTGTAAAGCTAGCTCCAGCTTTACTGACTAATTTTTACTATGCTAATTCTGCCATTGTTCTTATCATGACCGTGGACTAATGGGAAAACAAGCTTTCTTAATGACTCATTTCAATATTCCCTCGATTTTAATTGGTTACTATAATTATACTTTGTGTGACAACCAATGAAAATCCAAGGAATAGTCAAATGAGTTGCCATTGTCAATATCCTATTGCTTGTGAGTAGTTTTAATGCTGCCTAAGTCTATGCTACTACTACACAACAATTGATGACACATCTATGCCACTACTACACAACAATTGATGACACATCTATGCCACTACTACACAACAATTGATGATTTGTCTATGTTACTACTACACAACAATTGATGATTTGTCTATGCCACTACTACACAACAATTGATGACACGTCTATGCCACTACTACACAACAATTGATGACACGTCTATGCCACTACTACACAACAATTGTTGACTCGTCTATGTTACTACTACAACTGTATCTCTCATCTATTGTTATAATGTATCTTCTGTAACCTAGTCATATGATGTGGATGACTGGGTGTTGATTTAATAGTCCAGGGTCCCAGATGAATGGGTTCATTCAGACAACTGAATCTTTCATCTATTGCTAGCATATTCTGTCCAGAACGTAGTCTTCCCTATGGATCTCTTGAATTCTCCGCAGTCTTCAGCAAGTTGTCCTGCCTCTTTTAATGAACTTTGCAGGCATTTTTGAATGTCTTTTGTCCAACGGTGTCTTGGGCGACCTTTGCCCCTGTTGGGTTTGTTGGGTTCTATCATCCTCTCCAGTAACACTCTCTCCATGCTGTCGTGTCTCTTAATGTGACCACAAAAAAACTAGCTCTTTCTTTAATATGGTATTCAGAAGCCAGCCTTGGCTTCTAAATTTTCTTATTAATTTTCTTATAGTGTGAGCAAATATGAAAATGTCTGAGCGGTGAATATTTCCATGTGAACAGGTATACTGGCCACTAGGTACCAGTTTTTTTATTACATTAAAAAAAGGTCCATCTTAATGTCTGTGAGTGTTACATTTCGTGAGCAGTACCTTTTAAGTACGTGCAAGGCCACTCACCAGCGCAAGTGCAAGTTAGAGAGATTATTGTTGCTAGGGTGTATCTTCTCCTGTAACCCATTCTTTGATAATTTTTGGTACAGAACAAATCAAAGGTCATAGTGTTTCCAGACAGCATGGTTGTCCAAGGCTTCACCATACACCTCAAGACTTTGGGTATGACTCAGTACATGGTCACAGTACATGGTCGACATGATGACATACAGGTAAGTTTTGAATATTCACCTGTAAACTGATCACAGTACTTGGACGACATGATGACATACAGGTAAGGTTTAAATATTCACCTGTAAACTGAGAGGTAAACTTGGTACTGGATCACAGTACTTGGACGACATGATGACATACAGGTAAGGTTTGAATATTCACCTGTAAACTGAGAGGTAAACTTGGTACTGGATCACAGTACTTGGACGACATGATGACATACAGGTAAGGTTTGAATATTCACCTGTAAACTGAGAGGTAAACTTGGTACTGGATCACAGTACTTGGACGACATGATGACATACAGGTAAGGTTTGAATATTCACCTGTAAACTGAGAGGTAAACTTGGTACTGGATCACAGTACATGGAAGAAAATGTGACAATTCTTCAACAAACAAAGAAGATCTTTGATCCATAGATAGTTGAAAGGTTAAGGATAATGAGAAACAGAGTGATGTTTGTGTTGATAAAAAGGATCATGAGGAGGATGATGGTGGTTTGTGATGAGGAGGATAATGGTGGTTTTGATGAGGAGGATGAGGGTGGTTTGTGATGAGGATGATGGTGGTTTGTGATGAGAATGATGGTGGTTTGTGATGAGGAGTATGATGGTGGTTTGTGATGAGGATGATGGTGGTTTGTGATGAGGAGGATGATGGTGGTTTGTGATGAGGATGATGGTGGTTTGTGATGAGGAGGATGATGGTGGTTTGTGATGAAGAGGATGATAAGAAGGAGAGTTGTGGTGAAGAGGAAGATGGTGGTGGTTGTGATGATAATGGTGGTGGTGGTGAGACACATGTGGCTACATTTTTCACTATATCTATATAAATCTTGTGTTTCAGGCCCCGAACTGGAAGAGTATGAGTACATTCTGTAACCAACCCTGGTTAGTCATGCTGAGTAGAACGGGCATTGCTAGAGAGGAACTATGGAGCTCAGACGTGGTCAGCTCAGTCAATTTCTTCTTGTGTTCATTCTTAAACTTCTACTGGTTAGTGGGATGTAAACCAGAGGTGTTGTGTTATGGTTTACAGCTTGGTTGTAATATTGGTAAAGTATCCTATTCAAGACGTAGCCATCATCCCAGCATTTTTTGACTGTAGTTACTTTATAAAAAAAAGGTATTGGTAGGTCCCATGGCATCTGCCGTCGGGGATGAAGATAACTCTTCATGTACTAAGCCACAGCAACTATTAGGTACATCTCGCCTCAGTACATCTTGTGGCGTGTGTTATCATGTTTCTGAAGACATCTTCCAACACAGTGTCGTCAACTTGTTGGATATAATTTGTGATGGTTTCTTTCAATTCATTTATTGTGCGGGGATTAATTTTGTTTTTCATAGCGCTCCATAAGTAAAAGTCTGGAGGCGCAAGATCAGGAGATCTTGGTGGCCTGAGATTTTTTTTTTAAAGAAACCATCACAAATTATATCCAACAAGTTGACGACACTGTATTGGAAGACGTCTTCAGAAACATGATAACACGCGCCACAAGATTTACTGAGGCGGGTGGTGGTCATTTCCAGCATCTACTTTAAAGTTCACCAAGTAACACGTATATCTGTTACAATATGCTGTTTTTGATTAATATTGAATAAAATAAAAGTAATTGAATAAAGGTTTTTGATTAATATGGAATAAAACGCTATTTAGTAACATTTTTTACAACCTATATTTATAAAAAAATCAGGTGCACAGGGGACTTTTTGATCACCCTGTATTATATTATATTACATTACATTATTATTTGTATTATTGTACTCTATTATATATTATATTTTTATTATTACTGTTGTTATATTATTAAACGCATGCGGTTACATCTGTGGGTCTCACCAATGGCCCACTAGACAAACCACCCATGGCAACAGAAAACTTTAGTAGATGACATGTCATTATATTGGGGGCTCTCTCATGAAAGCTTTGTAGCATGTCATCTATACAATTATAGACCCCCACTGAGTAGAAGGCTCCTTCTAAGCCAAAAGCTGAAGTCTCCTTGGTATGAAAGAAAGCTCAGGAAAACCACCCCACTGCATATAGGAACTAAGAGTTAATCACTCATAATTCCTGAGGTTTTCAAACAAATAAACAATATTATTATTATTATTATTATTTTTTATATTATTGTTACCACCCGTGTGTTGCCGGAACCGGAAAGGGGAGCAAAGAATAGCAACACTGTTTACCTTCCATGCATGTCGTAAGAGGCGACTACGGAGGTTATGGGATGGAGTTAGCTGTCCCATCCCATATAGGGTCAGTGAGCCAAAGCCATGCCGAAGTCGGATGTGTCAGGCTGAAAGGTGCAGATATCGCAGCAATTCTGTAAACCCTGACGCAACGCATTCCGTTCTCCTGCTAATTGAGTACATCCTGTTAATCTGCAGGAGTTTGAGAACGAACGTAGAAGAAGAAGAATATTATTGTTATACTATTTTTATTATTTTATTATTATTTATTATTTTTATTTTTTGTTATACTATTGTATTTATTTATTATTATCCTAGGACAACAATGAGCAGACAATACACACAGCAAAACTGTTTCCATTTGTCCACATCTCAGAAAATGTTGGCTTGAAGGAGATACTCTGGTTAATGGGGGCTCTAGAGGATGATGAGGACAAGACTATTTTGAAGAGGTTGTTGCTACTGTTTGTGCTGACTGTTTGTGCTGACTGTTTGTGCTGACTGTTATTATTTGTCTCTTCATCTATTACAAGCTTTTAAAGAATTTGTATTCTTCTTCTTCAGTGTTCATTCTCAAACTCCCACTGGATCTTTCTTGTAGTTGGACAATAGATTCCAGCAGGATGTAGTCCAGAGAATAGAAATATGTTGCTTTGCCGTTTTATTTACGCCGATGGTATGACATATCCGTCTTTGGCAGCAATTTGTATTCAATTTCCAGCTGAATCGCAGGATTGGCAGTAGTATAATGTTAAGTCATTTGTCCACTGACCAGCAAACCCAGGTCTCGAACCCACTCATTATTTGTGCTTTTAAAAAAATTACTCCCATGCTTCAACTAGCTACCAGGAAGTAGAGTATCAGAGCTCATGCTCGTGGACAATTGAGAAGTGGCAGCATTATTACTGAGAAAGTGCCATGAGATTTCTGGTTAACAACTGAGCACTTATGGGAAACCATGTACTATGATGCTGGTTCATAAGTCATATCCCCATTACCTTTTAGTTGTGCATCTCTCTTGTAGCAGGACTATGGTAATACTTGATTACCTGCAGGAAATGGTCCAATGAATGGTAGTTTTGCATCTCTCGTGTAGCAGGACTATGGTAATACTTGATTACCTGCAGGAAATGGTCCAATGAATGGTAGTTTTGCATCTCTCGTGTAGCAGGACTATGGTAATACTTGATTACCTGCAGGAAATGGTCCAATGAATGGTAGTTTTGCATCTCTCGTGTAGCAGGACTATGGTAATACTTGATTACCTGCAGGAAATGGTCCAATGAATGGTAGTTTTGCATCTCTCGTGTAGCAGGACTATGGTAATACTTGATTACCTGCAGGAAATGGTCCAATGAATGGTAGTTTTGCATCTCTCGTGTAGCAGGACTATGGTAATACTTGATTACCTGCAGGAAATGGTCCAATGAATGGTAGTTTTGCATCTCTCGTGTAGCAGGACTATGGTAATACTTGATTACCTGCAGGAAATGGTCCAATGAATGGTAGTTTTGCATCTCTCGTGTAGCAGGACTATGGTAATACTTGATTACCTGCAGGAAATGGTCCAATGAATGGTAGTTTTGCATCTCTCGTGTAGCAGGACTATGGTAATACTTGATTACCTGCAGGAAATGGTCCAATGAATGGTAGTTTTGCATCTCTCGTGTAGCAGGACTATGGTAATACTTGATTACCTGCAGGAAATGGTCCAATGAATGGTAGTTTTGCATCTCTCGTGTAGCAGGACTATGGTAATACTTGATTACCTGCAGGAAATGGTCCAATGAATGGTAGTTTTGCATCTCTCGTGTAGCAGGACTATGGTAATACTTGATTACCTGCAGGAAATGGTCCAATGAATGGTAGTTTTGCATCTCTCGTGTAGCAGGACTATGGTAATACTTGATTACCTGCAGGAAATAGAATGAAGATGCATTGTTGACATAAGTTGTGATTGTTATGTTATATCTACCATTGAGGTTGACTACCAATAGAAATTGATAGGTGGTTACTGTACAGTTACAGCCGCATCATAAGGGATCTCAGAAACCATGCTCAACTGAGCAGTTATTGTGTTTGATTCCCTTTCCATTCTTTGGAAGATCCAGTTTGAATAGTAAAGTAAAGTAACCCATAGCATTTATTAATGCCGTAGGGGTGTGAGATGTTAGCGATCTCACATTTCACAGGCTCTGCAAATGAGGGCGGTTGCCATCTCCTCTCCCTCGCAGTCTTTACTTCCCGGATTAATCCGGTACCCATTTAAGGCTGGGACGACCTGGGATGGGAGTCGTTGCGATCTGAAAACATTTCTGCCTCAGCTGGGGAATGAACCCAGGACCACTCATATGCGAAGCCAGTGCGCTAACCACTGCGCTAACGCGGCTCCCCAGTTTGAATACTACATGGACAACATACATGATGATGCTAGAAAATAATCTCTTTAGCTGTGAACAGGTAGCTCTTACAGGTGAAAATGCGGTGTTGCTAGAAGTGAACATTTTGGAGAGTGCAGAAGAATGATGGTCAACCAGCATAGGACCTGTACTGTCAGCAGAAGTGTAATGGCGAATACACTCTGAGAGAGATCGGAGCAACTATGGATGTGTCCAGTTTGCAGTGATGATGATCCAGTGACTAACTAACTAACTAACTAGGTAGCTCTTGACACAAATGACATAATCCCTTTAACTGTGAACAGGTAGCTCATGACACAGATGACATAATCCCTTTAGCTGTGAACAGGTAGCTCATGACACAGATGACATAATCCCTTTAGCTGTGAACAGGTAGCTCATGACACAGATGACATAATCCCTTTAGCTGTGAACAGGTAGCTCATGACACAGATGAGATAATCCCTTTAGCTGTGAACAGGTAGCTCATGACACAGATGAGATAATCCCTTTAGCTGTGAACAGGTAGCTCATGACACAGATGAGATAATCCCTTTAGCTGTGAACAGGTAGCTCATGACACAGATGACATAATCCCTTTAGCTGTGAACAGGTAGCTCATGACACAGATGAGATAATCCCTTTAGCTGTGAACAGGTAGCTCTTGACACAGATGAGATAATTCCTTTAGCTGTGAACAGGTAGCTCTTGACAGCCCATAGCCTTTCTGACAAAAGCACAGGTCCCTCTCAGCGAATAACTGAGATGACACTTGTCATCTCAGAGGCATGATTGTGTTAGGTGGGTTTATAGATGCGTGTTTAGTCCTGAAGGGAAGCATTCCAGTATGCCAGGATCATCACATCCTGCCAGATGAACAGCTGAAGTACTCTGGGTCAACTAATTTATCATTCTTCATTCAGATCTGTTGACTCACCTGCAGTAATGGCACATCTAGCATAAATCTGCCAAAATAAGGACAAAAGTGCAGTGACTTGTCAGCATCTTTTCATCATCAATGGGGACCATTTGACAGAAGACAAAGAGAAGAAATCAAGACAAGATATACAGTGAAAGTGATAATTTTTCACTGGTGACAGATTGTCCGCCTGCCCCCAACTTTCCATAGTTACCTTCTATGGCATGCCTGAAAAGAAGACAATGGTCCTATTCTTTGCTCTTTGAGTGAGAAGTCCAGGCCCAGGTTTCCACATATTTTATTGAGGAGAAAGGAAAATATAGACATATTTTATTGAGAATAAATGAAAATACACAAATAGACATATATTATTGAGGAGAAAAGAAAATACAGAAATAGGCATATTTTATTAAGCAAGCGAAAGATTTTTTGTTGTTGAATGTTTTGTGAGTGTTGTTAAGACATGTTATTTCTAGTTGTGTTGCGGGATGCCTCAGTTGCTGGTCGTCTCTCGACCTGGTATCTCAGACGACTTTATCACTTTTGCTTGCTTGGGCAGAAATATGGTCCTGCCGGATGTAGGGCCTGACCAATCATAGTTTCCAGCCTTTGTTGACTGGATTAAGCCCCATCTCTTCTTTAAGGAGTTAACTTTGATGTGGTTGTTGAAGATTACTTTGTCGATATCTTGTCTATTCCTGATGTATAGGGTGATATATTGACATTAAACCTTGACACTTGTAATTTTTTCATTTTTAAAAGGTGGAGAGCTTCATGGAGAGTTTCCTTGTCAGATATCCTTGCAAATGTGGATGTTGGGGGAGAATTTGCATGGAAAAGGTTAGTACTAGAATATATATCTATATGGAGTGTCCTATTACAGAATATTGTCCTCACTGCCACTCTGTAAGTCTCTCAGTTCTGTGCAAGTTGTCCAGATTCTTCCAGTGTCATGTTCAGGTTTTCAATATTATGTATCCATCGTAGTAGTTTTGGTCTGCCTCTGGTTCTCTTTCCTGTAACTTTTCCTTCCATGATTCATTTTTCTAAACAATTGTGTCTTCTTCTATGTTCAGGTCTTTGCAGACGTCTGCGTCGGTTTGTCTTTCTGTCCATAATATTGTATTGTATATCATTGGAGAGCGAATTGGTTCCAGAATATGAATACCTGTATATAAGTGCATTAATGTTATGTTATATTATGTTATGTTCTATATAAGTGCATTGATGTTATGTTATTTGATTATTTTACAAGGTTAAAGTTAGTAAAACATAAAAACAAAACTTGGTTTGGTGGTTGGTCGGTTAGATGGTTGGTTGCTGATTCAGCTGTCCATGGGCTAATACTCTTTGACCTAATGCTATTGTGTGATATATGCTTGTGTTTGCGAGCTGTTGTTTTGTTCCATGTAGAGTGTTCTATTTATCTGACCCTTGAGAGAGAAGTATTTTCTTAGTATCATCCAGTTCTAGGCATTTAAAAAAGTAATAGCATTATTTTTCTTGGAGTTTATAGGTTTTCAACCAGCCCAAGACCAGAGTCAAAAAATAGCTGTACCACACTTGAAGGGTAGTTTTGTATTCACACACTTCTCCAAGTCATTTCAGCCAAGATAGGGTTCATTGTGCTAATTTCCCTCCACCAATTACCTACTGATTATGCTAAACTTCTAAATAGTACTAGGCATGTACCTTAATGTTCAAGGCTAAAGGTGTGTCACATCTTGAGCCACCATGCCTCTTTGATGAGCCTGAGCCATAGGAACAGTGTAGCTAGTGCCCCCCCTTCCCCAGTGATGCACAAAGGGGGGGAAGGACATAATTCTATAGTTGGAAAAAAACAATTCTATAGATAGAAAAAATGATTCTATAGGTTGCATGCTACCAAAGCTTCTATAAGAAGAAAGCCTCTATATACAAGCATGTCATCTGTTAAGGTTTTATGTTGCGTGGGTGGTTTGTCTGGTGGGCGAGTGGTGAGACCAGTAGACATTTCACATGGGTGGTTTGTTTTGTGGGCAATTGTGAGACACATTGGTATTCCACATGCAAAAAAAAATGTTCATTTATTAGCATAAATTATGTCCCTCAAAATGTATTCATGGCTGGAGACATTTATATATATATTTCTAGAATGTTAACACAAAAATATTCAATTGTCATCACTGAACATTTTGTTTGATGATTTTATGTCCATAAATGTTGAATTTATGTAAATTTATATCCATAAATGTTGAATTTATGTAAATTTATATCCATAAATGTTGAAGTTATGTACATTTATCTGAATAACATCAGAAATAATAAAAAATATGAAAAAATTGATATCAGGTCACAAAAATCACTTTTACCATACTAACACGTTTTCTACTGACAAAATGGAAGTGCTATTATTCTATGATGTTTTTGGTTGACATAAAAACTATATTTAGAGAGTCATGCGATATATCTGAACAATATATGATCTATGGAAATGAAAACGGATAATCAGTGATTGGTCCGATAGTGTTTCTTTATTTTGCCAATATTTCAGTGATTGGTCCGATAGCTTTTCTTTATTTTGCCAATATATCAGTGATTGGTCCTATAGGGTTTCTTTATTTTGCCAATATATCAGTGATTGATCCGATAGGGTTTCTTTATTTTGCCAATATATCAGTGATTAGTTTGATAGAGTTACTTTATTTTGCCAATATATCAGTGATTGGTCCTATAGGGTTACTTTATTTTGCCAATATAGTGATTGGTCTGGAGAAAAGTTCAAAATTATACTCATTTTAATATGGAACAAATCATGTTGCATAGAAAAGCAAACATATGGTAAATTTAGTAACATGATTATGGCACTTGGTACCAAATGAGTTAATGTGGTATACTGCTTGTGGTAATGTCTACAGGAAACTGTTCTATGAGATTGGTGAGATTCAGCTGAAGAAGACTCTGACAACCCAAGGACATCAGGGATTCTGCAGTCTATACAACAGTGCCAGCATTGAGGATTACACAAACTCTGTTCTGCAGTCACTGGATAAAGGTTTTATTTCTACAAGATTACTTCTATTTATACAAGTTTTCTTCCATTTATATTTTTTTACTTCCATTTATACATGTTTACTTCCATTTATGCATATTTTATTAATACATATTTACTTTTATTTATAAGTCTTTACTTCCATTTATACATATTTACTTATTCTATTTGACTTCCGCCAAAATAGCCGACAAAAATGAATGTGTTTTCCTTACAGCGTTAAATTAACAGATTTTCCTCCCAAAAGAAATGGCAACCAATGGGAGTAAGGTGCCTATAAATTCAAAATGGATACATTGAGCAGTGGTGTAAATAATAATAACTGCGAAAGTTGTGTATTTAAAGCGATAGTGGAGTTGAATGAGACAGAGGTGCACTCTATCCCCTTATCTTTTTAACATCTATACAGAGAATATAATGAGAAATGCAAGAGAAAAACTGGAGGAAAATACGTTTTCATCCAATAAATATCGGTGGATACAAGATTCCAAACAGATTTGTGACTTGGCTCCGACCCTCTTTAGCATGGTGTTTTCTGCTATGCTAAATGATGCCTTCCGGAATAACAGTGTGGGAATTTGCTTTTGTTATCCAGCTGATGGAGGACTATTCAATCTCAGTATATTGAAGGCAGAGACCAAAACTCAAATGGACATTGTTCTTGACCTCTTGTTCGCCAACAATTGTGCACTCAACACTACCAGTCTAAAAGACGTGAAGGACAGTATGGACATCATTTCTTCAGCCTGTCATGCATTCAGTCTCACCATCAGCACTGTAATATTTTAAATTAGTAATGTAGCAACCAACATCAGCTACACAGAACCAGTGATCACAGTGACAGGATAGAAACTCAATATTGCCGATAATTTTGTATATCTCAGCAGCACTCTTTCGCAACAATTGACGTGGATTTTGCCCTGCATGTTTCTCTCGCCAGTGCAACATTCAGGAGCCGTTGTGCCAACATCTGGATCAGGCATGGTCTCAGTTTGAGAACAAAGTTGGGCGTTTACCTTGTAGTGGTTCTACCAACACAGCTTTATGCTACGTCATCATCCTGCACTGTCTATGCAAGACACGCTCAACAGCTTAACTCTTTCCACCTTCTGTCCCTATGAAATCTCATGGAAGTACATTAGCAGGATCAATTACCAGACACAAAAATTCTCCTATAGTTCTCATTGCAAAGCATCCATGCCCTGTTTAAGTCCCAACTCCGCTGGACATTCCACATCATCCATATGCCGGATTAGTGCCTTCCAAAGAGATTGTACTGCGGGGAGCTGTGGGATGGGAAATGTTCAAATGGAGGGCAGAAAAAGTGTTTCAAGGATTACTTAAGGAACTCCCTCAGACACTGGCATTGATCCCAACCTATGAAAAACTAAAGCTCTTGATCACTCAACTTGGCACACTCATATCACTGCTGGCATCACAAATTTTGAATAAAAAGTAACAGTGTGGACAATCTACAAGAGACAGAAATGGAATGAAAGATCTGAAAAAAAGTAACAGTGTGGACAATCTACAAGAGACAGAAATGGAATGAAAGATCTGAAAAAACTCATGCTCGGGACCCTCTGCATGCACTGCAATATATCTTTCCTGGCATAAATTGGACTCCTCTGCCATCTTAGTTAGTTAGTTAGTCGTCGGATCATCATCACTGCAAACTGGACACATCCATAGTTGCTCCGATCTCTCTCTTAGTGTATTCTCCATTACACTTCTGCTGACAGTACAGGTCCTATGCTGGTTGACCATCATTCTTCTGTCATTCAAATGCCTTGGTCACCGCCATAGTCTCCATGGTCATACTACTCGTAGTGACCGCAAAGGCACCACTTTCCTCCTTGATTGTTTTACCTGCGCACTGAGCTGTAAAGGCCCAAGCACTGCGAACATGCCTAATTACAGATCCATCAGTGTATATAATCACATCCCCCTCTTTGGTATTCTCACTGATTAAAGCCTGCACTTCTTTCTCCACAGCTGTGGGACACCATTCTCTGCATTCCCTGCTAAGTGATATTACTACTCTCAAACAATATTACTCCTCTGCCATCTATGAACTCACAAACCTAAACCAAAATAGACAGCCACCAATCTTTTTGTTTTTTCATCATTTTCCGTTTCATATGTTTATTGTTTTTTTCATGACATGCTCATCTTCGCTTCGAAGGAGGAACAACATCATCATTATTATGCTTTGAAAGTTTCAGTCAGACTATTTCTGCCATCAGTGGTTGGAATCATTTATGTGCTGAAGAGAGCTCCCTTCCTGTTTGGCATGTTAGAACATGCAATAAGATGAAAATCAATAGCTAAAAATAGGACAAGATGGAGGAGGTTTGTTGAGGGTCTATGCTCCATAGGGAGCTAAAAGCTGTATAGATAGATATATATTTCATTCTTATGAGATCTATATCATGAATGAAATAAGTGCTCATATTTTTGTTATGATATTAAATGAAGTGACAAGACGACAAAGAGAGAAGTTGCTGGATTGGTTGTCATTATGGCATGGGAGAATGTCACTTATTATAAACACAAGAGATATGATAGTTGTAGAGAAACATTACCTTTGCCACTTGGTACGGCACTGGATTAATCTGTTGAATAAAGTTTTGACCTAGGAGCTTTATAAAAATAATTGTAGGTCAAAGGGCACGAGCCTGTGGACTACTGGATAAATAAGACTCATAGCTCATTAGGGTCGTAGGGGTGCCACACTGGAGACATCAGCACAAAGAGGTCTATAAGCATCTCAATTCTCAGCCATTCGGAAAAGTGTAGAAAAATCACACCCAGACCATTCCTTGATGTTATCAATCCAGGATTTTCTCTGTTCCTTGATTTCCTTGCAAAATAATTTTCGAAAGTGAGTCATGTATCGTTACATGTCCAAACCAAACAAGTTTATGCTATTTCACCGCTGCCAAAAGTGGTTCTTGATCACCTGCAAGTTTGTTTATTCGCTGCCAGACAAATATTTTTGTCTTGTATTCTATCAAATATATTAATTCTTAACAAACGTCTGTAGCACTTGTTTTCAAAAGCCTGAATCCTTCTTTCCTTGTCTGAATTTAGTGTCCAACACCTGGATTCGCAACCAACCATTAAATTATTTACGATAACCTGTTTCTCTGGCCTCATACACAGCATTTTTTTTGTTATTTCTCTGGTCTCACACACAGCATTGTTTTGTTATTTCTCTGCTGATTAGTGGCAAGTGAATCGACATCACCAGGCATTGCTGCCAGAACTCTGGCTAACATAGCTGATGTCTTAGGAGGAATGGCAGGAACAAAAGGTGGTCTAAGAAGTGGTCCGGCAGGGAATGTAGCTTGGAGAAAGGCATTTTCTTATTTTGAGGTAGTGGGAATATGTCTAGCAAGATGTTCATACCTGTAGTAATATTTTAGTATGTTTGTGTGTTAGTATGTTTGTGTGTTAGTATGTTTGTGTGTTAGTATGTTTGTGTGTTAGTATGTTTGTGTGTTAGTATGTTTGTGTGTTAGTATGTGTGTGTGTTAGTATGTTTGTGTGTTAGTATGTTTGTGTGTTAGTATGTTTGTGTGTTAGTATGTTTGTGTGTTAGTATGTTTGTGTGTTAGTATGTTTGTGTGTTAGTATGTTTGTGTGTTAGTATGTTTGTGTGTTAGTATGTTTGTGTGTTAGTATGTTTGTGTGTTAGTATGTTTGTGTGTTAGTATGTTAGTGTGTTAGTATGTTTGTGTGTTAGTATGTTTGTGTGTTAGTATGTTTAGTATGTTAAGATGCAGAATAGGACAGGCAAAAAACAACATTCAGAAAAATGAAAAATATACTGTGTAATATGACCTTGTCATTAGAGGTGAGAAAGAGAGTTCTGCAGTGCTATATAACCCTTATACTAACATATGGGTGCGAGTCTTGGACAATAAACAAACTGGAAAGTGGGAGATTGGAGGCAACAGAGATGTGGTTCTACAGAAGAATGCTGAGAATACCATGGACTGCCAGAAAAACTAATTTAGAGGTGTTAAAAGAGTTAAATGCGAAACTGACCTTAATCAACAATATAAGAAAAAGGCAATTTTTTTTTTTTTTTTGGCCACTTCATGAGACAGGCAGGTTTAGAAAACATAATCACAACAGGCAAGATTGAAGGCACCAGAGACAGAGGGCGACAACGTGAGAAAATATTAGACAGTTTGACAAGCTGGCACGGCAAAGAAACAACAACGACTTTGATACATAATACTGTGGATAGAGAGCTGTGGAGAGCCATGACCGCCTACGCCACCCGGCATGGCACCTGATGATGATGATGTTTGTGTGTGTGTTACTAGTTACTGTTCCATTTATAAATATGTGAACTTATTTATATTGCCCATAAAATCACTACAGCAAAATAAAACTGCCTGGGTTGATGCAGCCAAAAAAATCTGGGTGTATTGCTGTGTCCTGAATAGGATATGTGGCACAAATAAAATTGCAACTAAGCTCTGGACTACATCCTACTGGAAATCTAGCAGTACCAGTGTCATGCTACAAGAGAGATCAGTGGGAGTTTGAGAATGAACGCTGAAGAAGAAGAATATGATATAATGCTGAATTCTGATGTGTCAAGCCATTGGTACAAATAAAGCAGTGACATTTCTATTCTCTGGACTACATCCTGCTGGAAGTCTTGTATAATCATTGTCCCGCTACAAGAGAGATCTCTGGACTACATCCTACTGGAAATCTAGCAGTACCAGTGTCCCGCTACAAGAGAGATCTCTGGACTACATCCTACTGGAAATCTAGCAGTACCAGTGTCCCGCTACAAGAGAGATCTCTGGACTACATCCTACTGGAAATCTAGCAGTACCAGTGTCCCGCTACAAGAGAGATCTCTGGACTACATCCTACTGGAAATCTAGCAGTACCAGTGTCCCGCTACAAGAGAGATCTCTGGACTACATCCTACTGGAAATCTAGCAGTACCAGTGTCCCGCTACAAGAGAGATCTCTGGACTACATCCTACTGGAAATCTAGCAGTACCAGTGTCCTGCTACAAGAGAGATCTCTGGACTACATCCTACTGGAAATCTAGCAGTACCAGTGTCCTGCTACAAGAGAGATCTCTGGACTACATCCTACTGGAAATCCTGTAGGACATTGTCCTGCTACAAGAGAGATCCAGTTGGGATTTTAGAATAAAAAAAGAAAAACTTCAGAATAGTTTATCCTACCAACATTTATATTTCATGAATGCCAAAATCGGATGTGCTAGGCCGAAATGAGCAAGAGAGAAAAGGGAAGACCAAGAGAGACGATGCCGGAAAATTTGGCATTGTGGTATGGGGGAACATCAGTATCAGAAATAATATCACAACACAAGATAGAAGGCTGCGGACAGATGTAGTAGGGCATCACCTTGTCCCATGGACTATAATATGAAGGAATAGAAATTATCAGTTACATCTTGCTTCTTGTTTTATTCTGTGTTGTTTCTTGTTTTATTCTGTGTTGTATATAGTTTCTTGTTTTATTCTGTGTTGTATATAGTTTCTTGTTTTATTCTGTGTTATATATAGTTTCTTGTTTTATTCTGTGTTGTATATAGTTTCTTGTTTTATTCTGTGTTGTATATAGCTTCTTGTTTTATTCTGTGTTGTGTTTCTTGTTTTTTTCTGTGTTATATATAGTTTCTTGTTTTATTCTGTGTTGTATATAGCTTCTTGTTTTATTCTGTGTTGTGTTTCTTGTTTTTTTCTGTGTTATATATAGTTTCTTGTTTTATTCTGTGTTATATATAGTTTCTTGTTTTATTCTGTGTTGTATATAGTTTCTTGTTTTATTCTGTGTTGTGTTTCTTGTTTTTTTCTGTGTTGTATATAGCTTCTTGTTTTATTCTGTGTTGTGTTTCTTGTTTTTTTCTGTGTTGTATATAGCTTCTTGTTTTATTCTGTGTTGTGTTTCTTGTTTTTTTCTGTGTTGTATATAGTTTCTTGTTTTATTCTGTGTTGTATATAGTTTCTTGTTTTATTCTGTGTTATATATAGTTTCTTGTTTTATTCTGTGTTGTATATAGTTTCTTGTTTTATTCTGTGTTGTATATAGTTTCTTGTTTTATTCTGTGTTGTATATAGCTTCTTGTTTTATTCTGTGTTGTGTTTCTTGTTTTTTTCTGTGTTGTATATAGTTTCTTGTTTTATTCTGTGTTGTATATAGTTTCTTGTTTTATTCTGTGTTATATATAGTTTCTTGTTTTATTCTGTGTTGTATATAGTTTCTTGTTTTATTCTGTGTTGTATATAGCTTCTTGTTTTATTCTGAGTTGTATATAGTTTCTTGTTTTATTCTGTGTTGTGTTTCTTGTTTTTTTCTGTGTTGTATATAGTTTCTTGTTTTATTCTGTGTTGTATATAGTTTCTTGTTTTATTCTGTGTTGTATATAGTTTCTTGTTTTATTCTGTGTTGTATATAGCTTCTTGTTTTATTCTGAGTTGTATATAGTTTCTTGTTTTATTCTGTGTTGTGTTTCTTGTTTTTTTCTGTGTTGTATATAGTTTCTTGTTTTATTCTGTGTTGTATATAGTTTCTTGTTTTATTCTGTGTTATATATAGTTTCTTGTTTTATTCTGTGTTGTATATAGTTTCTTGTTTTATTCTGTGTTGTATATAGTTTCTTGTTTTATTCTGTGTTGTATATAGTTTCTTGTTTTATTCTGTGTTATATATAGTTTCTTGTTTTATTCTGTGTTGTATATAGTTTCTTGTTTTATTCTGTGTTGTATATAGTTTCTTGTTTTATTCTGTGTTGTATATAGTTTCTTGTTTTATTCTGTGTTGTATATAGTTTCTTGTTTTATTCTGAGTTGTATATAGTTTCTTGTTTTATTCTGTGTTGTGTTTCTTGTTTTTTTCTGTGTTGTATATAGTTTCTTGTTTTATTCTGTGTTGTATATAGTTTCTTGTTTTATTCTGTGTTATATATAGTTTCTTGTTTTATTCTGTGTTGTATATAGTTTCTTGTTTTATTCTGTGTTGTATATAGTTTCTTGTTTTATTCTGTGTTGTATATAGCTTCTTGTTTTATTCTGTGTTGTGTTTCTTGTTTTTTTCTGTGTTGTATATAGTTTCTTGTTTTATTCTGTGTTGTATATAGTTTCTTGTTTTATTCTGTGTTATATATAGTTTCTTGTTTTATTCTGTGTTATATATAGTTTCTTGTTTTATTCTGTGTTGTATATAGTTTCTTGTTTTATTCTGTGTTGTATATAGTTTCTTGTTTTATTCTGTGTTGTGTTTCTTGTTTTATTCTGTGTTATATATAGTTTCTTGTTTTATTCTGTGTTGTATATAGTTTCTTGTTTTATTCTGTGTTGTATATAGTTTCTTGTTTTATTCTGTGTTGTATATAGTTTCTTGTTTTATTCTGTGTTATATATAGTTTCTTGTTTTATTCTGTGTTATATATAGTTTCTTGTTTTATTCTGTGTTGTATATAGTTTCTTGTTTTATTCTGTGTTGTATATAGCTTCTTGTTTTATTCTGTGTTGTGTTTCTTGTTTTTTTCTGTGTTGTATATAGTTTCTTGTTTTATTCTGTGTTGTATATAGTTTCTTGTTTTATTCTGTGTTATATATAGTTTCTTGTTTTATTCTGTGTTATATATAGTTTCTTGTTTTTTTCTGTGTTGTATATAGTTTCTTGTTTTATTCTGTGTTGTATATAGCTTCTTGTTTTATTCTGTGTTGTGTTTCTTGTTTTTTTCTGTGTTGTATATAGTTTCTTGTTTTATTCTGTGTTGTATATAGCTTCTTGTTTTATTCTGTGTTGTGTTTCTTGTTTTTTTCTGTGTTATATATAGTTTCTTGTTTTATTCTGTGTTATATATAGTTTCTTGTTTTATTCTGTGTTGTATATAGTTTCTTGTTTTATTCTGTGTTGTATATAGCTTCTTGTTTTATTCTGTGTTGTGTTTCTTGTTTTTTTCTGTGTTGTATATAGTTTCATGTTTTATTCTGTGTTGTATATAGTTTCTTGTTTTATTCTGTGTTATATATAGTTTCTTGTTTTATTCTGTGTTGTATATAGTTTCTTGTTTTATTCTGTGTTGTATATAGTTTCTTGTTTTATTCTGTGTTGTATATAGTTTCTTGTTTTATTCTGTGTTATATATAGTTTCTTGTTTTATTCTGTGTTGTATATAGTTTCTTGTTTTATTCTGTGTTGTATATAGTTTCTTGTTTTATTCTGTGTTGTATATAGCTTCTTGTTTTATTCTGAGTTGTATATAGTTTCTTGTTTTATTCTGTGTTGTATATAGTTTCTTGTTTTATTCTGTGTTGTATATAGCTTCTTGTTTTATTCTGTGTTGTATATAGTTTCTTGTTTTATTCTGTGTTGTATATAGCTTCTTGTTTTATAGCTTCTTGGTCTTGCTGTATCTTGCTGTAACATTCGCCATGACGAAGTTCTCAGTTTTCTCTAGATCAAAGCTGCTGCACAAAACTTTTACCTTGCTTAGTCCACTCTAGCGGGACACCCATTTGTCCCGACATAAAATATTGTCAAAGGGAGCGGATATAAATGGATATTCCCCATATGGATGTGGAAAGCAACGGGAAACTACCACATTATTCTCACAAGATAAAAGTCATGGCGACACACAGAAGTAGGCCTACAGTTAGTGTTAATATAGCAAGTGAAAGCATATTGCGTGCAATAGTAGATATCCCAGGAATATCAGTGGGAGGACATAACATAAATAATTTGAGATATGCGGATGACACTGTTCTGATTGCAAAAAGTGAGGAAGACCTTCAAAATTTAATTAAAGTAGTAGTCACAGAAAGTAAAGAGAAAGGCCTCTTCCTAAATATCAAGAAAACAGAAGTAATGGTTATTTCAAAGAAAGAAAATAACACACCTTGTAAGATCATAGTGAATGATATAGTATTAAAACAGGTCCACCAATTCAAATATCTAGGTACAATAATTACAGTAGATGGAAGAAGTTCAACAGAAATAAGATGCAGAATAGGACATGAAAAAACAACATTCAGAAAAATGAAAAATATACTGTGTAATATGACCTTGTCATTAGAGGTGAGAAAGAGAGTTCTGCAGTGCTATATAACCCCCTATACTAACATATATACTAACATATAACATATAACATATATAACATATATACTAACATATGTGCGAGTCTTGGACAATATACAAACTGGAAAGTGGGAGATTGGAGGCAACAGAGATGTGGTTCTACAGAAGAATGCTGAGAATACCATGGACTGCCAGAAAAACTAATGTAGAGGTGTTGAATGAGTTAAATGTGAACGGACCTTAATCAACAATATAAGAAAAAGGCAATCTTCTTTTTTTGGCCACTTCATGAGACAGGCCGGTTTAGAGAACATAATCACAACATGCAAGATTGAAGGTACCAAAGACAGAGGGCGACAACGTGAGAAAATATTAGACAATTTGACAGCCTGACACGGCAAGGAAACAACAACAACTTTGATACATAATACTGTGGACAGAGAGCTGTGGAGAGTCATGACCGCCTATGCCACCCGGCATGGCACCTGATGATGGTGAGTCCACTCTAGTCATGTCTTGCTTCATTAAAAAAAAAATTGGTAGCGTATCCTATCCAGGGCATAGCCATCAACCCAGCATTTTTTGGCTGTAGTGATTTTCTAGGCAATATAAATATGTTCAGTAGTTTGCCATTGCTTTCTGAACAGTCCAGATGCACAATAGCCTGTGGCGGGGATCAAACTCGGTACTATGGCCATCACAAACACGCTCTGTACTACTCCACCACAGAGTCGGACAATGCTTAGTAGTTTATTGAAATATGGATAGCCTTGTTAGCAAGTTCAGGAGTCTTTATTCCTGTTGGATATGAGCAATAATTTTTGTTGGGCACCCTGACACAGGAAGATTGGCTTTCTGTACCTATTTACCTTGCTTACATCTTGTGCACTTTTGTTTTGTAAACTTAGTAACTGATTGTTACATATGAGGAAGTAACTGATTGTTACATACAAGGAAGCTACTGATTGTTACATATGAGAAAGTTACTGATTGTTACATACAAGGAAGCTACTGATTGTTACATATGAGTAAGTTACTGATTGTTACATATGAGAAAGTTGCTGATTGTTACATATGAGAAAGTTACTGATTGTTACATATGAGAAAGTTAATGATTGTTATATACAAGGAAGCTACTTATTGTTACATATGAGAAAGTTACTGATTGTTACGTATGAGAAAGTTGCTGATTGTTACATATGAGAAAGTTACTGATTGTTACATACAAGGAAGCTACTTATTGTTACATATGAGAAAGTTACTGATTGTTACATATGAGGAAGTTACTGATTGTTACATATGAGTAAGTTACTGATTGTTACATATGAGAAAGTTGCTGATTGTTAGATACAAGGTAGTTATTTATTGTTACATCTTGTGTTTTGTGTTCTTCTGTTTTGAGAACTTAGTTATCGATTATAACATCTTGTGTTCTTCTGTTTTGAGAACTTAGTTAATGACTGTGCTATGTTTTTATAGGCTGGAAATTTTCCACATGGAGTAGCTGCAATGGCCAAGGAGCGAGAGAAATGGATGGGCAGACCTGACTTGTTAATAAGGGCAGCTCGACATTATGAAGGAGCTGCGCAGATTCTCATTAGACAGGCTGTCATGACAGCAAAAGAGGTATGTTCAATAGAAATTACAGCCAAAGATGGATGTGTCAGGCCATTGGCGGAAATAACACGATGACACAACGTGTTTCTTTTCTGTGGACTACAAATTTTGTAGTACCATTGTCCTGCTACAAAAGAGGTCCAGCGCTGGGGTTTGAGAACGAATGCGGAAGAAGAAGAAATTGAAATCTCTATACCTTTAAACATCTTCTGATGACATAATTTTTCCAAACATAGTTTTATTTATAGATCTTCTAAACTCCTCGCGATTCTCGGCGAATTGACCTGCCACAGCCAAGGACATGTTTAAACAATCAGCGATGTCTTGTATCCATTGTTGTTTTGGACGGCTTTTACCTCTGCTTCTTCTTATGGTCCATGTCGTGTGGCGGTGGTCATCATGTCTTTCCACATCCTTCTATTTTGTGTGCTGTCAATCATTTCTGATACCAATGTTCGCCCATGCCACAATGCTGGATTGTCAAGCAACTTCTCTCTTGCTCTTTCCTCACCCCTCTTGCTCTTCAACTTGCCTGTTGCTACAATGTGTTCCATTTTTCTTCTTCTCACGGATGTATCTAAAAATGTGGACTGTCTCTTTCTGATGCGGGTTAGCAGCTCTCTTTTTGAATTAACTTCTTTCAAGATATCTTAATTAACATTTTAGCTGTCCATGGTGTTCTGAACATTCTTCTATAAAACCACATCTCCGCTGCCTCAATATCATCATCAGATGCCATGCCAGCTGGAGTAGGTCGTCATGGCTATCCACAGCTCTCTGTCCACAGTATTATGTATCAAAGTCGTTGTTGTTTCCTTGCTGTTCCAGGTTTTCAAACTGTCCTTTATCTCTGTTGCCTTCAATTTTGCCTGTTGTGATTATGTTCTCTAAACCTGCCTGTCACTGTTGGCAGGTTCTGTCACTATATCAAATGGCAGGGCAATGAGAGAGCAGACAGACTGGCAAGTTCTGTCACTGTATCGAATGGCGGGCAATGAGAGAGCAGACAGACTGGCAGGTTCTATCAATGTATTGAATGGCAGGTCAAAGAGAGAGCAGACAGATTGGCAGGTTCTGTCACTGTATCGAATGACAAGGCAATGAGAGAGCAGACAGATTGGCAGGTTCTGGCAAGAAATTAATATTATTATGGTCAGCAAAGAATGTGTTAACCAACAGAGAATGAAACTAACAGTCGTGTGTGGGTATTCTCAGTGGGAGATCGGAACACCTATAAATGTGTCATGTGTACAGATATACTCAGGGGGAGATCGGAGCACCTATGAATGTGTCCTGTGTGCACATATACTCAGTGGAAGATCGGAGAACCTATGAATGTGTCCTGTGTGCAGATATACTCAGGGGGAGATTGGAGCACCTATGAATGTGTCATGTGTGCAGATATACTCAGGGGGAGATCGGAGCACCTATGAATGTGTCCTGTGTGCAGATATACTCAGGAGGAGATCGGAGCACCTATGAATGTGTCCTGTGTGCAGATATACTCAAGGGGAGATCAGAGCACCTATTAATGTGTCCTATGTGCAGTAATTGTGATCTCTTGACTAACTATCTAAACTAATTACATAATGTTACAGTAATGTTACATCTTGCAGTTTTTCAAATCTGGAGAAGGCACCCTACCTCTGATGAACAAATGGGTGCAGGCGGACTGTCCAGCACGTATTGACATATCTGGTGGTTGGTCAGATACCCCTCCCATAACATACGAGCATGGAGGGGCTGTAATTATGGTAGGACTTCTGGTGAATAACAAGGTGAGTTGTCTGAGCGTGAGATGTCTTTAAAATTGTGAATATTCTTTAACTGACTGTATTGAAGCCAGTTAGTTAGTTAGTTAGTTAGTTAGTTAGTTAGTTAGTTAGTTAGTTAGTTAGTTAGTTAGTTAGTTAGTTAGTTAGTTAGTTAGTTAGTTAGTTAGTTAGTTAGTTAGTTAGTTAGTTAGTTAGTTAGTTAGTTAGTTAGTTAGTTAGTTAGTTAGTTAGTTAGTTAGTTAGTTAGTTAGTTAGTTAGTTAGTTAGTTAGTTAGTTAGTTAGTTAGTTAGTTAGTTAGTTAGTTAGTTAGTTAGTTAGTTAGTTAGTTAGTTAGTTAGTTAGTTAGTTAGTTAGTTAGTTAGTTAGTTAGTTAGTTAGTTAGTTAGTTAGTTAGTTAGTTAGTTAGTTAGTTAGTTAGTTAGTTAGTTAGTTAGTTAGTTAGTTAGTTAGTTAGTTAGTTAGTTAGTTAGTTAGTTAGTTAGTTAGTTAGTTAGTTAGTTAGTTAGTTAGTTAGTTAGTTAGTTAGTTAGTTAGTTAGTTAGTTAGTTAGTTAGTTAGTTAGTTAGTTAGTTAGTTAGTTAGTTAGTTAGTTAGTTAGTTAGTTAGTTAGTTAGTTAGTTAGTTAGTTAGTTAGTTAGTTAGTTAGTTAGTTAGTTAGTTAGTTAGTTAGTTAGTTAGTTAGTTAGTTAGTTAGTTAGTTAGTTAGTTAGTTAGTTAGTTAGTTAGTTAGTTAGTTAGTTAGTTAGTTAGTTAGTTAGTTAGTTAGTTAGAAGCCATGCAGTTACATGAAGGTGTGTGGTCAAGAATAGCTAACATTGATATACCATTTCATCCATGTGTTGATAGAACCTGTAAGGGGAGCAAAGAATAGCCATTCTGTCACTTGCCATGCATGTTGTAAGAGGCAGTTGAGGAGGTTTTGGAGATAGAGCTGACTGTCTTATCCCATAGAGAGTCAAAGTGACAGAGAATACATGCTAAAGTCAGATTTGTTAGGCCAAAAGGTGTAGATATACAAAGCTATAAACTGACACACTGCATTCAGTTCTCCAGACAACATCCTGCTAATCTTCAGGAGTCTGTGAACAAACAAAGAAAAAGGATTACATAAGAAACAATAGCTTCATTGCTCATAATTTCTGGAGATAGAAACAAACAAACATATATTCTTTAACTGAGTGTCAGAGCAAGCTGTTGGTCTAGTCAGCATAGGTAAAGTATTGGAGTGTGAATCTATTGACCATGCTAACATAATACATATATGAAGAGATAGAGATTTATACCCATGTGGTTGCGTCTGTGGGTCTCACCAATGGCCCACTAGACATACCACCCATACAACAGAAAACCTTAGTGGATGCCCTTAGAGAAGCTTCATGGCACGTCATCTATACAATTATGCTTTTATTTTGTTGTTGAAATGTGTTTCATGTTTATCTGAATATATATGTAGTTGGGAGGGAGCCAGAGAAGTAATGTGCAGCACTGGGGAGGAAGAAACTGACAGAACTGTTTTTTCCTATGGCTGAAACCCATCATAGAGACTCAGGACGTGATAATCCTTTTGACTTGAACATTTGGTTGCATGCCTGGAGCCGTAGAGAAGTTCAGCATAACCAGTAGTCAATTGGTGGTGGGGAATGAGCACAGTGAACCCTATCTTGGCTACAGTGGCTGGGAGCAGTGCATAGGTTGAAACCTACCTCCCTGGAGGTGTGATAGTTATTCTCTGGCTCTGTCCCGGGGTGGGCCGAAAATTCACAGACTTCCCAGCAATATAATGCCATTTTAATGGTATTGGGTCAAATGGCATTATATTGATAGATAAGCCTAATGAGCCCATGGACCACTGGATCAGTAACCAACCAACCAACTAAGAGATTGATAAGTGAACGCAGAACTGGAACTATTAGTAACAACACCCTGATAGACTTATCGAGATGGGGACACGTATGAGCTTTTGGGTAATGTATGAGATACCATTTATAGATCTTGAACTTTGACCTCTAGACACATCTTATAAAACACTTGTACATCTTCAAGTACAACAGGACTAACATGTCTTGTCCTCTATCCGCAGAGACCAATCGGAGCTCGGGCAAGAAGAATTAAAGAGTAAGATATTTTTTTTTGCTTTTGTTACAACACAATCTGCCAAATCAGTGGTGTAGTGGTTAGAGGAGTATAAATAATAACAAAACTGTCGTAGGATATCTGACAAGGTGGAGAGCGCCGCAGTAACAAAACTAAGAAGCGATAACAACTATGAAAAAGTATTACTGTTACTGGTAACTAATATAGCTAACAAATAGTAAAAAAGTCCAACTACATGTTCACACAATTTAATCAGTGTATAATGTGTAAAAAAAAACGTTTTGTTGACATTGACTTTTGTCAAACCTTCTCAACAGCTGTCAAACTTTTTCAGACCACCATCCTAATGTCAATGAAAAATAGCAAAAACAAAGGAACAAGGCTGTTTTCCACATTACTACAGTCCGATAGGGACCATTATCATGAAACAACAGCGAGCTAGAAATAAACATAATAATGTCACTACATGGAGGTGGTCTTACAGCACTGTCTCTTTGTATTTGAATAGAAAAAAGGCGAGGTCATGTTTTTTATAAGAAATAACTGTGCTTGATTAAATGTTACATAATATTTATAGATAAAAATAGAATACTACTAGAAAATGAGTCATGAGTGTCAAACCTGATAAAGTGAATCTATTGTTGTGGGATGACTGCCCAATCTTCCCACAGTGCAAGAAACAACTGATGGAGATTGGCTGGAGCCACATCTCGCTGACAGAGCCATCTGTCGAGTTAATCCCATAAGTGTTCTATGGAGTTCATATGCCTGATGACATGGCTGGCTACGGAATGGTCTGGATGTTGTTGTCAGCGAGGAACTGGGTGGTGAGTTGTGCCACTGGGTGGAGGTTGAGCGTTATCCTGCTGAAAAATCAAGCCCTGTACAGCCAAAATTGGAAGGAAGTTAGGACAAAAAATGTCAGTACCCGTATTGTATTCAGGCATCCTTCAATTTGCACCAGGTCACTTCTTTCCTTGAAGTTGATTGCCCCCCCCCCCCCCATATCAGAACACCTCCACCACTATGTGGAGGAGCATCAGTGCTGTTCTGGGTGTAACGCTCACAGACTCTGCGTAAACTCTTCTCCGTCTATCATGTCGCCATCTCCAGTCATTCCTAATGGTCCATTGACAATGCTGGTTTGCCCACTTCAGTTGGTTCTGGTAATGCAGGTCCGTAAGAACAGGACTTCTGTAGGATATTCTAGCCCAAAGACCAGCATCGTGCAGCCAGCTCCTGACCATTTAATCTGAAATTTGATGAGCTGCTGGCATGGTCTTTAGAGGATGTAAATACAAATAAATTCCTGAGGTGATGCATGCGTATGAAGCGGTCTTCAGCAGGAGTTGTGACTCTAGGTGTTCCACTATGAGGCCAGTCTGCTACTGAGCCAATTTTTTTTAATCGCCTCCAAAGGTAATTTAATGATGCTCCTAACACCACATTAAATTGTCTGACAGCTACAATTAGATATTATTCTGTGCTCCACTTTTTGTACCTGGCAACACACAGGCGGTAAAATGTGATCATTCTTGTCAGTGTATGATCTTGTTCAGAATTATCCATTATTATTTATATTATTATGTGTCTTCTTGTGTCAATGTTTCTAATACATTCAATGAATGAACAAGATAATCAGTTTAGAGAATATTGGGCTGTCCATAAATTATGTCAACAATGGGGTGATAAGGGTACTACATTGCTCTCGGTGGACCCAGGGTTAGCAGATAACCAAGATCCCATAAGTACCTCCTTGTGGTGCACCTTGGAAACAGAATTACAGCTGCTCGTGTAGCCTCTGGCAAACACTTTTGGGATAGCTCCATTAATGTGGAGGTTGCAGATGGAATGAGAATTTATTTTAAAAAACAAGCAATATCTCCAACACCTGTGCCAACACATACAGCCTCATTGTAGCACACAGTGACGCTAGACAGTCCATCTCCAGCTTTGTAGGGGCGGCCAATGCAATTATCATGAAATGGGTAGATGTCAAGATGAATAGTGAGAGTTGAAAAGATAGCATATTGAGTACAATGAGTAGAAAACGTCAACAATTAGGATGGTGTCTGAAAAAGTTTGACAGCTGTTGAGAATGGTTGACAAAAGTCAATGTCAACAAAACTTTTTTTTCACACATTATACACTAATAAATTGTGTGAATTTGAAAATTGTTCTTCACATCTGAAAAAAATTATGGTTTTTTTTTGTTGTTGTTTTTGAAAAATTGCCAAAAATGTTGACATTATTTATGTAGTCCCTATTGCCAGATTGGCCATTAGTAAAAAATGTGACCATTTGTTTCATCACAACCTTATTTTTTTTTAATCTAACACCTTCTCAGAGGAGTACTGGCTCTGACTGTCATAAATGAAGGGTCAGCGAACACAGAAATTTATTGTCGTACACTCAGCGATCTTGAAGACTACTGTCAACCACACGCTCCTGCATCGCTGCTGAAGGCTGCCTTCATTTGTGTTGATCTGGTAGATCTACACTCCTCATCTTCTCTATCTCAACAGTTGCTCGACAACTTTGGTTGTGGGTTTGAAGTGCAGTCCTGGTCACATTTACCTCATGGCTCAGGTCAGTATGTATGTTGTGTGTATATGTCCTTTGTAGAAAACTGTCCTCATTATTATCCCTCTGTGTGAAATGTCTTTACTATCATCCTTCATAATGTTCATTTGTAGGACATTATCCTACTATCCTAATACATGATGTGTCCTTTGTAGGACAATGTCCATATTATTATCTTTCTGTATAAAATGTCTTTACTATCATCCTTCATAATATTCATTTGTAGGACATTATCCTACTATCCTAATACATGATGTGTCATTTGTAGGACATTGCCCTCACTATCATCCTGTTTGTCCTTTGTAGGACATCGTCCTTACTGTTATCCTTCATTATGTTTCTCGGCTGGATGCTGTCCTATCATTCATCCTCTGCAGGACAATGCCCTCACCGTCATCCTCCATGGTTTTCCTTTGTAGAATATTGTTCTATCATCCTTCTTCTACTATGTGTCCTCTTCACTATCATTCTTCTTCTACATGATGTTTCCTCTGCAGGACATTGTCCTCACTATCATTCTTCTACTGTGTCCTCTACAGGACAGTGTCTGGACTACCATCCTTCTTCTACTATGATGTGTCCTCTTCAGGACATTGTCCTCACTATTATCCTTCTTCTTCTATGATGTGTCCTTTGCAGGACATTCTCATTCTGTAAATCTCTGGGTTCCATGCAATCTGTCCTATTTTTTCATTATCATGTTAATTAAGGAAGCCCTTGATGTTCTATGCCCATCAACATTTTTTGTAGTCTCTTTTCCTATTTCCCTGAACCTATCCTTCCAAGATTATCCTTCCAAGATTATCCTTCCAAGGTTATCCTTCCACGGTTATCCTTCCAAGATTATCCTTCCAAGATTATCCTTCCAAGGTTATCCTTCCAAGGTTATCCTTCCAAGATTATCCTTCCAAGATTATCATTCCAAGATTATCCTTCCAAGGTTATCCTTCCATGATTATCCTTCCAAGGTTATCCTTCCAAGATTATACTTCCAAGGTTATCCTTCCAAGATTATCCTTCCAAGGTTATCGTTCCAAGGTTATCGTTCCAAGGCTACTTTTCTAACCTGTGCCTGTTGACTTTCAGAAGTCAATCATATGAAAAAAAACCTCATTACTCTTTTTATTCTGAAGTTATTCTCATAATCCTGCTAGTTAGAGGTAATTATTCTGGAGAATGGCATGCGTTGTGCCATGGTTTACAGCTTGGCTGTGAGACCGGAACTTTCAACCTGGCACTGTGACTTCAGCTTGGCTTTTGGCCTATGGGATGAGACAATCACCTCTACCTTCAAACATCCTTAATTGCCTCTTATGATAGACATGACAGGGCCATAGACAGTCATAGCAGGGCCATAGACTTCAGTAAATGGGGGGAGGGGTTTTTTAACCTAAAACAAAAAGGTCATTCACTAACTTTTATGAGATTTTTTGTGAGGATTTTTTAAAGAAAATTGTTAATGCGGGGTTGGGAGGGGGAATATACCCGTCTTTTGCCTAAATTCCTAGTACTCAAAGTCATGTTTGTATTTTATGGGTGGGGGTCTTAACCACCACACATCACCCCGTTATCTGCAGGCTTGGGTCATCATGATAAATTTATTTCTCTCATTTTGGAACTAGCAAAACATATTTGTAAGCGGACAAAACGTAAAAAGTATCTGAACCACTTAACTTCATAACACAGAATTATGTCAACATTAACACGTTATTCATGATTGACATAATTACTTACATCAGCCATCGTGGCACATGATGATGATGACACCATTAAAAACCTATCTGGTATATTCAAAATACATTCTTATGAAGATCTATTATTACCAATATCAGACAGTGTGGCACATGATGATGATAATGAACTTAACTAGTCTTGTATTCTGCTTTCTAGGTATGGGAGCCAGCTCCATTCTGGCTGGAGCTGTTCTTGCAGCCATACTAACAGCTGCAGGAAGAAGCTTCACTACAACTGGTCTTATACACGCTGTAAGTCTAGCTTTATAATCAAGTACCAGAGTTCGGAAATTTTGTAGCCAAATACACTAACTGTCTCTTTCTGTGCTAGCTTTAAAATCTCTTATGTCTGCTCCTGGTGCCGGGGCCCAAAAGAGAGACAATGAGTAACACCGTGATCTGCTAAAAATGTAGTAAGAGATAACTAAGGAGGGTTGGTTTTATTTCTTCTACACCTGGACCTAGTGGTTTCCATGACAGAATATGCATTGTAAGATCAGTATTAAAGTAAAGAACAAATCTATTCATATCGCTAGCGCTAAGTATATTTTTACACGGGTGTGAAAGTTGGTTACTCAATACAGGCACAGAAAGGAGTCACGCTTTTGAGCACAAGTAATACAGACGTATCTTAAGAATTAGTTATATAGAACACAGGACAAGTATATTTATCCAGCAGCAAATAATCAAACTTGAAGGATATCAAGACCCACTTTTGACAGTTGTGAGCTGGCGTAAACTTGTTTGGTTTGGACATGTAATGAGACATGACTCTCTCTCAAATTATTTTGCAAAGAACAATTGGGGGGTCAAAGGAGTAGAGGAGAACAGAAAATCCTGGATTGATAGCATCAAGGAATGGTCGACGTGATTTTTCTACACTTCTCCAAATTATTGAGGACAGGGCCGTTTTGGATGGCATTTTGTGCTGATGTATCCGGTGTGGCACCCCTACAACCCTGATAGGCCATGGGTCTTGTTATTATAATTATTATTATGCATTGGAAATTCTTACACTCAGCCAAACACAATGGAAGGATTGGATAAGAACCAGAATAAGGTGATGTGTATCATACTTGGGTGTACTAGAGATACATCAGTACGAGCTATGTGATCCTTATTCGATTGTCTCCCAATCGAGGTCATCTCCTTGAAGTGGAGATGGGGCTTAGTCCAGTCAACAGAGGCTGAAAATTAAGATTGGTTGGACCATACTCTACATCAAACAGGACCACAGTCCTGCCCAAGTAAGCACATGTGCTGAAGTTGGAGATACCAGACTGAGAGGTTCACCAGTAACCATGGTATCATCCATGGTTGATTCTCATAAGGTGACTGAACATTTCACTTGCTGTCTTTCAATGTGTTCAATACATGATATTATACCTACTCTTTTCCTAATTTCTTCATTTCTTATTTTATCTAGTTTTAGTAAACATTGCAACTTTTCTCAGACACTTCATTTCTTATTTTATCTAGTTTTAGTAAACATTGCAACTTTTCTCAGACACTTCATTTCTTATTTTATCTAGTTTTAGTAAACATTGCAACTTTTCTCAGACACTTCATTCCACAACAGGTTATATCTTATCAGCATCATCTTCGTCATCATTATTACCAAAATCATCATCACCGTCATAATTGCCATCATCATCACCACCATCATCATGATCAATCTAAATCTTTCTTTTTTCAGGTTCTCTACCTTGAACAGCTGCTGACAACCGGTGGGGGTTGGCAGGACCAGATTGGTGGCTTGATTGGTGGAGTCAAACTTGGACTGTCAGAAGCTAAACTTCCACTGAAAGTTGAAGTCGTTGACTTGAAAATCACCAAAGAATACATTCACAAGTTCAGTGACAGACTAGTATTAATCTACACAGGCAAAACAAGATTAGCCAGAAATTTGCTACAGGTAAGAGAAAGTCACTCTGGTTCTTCTTCTGCACAGTTCTTTAGTCTTTTATCAGGTTACAGCACCAATAGTTTCAGTAGTAGGTACCTTTTATCAGGTTACAGCATCAATAGCTTCAGTAGTAGGCACCTTTTATCAGGTTACAGCACCAATAGCTTCAGTAGTAGACACCTTTCTTTAGTCTTTTATCAGGTTACAGGACCAATAGCTTCAGTAGTAGGCACCTTTTATCAGGTTACAGCACCAATAGCTTCAGTAGTAGACACCTTTTATCAGGTTACAGCACCAATAACTTCTGTAGTAGACACCTTTTATCAGGTTACAGCACCAATAGCTTCAGTAGTAGGCACCTTTTATCAGGTTACAGCACCAATAGCTCCAGTAGTAGGCACCTTTTATCGGTACAGCACCAATAGCTTCAGTAGTAAACACCTTTCTTTAGTCTTTTATCAGGTTATAGCTTCAGTAGTAAACACCTTTCTTTAGTCTTTTATTAGGTTACAACATCAATAGCTTCAGTAGTAGGCATATTTTATCAGGTTACAGCACCAATAGCTTCAGTAGTAAACACCTTTCTTTAGTCTTTTATCAGGTTATAGCTTCAGTAGTAAACACCTTTCTTTAGTCTTTTATCAGGTTACAGCACCAATAGCTTCATTAGTAGTCACATTTCCATCTTTCCAGATGATAGTATTATTGTTGGTCTTTAAGAAATATAATCTACAATCCATGACGATGATGGATGTGACTCACAAGGCCAAACAAAAAAGAGTATGTACACAAACAGTATGTACACAAACAGTATGTACACAAACAGTATGTACACAAACAGTATGTACACAAACAGTATGTACACAAACAGTATGTATACAAATAGTATGTACACAATATTATGTATATTATGCATAGTATGTATCACAGACCCACTTGTACCATTGTGTGTCTTCTTAGACGTGCACTCTTGAAATATCTGCTATCACTTTCTCCTTTGTCTTTATACCATTTCTCCACTGAAGACGGATGTGTTTGGCCATTGGCGAAAATAAAATGGTGACACAAAGGCATTTCCATTCTCTGGACTACATCCTGCTGGAAATCTAGTAGGACAATTGCCCTGCTACAAGAGAGATCCAGCGGGAGTTTAAGGATGAACGCTGAAGAAGAAGAAAAAAAATAAGATACCATTTCTGATCTTTCCTCTTCATACAACATGATCCATGGCATCCTGTTCCCATGATTCCTTATCACAATGTCTGTTTCATCCATATTGCATTTGTATACATCTTTGGTCCAAAGTAGAGGTAACTCTAAGATCTTTTCCTAGTCTGTAATTCTCCATAAACTAGATATCTTAGTATTCTGCCCATTTTTCATCCTTCTAGTGTGTCCCAGTCATCTTCTTCTTCGTCGTACGCCATGCGGTGACCCTCTGAAAACATTCCGCTGACCATCCTGAGGACATATGAGGTTGATCTGCATTGTGTCATGTTTTACAAAAAGCTGTGTTATCTGCGTCTTTCGACCTGACACATCCGTCTTCAGTCAAATTAATTTTTAGATTTGTGTCTGGAGGTTTTGTTTTTATCAAGTGTATTTTTATGTTTCTTTCTCTTTCTTCTACATTCGTTCTCAAACTCCTGCATATTTGCAGTATCTTGTTCAGAGAACAGAATGTATTGTGCCATTGTTTACAGTTTGCAATTATATCTGTACCTAGCGGCCTGACACATCCGATTTCTGGATAAATTTGACCCTATATAGGATGGGACAACCAACTGCACTCCATAACTTCTCATTCACCTCCTATGAAATATGTGGTAGATAATAGTGTTGCTATTATTTGTTTCCCTTTCAGGCCCGTCAATGCACAGATGGTATTTCTTGCACATCATTTGTTCATGTTTCTTTACACATTCATTTGTTCATGTTTCTTTACACATTCATTTGTTCATGTTTCTTGCACATCATTTGTTCATATTTCTTGCACATTCATTTGTTCATGTTTCTTTACACATTCATTTGTTCATGTTTCTTGCACATCATTTGTTCATGTTTCTTGCACATTCATTTGTTCATGTTTCTTTACACATTCATTTGTTCATGTGTCTTGCACATTCATTTGTTCATGTTTCTTTACACATTCATTTGTTCATGTTTCTTGCACATTCATTTGTTCATTTTCTTGCACATTCATTTGTTCATGTTTCTTGCACATCATTTGTTCATGTTTCTTGCACATCATTTGTTCATGTTTCTTGCACATTCATTTGTTCATGTTTCTTTACACATTCATTTGTTCATGTTTCTTGCACATTCATTTGTTCATGTGTCTTGCACATTCATTTGTTCATGTTTCTTGCACATTCATTTGTTCATGTTTCTTGCACATTCATTTGTTCATGTTTATTGCACATCATTTGTTCATGTTTCTTGCACATTCATTTGTTCATGTTTCTTTACACATTCATTTGTTCATGTTTCTTGCACATTCATTTGTTCATGTTTCTTGCACATTCATTTGTTCATGTTTCTTGCACATTCATTTGTTCATGTTTCTTGCACATTCATTTGTTCATGTTTGAAAATGGTTTTTTTTCCTATTGTAACTTATTTGTTGATTATGTTTGATTATGGGCAGGATGTCGTGAGAAATTGGTATGCACGTAATCCAAACATAGTCAACACTGAAGACTCTTTGGTCAAACTAGCTCAGGAGTGCTCGAACGCTTTTATGGATGGTCAGTATACGCTTGAGTGACATCATATACTGTTTCAATATGTTGTTCTTAATATATATTGTTAATATCCAATTGCTGCTGAGTTGATCTACTTTTGGCAAATTAATGCCATTTTTGTAAAAGTGAAGGTCTTCTGAAGTTAATATTTTTCACTACACATGATCTATTGACAGTTAATATTTTTTACTGCCCTTAGTGTATTGACAGAGCCCACTTCCCATAAAAAAGTAAAGTTTCCCTTATTCACACCATTAAAGAAAAATCATAATGCAGCTGGCGGGATTTGAACCAGGTCTCCCGCCGAAGACGGATGTGTCGGGCCATTGGCGCAAATAAAACGGCAACACAACGCATTTCCATTCTCTGGACTATATCCTGCTGGAAATCTAAAAGGGCCATTGTCCTACTGCAATAGAGATCCAGCAGGAGTTTGAGAATGAACGCTGAAGAAGAAGAAGAACCAGGTCTGCTCAGATGGCACTTACTCGCCTCGCATATCGAGTCAATACATTTTCCATCTTTGACCATACCAGATGCCTAAAGAAGATGTGAGAGTTTCAGCGTGTATATTCCCAAGCTATTTGAATATGGACCAGTCGAATGACACACAGTCAACAATAACACACTCACTTTTACAGGTGTGTAAATTCCTCCAGAACCACAAACATCTTTACATCAGCATGTGCCGGTGTGGCCAAAGATGGAAAACGCATTGACTCAAGACGCGAGATGAGTAGGTGCCATCTCAGCGGGCCTGATTCATGATTGTTCCTTTTATAATAAATCTTTGATGCTGTTGTATTATCTCATTCACACCAAAGGTGTTTGGGAAATATGTTAGACCAATTCTTATTTCATTGACCAATGACATATCAGGGTTTCCGGTTCCAGATCTAGATGGAAGTAGTTGTGTTCTTCGTACTTGCTATGGTTGACTGATATGTGCCCTAATAAGCACAATCGTAAAATCACCCACTCTTCTGAAACAGAGGCTTTTTTAGCAAGCCCTTACTCAGACATCTGAGGGAAATAAAAAGAGGAAGACCAAAAATTATCTTAAATAGCACCATACTTAAAGAATAGTACTTAATAGAACACAGGCTTTTGAAGTTTCACTTGAATACAACTAACAGACTATCAATGAGGGGCCATGGAGTGTAAACATTAAAAAAATACAACAATAACAAAAATAATAATACAAAAATAATAATACAAAATTACAAATGACAATAACAAGACATTTATGTTTCGAGCTGGTAGATCTTTGTCTAATATATATATATATATATATATATATATATATATATATATATATATATATATATAAATAACAAAAATAATAATACAAATGACAATAACAAGACATTTATGTTTCGAGCTGGTCTAATATATATATATATATATATAAAAAACAAACAGTGAAAATCAGTAAAAATAATGTTCCCACCACAGAGGCACTAGATTCACTATTGACATGTAAACAATACGAAGTTCAAGGTGGCAGTGGCATACGTGTAAACATGTAGTCATGGAAGCGGGTTTTGTTGAAAAGGGGATGGGATATGAGAACAGATATAACTAATTATTACTCAATACAACATGGACAGTAATACAGCGAGGACCACACCAACACAAACTTAAACAAATGAATGTTCAAAGTTAATGAAGGAGAAATAATAGGTTGCAAGTCCATACAGAAACTAAAAGTACTGGCATCGGACCTCAACGCATAGAGAATCAAAACCTCTGCCCTATTTGCCTCCTGTGGCACGACAGGGACAAACTAACAACAGATGTGGTCAACATCATGCCTGTCGCCTTTACTTTCCCATAAGATCCGGTATCCATTTCTTTTAGACTGAGCCAACCTAGGGACCATTGGTGATTTTTTTTTAATATTTCCAATTGAACTAAGAATTGAACCTTAGATTACCCGACGAGAAAGTCAGTGCACTAATCATGGAGTTACCCATATCCTGCCCACAGTATCATCAATATCCTTCAATAGCATTCTATTTTGAAAGAAGCAATTCTCTTTGCAAAACTTTAGAGTAATTTTTAGTCAACTTACATTCTGTATTTCTCCTCAAATACACCTTCAGTTCTGTATTTTGTCCCCAATACACTATCAGTTCTGTATTTTGTCCCCAATACACTATCAGTTCTGTATTTTGTCCCCAATACACTATCAGTTCTGTATTTTGACCCCAATACACCTTCAATTCTGTAATTTGACCCTAATACAACTTCAGTTATGTATTTTAACCATAACATGACTTAAATTCTGTATTTTGGCCCTATTACACCTTCAATTCTGTATTTTGGCCCTATTACACCTTCAATTCTGTATTTTGTCCCTATTACACCTTCAATTCTGTATTTTGTCCCTATTACACCTTCAATTCTGTATTTTGTCCCTAAATTACCCGTTATATTCTTCTTCTTCTGCATTCATTCTTAAACTCCTGCTGCATCTTTCTTGTTGCAGGAGAATGCTCCTACTAGATTTTCAGCAGGACGTGGTCCAGAGAATGGAATGCGTTGTGTTGCCGTATTATTTGCGGCAATGGCCTGACATGTCTTCGGCCGGTATTCATATTCTATAAATAGTAATACACCTTCACACGTGTGTTTCTGGGGCTCGAAATGGTAGCAAAGAATAGCAACAGAAACAGTGTTTATCTTTCATGCATATCGTAAGGCAGGATTAAGGTTTTGGGGTGGAGTTAGCTGTCCCATCCCATACACCTTAGCTTAGCTGTGATATTTGCACCTTTCTGCCTGACATGGCTTGACTTTAGCATGGCTTCTGGGTCACTTTGACCCTATATGAGATGTGACAGCCAACCCCACCCCAAAACCTCCTTAGTCACCTCTCACAACATGCATGGAAGGTAAACTATGCTGCCATTCTGTACTCCCCTTTCAGGCCCCAGCAACACATTGGCTGCAAATTAATTTTGGAATCTCCCTAGCGTAGTTGTTAAGTCATTCACTTTGTGCTAAAGAGGTGGCCGGTTCAAATCCCACTCATGACATTTCTTCTTCTTTCATTCACTTGAAACATGTCTATATCTGTAATTCTGTCTACTTAATAAAAAAAGATGAAAAGAAAATAAGCAGCTTTATCCATCAAGCTAAATGACTCCGTAGACAACTTACAGACTCATGACATCTTGTTTACAAAGTGGATTTTATCTGAGATCCCTGTGGATTATCTGAGATCCCTGTGGATTATCGTTTGAAGCTTCATTATATGCTATTAGTGGTATTCTCAGCCGCTTCACTGTGAGGAATGGAGTACATATGGGGTAACCCGCGTACAATATATTCAATCTTCTACACCTTTTCAACCTATGTATGTGAATAAATGCATCACATTACAAATGTATATGTGTATGTATTGTCTTGAGTGTCACGTACGTTCATCTCATTAGAAGAGTGCACATATAGTTGAAAAAACTATTTCACTCTGGTCTGGTAGCCTAGTTGATCGTGAGCTTGCTTACCATCACCAGGTTACATAGGTTCAAAACCACACCCGGACACACAAAAATATTCTGGATTATGATTTCTTGCCTGATACCACCGCTCCTCCAGTCAACCCAGCTGTAAATAGGTACCTGACACATGAAGTGGGAATGTAAGCACAACAAGGAAGGGAACTAGACACTCCACCTAGTAGTTACTGTGGAATAGTACATGAAGCATTATCTTCATCTCAACGGCAGGTTGCTGCTATAAGACCTATCTTTACCTTTTTTGTTTGGTATGTGGCAGCGTTGTACAGAGCGCATCTGTGATGACAGGTACAGGGTTCAAATCCTGCCGCAGGCAATTGTGCATTCTGACTGTTCAGAAAACAATAGTGAAACACTGAACATCTTAATATTGTCTAGAAAATGACTACATCCAAAAAATTATGGGATGGTCACATCTTGAATAAGATATGCTACTAATGTTTGTATAATTCACTCCAGGTGACTTTGAAGTGATAGGATCTTGTGTCAGCCGTTATTGGGAGATGAAGAAACTTCTGGCTCCAGGATGTGAGTCGACCACAATAGCACGCATCATGTCTACACTGAATCCGTACATGCATGGCATGTGCAGTGCCGGTGCTGGGGGAGGAGGATTTATATATGGGATCCTGAAAGAGCCAAACAGTCATGCCTTTGTTAAAGAGATCTTACACCAGCAAGAGGTAGGACACTTATGTATTTCTATCTTCTTCGTCTGCGTTCGTTCTCAAACTCCTGCAGATTAGCAGGATGTAGTCCGAAGAACGGAATGTGTTGTGTCATGGTTTACAGCATTGCTGCGATATCTGTGCCTTTCAGCCTGACACATCTGACTTCAGCATGGTTTTGGGTCACTGACCCTATATGAGATTGGACAACCAACTCCATCCCATGACCTCCTTAGTCGCCTTTTACGACATGCGTGGAACGTAAACAGTGTTGCTATTCTTTGCTCTCCTTTCGGGCCCCAGCAACACACAGGCGCTGTATTTCTATGTGTTCACTCTTGAAATGTAACACTATCAACAAGAACCCTGTGAAAATATTTGATATGATAATAGTGGAGTAAGCCACCAGTTTGTTCATTATCATCATCAAGTACCGTCTCCGCAACGAAGGTTGGCTGCAACGTATCTCCAACATCTCCTGTCTCTTGTCTTGGTGGTGCACTCTGCTAGACTGTAACCTGTCCATCGTGTGATGTTACTCTCCCACTTGTATCTCTGCCTACCTCTTGCTCGCTTCCCTTTTACTTAACCCTCAAGTAAGGTCTTCAATAAGGTCCACCTTAATAATGTCATGTCATACAATAATGTCATGTCTTTTAATGTGTCCAAAGTATTTTATTTGCCTGATCTTTATTTCTCTTAGTAGTTCTTTCTTCAAATTAAGTTTCTTTAGCACCTCTTTATTTGTTTTCTTCTCTTTCCATGATGTTCTCCCTATTCTTCTATATACCTACATCTTAAAGGCATCAATTTTGTCTGGAACCAGTATGTTGCCTGAGACCAAAACAGGATCAAAGAATAGTTTAAATTACCAAACTGTCAGAGGATATCCGACAAGGTGGGAAATGTCATAGTAACACAACTCATGATTTTACTAAACATACATGATTTTACTAAACATACATGATTTTACTAAACATACATGATTTTACTAAACATACATGATTTTACTAAACATACATGATTTTACTAAACATACATGATTGCCCCCATTGACACTTTTTTGTCATTTCTACTGCATGTATTATGGTGAAAACATCACAGGACATTTTTAATAATTACCGGGTAAATAGTTTTGTGTTTTTAGTTCCTGTTTGTATATGTTTCTTGAAAAAAGTTCCTGTTGGACCAGAATGTGAAAATAATCCTTGTTCCTTTGTTTATTATTAATTCTATTTTACTTTAGTTTGTACTATTTGGTAGTGAGATTATCTAGTAACAATATTACATTAACACAGTATTTGAGTAAAGAATAACAACACTGTTTACCTTCCATGCTTGTGGTAAGAGATGACTAAGGAGATTATGGCGTGGAGTTAGCTGTCCCATACCATAAAGCAGGGCTATTCAATTGGTGGCCCGTGGGCCAAATCCGGCCCGCCTAGTAAGTGACCCACGGATCATTGCTAAAACAGTGACATAAAGTTATAAAAATACTAAATGTATAAAATCATTAAAAGTGTTTTTTATAAATCTGGCCCGTGATGATCCCCATTTTCTATATCTTGGCCCCCGAGTAAATATAGTTGAATAGCCCTGCTATAAAGGGTCACAGTGGCCCAGGAGCCATGTTGAAGTTAGATGTGTCAGACCTCGAGACGCAGGTATTGCAGCACAGCTGTAAACCATGACACAGTGTATTCTATTCTTCAGGCTACCTTCTGCTAATCTTCAAGAGTTTGAGAATGAATGCACAAGATGATAGTGAGCAAGTAAATAAGTGCTACAAATACTTACCACGACTAATTAAAAAAATGATAAAAACAATTATAATTATCTTCGTCTCAATGAACATGTAATAATAAGAAAAACAAATACTGAAAAAATATTAATTTAAGAAAAAAATTTTTAAACAGTTAATAAATAATCAGTACAATACAAGAATCAGTGGACAAATCATGTGACAACAGTCCGACTTTTTAATTTCATATGCTATTGCACTATCTCGGAAACTTAAAAAGTCGTAAATTAAAATACCGATCTAGCGATTTGCGCGTAATGAACTGGCCACCCATCTCCCACTCAGTGTGCAGTGCGCATGTCGATTGATCAGGGGCTCTCATCGTGCAAGGTATAGAATATTTGATGTGTCGATATCTTCTTCTTCTTCTGCGATCATAGAGGATGCGTCGATATATGCGTCTTTATCGGAATTTCGTTCCGTTTAATTATGTTAGCTATTTGTTCCGTAGAAACCTGTCCACTGATTTTTGTATTGTACCAAATATTCAAAATCTCTGTGAAAATAGTAGCTGCCATGAAAGTTGTAGAGAATTTACATAACTGGATTACTTACCTGTGTAACTTACCTGGGTAGAGTGACTAACAAAACCAGAGGAACAAAATAAGATATGAATCTCAAAAATCTCTGGATCTTTAATAGAAATGTGAAGACAATACTTTTTGTATAACACAGAAACATGGAAAATGACAGCATCACTATTGCATAAACTAGACATTTGTGAATAATTGCTCAAGAAGAATAGTAAATGTTAGTCTGCCAGGAAGTATGAAGTACGTTGTGCTGCTGGTTTACAGCAAAGCTGTGTTATTTGCGTTTTCCTGCCTAAAACATCCAATTTCGGCATGCTTTTTTTCAGGGTAAGTTTCCCTAGATATATATATCAAGTGACATATTCTTTCCAGAACGTTGTCTTCGTCGTGGATACTCTGAACTACTCTCCTTTCCGGGCAAGCAGGCCTGCATTGGCCAGAGACATATGCATACATTCTTCGATGTCGCTGGTCCATCGTCTTCTTTGTCTTCCTCTTCTGCTCTTGCCTGGCACTCTGCCCTCTAGAATCAACCTTTTGATACCATCATGCCGCTTTAAGTATCCAAAATGCTGTAGCTTCCTACTTGTGGTGGTATTTAGAAGCCACCCTTCGTTTAGTTTCAATAATTTCAAAACTTCAATATTCTTCTTTTTCTCTGTCCATTATATTTGTAGGATCTTTCTGTAGCACTTCATTTCAAATGAATTTATTATTTTGGATATTATCTTGTTTAATGTACAAGTCTTGCATCCATATGTTGCCACTTGGAAAGCACATGATCTTACAAGTGTTACTTTAGTGTCGTTATTACTACTTTGCCGTAGCTTTCTCATTTGTGTTAATTTGAGTTTTGCAATTGTGAGTCTTCTTCTAATCTCGACTGAACAATCTCCAGAACTGTTTATATTTGCTCCCAGATATTTGTTTACACATTTTAGTTTATATTGTCTATGTTAATTATTGGTTTGATCTTCATGCCAAAATATATCCCCTATAAAAAAATTGTAAGTAGATGCATCAAGTATTTTGATGTTTAACAATATCCACTATGCCAAACATGTTGCTAATATCTATCTTTCATTATCTTACAGGGCCTAAAGGCTGTTGTGTACGATGCTAGTGTCGATGAAAGCGGTTTGACCATCACTTTTGAAGAATAATTTTAGGATAATCGCAGATGTCTGAACAGCAGATGTCTGGAACATCAGATGTCTAGAACAGCGGATATCTAGAACAGTTGATGTCTAGAACAGCATTATTGAAGCATATCCTGCAACGGATGTTATTATTGAAATTTATAGCCAACAATCTGCATGGCTACAGAATGACAATTGATAAACAGTAATTTTATACAAACTTTGTGTTACCAATGTCAAACATGGACATTGACAAATACACTAGAAAAGAAAACATCAGTGTGTAAAATGAGATGCTTGAGGAAAGCTATAAATGTCATCAGAAGAGACCGATGGAGAAATGAAGATATCAGGAAAAAAATAAAGGCTATCTCAAGTTAATTCTACATCGAGAGACAGCAAACCAGGTGATTTGGCCTCATCATGAAATGGAACCAATGCAACTAACCCTTCGTGAAAGCAACAGCAGAAAATCGGGTTACAAGGCACAATGAAGACTAAAAACTAGAAGGGTGGAGACAAAGAAACTTTAAAGTGATATAGGCTGACTATGGTCAATGCGACCCGAATGGCTAAAGACAGACAATTCCAACTTACCCCCTTGATGCTTAATGGCACAAATGGAAATGACAATAAGTGAATGAAATTTCGGCGCTAGTACTACATCTAATCGTTTCGTCAGTGCAATATTTTTAAAATATTCATTGGAGGAATATTGTGCATATATGGATATTATTTGTTTTCTGAGTGGCTTAAGTTGTGATAATACACATCTATAATATATGTGCTTGTGCATGTGTGCTGTGCTTGTGCATATATGTGTGTGTGCAGATATATATATATATATATATATATATATATATATATATATATAGAGAGAGAGAGAGAGAGAGAGAGAGGACGCATGGTATCTACAATTCAGGTATGAATTGTTATTTTTGACAGATGTGGCTATTTATACAGCTGGGATATATGGTTTTATGTTTATTCTAGTGAAAATATTTATTGCATTATATGAGCAGAGCTCAGACAAGAACATATACATATATTATTAACCCCTTAGCTGCGGAGGTGTTCTTAAGGATACGATTAAAAGCCTGTGCCATTTTGCGGAGATCCTCCTCTTCTTAGCTTCCCAGGGGAAAAATCAGTCTGGATGCTTATAATAAAGTTTATAATAAAGCATCCAGTCTGAATTCTTTCTCTGGGAAACTAAAAAGAGGAGGATCTCAGCAAAAATAGCAGCAACCCCTTATCATATCCTTAATGATATCTCCACAGCTAAGAGGTTAATATGTCTTAACTCCTGCAGATCAGCAGGATGTAGTCTGGAAAACGGAATACATTCTGTTATGGTTTATAGCTTTGCTTCGATATCTGCACCTATCGACCTGACACATCTGACTTCAGCATAGCTTCTGAATCATGATGACACTACTGAGATTTCTAAGAAAAGCAGCAAACAGAACAAGCGGAGATCCTGTGAAGAATGAAGAGATTACAAGAACTGTTGCAAAAAAGTCTTTGGTTAAATATATTGAAATAGAGACTGAAGTAGTTTAGTCACTTAATCAGGATGAAACCATGTTGGTCAGCAACAAGAGGATATAACATGAGATTGGAAAAAGCAAGAGGCAGAGGAAGACAAAGAAGAAGGTTGATTGAAGGAGTTACCAATGTTCTGAGACGTCACAATATTATTGCATATCAAAACATGTCATAGACCCGAAAATTATCCTTCAATCTTGCGATGCCTTACAAGAAAAGATGATAGATTAACATCTAAACCAATTAAATGGAATTTATGGGCCCATTTACTGTCCCTGAAATGTGGAGTGGGAATTAGCGTTCTATTTTACCGACTCCGCAGTCACATGTATACAAAGTTCAAGATTGGCAATACGACCATATGTACATGTGGACAGGCAGCACAGAGTGTCAAATATATACTTCAAGAGTGTTCTGAACATGAAATGCTGAGGCAGACATATTGGCCAGAAGAAACAACACTGGAATCAAAGCTCTATGGACCACTGTATGAACTACAAAAGACAGTGAGTTTTATTAAGGAGACAGAATTACAGATATAGACATGTTTCAAGTGAACAAAAGAAGAAGAACTAGCACCTTCCTGGAAGCTTACCGGGGGGGGGGGGGGGGGGGGTATTTCAACATCAATCAGTTTGAGAGTAGTAAATCAATTGTGTGCTGATAAATTTAGCAAAAATAAACACAAACAAGTGACTGTCTTTGATGTGAAGAAATTATCTTCTCCACTATTTCTTTGTGAACAAGATTGCATGATGTGTAAGTCTCACATATGATTGCCTGATATGTAAGTCTCACATATGATTGCCTGATATGTAAGTCTCACAGATGATTGCCTGATATGTAAGTCTCAGATATGATTGCCTGATATGTAAGTCTCACATATGATTGCCTGATATGTAAGTCTCACATATGATTGCCTGATATGTAAGTCTCACAGATGATTGCCTGATATGTAAGTCTCACATATGATTGCCTGATATGTAAGTCTCACATATGATTGCCTGATATGTAAGTCTCACATACGATTCAATCATCACTTGATATAGAGAGTGATGAACATGAAAAATGATTGAGTGCCCCATAATTCATATACTTAGATCTATTTTTGAACAATCATAATTCAAGTAAGCAGGAAGGGGTGTCTCCTTTTATTCAATATAAAATTGTATAAGAACAGGCAAGACTCATCATAAATATTTTATGCAGGCATCAAACGTGATGACATTTTTTCAGTTTTGTAGGATATTGTATGCAATGAAATTTCTGAACAAAACTGATGTGTAGGACATGTTGTACTTGTGCTGTGAGTTATATTATTTTTCTAATTTATTAATTATTTGTGTTATTTTTACTTAGGTATTAGGTATTACATATGTTGATTATCCTCTTCGAACGTGCCCATAAGTGCTCATACCTCCGCTTCAGTAATTCTCTCCTGGTATAACGGCTGATGGTTCCGGTGCTATGTTGGTTCAATGCTCTTTTTTGAAATTTGTACGGTGTTCTATACATGCCACTCCTAATTCATGCATTTCTTAATATTGACTCATCTAATTGTGTTGACTCACGGAGAGCAATGAGTATATCTGCTCTGTACATAGGCTGACCATCTGTTATAGTGGCGAGTCTTGCTAATTGGTCAGCCCGTTCGTTTCCCTCCACACCCACGTGTCCAGGGACAAAGATAGCATGAGTTATCGTAGTGTTGCCCATATTTTAGCTCTCTCTAATGTAATGTAATTGTAATGACTCCACCCATCCTCTATGTACATCAACTGTTTTGACTTTCTGAATCATATTCATTGATTCACTTAGTATGCACGCAATGGAGTAGGCTTGCGATTCCAGCCAGTTTAGTGCCTATGTTACGGCAAATACTTCAATTGTTAGACTGCTTGTTGTTGCAGTAAAAGCTCCACTGACGTCCTGTACTGTTCTTCCTTGTGATCTCGCAGTAAAGGCCCATGCACATTGTTGGTGGGAGATGACTGACCCGTCCATGTAAATCACAACTTCTGTGTCATCGGCATGTTCGCAGATGAGTGCCTTAATCACAGGATCCACGCTCACGAGGCTGTGTTTCTTGCACTTTCTATTAAGTGTAATGACAGAATTGACTACCTCCTGAAAGACCATAGGAATAGATATCCATTCCTTGTCAGGAGTTCTGAGGCTCAAATCTGTTTAATGGTATCCTCTGCATGACCCATCCACAATTTGTCTCTCTTGAACCTGCTTCCCTTCACACAATGGAGCTCACTGCGTAGTGGGTGGTCTATGTCAGAACTCACTCTGAGGTATGCACGGACATGCCACATACATATTCTGTAAGATATGCTCGAAAAATCATGGGGAAGCCTCATAGCCACACGGGATGTGTCTCTTGTGGGGACACTTTACATTCTACCTTGTATGCAGACATTTAGGTCATGACATTTAAGTCAACCACACAGGCACATTAGTCATGACCGCTGACCATCAACTAATGGTCATCATCACAGAAACAATATCAATAGTGACAACAACATCAGAGTTGTCGTGTCGGACCCCCATGAAGACAAAAGGAATTTAACTCAGGCGAGGGCCCTTGCCACAGTTCGTGTACATTTGTTCGTTTGGGTTTCTATATGCTTTTAATCGGGTGAGCTTCCCCAGACTGGGGCAGCCTTAGGCCACTAGGATTGGCAATGAGACTCAGTTTAGTTTATTTACTTACATACAATATTGTGTTAATTATGAAAAATGTAATTTAGAAAAAACAAGAAAATATGGGGAAAAACAATAGAAATATGTACATACCCAATCTTGTATCCCAGAAAACTGAATAATAATCCATTTATTTTGAAATAAAACACATTTTCATATATCCTGAACCATTTTGTAATTTATACAAGTATTTATATATGCATAATTACTTACAAGTGCCACATTGTTGTGATATCATCAAATGCATACAACATATGCTTTTTCCATAAAATGTTCTATTCTTTAATTCTACATTTTAGTGCCTAGGACTTACTTACATAACCTTGATACATATAATAAAAATTACTATGCCTTATATAAAGGTCTGATTATTCACATCCAAATGTAATACTCCAAAAATCATGTTTTTGAATGTAGATAATGGTGATAGTCATATATATATATTGCATTGGAAATAATCCGCTTAGCTTCGTCAACACTCAACTCTAAATCAGAATTTCCACCAAAGTGAGATCATAATAATTTCATTAGGCCTACAATCGCCATCTTATCTAATATTGGAATCGTTGCCTAGCGTATTTTGGTACATTTAAAAAGCCTAACTAGCAGTAAATGATTGAGGTCGTCTAGATTTCATTAATTCAAATACAAGTAGCAGTAAGTTACTTAAAATAAAAATTCTTCTTCTTCTGCGTTCGTTCTCAAACTCCTACAGATTAACAGGATGCAGTCCGGAGATCGGAATGCGTTGTGTCATGGTTTACAGCATTTCTGCGATGTCTGCGCCTTTCGGCCTGACACATCCGACTTCAGCATGGCTTTGGGTCACTGACCCTATATGGGATGGGACAGCCAACTCCATCCCATAACCTCCTTAGTCGCCTTTTACGACATGCGTGGAAGGTAAATAGTGTTGCTATTCTTTGCTCCCCTTTCAGAACCCGTCAACACACGGGCGAAAATGAAAATGTAAACACACTTGTTTAAATGAAATTAGTACTCAAATACAATCTTTATTATTTTGAACGAAGCATGCCTTTCTAGATTATCTCTGGATCGGTGGATGAAGTAACGCAAATAGAAACGGTTCGTTTAATTTTACGAACATCGTAATGTTTATAATTTGAGATAGTAAATTTGTACCAAAATGTAGATTTAAGTAGTTTTTGGCATATCGGACCTCTGAAATGTAGATTTAAGTAGTTTTTGGCATATCGGACCTCTGAAATGTAGATTTAAGTAGTTTTTGGCATATCGGACCTCTGAAATGTAGATTTAAGTAGTTTTTGGCATATCGGACCTCTGAAATGTAGATTTAAGTAGTTTTTGGCATATCGGACCTCTGAAATGTAGATTTAAGTAGTTTTTGGCATATCGGACCTCTGAAATGTAGATTTAAGTAGTTTTTGGCATATCGGACCTCTGAAATGTAGATTTAAGTAGTTTTTGGCATATCGGACCTCTGAAATGTAGATTTAAGTAGTTTTTGGCATATCGGACCTCTGAAATGTAGATTTAAGTAGTTTTTGGCATATTGGACCTCTGAAATGTAGATTTTAGCTGCTCAATGGACAAGAGGAGTTAATCACTTCATATATAGTGGTGATTTCTGTGAAAAAAATGTTCGACATAAATGTTTTACGCAAAATTAAATATTAATATCCACAGCTTTGTCATCAGTTGTACCAATAGTTTTGTCATTATTTTGTTTAAAGTCTTGTCAATATCCGTACCAGTAATTATATCAGTATTTCTACCAGCAGTTTTGTCAGTATTTGTACCAGCAGTTTTGTATGTATTTGTGCCATCAGTTTTGTCAATATTTGTACCAGCAGTTTTATCAGTACAGTATTTGTACCAGCAGTTCTGTCAGTACAGTATTTGTACCGGCAGTCTTGTCAATGTTTGTATCAGTAGTTTTGTCAATATTTGTGCCTGAAGTTTTGTATTTGTACCAGCAGTTTTGTCATAGTTTGTTCCAGCAATTTTGTCAGTATTTGTGCCTGCAGTTTTGTCATAGTTTGTTCCAGCAATTTTGTCAGTATTTGTGCCTGCAGTTTTGTCATAGTTTGTTCCAGCAATTTTGTCAGTATTTGTGCCTGCTGTTTTGTCAGTTTTGTTGTGCCACCGTTATGCACCTTGTAGGCATAGCACATCCGATTTCGGCTTGCCTTGACAATTCGGGTGGGCTACCCTAGCCTGTGTCAGCCTCCCTATCTGTCGCCAGACATGCGTGTGTGTGGTGACTCTTCGCCCAGACGCTTTTTGCTCACGTCTGTCTCACACGAAGTGTTCCACTGTCTCTGAACTTGCCTCGTGTAATTGGACGTACTGTGCCTGTGCCCATCGGGTACTAAACCGTCTCTCATCCGTGAGACTGGTTCCTTAAGTGGAAGAACTCAACAGAAGAGTTGGACCCTGGCTCTTTCGCCCTCTTAGCCAAGGTGTCATTCACCGACATCGTGAACCCCTTGCCCAAGTTTGAGTCTCACACCACACGTTTGGGAGCAAGGCGTTCTCGAGCTGAGCGACCTTGTCCCAATAGCGCCTGAGCCCATCAGGTACTGAACCCTTTCTCTCTGCAAGTGTATTTCCGGTATAGGAAAACTTTACAGTAGAGTTGGGCCAGGACTGCCATATTTGTCCCTTTTTGCCTGAGCCTATCGGTTACGGCACCCTTTCTCTTTGCGAGCATGTTTCCGGTATAGGAAGACTCGACATTAGAGTTAGGCCAGGTCTTTTTGCTTTGTTAGATGACCATTTTTGGGTATGGGTCTCTGCCTATAAGGAAATCAGGTAACAAGAAGCTCGTCACGAGCTAACAGAGCTTGTAGTTCCCATTTCCGTAATCGTTTCTACTTTCTATTTGCAGTTAGCGCTGCCCTCTAGCGCTGTTCTGCCCTTCCATTTTTTCCATTCTACTCAGTATGAATCTATCTGTCTTTCGCCATGTATCCACCTTTTCATGCTTTTTTTCATTGACCGCCCCTCCAATTTTCAGACTGGACTAACTAGCTTCATTGTATGTCGACAGTGTCGCTGTATGTGGTGTTGCTGGTGGTGTCGGAGATATTGTCTGTCTCTTGTGCAGTCAAATCTCTTTCCATCTGCTACCTCCACATTCTCGGACACGATCCCCAAATGATTTGGCCAAAATCAGCTCGAGCTGCTGTATTTCTGTTTCCGGGGTGCACCGCGAGGAGGTACATTTGGGATCTTGGTTATCTACTAACCCTGGGTTCGCCGAGAGTAATGCGTTCCCTCTGCACCCCTACGCCTATATAAAGGCAAAGGTACCAAACAGTCTTGCGATAATCACAGGGGTATATCACTTTTGTCTATAGCTGGTAAAATTCTTGCTCGTGACATACTCAATAGATTAAATAACTCACTATTAAACGAGTTACTCCCAGAGAGTCAGTGCGGTTTTCGTGCAGGTCGTGGTACAGTTGATATGATATTCGTTGCACGACAAATTCAGGAAAAGTCACAAGAGCAACTTAGTGAACTCTTAGCAACATTTGTGGACTTTACTAAAGCATTCGATACCGTTAACAGAGACGGACTGTGGAAGGTGCCTACAAAGTTCGGATGTCCCCCAAAACTTGTCACTGTGATACGACAATTTCATGACGGTATGATGGCTAGTGTTATCTGCGACGGAGGAGTATCTCCTGCATTACCTGTCACAAATGGTGTAAAGCAGGGATGTGTGCTGGCCCCTACTATTTTCAGCCTGTTATTTACGGTCATGTTAACGGAAGCACACCATAGTAATGAAACAGCTGGCATAATGATCAATTACAGAACAGATGGTGGTCTTTTCAATTTACGTCGTCTAAGAGCAAAAACGAAAACTAAATCTAGTATTGTTAGAGAATTACTTTATGCTGACGACTGTGCATTGTATGCTGACTCTGTCGTAAACATGCAGAGCACCATAGACCGCTTCTCACAGGCCTGCAACAAATTTGGTCTCACTATTAACACCAAAATAAAAAAAACAGAAGCCATGCACCAAGCAACATCAAATAGCCAACATACTGCTATTCTATCATCGTCAATCAGGAAAAACTGCAGGTAGTCGACAATTTTACTTACCTTGGAAGCTCCTCTCTCTCTCTCTCTCTCTCTCTCTCTCTCTCTCTCTCGTGATGTCAACATTGATGTGGAAAATAACAAAAGACTGGCAAAAGCTAGTGCTGTATTTGGCAGATTACGCAACAATGTATGGGACAGAAGAGGTATAAGAACAACCACCAAACTACAAGTATATCATGCTGCTGTTATACCAACCTTACTATACGCCTGCGAAACGTGGACAGTGTATGCTAGGCATGCAAGAAAGTTAAATCATTTCCATCTTACCTGCCTACGTAAATTACTAAACATCCATTGGTGGGACAAAGTACCAGACTACGAGGTCTTGGAAAAATCAACCTCAATAAGCATCCACACAATACTTATGAAGGCGCAAGCACGCTGGGCAGGCCATCTTGTGCGTATGGAGAACTCGCGTCTGCCAAAACAAATATATTATGGAGCACTCAAGGCAGGATTTCGAAACGTTGGTGGACAGAAAAAGCGCTTCAAAGACACGCTCAAGTCATCACTGAAACATCTTAATATTGACGTAGGCCCTTGGGAGAGCTTCGCGCAGGATAGAACAGCATGGCGTTACAGAATTAGAACAGGAGCACTAGCGGCGGAAGAGTCCAGACAAGATACTGCAAGACAGAAGCGGGCACGTAGAAAAGAAAAAAACATCTCAACCTCACACAGATACCCTCTATTGTTGTCAATTCTGTAAAAGAACATTTTGTGCGCGCATTGAATTTGTTAGTCATTTAAAAACGCACTATTAACTTAATTATTTTTGTATTATTTATTGTTATTATTATGGTTGAGTTTTTGGTCATTGTCGATTACGAAGGACGAACATCATCATCATGTATGGGAAGGTTTGAGTGGTTCTGTTTGTTGCTAGTTGTCATGCTCAACACTAACCTCATACCTATTATTAATCTCTTATGACATGCATGGCAGATCAGAACGTTAATATTCTTTGCTCCTCCTTCTGACACTGTCAACACACGAAATGATTGAACCCTTCCTCCTTAGATATCGTAACCTCATAATTAACGCTACGGAGAATACACAACAAACCACACCGCCGCCCGTTTTTTAATATGACAGTAGAACTATAAGAAAACTATTTGATTACTCAAAATGTTTCATACGTAAGCTTGTTTTTTTTTTCTTCAATACTCCCTATGTGCAAAGTATGACGGCAATATGAGGGGGGCGGGAGGAGAGGATGTTGAAGTATTGACCATCCACTTCTGTAACGCCGTATACCCGTATACCCACCTTTTCCCTATATATATATATATATATATATGGCGCTCTACAGTCAAAAAGAACGCATCATCTTGTGAAAAGAGAAGAAATGTTGCAGCCCAACAACGGAGAGTAGCTAGAAAGTCACGGATATATCAAAATCCGTCTACGGTGGTCATTCCATGCCCGAACTGTCCAAGGACATTTACAGCTCGAATAGGGGTCATTAGACATCTACGAACTATTAGACATGGTCATAATTCTAACTGAATTTTCAAATGTGAATGTAAAAATGGTCATCATCACTTGTGATGGACGAACACACACACACATAAACACTCACAGATATGTATGTATTCATTATTACATGATGGTAAAGCTGTCCCCTGTGTAAACGTAGATTTATGTGTGTGTGTCATCAAGGAATAATTTTGATCACAATATGTTTATGTAATAAATCTCTGTTTTGTCATCCTCATGTTTCGTTATTACCTAACCCTTGTTTGTACCACAAACTATGGTATTATAAATTAATTTTATTTAAGGTACTCTTATGGTGAGGCGCACTTTTTGCAAACGCGGACATGGTCCAATTTCTCTCCTCTTCTTCTACGTTCGTTTTCAGACTCCTGAATATTAGCATTATGTAGTCCGGAGAACGATGTGCATTGTGTCATAGCTTATATCTTAGCTGCGATATCTGCGCTTTTCGGTCTGATACATCCTACTACTTTGACCTTTTTGGGGATGAAACAACCAACGCGAGCCCAAGACCTGCTTAGTCGCCTCTTACTGTAATAGTAATAATAAAAATACTTGCTTGATAATGATACCAATCTTGTAAATGATGCCGTAACGCCGTGTAACAATAATAATCTTCTTGTAAATGATACCGTAACGCCGTGTAACAATTCACACCATATTTAATCATAAAATATTGCAGGCGCTCAATTTCTCAAACAATATTGCATCAATAATTAGAAACTCCAGACAGATGAGAAATGCTAGAACTCAAATGCCTGTACCATAGCTACATGCATTGATATCATTGTTCATGATGCACTTATGATCATGCCATGACTGATGAGATGCAATCAAACACATCAATTGCAAAAATCAAACTAAGTAATTGTAGGATGACCTGTGGTTTCTTCACATAACGAAGAGGATCAAAGGGTGACCCAGCTTTGCCATTCTCATCGTGCGTCAATATAACGGCCTTTCTTGTTTCTCGGCTGCCATCTTGCTCTCCTTTCTTTCCGTCCCATTCTGACGTCGTTTCTGACGTCATCTTTTTCTGCGCACCATATTTATCTCCTCACAAACTCTCTATGCCTTTCTAAAAGCAGAACCAAGATCCAGGACACTCTGGTACATTACAACATAATTGGCAGGTAATAATGTCGCAATTGTCCCCCCCCCCTTTCTGTCCTCTGGCAACACACGGGCGCCAATTTGGTTATATCATAGTTTTTTAACCATAAAATAATAATAGAGTTCTGGTAATCCAGCCACCACGAGTTCGAGAGTAGGACTATGTATTTAAGGGAGTGGTACAGAACCCTAACCACCGAGTTATATATTCAATGCGTTTTTGTCATCACAATGTTAATATTGGAATCATAGTGATTAGATTATCTGTAACAGTAACCCCCCCCCCCCTTTTTGTGGCTGAAAGGCGCATACCTCGCCATAAGATAGGCTTACTTTTTTATTTTTAAAAAGAAAAACTGAAGAAAGGTGATTATTTCGGTAAACTGTGAATATACTATATATTCACAAATATATTCATAACTTTCATAGTGCAGGAATGGCAAAGAAACTAACAATATATATGGTGTCTCTATAAGCTACAGTTTACTCAATGTGTGTACTTTGAATCGCAGGTACTTAACATGACTAGCATACCACCTAAGGACAAAGATGGTGCCATAGACCTCACACTCTAACATCCACTCTTCCTTTTCTCACGTACTGTCTTTAGAATAAATGAAAGTGATAATTTGTCATGTGTATCACGTTAAAAAGAACCCACACCTATCATACATTACTCAATAAATTACAGCGACCATGACTAACCCTTATACATAATAATACTAGACAACACACTGTTAAAATTATAATCCCTACAACTCTCCCACCTGTGTTAAAATGAATAAATGGTAGAAGTTTTTCTGGCAAAGAATGCCACAATAAAAGCGAGCACAGGACTCAAAAGAAACAATAGATTAATGTTTTTGAGATTGTTGAATAGTCCAATGTCAGATGAATAACTTCTAAATCCATAAATGTGATCCATAAATTCCCAGTGAATCCAAGGTGGAGAAAGTGAACAATGTATAACCCAAGTATGTAATTATTGAGCACTGTGAACATTCTGCAGTTATGTTGTATGGTGTACAGGATTTTTTATTTATTTAAGATCAAAACTTGAAAAATGCAATGCCCGAAGAAGGCCATTGGAATCACCAGACTCAACCAAAATGTACAATGAGAACATCAGAAAGATAATAGACAAAACACCATGCATAGAATATATATAGAAACAACAGATAAAATAGTTTGGATAATGGAGGGAGGGGGTTTAAATTTCAGTAGTTATTACTAATACGGACGTTTTATAAGAATTGTCTGTCATAACATCCACACTTGCCGCTGAGCGTAGAGGTTTGTACAGAAGATGTAGTCTGTGTTTCAGAGCCAGGTGTGTTGCTATGGTTGTAGTGCAGTCATGTTTATTCAGGATGGTTTTGATGTTGTCTGTCTATCTATCTTTTCCTAGGTCTGCCCTTGGATTTGTATCATTATTTAAATCTTGTTATAAGCTCTTATGTGACTGTTCATCCTCATAAGACGTCCAAACAATTTTATCTGTTGTTTCTCTATATACTTGATGCACTATTCTTCTTCTTTCGTTCATTTGAAACATGTCTATATCTGTAATTCTGTCTCCTTAATAAAACTCACTGTCTTTTGTAGTTCATACAGTGTCCCATAGAGCTTTGATTCCAGTATTATTTCCTCTGGCCAATATGTCTGCCTCCGCGTTTCATGCTCAGAACACTCTTGAAGTATATGTTTGGCACTCTGTGCTGCCTGTCCACATGTGCACATGGCCGTGTTGCCAAAGATGCACTATGTTATACTTAGTATCCGTCTGATGTTCTAATTGCGCACCTTGTCGAATCTGGTGACTCAAATAGCCTTACTTAGACATTTCGCAAGTTTCGATCTTTCTCTTATGTGTATGTGTTAGTTATCAAGTCTGACATTGGTAGCATAGTGTTGGCACAAAGATGATCTTACTTATGTGTTTCTTTACTTCCATGTTGTTTTTTGGGTGCTTTAGCAAAAGTGACATCTGGTATATCACAATATTTTCATTTTGACATCTTGTTTCTATCTCTCCATTGACTCGTCCGTCTTCTATGAAGATACTTCGTAGGTGCTTGAACTCTTTGACTTGTATTATTTTTGTGTTCTCTATTTGAATGTTTAAATGCTCTGTTGATCTCGTTATTTGCATAGTTTCTGCCTTTTGTCTATTGATCCGCTTGTTGTATTTATTGCATATTCTTGATAGTGAGTTGATGTGAGTTTGCAGTTTTTCTTCATCATCATACATGATGTTTTTATCGTCATCGAAAAGCAGTTATTTGAGTTTGTTTTTACGTTGTTCATTCTCTGTTGTTTCATAAATCAGAAGTTGTATAAGAATACGCATATAAATTCTACTACATACGACTGTATGTAAAAATAAGATGACAGCTATGTTGATGGAAAAGATCTAAAGATAGTAAGAAACGTGTATTGGAAACAAACAGCTGTGTCGAGGGTTGACGGTAATGTAGGAGAATTTCAAAAGATAGAGATGGGCATCAGACAAGAATGTGTAATGTCACCAGATCTTTTCTTTCTGTATACAGAGGATATTATGTGAGACTTAGAGAGCATGCTAGGAATAGCAGTTGGAGGTTACAAAATCTGAATAATCTAAGATATGCTGACGATACAGTTCTGATTATAGGGAGAGAACAAGAAGTTTAAAGCTTGTTAGACATGGTAGTAAAAAAAAGTGAAAACAAAGCTCTCAGCCTAAACCAGACGAAACCATAAGTAATGGTTGTTTCAATAAATGCACACCGCCAAAATACAGCATTATGGTTCAGCATTAAATCATAGGGATATAGTCAAGTATCTTGGCACCATTTTAACATCAGATGGCAGGTGTTCCAATGAGTAACAGTAATTATAGTAAGAGTAACCGTAACAATGAAACAATAACTATTTGATTTTTTTAAATTGATAGAACAAGGGGGTCTCATCCAAGTTCTCGTTTTTGTATATAGGAAACAATAATTTGTTAAAATATTTTAGACAGATGCATACAATTAAAAAAAAGAACACACTAATTGGTAAATGCAAGTTTAAGGTGAAAGTACATCAGGAGTAGATTTTTCAACTTTGTTTTGACACAATAATTAATTAAAACAAATCTGTTGACAACTGTGCATATTATCTCCCCTTCATTGCAAACGTAAAACCACTTTCTATAAAGTGAAAACCACCTTCTATAAAGTGGGAAGTTCTCTGTTTACTGTGACTAAATTATATTTTATTAATGAAGCATTATGTTTAGTCAGTGTGACTATCTAAGACACAATAGTCAAGTTTTCTTCCAGTAAACAGAGCCCTATTTCTATCTCGTGAGCACAGTTCACGAAAGTAAGATTGCTCTTGAGATGTCAACATTAGGACTAGTAAGAAAAACCAAAACACAAACAATGCGTGGTGTGGACTGTGCTATGTGGTTTATATCAGTGTTGCCAATGTGGTGTGGAAAATCAAGCAAAGTTAGTGGTACTGTTATTGTTGTCTACCATGCACATCGTAAAATGTGACTAAGAAGGTTTTGGGTGGTTGAGTTGGCTCTCCTATTCAATAGAGGATCATGTTATCAAGAAGTCATGCTGAAGTTGGGTGTGTTAGATCGAAAGGCGCAGATATCGTAACCATGATGTAAATTATGACATACCACATTCCATTCTCCGGATTACATCCTGATAACATACAGGAGCTAGAGGACGAACGCATAAAAAGAAGAAGCAGATACAGATCAGTGGTTCTCAAAATGTAATTAGGTCCACGTTTGGGGCTATATATTTGAAGGGAGGGGGATAATTGCACCAAAAAATGAAACTATGGCGCAGATTCTTCCAGATCTGCGACACAAAAATATGTTTTTGAATACTTCTATTCTTTTACAAAACTGCCCACTATATCACAGCACAAGGGGGAAACGATGGCTATCTGAAACGGCTCTGGCGGAAAGCGCTACTGCACTGTCTAACTACTGCACTGGAGCTGCTAACTACAGAACAGTTCTTTGATGGAATCCATATCATCATCTGACCTGCTGGAAAACGAGGAAGAAGGAGAAAAGAATTATGCGACGCATAAGATATACGATAGTAGTAATCCTTGAGGAAAGATGACAAGCTTTTTTCTGGTCTATAGGAATTAATCTCTAGTGCTTGGAACAACACATTGGCTGGAAATACGAGGGATGGGGCAACACGGTGCAATATAAGGAAATACGGATTTAGATACAAATGTTGTCAATATGTATACACACGATATACTAGCGAATAGAAGCAAAGACATACGACGTTTTGAATAAGAAACCATCATCAGGACAAACGATAGCTGACTAACAATGAATAGAAACACACATATGATGAAATGGGAGGCAAGGGATGATGAAAGTGGGAGAGAAAGAAGTGAAGCACAAGTGGATATTAAGGGAGTGATATTACGGACGATGTGATAAATCCTGGTAACAGGAGATAAAAAGGACATTGAGATTGGTCAACAAGACATAGATGCTTTCCATCTTAGTTCTCACTCTGGATAATTGAGTTTCTGCGTTTTTTCTCAAACTCCTGCAGATTAGCAGTATGTAGTTCATAATACGTTTTGTCATGGTTCACAACATTGATGCGAGATCTTTGCTTTTGACCTAACACATCCGACTTTAGAATGGCACTGGATCATTTTGACCTTATATAGGATGGGACGGACAACTCCGCCATATAACATCCTTAGTAGCTTCTTAAAATATACATGGAAGGCAAACAGTATTGCTATTCTTTGTTCACCTCTCGAGGCTTTTAAAAAAACAAATGGTGTGTGACTTTTTAAAAACAATTTGTGGTGTCTAGTACTTTTGACGGAACGAGTTGGTAGCACTTGCCTAAACACAATACGTATTAAAAGATGGTTATTTTGTGCATCAATCATTCAGGGCAATATACTGCTAATTTTCCCAATCAACTTGCATATCATATATTAATAAAAGAAAAGTGTGAAAACCAGAATACTGGTTTCATTAGTTATTATAAAGATAAAGAATGCAACAGATCGCATGTAACCCCTGTCTGCCGAACGACACAGTACAAATAGAAATGACCGGAATATACCGGTGTGGTATCAAAAATTCCCCATTACACATTGTTTACTACACTGTATAATCGTGTCTCTCAATGAGTTGTGTGGACTATTTGAAAATAATCCATCTGAAGTCATATTATTTAACCATTACAGTGATTTTCATTGGTCACTTTTGCATACATTGTGCCGACAGCCAATGACAAATCAACATCAAGTAAAGTCATTTAGAAGAATGAGTTCACGTGACTGTATTTGACGAGAGACACGGTACAGTAAGTCGATATGACCTAGAAAAAGACACCTTACAAAAAATGTAATAGTCATGATTGAATGATTGTCCAAACAAATGTCATGTGTTTTGTTTTTGCGAAAACTAATTGTACTTGAATTAAACTCACAACATAAAAACATGACTCTTTTTGCAACTTGACGTTTTAAAAAGATAAAAACGTGATTGCAATGCAAAAATAGGATAAAAACTGAGGCTCTGTATGGAAAAATAATTTTGTGAAATATATTTTGAGGCTCTGTCTAGGATAGCAGGGCTATAGAGAGTGGACATTTCCATTATTCATTAAGGGTCATAACCCCGCAGATACTATCAGATAAGGGGATGTAATACATGTGAAATGTATTAATATGTGCAAATGTATTAATAAATCATAAGAACACAAATATTTTGATCTGATCATGTGGTAATATAATTTAAATAAACTCTCATTTATTTTGAGTGATTCTATGTAACTCTTCCCCGTTCTACTATTTATAAAAACGTTTTTTTGAAAGCAATATGCACGACATTCTTCCCTAACTGTTGACATGGTGAACAAAAGTGTGGCACATAAACTTTTGGATGTTAAGGGATAATGTCCGTATAAGGTTCAAGTTCCCCGCGGAACTTTACAAAAGTTGGCTCTTGACTTTGTATGGGAACTAGTGTCAGTAGTCCGTTCACATGTCTTAGACTCCACCGCGGGGTCAAGGTTCAGCCAGTGTCGAGTCAGCTCGCTCGTCACAGTACCGCTTGGGATCTAGGCTGGTTCCTCCCCATATGACATGTTAAGACAGGACGAAGTCACCGGGGTGAAGTTTTCGGTCGTACGGAATGTTAACAGCATAAACGTGCTCAGCTGAGTGGTGAGCTATACTCAGCGTCCGAGTGGCCTTCGAATGTCGGCGCCTGCTATGTCATACCGCCTCGAGAGAGGATTACGGAGGTATAGGAGAGCTGCTTAGAAAGTGCTTCACTCGACTTTTTTGTCATGAAATTATCTAAATTTTAGTATTATTTGTATTTATACGGTTAAACGTATTTTTGATTTAACATTTGGATACTGTTATTTATTGGAAAGAATAAATACAGTATTTTGATAAAAAGTAGTAATGTAGTCTTACAGTTTTTATGGCCATAATTCGTAATTTCAAAGATCTTAATTATCTAATTATAATTTCGTTAACAAAAGAAAATAAATTTAGTATTCACGATGAAAAAAATGGGATTGCAATTTGTGAGTTTTAAAACGCTTCATTATTTAGAGAAAATTTATTTTCAACAATAACGCAATTTCAAATATAACGACATCCACCTGTGTCAGCTGAGTTTTAAAAAAATGTAAACTCAAAATATTTTGACTTGATACATTGCTTACTAAAATTTCTGAAATATACATTTGTTTTTATGTTAATGGCACATATGTATTGTAATTGTATGTATTGAGTACAAAGATGTGTTCAGGTCTCACCGAGATTGTCTTGGTTTTATAACACTGACTTATATCTCGCCCTGTTTTGCCTATGTCCCAGTTTCTATAACAGTTTACAAATACAACGAATGTGTTACGAGTTCAAATCAACACACTTGGTCTCGCTTCGTTTAAGCGAATAAACACGCTTGGTAACCCTAAATGCGGTCGAGCGTGAAGACTTTGATTTATTTATACATAGAGCTAGTAAACATATTTTAGTCTACATATTTTCTAGTAAACAAAAATCTGAACGTAGTGATAGATAAACTTAATTTCCAAATGAAATCGTTCTTGGTTGGCGTGTCTGAAAGGGGGGCACGTGGAGCTAAACTGTTACCGGTCAAGCATATCGTAAGCAGCAACTAAGAGCAATTTAAGGTGGAGTTTGTTGTCCCATAAAGGCCAGTAGATAAGGTGGTTATAGGGTTGAGATATTCAACTTCCCGTCCTTTAGCAAATCAGAATAGGTCTATGCCTTTTAGCATTAGAAATTTGGCCAAAATACGGGTCCCCCCCCCCCCCCCCAAAAAAAAAAATAATAATAATTCACAAAAGGAACATAACAATTCACATGAAGAAGAATACACGAACCTTTTTTGAGGGAATTACTCCTCCCTCCCTCCCCCTACTTTATAACATATTTATAATACCGGTCTCACCCCACAATGTCAAATTGACCTAGAGGCTATGCTGAAGTTCGATTTGTCAGTTAAGCTGTCAATTATGGCACAACTTTTATCTGGACTATATCCTGCTGATCTGCAGGAGCTTGAGAATGGATACAGAAGCTGAAACAAGAAGTTGAAAAGATGTTTACACCAGAAGGCATTGATCTTGAAAAGATGTTTACACCAGAGGGAATCGATCCTGAAAAGATGTTTACACTAAAGGCATTGATCTTGGCGAAGAATGGATTATCTTTCAAGACTATCTTTGCAATCACTAGAGAGTTCATTGATAGACAAATGAGTGTGAATGAATGCTGAGTTCACGGAGTTCATCTCCGAACATTTTCATGACACGGATGTTGTGAGACACAGACGATCAAAATAATCCACAATAAGTGGTTCGAATGGACTTTTACCACCAGATCACGTGGAAGAACAGTTCACGAAGTCAGTGGAGCCTTCACCAAACAACAAGCAGCCTAACGATGTGTGTGTTTGCTGTAACGCAAGTACACTTGCTAGAAATTGAAGCATATTTCTGCAAAAACGATATCATCATCAGGTGCCATGCCGGCTGGCCTAGGCGATCATGGCTCTCCACAGCTCTCTGTCTCCAGTATTATGTATCAAGTTCGCTATTGTTTCCCTGCCATGCCAGGTTATCAAACTGTCTGTTTTCTCACATTGTCGCCCTCTGTCTCTGTTGCCTTCAATCTTGCCTGTTGTGACTATGTTCTCCAAACTTCCTTGTCTCATGAAGTGGCCAAAAATATGAAGATTGTCTTTTTCTTATATTATTGATTAAAGTCCGTTTCGCATTTGACTCTTTCAACACTTCCACGTTAGTTTTTCTGGCAGTCCATGATATCAACATACCTTAACCAAAACGTTTAATCCCTTACCGACCAATCATCAACTAAGGAGACATTTATTCATGTACTGTAAATGTCACGTGAATGTGTCTCCTGTGTACATCGTTATTACACGTTTTTGAGTATTCCTGTATTTCTGGTTGTTGTTTTTTTTTTTGTTGGGGGGGGGGGGTTTACCATGAGGATAAAATGAGACGATTGAACAGGCCTAAGTCTGACCTATTTATTCGAGATTCTTAATCAAGGTTGGCACGTACTTTAAAAAAAAAAGAAAGTGACATTTCCCCCGTACACATGACAGAAGTTTAACATTAAAATAGGCTATTCATTTAAGATGAAGTACCGTCTTCGCATGAAAGGTCAGCAACACTACGAAAACAAAATTTTGTACTTGAGATTTAGCTGTCTATTCGCCCGTGTGTTGTGTGGGCCCGAAAGGGGAGCAAATAATAGCAACACTGTTTACCTACCACGCATGTCGTAAAAGGCGACTAAGGAGGTTATGTAATGGAGTTGGCTGTCCCATCCCATATAGGGTCAGTGACCCAAAGCCATACTGAAGTCGGATGTGTCAGGACGAAAGGCGCAGATATCACAGCAATGCTTTAAACCATGACCCAACGCATTCCGTTCTCCGGACTACATCCTGCTAATCTGCAGGAGTTTGAGAACGAACGCAGAAGAAGAAGAAGAAATTGTCTATTCTATGTTTTGAAAATTTAGCCTACTTAACTGGTTTTTTTTCTTCTAATAATTTTCTAGTGCTTTCTTCCTAAAACCTAAGTCTTGTGTCCTGAACAAGTTATAACTAGGTTTCATTTATGGAATAAGTCAATTTTTGAATAGACCTATAAAAAATGTAGGGCCCCTTTATGTTTACATGGGGGGGGGGGGGAGAGACATCAGAATTTTTGAAAGGTTGAGGCGGGGATAGGTTTAAAGAAAAGGTTGGGTTTCACTGCTATAACCTGCCAGGTTCACGGGAGTACCACATTGGATGAAATAACACCCAGAGTGCTCCAGCAAATTATATCCTCAGCAACGCAGATGAGTGTGAAAAAACCTTGACAATTCCAGCTCTTGATGCTGCCTGTCCATGATTTTCTACCTTCATCTGCTTCTTCCACCTCGACTGTTCCCTATAGTTTATGACGAATAATCATATCATCACACGTCCAAAAAAAACCATCAGGGCCGTAGACAAGTTTTCATTTAGGAAGGGGAATAATAATGTGGAAAAAAATAAAATAATGTGAAAAAAATGCATTCGTCAATTTTTGTATTTAATTCCCTCTTTTTGATGCGAAAACTGATGACTTTTTTTATGCGAAAACTGATGACTTTTTTATGAGAAAGATGATGACTTTTTGATGAGAAATGTGATGACTTTTTTAATGAGAAAGATTACCTTTTTGTGAAAAATCGTTAATGTAGGGGTTTCACCCACCTTTTGACTAAATTCCTAGCAATAAAAAACATGTGATTTCCTAAGGGTGGGAGGGGGAAGTTGAACACCCACCTCCCTTAACAACCGACATATAAACTATGCAAGTAGGTATATTTGTCGCTTTACTATTGGCAGTAATGATTCTTATAGACCTGTATGAATCTATTTTATTTCTAACGTACATATTTATCGCTAGATGGACTAGTATTGTGGCTTGGTAAAAGCTCACCAACCAAGCTTATTGACAACAGGAGAGGCAGAGAGTCGTGGAGAAACATGATCGCCTATGCCATTCGGCATGGCACTTGATTGATTGACACATTTGTCTCATGCTCTCTATAGGAGATGCGCAGAATTCCGTCTGTAACATTTGTATTCGAAGGTTTATAACCTCTCTCCATGACTGCAGTGAGTGTTCAGCTTTCACATCAACACAACACAATAGACAACATAAGTGAGTTTCAAAGTTAGTTTCTCACACTAACACTGATTTTGCTTTTCTACATTAAAGTTAACCTTGACATATCCGCTACATCCATCTCCAGCCGTATGGATCTATCTCTAAGTCTGTTTTGCGTTTTCCATCGCTGCATAGGCCTATGCAGGATCCGAGGTATTCGAAAATATTCAAGTCCTCAAATTTATATAAATTTATCATGTTGTTGGTTTGTGCTTCTGTACATTCGCTGTTAACCAAGAACATATTTCATTCAGCGTTGATTTTGTCTTCCTGCTAGCAGAATGTGAAAACAATTCTGACAACACTGTGTATGAAAAAAATTATGGTGCTTTATGGGGAGATGTGGCCACATCACGTGTCCATAGTCCAACTTTTTAATATTGTTGAGTAAGAAAGACATCTCCAAATAATCACATGTATATTTTGATAATTTTTTGTTTATGTGTGGAGCTAGTGGAGCGCATGGTCATGTTGTTAGCACTCCTTTCTCAGACCATCGATGTCCTGGGTTCAATCCACGGTTGGGACAAGCAGGTACCATTAAAATCCTTCCTATATATGTTCAGGCGTCTGCTATGGCATATTAAGTCTGCCCATAGAAAGTCTCTCTGCACTCCTTCACAAGAAAACATGCAGTAACAAAAGTAAATTTTTCTTGTTTATGTGTTTCTTGAAAAAGGTCCCAGTTGGACCATAAAGTAGAAAAAAGGTCTTTGTTCTTTTGTTTATTACTATTTATTTATTTTTTTACATTGATAGTTAGGCTATGACAGTAACCATTAGTATTTCATACAGCTTTTGTGACTTGGAGATTAAAAAATCACATCTTCAGCTGCAGATAAATTGAGTTGCATGCAACGCATTGATGGGCACCCCTACTAGGTTCATACTGGGGTCCTCTCGGTGCGTAGAGTGAAGATAGTTGGATGTAGCGATTTATTATCAAAATTTCATTTTGTTAACTACTGTATGGTGTGTTTAGTTACAAATGTGGCCATGTCTCCCCATAATTAACAAAAATTTCACAATAAGAATTCCTAAGACACATTAATTGTGTGATGCTTTTTTGTTCAGTGGGACAGATTTTTAAACAACACCATGCTACCAATGCCAAACATGGTCTTTAATAGTCTCGCAGCAAAGAAAAATAACTACATGTGAAATGAAATGTATGAGAAAAGCTGTAATGGTTGCTAAACTAGATAAAATAAAAAATAAAGCAATTAGGAAAAGGATAGGTATAATATCATGTATTGAACATATCAAAAGACAGCAAGTAAAATGGTTTGATCACCTTATGAGAATGAACCTAAATACCAATAAGAGGATATAACAAAAGAGTTTCCGGACATAAAACCACAGGCAGACCACGAAAACGGTGGATAGAAAAAATCAAGATAACCTTGAACAAACATGGACTCAATTCAACCAAGGTGACACATCTGGCCCTGGTTTGACAACACTCCATCAGAGTAGAACGCTCCTTCATTAGGCATTTGCATTAAGCCGAAGTCTCCTGGGTATGGAAGAACGCTCATAAAAACCACCCCACTGCACATAGGAAGTAAGAGCTAATCGCTTGCAATTCCTGGTGCTAGAAAGAAAGAAGAACGGCAGGTGTGAATACTATCAACCATAATTCACCTGGAGAAAGACAACAGCTTCTTAAAATAGGTTTAGCAAAGTCCCAGATGACTGGTTAAATGTAACTGTAGGTAGCAAGTCCCAGATGACAGGTTAAATGTAACTGTAGGGAGCAAGTCCAAGATGACTGGGTAAATGTAATTGTAGGGAGAAATGCTAGGATCTGGGAAGTCTTTTACTTTAGAGAGGTCTTTGCTGTGACCATCCTGCATTTTTGAGACAAACTGTTTGGTAAAAAGGGTTGATTCCCTACCAGAAGTTCAGGCATGATTTCTTCCCAGAAGTCATTGCAGACAAAAAATCATGAGGATTGGTATAGTGGAATTCCTCTATAGAGAATCCTCTTATAACACATTTAAAAATCCCCAATTATATTTGTTCTTTATTGTTTGTACTGTACATGGTAAATTTATGTTATTACATACATATTTTGCTGGTCTGGACCACGTTGTTATAAGGGGATTCCACTATATAAACCCTACATCTTCTTAGTTTCCTCCCATAGCATACATGGCAGTTTATAATATTATTCATTTTGCTCCACCATTGAATCACTGTAACACAAGCAGTTAATTTTCTTTATAAAAATATAGTATAACTTTCTGTAATATTTATAATTTACTTAATGGCTTTTTGCATCTTGCAGACGATCATTAAGAAAACAAACAAAAACAAGCCAATGGGCCTTTTCTCTCAGTAATGGAAGACTTTCTAAGCGATCATGTTTGTTTTCATCTTTCCCTTTTATCTTCCATATCTTTTATTGTATTGTTCCTAAACAACATCGCCCCAGCTATCACGCAGATTGTGCCTCCAAACAGCTCAATTTTTGGCCATGTTTGCCAGATTTTGAAGAAATCTTTCATTGATGACTTACAAATGCATTTGTACCTCAGCATGGGACTACCACATGCCTTCAGAAGCTTCCCTGAATAGTACTTATTGTGGAATGCAACAATTTGGCATTCTGTGGACATGGTCCAGTCCTCGCAATCTATTTTTATTAAGTGTTTCCATGGCAGATGGTAGCTAGTGTGGCGTAAAAGTTCCATATTGATGATTTTATCGTGCCATTTAATGTAAGATTTTACTGAGACATCTTAGCTGAAAGGTGTTTAGTCTCATCTCATGTCTTGTGTAGGTTGTCCATGTTTTAGATCCATAATATAGTTTGGATTACCTTGTTGTGAAGCAGACATTAGTCATTTCAGCAATATTCTCTTGTATGGTTGGTCGATTATACCATCGATATAATCACAGACGTATACTGTTTAGCAGATGTGGTAAAAACATTGAATGTATTAGTTACCAAAGCCAAAGGTGTCAGGCCATTGGTACAAATAAACGGCAACACATTTCCGTTGTGTGAACTACATTCTGTTGGAAATCTTGTAGGATCACTGTGCTACTATAAGAGATATACATGGGAGTTTGAGAATGAACAGAATAAAAAAAGACCTACATAGTGTATAAACAGATAAACAGAAAACAAACATTGCATTTTTTGGTTCAAAATGTATTAAGATTTGCACACTAACATTTCTTTCCTCAGACACTAACTTTCCTTTCCTCATGTACTATAGCATTGTGAATGTTTATGTAGTTGATGCATCTGTTATTCTTATGGTGAAACCAATTCCATTCTTGATTGTTCTTCACATAAAACATTCAAGTAATAACTGTTTCTCCTTGATGGTACCAAGACTTGTCTAGTTTCTCATTGATGGTAACAAGACTCTTGTCTAGTTTATCATTGAAGGTACCCAGACTCTTGTCTAGTTTATCCTTGATGGTACCAAGACTCTTGTCTAGTTTATCCTTGATGTTACCAAGACTCTTGTCTAGTTTATCCTTGATGGTACCAAGACTCTTGTCTAGTTTATCATTGATGTTACCAAGACTCTTGTCTAGTTTATCCTTGATGGTACCAAGACTCTTGTCTAGTTTATCATTGAAGGTACCCAGACTCTTTTCTAGTTTATCCTTGATGGTACCAAGACTCTTGTCTAGTTTATCCTTGATGGTACCAAGACTCTTGTCTAGTTTATCCTTGATGTTACCAAGACTCTTGTCTAGTTTATCATTGATGGTACCAAGACTCTTGTCTAGTTTATCATTGAAGGTACCCAGACTCTTGTCTAGTTTATCCTTGATGGTACCAAGACTCTTGTCTAGTTTATCCATGATGTTACCAAGACTCATGTCTAGTTTGTCCTTGATGGTACCAAGACTCTTGTCTAGTTTCTCCTTGATGGTACCAAGACTCTTGCCTAGTTTATCCTTGATGGTACCACGACTCTTGTCTAGTTTCTCCATGATGGTACCAAGACTCTAGTTTCTCCATGATGGTACCAAGACTTGTCTAGTTTACCCTTGATGGTACCAAGACTCTTGTCTAGTTTATCCTTGATGGTACCAAGACTCTAGTTTCTCCATGATGGTACCAAGACTTGTCTAGTTTATCCTTGATGGTACCAAGACTTATCTAGTTTATCCTTGATGGTACCAATACTCTTGTCTAGTTTATCCTTGATGGTACCAAGACTCTTGTCTAGTTTATCTTTGATGGTACCAAGATACTCAAAATCTAGTTTCTCAGAGTGCTTCTTCATCAATATTTTTGTTTTGGAAGTGTATTCTATTCAGGACATAGCATCAACACATTATTTTTTGGCTTTATTTATTTTCTATGCAATATAAATACATTCAGTAGTTTGCCATCTCTCTGAACAATATGAATATACAATTGTCTGCAGTGAGATTTGAACCCAGAACTTTGGCCATCACAGACTCAAGAGTTTGTGAGCTGGAGGAAGTGGGAAAAAGCTGTGAATGGGTGGTATTTAGCAAAGATAGAAAAGTTATTGACAACAGCTGTGATTCAGCTGGGACGAGAGTGCAGTATCTGGGCTGCCAACAGAACAGAGGGATGATCCAAGAACTCATACTGCAGCACTTGAAGCCACATATAATTTACACAGATGGATCAGTAACACAAGAAACACACATGTGTATTTCGGGTTTCGTGGCCTACCAAAATGGCAGGAAATTAGCTAAGAAGTGAGCTGCATATCCCACAATAACATCAAGTACGAGAATGGAAATAGAGGTAGTGACATCAGATCTCACTTGGCTGGCAACGCAATCACCAACAGACTCAGTGATTTTATTGAACTCTCTATGATGTGCAAGATAGAAACATGGTATGACCAATTATACTGTACGCCTAAAGAAATACTACAAAGGAGGTGCATCTAATGTAGTACCGTAATGACACTGACAGATTATGGTTTTATAAATAGATGGTTCATTTGTCATGTCAGAGGTGTTAAGTCTAAGGCATATGGTTCTTGCATTCCATGTACCCAGTCTGAGTATTACTGATTGCTTGTTTTGTCTAAGTACTATTCATTCATTCATTTTCCTTTTGCGCTGAAGTTAGCGCATAGGGCAGAGGTCAGATCTTTCCAATTCTGTCTGTTCAAAGCTATTCTGTGCAGTTCTTGAATAGTATGAATATTGGTTGTTTTACTTTCTCTAAGAATTGTTCTTCTGAGTGTTTCTTTTGGTCTACCCCTTGCTCTTTTGCCTGTAGGTATCCATTCAAGAGATTGGTGGTGTATTCTGTTGGTGTCTGCGCGTAGGACATGCCCGATGTAGGACCAACGGCGTTTTCTGATAACATCTGCGATGAAATTTTGATGTGTCTCTTCTCTGATTTTATCATTCGATTTGAATTCACTCCAATGGGTGTTAGTTATCCTACGAAGACATTTGTTCTCGAAACTCAGTAATTTCTTTTCTGAAGATGAAGAACTTTTCCAGTCACCTCCATAGGACAGCACCGGAATAACGCAGGAATTAAATAAGCGTATTTTCGTGAGTACTGATTGACTTTGACCTCCAGATATTAGACAATTTGTCAAAGGCATTTGATGCTAATGCAATGCACGTTGTAATTTCTGTCATGACATCACCGCCGAGTGTTCTTCTTGTGCGTTCGTTCTCAAACTCCTGCAGATTAGCAGGATGTAGTCCGAAAAACGGAATGCGTTGTGTCATGGTGTACAGCATTGCTGCGATATCTGCGCCTTACCGCCGAGTGTTAATTTGCTTAATAGATAGGAAAATGTGTGCACTTTTTCAAGTTGTTGTCTATTTAAATTAACTGCGTTATGTGAACCGGTGATGTCCATAATGTGTGTTTTTGATGAATTGATTTGGAGACCGATTGTGGCCTGCGATGAGTTTTTATGTATCAGTTTTTAATGGAATTTAGCATGGCTTTATTTTGGTCCCGAAGAGGTCCTTCCTACGTTATTCCGGTGCTATCATATGGATGTGAGAGCTGGAAAAGTTCTTTATCTTCAGAAAAGAAACTACGGAGTTTCGAGAACAAATGTCTTCGTAGAATAACTAACACCCATTGGAGTGAATTCAAATCGAATGATAAAATCAGATAAGAGACACATCATCACAGATGTTTTCAGAAAATGCCATTGGTCCTACATCAGGCAGACATCAACAGAATACACCACCAATCTCTTGAATGGATACCTACAGGCAAAAGAGACAGCAATATCATCATCAAATGTTGTCGGCGCAACGAAGGTTGGCTGTAACAGACCTCCAACATCCCATGTCTCTTGTCGTGGTGGTGCACTCTGCTAGACTGTAACCTGTCCATCGTGTAATGTTACTCTCCCACTTGTATCTCTGCCTACCACGTGTTCGCTTCCCTTTGTCTTTACCTTCAAGTAAGGTCTTTAATAAGGTGTCATGTCTTTTAATGTGTCCAAAATATTTTATTTTCTTGATCTGTATTTCTCTTAGTAATTTTTTCTTCATATTAAGTGTTTTTAGAACCTCTTTATTTGTTTTCTTCTCCTTCCATGCTGTTCTCCCTGTTCTTCTATATACCCACATCTCAAAAGCATCAATTCTGTCTTCTAATTATTTGTTTAGTGTCCATGTAACTGAGCCATACATTAATATAGAATAGATGTAGCATTTTATAATTCTAATTTTCAACTTTGTAATTTGTTTAGATGTTACTATTTTCCTCATGTCATTGAAGAGACAATGAAAGGCACAGTGGTAGACCTAAAGAAACACTCTTAATACTTATAGAACTTAAAATAAGCAATATACATACTATTCAAGAACTGCACAGAATAGCTTTGAACAGGCAGAATTTGAGAGATTTGACCTGTCCCATGGGCCAAAGAAAAATGAATGAATGAATGAAGAGGTCCTGGTGAGGTCTGGCCTTTTTCTGGTGCTGTTTGGCCTTTTTGTCTGTCATAAATCTGGCAATCCTGTTGTTAATAATTCGAACTCCTTGATTGTTGTCGATCGAATCTTATTAAAATATTTTCATAACATCGCACACATTATGTCGAAGCGGCGGCATAAATGGGCAATTGAATTTGTAGCATCAGGAAGGTATATTTATATTGGTATCAGTACTGTAGGCCCTATACATCAACAGCTTTATGTAAAGTTTTTGTAGAGTGTAGACCTATTCTTAGCTTAGAAGTTAAGAGCAAAAAGATGAATGTCGACGTCTGAAGCTTGGCCTGGATCCAGTCTTTAGAGTATAGATCCATCGCAGAACGTAAACAGGCCTTCATTCGTTACGTTTGTTTTAATTATTGTCTGTGATTTTTGTTGGTTATTATTTATATATACTTGGCCTGCCAAAAAAGCCATGGCCGATCAATGAAATGCACGGAAATAATTAAATGAGCCATTTTAGGTCATGTAGTTTCTGTTGAGAGGTCTTGTATACTGCATAATCAAAGGTCACATCTGAAGGTAGCCTGTGACAGTTGTTAGCAAAACTGCTAGAAAAAAGGTAATAGTTTGGAAGGAAATTTCAGTCACACATTTGCCTCATTCATTAGCTTTTTCAAAGATGCAGCATCTTCATCACTATGATAATCATTTCAAAGACTTTCATCCTGTGCTAGAAGTGTGCTTCATCCCAGTTGAGTTCAAATGATCATTATTGACTACAACATTGGAATAACAGGCTGACGACAAAACCAGAAATTATGGGCTGAAAATTTGTTCTGGCAGATCTGTGTGAAATCAAACCTGCCCTGACTGTCCATTTTTATGGTATCACTGCTAAGCTGCTGAAGTTTGAGAATGTTAAAGGAAGAGAAGATTCACTGTGGCCAATAAAGACTTGCATATGCAGATGAAAAGTTCTCACCGTAAAGACAGTTTAATTTTTTATCAACAAGGATTTTTTTATCATTCAACAATTATTATCAAGCCTTATGTAACCATGCAGTGGATGCCGTCTCACTGGAATACTGGGAAATGAAAAAGCAGACCAACTGGTTAAGTAAGGTGCTGCCGAAGACCAACAAGATGTGCCAATCACCTACCATCAGAAAAAGCAGATGATCAAGTAAATAAAAAAGCCACCACATGAAATGAAAAAACACCAACACAAAATGACTATCACATTATGAACAAATCAGAACAAGTTGTAATTCTTAAAAAAAAACAGGAACCGGTGTAATTCAGAACATGACACAATCAACTTTGCAGTCACATGTACACGAAGTTCACGATTGACAACACAGCCATGTGTACATGTGAATAGGAAGCACAGAGTGCCAAACATATACTTCAAGAATGTTCTGAGTATGAAATGCAGAGACAGACATATTGGCCAGAGGAAACAACACTGAAATCAAAGCTCTATGCGACACTGATACAGTGAACTACAAATACAGTGAGTTTTATTAAGGAGACAAAATTACAGATATAGACATGTTTCAAGTGAACAAAAGAAGAAGAAATCAAGTCTTATTATCAGTATTACAAATTTTGACCAATGTAATTCTCATGGTGACAAACTGTTCCTTGTTCATCATATTACTTTGAGTATTATGTTCCAGCATAGATGAACAGCCAAGTGCTTAATGCTGATAGTTCCAGCATACACCTGGTACCCAGACATGCTCCTCTTGTATTTAGTTCCTTTTGGGCCAAAGATTGCACTAGGGCGGCAGTCATTTCTTTTCATGTTGATCCTCATCTACATTTGTCATCCCATGCCCAAACTGTCCAAGGGCATTTGCAGCTAAGAATAGGTCTTATTAGCCATCAGCTAACTCATTGGCATAACTCTAACTTAATTTCAAAAGTCAATGTAACAAATAGTCTTCTTGTTCATAGTTTAACATGTCTACACAGCAAGTCTGGTTTTCTTTATAAATGCTGCTATATTTAAAAGCTCCTCAGTGTTCTCCATATAGCTTTCTGTGGATATCCGTCTCTGTGAACCAGCGTTCCTCCCTTAACTGTTTTAATGTAATGCAGTCTTGCAGGATATATTCCGCTCTCTGTGCTGCCTGCCCACATGGACACAGGTAATGCAACCAGTCTAGTCTATTTAAGTGGCTGTGTAGTCTCTTGTGTCCTGTCCTGATGAGGAAGATGATACCTGCTCAGTTCTCTCATGATAGTGATAGTTGTCTTTTGGGTTTTCAACTTTCCTAATAGCTTTGATGAGGGCCTTCTTTTCTTGGTAGGTGATTTCTTGGTCTGTAACAAATGGTGTTCATCATTTGTAGTGCATGAACATCAAGCAAAACAAACACAGTCAAGAGAATAATCAACTACAATTTTGAGAACACCATGGACATTGAAAAAATACAGATCAAGAATTGTTAAGAACATGAAATGTTGAAGAGGACAGACGTAAAAACAATATTATTACAAGAAAGTTAAATTTTATTATCTGTATATAAATCTGTATTACGGTATAGAAAAACCAGTAATGGATTGCATTGTTACTTGTAATAAGAGAAAGGCTCACCTAAAAATGACAATGGATAAGAGACATCTCAGGTTGTTTAAATTCATGCCCTTGGCTGCGGCAAGTAAACTCGCCCTGAATCTTGGGGAATTCAGAATATCTATAATGAAGACTGTTCTGGAAAGAATATGTCACCTGAATGAAGAATTTAGCTAATTGTTTGGAGGCTCTTCTCCTGCATTCGTTCTTAAACTCCTGCTGATTATCAGAATGTAGTCATGTGAACAGAAGGCATTGTGTCATGGTTTACAGCTTAGATGTGATATTTGCATCTTTTGGCCTGACACATCTGATTTCAGCATGGCTTCTGGGTCACTTGACACTCTATGGAATGGAACAGCCAACTCCATCACTAAAACCTCTTTAGTTGCCTCTTACGATGTGCATGGCATGTAGCCATATCACTATTCTTAACAACACTTTTGGACCTGGCCGGCAACACATGTGGGGTCTGGAGTTTAAACGCATAAGATATAATTTTTATTTTGTGTGTTTCTGTAGCTATGCCGATAGTAGGCTATGCCGATAGTAGGCTATACCGCAGGCAGCGGCAGAAAGATCATGCAAAATGTTTTATCATGACTAACTTTGAGCTTGACCAGGCATGTAGTTCAGGAGCCAGTTCTCTCATGTGGTAGACCTTTTCTCATGTGGTAGACCTTATCTCATGTGGTAGACCTTATCTCATGTGGTAGACCTTATCTCATGTGGTAGACCTTATCTCATGTGGTAGACCTTATCTCATGTGGTAGACCTTTTCTCATGTGGTAGACCTTATCTCATGTGGTAGACCTTATCTCATGTGGTAGACCTTATCTCATGTGGTAGACCTTATCTCATGTGGTAGACCTACTAGCGATATCATTTCTAGCATCCACCATTCAGTAGTAAAAACAATGGACGTATTAGTTGCCAATGCTGAAGTATGATGTGTCTGGCCATTGCCACAAATTAAAAAAATGTCAACACATGCATTTCGATTGTCTTGACTACAACCTGCTGGAAATGTAATAACATCATTGTCCTGTTACAAGAGAGATTCTGTGAGAGTTTGAGAGTGAATGCAAAAAAAAGTAATAAATTTGTATTAGTATTAATTGTTTGTTTTTTTTGCTAATCCAACATTTTAAAATTTAGTTCTCTACTAATTGTAATGTGTATCTCTACAGAGGTCGCGCAGACCGAGCCTTGGTATCTTCCACAGAGAATCTACCTACACCTGTGGGATTTATGGATACCACAACTGTAGCAGAAAGAACCCGAGATGCTGACCCAAATCTGATTATTAAAGTAGGTTTCTTTAGAAAAATATGGTTTTGAGACTTAGGAAATGACATCTACAATGGAAAATAAAAAATAGCATTTGAAATTAAATGTTATAGAATGGTTCTAAGAATATCATGACAGAAAGATGATTCAACCTCCTAAGTTGCCTTTTACGACATGCATGGAAGGTAAACAGTGTTGCTATTCTTTGCTCCCCTTTCGGGCCCCAACAACACACGGGCGATGATGCTTGTTGTTATTCAAGAACACAGCTGAACCATAATCATGGGCATGGCAGTATTAGTGACACTGATGACTATTTAGGTAATATCTTTAACGTAACATTCGCCCGTGTGTTGCCAGGGTCCGAAAAGGGAGCAAAGAATAGCAACAGTTTACCTTCCACGCATGTCGTAAAAGGCGACTAAGGAGGTTATGGGATGGAGTTGGCTATCTCATCCCATATAGCGTCAGTGACCCAAAGCCATGCTGAAGTCGGATGTGTCAGGCCGAAAGTCGCAGATATCGCAGCAATGCTGTAAACCATGACACAACCTATTCCGTTCTCCGGACTACATCCTGCTAATCTGCAGGAGTTTGAGAACGAACGCAGAAGAAGAAGAACGTAACATTGAGAAATCTTCACTATAAATTACATTATGATACGATTTTGTTATTGTAAATATTAAAAAAATTTAATACCGATACTTCACTTTTTTTTCCAATTTCACATTTTATTTGTGTGCCTTACTGTACTTTCTCATCATGTTTTGTGGTTCTATTCTGTGTTTGTTGTTCCCTTTCTTGATAAAGACCTTTTGGTTGAAACATCAATACTGTGTATTGTTCAACATAAATCTGCTACTTAAGCTTTTTTTCAATATTTACTTAATGTGTGATTGAGTGGTTAGAGCTTTAGTCTCACACTCGTGAGGTCCAGGGTTCGATCCCCGAAAAGGACTGGGTTTTTTCCTATCAGTGGGTAAATTAAAAAACCCACCCTGAACATGATGTGGTGACAGCTGCCTTTATCACACAAGCCACTTGAAATATCTCTGCATCTCCCTAATGGGAAAAATGCAGTAAAAACAGACTGACTGACTGAGATCCATAGATATTATTTCTTGAGATGCACAGATATTATCGCTTGAGATACACAACTACATGCTTTAATCGATACTCTCAGCAGGTAGCATGTTTCTCTGTGGTGAGGGGCAGAATACATATGGGAAATTTTTGTGTAATTTCTAATTAGACAAAAATTTCCCATATGTCATTGTCTGTTTTGGCAATTGTCTAATTTCAAGCCAAATTAGACAATTGCCAGTTTATTGTTATTTCTTTTTTTTTTAAAGGCATTCATTTGTTTTTCATGCCATGCTCATCTTCGCTTGCGAAGGAGGAACATCATCATCACATAAGGGGAAACTTGAGTACACTAGTTAATCCTCAGATAACAATGTGTAAACTGTGAAAATTTTCAGCTAACACCAGGTTATTTACCCTCTCTGAGTAGGTAACTTCTTATCAAAGCATTGCATACCGCTGAGAGTTAGTCTTCTGGGTATGAAATAAAGCTCTGAAGTGACCATCCTTTTGCTCATAGGAAGTAAGAGCTTATCACTTGTAACTCCTGGGGATCGATATAACAGCAACCACAACATAGTTTTTTCTTAATTTGACCAATCAGCATCTCCTGTTTGTTGACTCCAGTTGCGAAGTGAAGTGTCTTTATAATGAACCTGGTTCTTCTTCTTATTCAGCATTTATTCACAAACTTCCGCTGGAGCTTTCTTCTAGTAGGATACTGGTTTGACTACATTTACAGCACGATGTAGTCCAGAGAATGAAAATGCATTGTGTCACCATTATATCTGCACCAATGATACATCTGTCTTCGGCAGGGGACCTGGTTCAAATCCTGTCTGCTGCCTTCTGATTTTTCCATAATTTCTCGATGCTTCATATTGATATTATTATTTTGGCTAATCACCTGATCTGTATAAACCAATCAGCATCATCAATCACCTGATCTGTATAAACCAATCAGCATCATCAATCACCTGATCTGTATAAACCAATCAGCTTGATCTCATTTTATGTATGTTACAACTCATGTAAAATCAGCCTTGTTCCTCCATATATTCTCTGTCTTGTTGAATTTAATGACACAATATGTTTTACAGAGATCCTGGGATATTGCACTTGGGCCAATCAAACAAGTTCCGATGAATATGTTCATTATGTGGATGGCTGGAAGCTCCATTTCCATATTCCCTATCATGATGGTGGGCATGATGTTTTTTCGACCAATCCAGGCGATGCTCGCCATTCAAAACAGTGAGTTTTGCTTGTTTCTTCTAACACTCATCAAATTCTAGCTGATTTGGAATGTTGAGTCCATAGAATGGAATGTGTTGTATCATAGTTTATATCTTGGCTGTGACGTTTGCACTTTTTTTGTTCTGACACATTCGACTAATGTCTGACTATTTGATCATTTGACATATAGAATGAGACAGCTCACTCAACCTGATTTGACATGTAAGATGTGATATCCCACTTAACCTCTAACATTCTTAGTTACATAGTTATAATACTTTTATTTTCTTTTCAGTCTCAGCAAAATAGGCACCTGATGAAACTGTTTTAGGTTCAGAGTAGCTGTAGATTGAGAATATTTACATTTTTCTTTAATGTTCATTCTCAAACTCCCGCTGGATATCTCTTGTAGCGGGACAATGGTCCTACTCGCCCGTGTGTTTACGGGGCCCAAAGGGGAGCAAAGAATAGCAACACTATTTACCTTCCACACATGTTGTAAAAGGCGACTAAGGAGGTTATGGGATGGAGTTGACTGTCCCATCCCATATAGGGTCAGTGACCCAAAGCCATGCTGAAGTCGGATGTGTCAGGCCGAAAGGCACAGATATCCCACAATGCTGTAAACCATGATTCCGTTCTCCGGACTACATCCTGCTGGAGTTTGAGAACGAACACAGAAGAAGAAGAATGGTCCTACTAGATTCCAAGCAGGATACAGTCCAGAGAATGGAAATTGTGTATTTTTTAAGCCAATGGTCCGACACATCTGCCTTCAGTGGAACTTTATATTCAACAAAGCACAGAACATTTTCCAAACCCAGATAAACCCGTCAGTCAAAATAAGAAACCTGGAACAAAGTAATGGAAGTTTTGCTAATCACTGGAAACACACATGATAATACAAACAAATTGACATTTCGACCAAAAGGTCTTTATAAAGAATACATTCACAACAAAAAAGACGAGCACTGCATGGTAGTACTAAATGTAGATATTGATATATGCACATATTATCAGTCAAAAGAAGTTCACTTGCTGGACCAATTACTGCATGAATACCAAACCTGTGTGTTGCTAGGGCTTGAAGAGGTAGCAAAGAGTAACAACAATACTGTGTCATGCATGCCGTAAGAGTCAACTAAGAAGGTTGTGGCGTGGGATTGGCTGTCCCATCCTATATATGATTACAGTTACTCATAAACCATGCTGAAGTCTTACATATAAGACTTAAACGCCTGTGTGTTGCCGGGGCCCGAAAGGGGAGCAAAGAATAGCAACACTGTTTACCTTCCATGCATGTCGTAAGAGGTGACTAAGGAGGTTTTGGGGGTGGGGTTGGCTGTTCCATCCTATATATGATTAAAGTTACTCATAAACCATGCTGAAGTCTACTGAAAGATGTAGATATCACATAAGCCATGCTGAAGTCTACTGAAAGATGTAGATATCACATACGCCATGCTGAAGTCTACTGAAAGATGTAGATATCACATAAACCATGCTGAAGTCTACTGAAAGATGTAGATATCACATCCAAGACCCACTGAAGTCAGCTCCTTGTCGTTGAGATGGGGATTTGTCCAGCCACCAGAGGCTTAAAAATTAAGACTGGCCAGGCCCACCTACAAGCATATGGAAGGTCGGGTAGCAACCACCACACCAACAACCATGCAACATTATATTTCTAGAAGATGATATGACTGTATAGTGATTTTGTGTGTGTGTGAAAACCCCAGCAAGATTCTATCTTAAATTTAAACAGTTACATGTTTTTATGTCATAATTTCCTGTTGTTGATCCTATTCCCTGGAGTGTTGAGGGCCGTCCAACTTGTGGCATTGCACTCCGTCATAGAAAATAGGTCCTGTGACCCTGACTATTATGATCTGATAGGTTTGATGCTGTATGTCAAACTGACACCCAGAAACCAACTGGAGGAAAGGGAAACCTGAGGTGAAACCATCATATTCATGACATAACGATCCTACTTGTCTTGTGTGCTAGCAGAATGTAGGTGGAGGAAATAATGGAGAGTGATGAATCACACCTCAGATTCACTACCCATAGATGGAAGTCTGGGAAGAGCCAAGACAAAGCAACAATGTACCAGTTTGAAATTTGTGTTCCTGGTCCCAGTCCCTACTTTGTTGGATCAACCCTCTGGGTTTAAAAGCACACTTTAGAAAAATATAACCCCAGCATGAAAGTGCCTAAACACAAAATATCATGATAATGAACCCCCATCGAGGCCAGCACCTTGAAGTGGTGATGGGGCTTAGTTCAGCCATCAGAGGCTGAAAACTAGGACTGGTTGAGCAGGACCGCAGGGTGCTTAAGACAGAGGCACACAATCAGAATGCCACACACAATACACAATGGGAACATGTGTATCTAATAATAGCTATGGTGCCTGCCCTGTGGTGAACGCTCAGGCAGGGATGGTGCCAGGCCCTATACCTCAAAAGGACCCATTCTAATTACTGGAGATGCAGCAAAGATGACACATCTGGCCTTGGAATGATAATTTAGGCTCCCACCCCTGCACTTAACAGCAAGTATGGGTGCGATACATCATCAATCACCTGGGGAAAGACAATAGGCTAATATCTCCATGAATATTTATTTAGAATTTAGACAGGTTAAATTTGTAATAGAATATTTGCTATCTCTGAATGTTTTTAGAATTCTAGACTGGTTAATTTTGTAATAGTATATTTGCTATCTCTGTGAATGTTTACTTAGAATTTTAGACTGGTTAATTTTATGCTCAAATTTTTGTGTTATCTCCAGCCTTTAAAAGTATTGAGGGCAACCAAGCAGCTTTTCAAAAACTTGTCTACTGTTTTGGCAACATGCTTTGTCTGGCCATGGCAGTGTATAAGTGTCAGACAATGGGGCTGCTGCCAACACATGCTTCAGACTGGCTAGCTTTTGTCCAGCCACAACAGGTATGAACAGTAATGTGTGTTTATTATTCATGGTTTTTTTTGTATGGTGTCGATAAAAAGGCAATGATGATGATGAAATAATGCCATTGGCTGTGAGCAGGGAATGAAAGTGCTGATAAAATAGAAAAAAAAGGTAGCAAGTATGTCCCAACCAGGAATTTCCACCAACCTTAGAACACTTCAACACGTTAGAACAATTCAACACATTATCAGCAACATCTGTAAACAGTGATGGATGAACCACTAAGTCACTGGTTAAAAAATGAGTGCTATATGCAAACATGTCCCATCCAAATGGCGGCATAAATAGACTACACCGCAAAGATAAAATCACAATATGTAGGCTGAGATAACACATATACAATTTAACAAACACCTACAAAGAATTACCGCAGACCATACACCATACTGCAATCACTGCAACAGACAAGAGGAAACAGTAAAATGCCATTTAATTGAATGCTCTGCACTACAAGACCTAGGAAAACAACTGTTACCACCCAATCCCTCCAACACTGACACCCTTTATACAGACAAAACACAGCTGAAGAAGGCAAATGATGATGATGTAATAATCCCTTTAGCTGTGAGCAAGTAGCTCACGGTGACCTATAATCTTTCAGACAAAGGCACAGGTTATTTTCAGTTATGTAACTAAGGCGACTAACTAGAATTTAATATTCTATTCAGAGCTGCAAGTGTTTTCTTGTGGGCACTCCATGTCAAGCATGTAAAATATATGATAGACTTTAACATAAAGTGTTTTCTTGTGGGCACTCCATGTCAAGCATGTAAAATATATGATAGACTTTCACATAAAGTGTTTTCTTGTGGGCACTCCATGTCAGCATGTAAAATATATGATAGACTTTCACATAAAGTGTTTTCTTGTGGGCACTCCATGTCAAGCATGTAAAATATATGATAGACTTTCACATAAAGTGTTTTCTTGTGGGCACTCCATGTCAGCATGTAAAATATATGATAGACGTTCACATAAAGTGTTTTCTTGTGGGCACTCCATGTCAGCATGTAAAATATATGATAGACTTTCACATAAAGTGTTTTCTTGTGGGCACTCCATGTCAGCATGTAAAATATATGATAGACTTTCACATAAAGTGTTTTCTTGTGGGCACTCCATGTCAGCATGTAAAATATATGATAGACTTTCACATAAAGTGTTTTCTTGTGGGCACTCCATGTCAGCATGTAAAATATATGATAGACTTTCACATAAAGTGTTTTCTTGTGGGCACTCCATGTCAGCATGTAAAATATATGATAGACTTTCACATAAAGTGTTTTCTTGTGGGCACTCCATGTCAGCATGTAAAATATATGATAGATTTCACATAAAGTGTTTTCTTGTGGGCACTCCATGTCAGCATGTAAAATATATGATAGATTTCACATAAAGTGTTTTCTTGTGGGCGCTCCATGTCAAGCATGTAAAATATATGATAGACTTTCACATAAAGTGTTTTCTTGTGGGCACTCCATGTCAAGCATGTAAAATATATGATAGACTTTCACATAAAGTGTTTTCTTGTGGGCACTCCATGTCAGCATGTAAAATATATGATAGACTTTCACATAAAGTGTTTTCTTGTGGGCACTCCATGTCAGCATGTAAAATATATGATAGATTTCACATAAAGTGTTTTCTTGTGGGCACTCCATGTCAGCATGTAAAATATATGATAGATTTCACATAAAGTGTTTTCTTGTGGGCGCTCCATGTCAAGCATGTAAAATATATGATAGACTTTCACATAAAGTGTTTTCTTGTGGGCACTCCATGTCAAGCATGTAAAATATATGATAGACTTTCACATAAAGTGTTTTCTTGTGGGCACTCCATGTCAGCATGTAAAATATATGATAGACTTTCACATAAAGTGTTTTCTTGTGGGCACTCCATGTCAAGCATGTAAAATATATGATAGACTTTCACATAAAGTGTTTTCTTGTGGGCACTCCATGTCAGCATGTAAAATATATGATAGACTTTCACATAAAGTGTTTTCTTGTGGGCACTCCATGTCAGCATGTAAAATATATGATAGACTTTCACATAAAGTGTTTTCTTGTGGGCACTCCATGTCAGCATGTAAAATATATGATAGACTTTCACATAAAGTGTTTTCTTGTGGGCACTCCATGTCAGCATGTAAAATATATGATAGATTTCACATAAAGTGTTTTCTTGTGGGCACTCCATGTCAGCATGTAAAATATATGATAGACTTTCACATAAAGTGTTTTCTTGTGGGCACTCCATGTCAGCATGTAAAATATATGATAGATTTCACATAAAGTGTTTTCTTGTGGGCACTCCATGTCAAGCATGTAAAATATATGATAGACTTTCACATAAAGTGTTTTCTTGTGGGCACTCCATGTCAAGCATGTAAAATATATGATAAACTTTCACATAAAGTGTTTTCTTGTGGGCACTCCATGTCAGCATGTAAAATATATGATAGACTTTCACATAAAGTGTTTTCTTGTGGGCACTCCATGTCAAGCATGTAAAATATATGATAGACTTTCACATAAAGTGTTTTCTTGTGGGCACTCCATGTCAAGCATGTAAAATATATGATAGACTTTCACATAAAGTGTTTTCTTGTGGGCACTCCATGTCAAGCATGTAAAATATATGATAGACTTTCACATAAAGTGTTTTCTTGTGGGCACTCCATGTCAGCATGTAAAATATATGATAGATTTCACATAAAGTGTTTTCTTGTGGGCACTCCATGTCAGCATGTAAAATATATGATAGACTTTCACATAAAGTGTTTTCTTGTGGGCACTCCATGTCAGCATGTAAAATATATGATAGATTTCACATAAAGTGTTTTCTTGTGGGCACTCCATGTCAAGCATGTAAAATATATGATAGACTTTCACATAAAGTGTTTTCTTGTGGGCACTCCATGTCAAGCATGTAAAATATATGATAAACTTTCACATAAAGTGTTTTCTTGTGGGCACTCCATGTCAGCATGTAAAATATATGATAAACTTTCACATAAAGTGTTTTCTTGTGGGCACTCCATGTCAGCATGTAAAATATATGATAGACTTTCACATAAAGTGTTTTCTTGTGGGCACTCCATGTCAAGCATGTAAAATATATGATAGACTTTCACATAAAGTGTTTTCTTGTGGGCACTCCATGTCAAGCATGTAAAATATATGATAGACTTTCACATAAAGTGTTTTCTTGTGGGCACTCCATGTCAGCATGTAAAATATATGATAGATTTCACATAAAGTGTTTTCTTGTGGGCACTCCATGTCAGCATGTAAAATATATGATAGACTTTCACATAAAGTGTTTTCTTGTGGGCACTCCATGTCAGCATGTAAAATATATGATAGATTTCACATAAAGTGTTTTCTTGTGGGCACTCCATGTCAAGCATGTAAAATATATGATAGACTTTCACATAAAGTGTTTTCTTGTGGGCACTCCATGTCAAGCATGTAAAATATATGATAGACTTTCACATAAAGTGTTTTCTTGTGGGCACTCCATGTCAAGCATGTAAAATATATGATAGACTTTCACATAAAGTGTTTTCTTGTGGGCACTCCATGTCAGCATGTAAAATATATGATAGACTTTCACATAAAGTGTTTTCTTGTGGGCACTCCATGTCAAGCATGTAAAATATATGATAGACTTTCACATAAAGTGTTTTCTTGTGGGCACTCCATGTCAGCATGTAAAATATATGATAGACTTTCACATAAATTGTTTTGCATAGATGGACCCATAAATCATGCTAAAATCAGATGTGACGTCAGGCCAAAAACGGCAGATATCACAGCCATCCTGTAATCCATGAGTCAACGCATTCTTCTTCTTCTTCAGCGTTCATTCTCAAACTTCGCTGGATTTCTCTTGTAACAGGACAATGGTCCTACAAGATTTCCAGTTGAATATAGTCCAGAGAATGGAAATGCGTTGTGTTGCCGTTTTATTTGCGCCAATGGCCCAACAAATCCGTCTTCGGCGGTAACGCATTCAGTTCTCCGGACTGCATCCTGCCAGTCTGCAGGAGTTTGACTCTTTGTCTCCATACGGTTTTCCTGCTATGCCGAACACGATAGTAAATTCATATTAAAATGTAGATTTAAGCAGCTTTTCGGCATAGTGGGTCTCCAAAATGTAGATATTAGCGTCTCTGTGGACATAGAGAGTTAAGAACAAACACAGAAGAGTAGATGGACAAGGTGGGAGGAGTTCTTGTTTAGCTTGATGAAGTATATATTGAAATATGACATGTACTGTTTATAATAAATGTTAACTGGTGCGAGATCTGGATTAGTAGTTTTAAGCTTTATTTCTAAGAAGCTTTATGACTTAGATCTCCTGCTTATGCTGTGTATTTAGTTATCCAAGGAATGCAGTTGACAAAGTTTGCCCTAATGGAGTTGACACAATGCACCACTTGTACAGTCTCTGCTAATCAGCGCATATTCTTTCCAGAATGTTCTCATGGTTTCTGATTCTTTGCTGCATTATCTATGACTGTCACATCAAATGCTTAGGTGCTGTTGTTGTTTGCTTTTTTGCAAGACTCCACTCCTTTCAATTTTTTCCCCTCATGCTACATTCACTGCTACAACATGTGATGGTGAGAAGTGTGGTATTTCTGGCTGAGTACAATGCCAGCTGTCTCACAGATTCCTGTCACAACTGGGAAGTGGGGTATTTCTGGCTGAGTACAATGCCAGCTGTCTCACAGATTCCTGTCAAAACTGGGAAGTGGGGTATTTCTGGCTGAGTACAATGCCAGCTGTCTCACAGATTCCTGTCACAACTGGGAAGTGGGGTATTTCTGGCTGAGTACAATGCCAGCTGTCTCACAGATTCCTGTCAAAACTGGGAAGTGGGGTATTTCTGGCTGAGTACAATGCCAGCTGTCTCACAGATTTCTGTCACAACTGGGAAGTGGGGTATTTCTGGCTGAGTACAATGCCAGCTGTCTCACAGATTTCTGTCACAACTGGGAAGTGGGGTATTTCTGGCTGAGTACAATGCCAGCTGTCTCACAATGCCAGCTGTCTCACAGATTCCTGTCACAACTGGGAAGTGGGGTATTTCTGGCTGAGTACGATGCCAGCTGTCTCACAGATTCCTGTCACAACTGGGAAGTGGGGTATTTCTGGCTGAGTACAATGCCAGCTGTCTCACAGATTCCTGTCACAACTGGGAAGTGGGGTATTTCTGGCTGAGTACAATGCCAGCTGTCTCACAGATTCCTGTCAAAACTGGGAAGTGGGGTATTTCTGGCTGAGTACAATGCCAGCTGTCTCACAGATTCCTGTCAAAACTGGGAAGTGGGGTATTTCTGGCTGAGTACAATGCCAGCTGTCTCACAGATTTCTGTCAAAACTGGGAAGTCTTGAGCCTCATTTGAAATAGACTTAACTTTCTTTGCTAGGACGACAGTGGTCTTACTCAGATATGGGTGAGACCTACTAGACTTTATTTTTCAGTGGGGATCTCCATGGCGTGTGGTTGAGCCACTCATTTTGTGCTCAAGAGGTCACAGGTTTGAATCCTGCTTGTGAATTCTTGTTTATAAAGTTGATTTTTGTGTGTGGGGGTCCCTGGGGATTATCGCTTGAAGCTACATAGATATGTGCTATGCGTGGTACTCCTGACAGGCCTCTTCATTGATAGAGATGGAGTGCAAATGAGATAACCCAAGTACAGTAGTGTCAATCCTCTATGCCTTTAAATTTTGCTGTCACTAGTGCATGCTTAATCACCATTTCTAATACAAGGAACTGACCTTGATCAAATAAACAACGCTATATGGAACACACGAAGATCTTTCCAAGAATCAATGCTGTACATAATGCTCACCAAGATCTTGCCAAGAAACGCTCTTCCTGCTCAGGTGCTGAAAGACAAAACAAGATGATGAAATGCCCCTAAATATGTCCACCCTGCCGATAAAATCTTCATGTTTGTAATTATATCTAAACATACTACAGTAGGACAAAGACAACCTATACACAAACAAATAACTTGTTCATTTATTTTCAGAGAATGGAATGGTCTGGAGGTGGAATGTATTTGTGAAGTCAAGACAGAAGACTTCATTTATTTACGTGTCACTGAGTTATCTCCACTTAAGTGTTTCATATTATTTATGAAGTCAAGACGTAAGACTTTATTTGTTTACATGTCACTGAGTTGTCAAGACGTAAGATTTATTTGTTTACATGTCACTGAGTTGTCAAGACGTAAGATTTATTTGTTTACATGTCACTGAGTTGTCAAAACGCAAGACTTTTTACATGTCACTGAGTTGTCAAGATGTAAGACTTTATTTATTTACATGTCACTGAGTTGTCAAGATGTAAGACTTCATTTGTTTACGTGTCACTGAGTTGTCAAGATGTAAGACTTCATTTGTTTACGTGTCACTGAGTTGTCAAGACGCAAGACATAATTTTTATATGTGTCAATGAGTTATCAAAACACAAGACTTCATTTGTTTACATGTCAATGAGTTATTTCTACTTAAATGTTTCATATTATTTGTGAAGCCAAGACGCAAGACTTCACTTGTTTACGTGTCAATGAGTTATTAAGCTGCAAGACTTCACTTGTTTACGTGTCAATGAGTTATTAAGCCGCAAGACTTTACTTGTTTACGTGTCAATGAGTTATTAAGACGCAATACTTCACTTGTTTACGTGTCAATGAGTTATTAAGACGCAAGACTTCACTTGTTTACGTGTCAATGAGTTATCTCCACTTAAATGTTTCATATTATTTATTCGATCCCTGAGATGATGAAAGCCAAAAATACCTTTCTGTCCGTTCATATTTATTTAACTCCCTGTGGAGCATGGGGAAAGACTTGTACCAGTGATTATTTATTCTAGTATCCTCAGTCTCTGGTTTCAATTTTTGTATCAAGAGCTGTGAAATTAATTTATCAAGCTATTGCTTTTTGTTTCCTATATTATCTCAGAGAAATATTTGTTTTAGTGCAATATTTAAACACTATTGGGTACTTTCCTGTTTAGCAGCCTCAAATTTCACAAAATTAAATATTATAACAGAAACTATATAACAATATTATGTAACAAGAACAAAAACAAGAATATAACATGTAACAGGGGCAAGCATTTAATTCTGCTGGCAGGTATTCTTTAATTACAACTGAGGCCTGTTTGTTGATGTGTATGGAAGTAGTTGATTTCTGGAGAACAGAATGCGTTGTCATGGTATTACAACTTTGCCACGATATCTGCTCATTTTGGCATGACTTCACATCCGACTTCAGTATGGTTTCTAGGTCATGTTGACTCTATGTAAAATGTGACCGCCAACTCAGCCTAAAAAACTGCCTTAGTCACCTCTTATGACGCATGGAAAGTAACAGTGTCGCTGTTCTTTCCTTCCCTTTCAGGCCCAACAACACTCTTGCTTACCAGATTATATCACCTGTGTAGTAGATCACCATAAGATGACAGCAGCTGTACCAGATTCTATCATCTGTGTAGTAGATCACCATAAGATGACAGCAGCTGTACCAGATTCTATTATCTGTGTAGTAGATCATCATAAGATGACAGCAGCTGTACCAGATTCTATCATCTGTGTAGTAGATCACAATAAGATGACAGCAGCTGTACCAGATTCTATCATCTGTGTAGTAGATCACAATAAGATGACAGCAGCTGTACCAGATTCTATCATCTGTGTAGTAGATCACCATAGGATGACAGTGGCTGCAAAACTTCACAGAGGTGAGTATTCCTCTTGCTTTAATCAAGAGATACATCCTCCTCTTCTTTGTCAGACTTTCAACATTTATGGTTGCCATTGTTGTATAAAATGACATCATATTGACATTTATTATCAACAATGAGATTTGTCTAAAAAATCTGATGTATTTTATGCCTGCTTAACGGAAAGTACCCATGGTTTCACCAGTCCCTCCATCTGGATCATTTATTAAATCATTATTTCACTTGTCATCCGTGTGGATTATTTATTAATTCATTATTTCACTAGTCCTCCGTGTGGATCATTGATGGTTTCACCCATGTGGTTTGTATATTAATTCATGATTTCACCAGTGCCCAATGTAGGTTATTTATTATTTCATGACTTCACTGATAGGCACAAGTTCATCTAGGGAGCCGCGTTAGCGCAGTGGTTAGCGCACTGGCTTCGCATATGAGTGGACCTGGGTTCATTCCCCAGCTGAGGCGGAAATGTTTTTAGATCGCAACGGCTCCCAGGTCGACCCAGCCTTAAATGGGTACCGGATTAATCCGGGAAGTAAAGACTGCGAGGGAGAGGAGATGGCTACCACCCTCATTTGCAGAGCCTATGAAATGTGAGATCGCTAACATCTCACACCCCTACGGCATTAATAAATGCTATGGGTTACTTTACTTTTTTTACTTTGCAAGTTCATCTACAGAGTAACATGATTTATTGTTATTGTCCAAATTTGTTTCTGTGTATACATTATTGTAGGATAAAAATGTGTCAGGGTTTATCAACCCAGAGACAGAAGCACATATACAAAGCATTGACTGGTGTTATAATTCTGTAACAGAAAATAATACAAAACATTGACTGGTGTTATAGTTCTGTAACAGAAAATAATACAAAACATTGACTGGTGTTATAGTTCTGTAACAAAAAATATACAAAACATTGACTGGTGTTATAGTTCTGTAACAGAATATAGACAAAATATTGACTGGTGTTAAAGGTCTGTAGGTGGAGCGCGTGGCCGTACGAGATTCCTGAGGTCTTGGGTTCAGTCCTCGGTTGGGACAAGGATTTTTATCTTTCGGAGGTGCAATAAAAAATTCTTCCTGTACATTCCGCTGCAGGAAAACATGCAGTAATTCATGTCGTTTTTTTTTTTTAAAGAAAAAAAGTTAAAGGTCTATAAAAGAGTGTAGTCATCAGGATTACTCAAATTCTTATTTTTGCATACGATTTTGCTTGTACATGCCACTCATCACAAACCCCTCTCCCTACCTTTTCTCAGTGTCAGCTGCCTACTTTATATAAGATTTTCATGCCGTGTCATTATCAATATCACCAACAAGAAGATTCGGAGAGAATTGAATGTAAAAGAAATCTGGCTAAACAACAAGGTTCTCTCTAGAAAATGACAATATAGTGACCATATCAATGAAATAACAACCCAGAAAAGACCATAATGGACGGGATGATACCAGGGCAATGAAAAAAGAGGTAGGTCACGAAAAAAAAGATGACTACAAAATAACAAAAACCACCTCAACATGACACAGAAGCAGGAAGATCGGCAAGAATTTCGAAAGACTGTGATTACCGCTACATCCTGTCCAGGATTTGCTAGCTGATGGTGTCTTATACGGAACGTCATTTTTTCTTCTTCAACGTTCATTCTCAAACTCCTGCAGAGTAGTAGGTTACAGTCCAGAGAACAGATTGTGCTGTGTCATGGTTTACAGCACAGTCACAATTTCTGCACCTTTTGGCCTGACACATCAGATTTTAGCATGGTTTCTGGGCTACTATATTGGAAGGGACAGTCAACTCCACCCCAAAACCTCCTTAGTCACTTCTTACAACGTGAATGGAAGGTAATAGTGTCTGTTTTTTTTTTTTTGCTCCCATTTTGGACCCTGGCAATACTCTTGCGAAGGAACCTCATTTGGGAGAATAACAATGAACTTGTGTGCACTGTGGAGGAACTTTACCAAGGATCCCTATTTCTTCTTCTTCAGCGCTGATTCTCAAACTCCCACTGGATCTCTCTTATAGCAGGATAATGGTCTTACTAGATTTCCATCAGTGTGTAATCCAAATAATGTAAATGTGCTGTTTCGCCGTTTTATTTCCCCCAAATGTACAAAACATCAGCAGTATTCCCAATTTAAAACATTATGTCACAGAGACTCGTTCCGGTTTTTAAAAAAAATGTTTCCTAGATCATCCATTTTTTATTATGAGTATTAATTTCAAAATGTGATATTACATTTGATGTTTTTTTCTGTGTTCTTGAATATAAGTCTTTGATTTATTTTGTATCTTATTCTTTATTTTTTAAAGTTTGTTTATGTTTACCTGTGTTCTAGGATATGTCTTGTATAACAGATAAATAAATGTCTTAGAAAACTCTTAAATATTGGTTGGGAAGAATTCAAGGCAAACAAACAAGAGAAGACACAAAACAGCAATATGTTTCTACAATAATAGTAAGAAAAAACAGTGGAGTTATATCAGACTTGTACTTAGAAGGAATCAAAACAGACTGCCACTAAAAGTGTTAAAATGGTTACCAGATGGCAAAAGAAAAAGAGGAAGACCAAGAGAGACTCTTCACAGAACAAACATCAAAAAGATATGATTAATGTTCTCAGCAACATGCAAGAATAAAACTATATATATATGCTGTTTTCTCTTTCTATTTGTTTCTTGTCCTCATTTCTCCAGTTTTTAATGTGGTTGCAAAAATAATACATCAATATACTGCTTTGGTTTTTGTTATTAAATGTCTGCTGCCAGATTTCCAGCAGGATGTAGTCTGAAGAACTGAGATGCGTTGTGTCTGCATTTTGTTTGTATCATTGACCAGACACTCAACTTTGGCAGTAACTACTTCCTCTTGTTTGTCTCTTGTTTGTTTTGACTCCCAGGAACCGTATGCACACATCCAACCTCAACATGATTTTGGGGACAAATTGTACCTATAAGATGTATGAACTTCATACCCGATCCTCTTTAATCATCTCTTACATCATATATGACTGTGTTGTCACTATTCTTTGCTTCCTTTTTAGACCCTGGTGATTTGTGCTGTAAAAAATTTCTAGCACTATTGGAATCAAACCATGAACCACAACACACGAGGCCACATCCTAACCACTGCACTGCAACATTTCTTTTCTGATTTCGTTTTTATTCTTGATCAGAAGCCAACGTCACATCACTGGGGGACATTCTCACAAGTGCTCTACTTACCATTCCATCAGACATTTAAGTGTATATAAACTTAGTGTCAGATCAGCTTTTGATTATGGTGTCTATGGATATTTCTGGAGAGGATGCACTTTCTCCCAACTCCTCTAGTCACTCCCATTAAATCATTCTTTTAACATATGCATGTCTCTTTCAGCCTCCTTTTCCTCATTTTGCTATATATCCATAACTGCCCTAATGAACTCAGCCCTGTCTCTTCTTATCACTGTTCCACCCAGTTTCCGATTCAAGATGGTGGCATGAGATGTTTTGTTATTGTGTAATGAGACATAATTATTATATATTTTATGTAAATCATTTACCTAAAATAAAAATTTAGCCGTCAGAAATTTTGTCACATCCATAAGCAACCACAGGAATGTCCTGGAAAGCAGCACAAGTTTCAGAATCAGACTGGAGAAAGGAATAATGCTTTAACAAGATTAGAAGGACAGTAGAATTATGGGGATGAAAAGTAAGGACAAATTTAACTCAGAGGAGGGTGAAGTACCCTGAGTATTAGTCAAGGTATCAAGTCGAGATAACTTACTGACACTTATCTAATATGCTTGTACATTTTATTTTGGGAAGAAACTCATTTAGAAGGTTCACCCAAATAATGGAGTAGTTTTTGAAAAATGTAAGAAATATTTGAATGAATTCTGCGACCTTTTGTTGTGATAATTCAGTTTATGTAAAACCGATATATGATCTAGTTTTTGCTCTATTTTGCATTTTTTATTTGTAGTTTAATGTTTGATGTTTGCTGTGTTTATTTTATTTTCAATGTTGAAAGATATTACGTCACATTACGAGCAGAAACAATCAATGGTTTTATGTTGCACCCGACATTTTTGTCGAAATAAATGTTGAGAAACTTCACAACATAAATTTGTTGTTTCTTGTTTTTTATTTAACAGGGCCTAAAACGCAGGTTTCTCACAATTCCAAATCACTAGCTTAAAATTAAGATAGTTACTCACATTGCATTGGCTGTAAAATCTATGCCAGTAACTCACATTGTATTGGCTGTAAAATCAGTGCCATGCTGATTGATGTGCACAATCCCAAATACAGAAAATAGCTTAAGATGAAGTCGGTCACTCACATTGCATTGGCTGTACTCTTCTTCTGCGTTCAGCATGTGGTCATGCTATACCGTCAGACCTGTCATCAAGACAAGTCCACTGTCTTCTCCAGGTCAGAGCGGCTGCCCCTTAGCTTTTGCCTCAAGTCTGTATCCTCTGGCCAGGTCTGCTGTCTTTGCTCTTTGTATGTTGGGCAGTTCTGAAGTATGTGTTCTGGAGTCTGGGTTCCGGATCCACATGGACATTCATCTGTGTATGAGATCCTTAATCGATAAAGGTGACCCAACAGTCTGCAGTGGCCTGTTCTAGGGCGAAATTTGTGGTCTGTTGATATCTTTGGAGGAGATATATTGCATCATGTTCGTATTCCCCTTCCATTTCTTTCTTCCACTTTGCTGAGTATGTGTTGCGGATTATTGTTTTTACTTCTCCGTACCGTAAGACAGTGGGTGTCTGTGTTGCTCCATTTCACTTCCTGCCTTTGACAGAGCATCCGCTTTCTCATTTCCCATGATTCAACAGTGTGATGGTATCCACTGAAGGGCAATAGCTGTTGATTTTTGGATCTGTCTTAGCTCATGTCTGATGTTGTACAGAAGGCTTTCGTTTCTGTTGCTCTGGATTGATTCCAGTAGGGATCTGCAATCTGTGAATATAGCTAACTTCTTTGGTCTTGGCAGTCCTGGTTCAGTGAAGGCTTTCAGTGCTTGATGGAGTGCAACTGCTTCTGCTCTAAAATTAGACGAGTATTTCCCGGTTGGAAAAGCTTTTGATATTGTCTTCCCATTTTTGAGTCTTATAAAAATTCCACCTCCTCCATTCCTTACTGCTCCTTCTGCCGATCCATCTGTGTAGACATGTGTCCAATCCTTGGGATTGTATTTTATTTCTATCATCTCCAGTGTTAATGCTTTTAGTTGAGGTGGAGTTTGGTATTCCTTATTAATTATTCCAGGAACCTGTGTTATTATGGAGACATTCTGGAGACTATTGCCTGGCTCTTCAAAGTCCGTTAGTGTTTCAATTTCATTTGGGAGGTTTGTGAGGATTTCTTTATGTTGTTCATGGATATCTTTAGAGATGTGACAGAAGCTGGTTCTCTTCAACCTGCTTGTGGTTGATCTAGAAATGTGCGCATACATCGGATGGTTTGGATGCGCTTAATTTTTTCCCTTTGAACAAGCACTCTTTCTTCTCTTCTGTCATCCAGTGGGCAGATGTTTGCATGTTTTTCCATTCATGGATTGGAGTGGTTTTCATCCCTCCAGAGATAAGTCGAAGTCCTGCATTTTGTACTTTAGATAGGCGTTTAGTGTTTGTTTTTGATGCTGATGCCCAGGCTGTCATTCCATATTCTACTACAGGTCTGACTGTACCCATGTAGACTTTTCGGAGAATATTTCCATTTGCTCCCCAACTTGTTCCTGCAAGTTTCTTCATCAAGGATAGCCTCCTGGTTGCTTTTTGCTCGGTGGTTATTAGGTGTGGATTGGCTGTACAATGTGTGCCAGTCACTCACATTGCATTGGCTATACAATCAGTGCCACGCTGATTGATGTGCACAATCCCAAATACAGAAAATAGCTTAAGATGAAGTTAGTCACATTAAAAGGTAGGTCCCATGGCATCTGTCGTCGGGGATGAAGATAACTCTTCATGTACTAAGCCGCAGCAACTATTAGGTGGGTTGGCCAGTTCCCTTCCTTGCTGTTTTTTTACCACATTACATTGGCTGTAAAATCAGTGCCATGCTGATTGGTGTTAGTTTGTTCCTTTCGTGCCGCAGGTGGAACATAGGGCAGAAATTTTTATTCTCCATGCGTTGCAGTCCACTACTTGTACTTTTAGTTCTTGTATGGACTTGCAACCTATTATTTCTTTTTTAAGTATGGTGCTTTTTAGAGTGATTTTGTGTCTTCTCTTTTTCTTTTCCCTTCAGGTTCCCACATAAGGGCTTGCTGGTTCAGTCTGTTTTCATCTAGTCTTAGAACTTGTCACAGGTATTTCCATCTGCATTTTCTTATAACATTTGAAACATATTCTTGGTGTTTTTTTAGTGATGTACACAATTCCAACTCACAGAAACTAGGTAAAGATGAAGATAGTAACTCACATTGCATTGGCCGTACAATCTGTTCCATGATGTGTAGTGTACACAATCATGTTTCTCCACAACTCTGTCTCTTGTTAATACGTTCAGTTGGTAACCTTCTCTCGTGCCACTGTGACAACCCATCCAGCAACTTCTCTGTTTCTTCTCCTCTTGATTTTTTCGATGCTTACTAAATGTTCAAGTTTTTCTCTTCTCATCACATGTTCTTCTTCTTTCATTCGCCTGGAACATGCTTATATTTGGAGTCTTGTTTCTATTAAATGCTTTAAAAATCTCTACTGTTTGCAACTGAATGGTAATGTCCCTGAAGCCAGATGTGTCGGGCCATTGGCGCAAATAAAACGGCGACACAACGCATTTCCGTTCTCTGGACTACATCCTGCTGGAAATCTAGTAGGACCATGGTCCTGCAAAGAAGACCCAGTGGGAGTTTGAGAATGAATGCTGAAGAAGAAGAAGAATGGTAATGTAAAATAATATAAAAAGGTTGCTAGAAAAACCTAACAATAGATTTTTTTTAAATATCTAAAACATAATCAATAAAACAAAACAGGACAATTTTCCATGTATCATTCCAAACTGGACCTTTTTCAAGAAACTAATAATGTTAAAAATAAACATAACCACACAAATATTGATAACTGAATCGACTAGGGAATGTTTCCATTACGAAGAAACTAACTGTTTGCAACTAAATTTTGTTATGTAGTATCATCATCAACTGCCACCTCTACATTGAAGATGACTATAAAAGACCTCCAACAGCCTGTCATCTGCGATGATGGCGCACTCTGCTAGATTTTAACCTGTCCATCTCTTGATGATGTTTTCTCATTTGTATCTCAGCCTCCCTATTGTCGCCCCTCTACACTCATCAAGTGTCATCTCCACAACTAAAGTTTGCTGTAACAGACCTCCAACATCCTCTATCTCTTTCTTTGGTGGTACACTCTGCTAGAGTACACCTGTCCATCTCGTGATGTTTCTCTAACACTTATATCTCTGTCTGCATCTTGCTTCGCCTACCCTCAACTCTACCCTCAAGTAAAGTATCAACAAGGTGTCATATCTTTTAATGTCTAAACTATTTAATTTGATTTTTTTTTTTTATAAAGGGTGGCTTCTAAATACCATCATAAAAAGGAAGCTACAGTATTTTGGACACTTAAAGCGACATGATGATAACGAAAGGTTGATTTTGGAAGGCAGAGTACTGGGAAAGAGAAGAGGAGGACCAAGAAGACGATGGAGCAGCGACGTTGAAGAATGTATGCATTTTCTTCTGCAATGCAGGCTTGCTTACCAAGGACAGAGAGGCGTTCAGAGTATCCACAGTGGAGACAATATTCTGGAAAGAATATATCACTTGATATATATATATAGGTTTTTTTTAATAGTTATTTTTTTTTAATATGAAGTGCAGTCAGAACCTCTTTGTTTTCTCCATTAATGAAGTTTTTGGTATTCTTCTATATACATGTATCCACATCGCATTTTTAGTTTGTGATTTGTTCAGATGTTAATATATTCTTTGTTTCACTATTGAAAGCAATGGCTCCTGAATACTGCAGGGAACTGTCATTGGTGGAAGAAGCAGAGGAGGACAAATAAAGGCATGGACAGACAACATCAAGGAATGGACAGGGACAAGGAATGGATATTTCCACACTCATCCGTATCGTTGATGATAGAATTCGCTGGAGGACTCTATGTGCTGAGGCATCCAATGTGGTACCCCTACGACCCTGAAGTGTTACGGGTTTATTGATTGATTTTATATTCTTTGTTGCATTGACAGTATTTTTAGTCATTCCTATTCTCCTTTTAACTTCTATCTCACATCTACAAATCATCAGTGATCTATCTCACATCTACAAATCATCAGTGATCTATCTCACATCTACAAATCATCAGTGATATTGTGTCCAAGATACTGGTAATTCTCGATTTTGGTACTCTCCGTGCATTTTAATATTTAGCGTTTCACGTTGATCTTGCTATGGGTTGTGTCCACAATTTGTGCTTGATTTGTCTACTTGGTCTATTAGTTGTTGTAACTCCTGTTCTCTTTCTGCGTAGAGGACAGTGTCATCTTAGTATCATTGGGACCTAAAGATTAACAGTAGTTGAAAAGCAATGGCCTGTAAAGAAAGTGCTTTAGAGTGTGGAAGGATATTCTAGGGATTCACAGGACTCATTAGCCACAACCGGTCACACCGCAGTCATCACTTCTAGGGATTCACAGGACTCATTAGCCACAACCGGTCACACCACAATCATCACTTCTGGGGATTCACATGACTCATTAGCCACAACTGTACACACCACAGTTGTCACTTCTGGGGATTCACAGGACTTATTAGCCGCAACTGTACACACCACAGTAATCACTTCTGGGGATTCACAGGACTCATTAGTCACAACCGGACACACCGCAGTCATCAATTCTAGGGATTCACAGGACTCATTAGCCACAACCGGACACACCACAGTCATCAATTTTAGGGATTCACAGGACTCATTAGCCACAACCGGACACACCACAGTCATCACTTCTGGGGATTCACAGGACTCATTAGCCACAACCGGACACACCGCAGTCATCAATTCTAGGGATTCACAGGACTCATCCACAACCGAACACACCACAGTCATCACTTTTGGGGATTCACAGGACTCATTAGCCACAACCGGACACACCGCAGTCATCAATTCTAGGGATTCACAGGACTCATTAGCCACAACCGGACACACCACAGTCATCACTTTTGGGGATTCACAGGACTCATCCACAACCGGACACACCACAGTCATCACTTTTGGGGATTCACAGGACTCAGCCACAACTGGACACACCAGTCATCAATTGCTCTATCACAGTAAGCAGTTTCTTCTGTGCTTGTTTTAAAACTCATCCAGATTAGCAGGATTAGTCACGAGAACGTGTTGTGCTGTGTCATAGTTTACAGCATTGCTGCAATATCTGATCTGCGTCTTTTGGCCTGTCACATCGAACTTCAGCAAGCCTTTAGGTCACATATGGGACAACTCCACCTCATAACCTCCTTAGTCACCTCTAGTGATATGCATGGAAAATAATCAGTGTTGCTATTCTTTGCTCCCCGCTAGGGCCCCAGCAACACACGGCGACAATAAGATGAAATGGTCTTTGCCAACTCCAACAAAAAAGGGCACTCCAGTAATATTTTTAATAACCACAGATTTATATGGGCATCCTCTTGCAATAGTCATGCCTTTTGCTTTATGTTTTTGAGGTCGTAAGTTCACGCTCGGTTCTTCATAGTTCTTCGGTCAGTTATCAGCGCCTATAGCTTCAATGAACTTTGTAATTAGAAAACGGTTGTTTCTATTACAGGGAAATGCAGTTGGTGAAATCGTCTCTCAGAATTTTAATTTGATTTTGTATTAATTACGTTTCTGTTTGTTTCTTGAAAAAGGTTCCAGTTGGACAGTAATGTGGAAAAGTTGTTCTGACAGAAACGTTGTTCTCTGTTATTTTTTTAAACATTCGTTGTATTCGGCCCTATTTGTTAGTTATTAGTTAAATAAGTAACAATATTACATTATCCCAGTTATCGCTACAAAGACATCAATTAGTCTTCAATGAAAGATTTCTCCAGAGTCCAAAAACTGGGAAAACAAGGCCAAAACTCGGGCTGTCTGGAGACACAATTTGCGCCATGGCCGACGTTGTCTCGAAACAATTTGAACAATTTGTTAAAAGATATGGAAAATAAAATAGGAAGACGATAACAAAAATCTTCTGTCGTTGTGACATGATCGCTTAGAAGAAAGTCTTTAATTCTTGAGAAAATGCAAATTGTGGCTTGTATTCTTTTTGCTTAGTTATGAACGCCTGTATGTCTCAATGTTAAAGAACGTATGTAATAGATGGAATTCGTGCAATAACCCGGACAATTGCTACAAGGTTCAATAATTCATGTAACTTGTAGATATTAGGCATAGGTCTGCAAGTTTAGAAATTGAAACAGCTGTTTCTACTTGGAAACGTACAGAAACGGAACCGGATGCAGTCAAACAACCATATTAGTCAGCCCGTTATACGAGTTGTCATTGTTGTACAGACCGTTTTAAAATAAATATTTATACATTGTAACTAGTTGTACACGTTTTAATAAGTAAATTTAAAAATTGTGTTTAATCGTAACAAATATAAGAGTTTTCATAATGATTTAATTAAGACTTTGTCATTGAACCGTCTCAATAAATATCCTGTCAACTAACTTTATTTTAGCAGTCTGAGTCTTGTCTAACTTTTTGATTTTTTTAGTCTGCTGGTAAAATTAATCTTAGGTGACGTTAAATCTAAAGTACTGCATAAAACAAAATTAAATTAGTATTATTTATAATTCTAAATAGTTTAAGATATCTAAATCTTAGCATAGATCAGTTTTGGTGATTTAATATAGGCCCTATGGACTAGTGTCGAAAATCAACTTTATTAGCAGATTCACTCACTCTATATTCTTAATTGAAATTAATAATCTTTTAGATTAGGCAAAATTTAATTAGACCCTACCTAACAGTCAGTTATTACGTTGTCGTTGTAAATTGTTACTTAAGTTACTAATGTCAATGCTCATTTTCGTTTGTGTAGGAGGAAGAACATCACCATAAGTAACATCAATAACAAAATGAAAGTGGTTCTTACCCCCTGCTGTCTCTTATCTATAATTCTATTCCTATACTATGTCAAAATTCATGTCCGTAGTTCATGCTCATACTTGATGTTGCGGGATAGGCAGTAGTCTAAGTAGATCTCTGCACTTTCTTGCCATAGGATAATTAACGAAACAGCCTTCCTCATTGTTCATGACACATACTCTAATAGATGCTTATTAGAAACCATAGGCTTAGAAGGAAGTAAATTAACTTTTTTAAGGCACCAGAGGGATCATGGAAGAAAATTTTACTCTAAAGGGGTTCATGGTCCACAAAAAAAGTTAAGAACGATTGGTCTACACTTATATAAAAAAATTAAGTCTATAACTAAAGCATTTCGAATTCACTACAAATTCTATTTTCAGCTCATTTTTCTTTTGGGTCTACGCTGTGACCTTTGTGCTAATTTCATTCTATTGAGAGGTATTACCAAACGTTTGCAGTATGACTGGTCATGAGCAGTGTGTCATGTGATTGAATTAGGGGTAGGGTTAGAATTAGTATTTAGAATTAGGGTTTGGGTTAGATTAGCATGGGTAGCAGTTGTGATATTTAACCTACTTATGTTCAGTTTTCTAAAAGTTCTCGTTTGCGTCGGGAGATGTGACGTCATGGCATCCATCAATTTGATTTGTGTTCCATGAAAATCAGTGACGTCAGGTAGTTAAAATATAAACTATTTATAGCGCAGTGAAGACCTAAAAGAAAAATGAGCCCTATTTTCTTCTTCAATGCGTTGTATTAGATAACTGTTTTATTTTATTAAAATAGATTTTTGGGGGTGGGGGTATGCACTCAAACATCCCACCTCAAAAAAATCTTAGGCTTGAAAAATCTAATCACATAATAAATAGATTAAATTAAAAGCTTCCACAGCAGATGGATGTGTCGGGCCATTGGCACAAATAAAACGGATCCATTCTTTGAACTACATCCTGCTGGAAGTCTAGTAGGACTATCATCCTGTTTCAAGAGAGATCAAGTGGGAGTTTAAGAATGAACTGAAGAAGAATTTAAAAGCTAACTTAGTTCAGAATGCTGTATAAATATATGAAAAGTTTATTTGATCGTGCTTGTTACATTATTAGTTACAAGTCATGATTTGCCTGATAATTGAACAATCTATACCTCAAGTCTTGGAGTGTTTAGCCAATATATGAGAGAATATGAAAGATAACAAAGAAGTGGTAAGTTGAACTTTCTTAACTTCTGTCATCTTCTGTGTTCGTTCTCAAATTCCTGCAGATTAGCAGGATGGAGTCCAGAGAACGGAATATGCTGTACCATGGTTTACAACTTTGTTGCGATGTCTGCACCTGGCACATTCTGCTTTGGCATTGCTTCTGGGTCACTTTGACCATATATTGGATCGTACAACCAACTCCACCCCATAACCTCTTTAGCCACTTCTTATGACATGCATGAAAGGTAAACAGTGATGGAGATGTTATATAGAACCAATTACGATTTATGAAGGTGAATCTTGGACAAGCAGCAGAATATTGAAAAATGTATAGTGTAGCTGAGGTGACACTCTGACTCACCAGGTCTCAAGGCGTGGGTTATGGATGCATGTTTAGTTACAGCGCACCAGTATCACAGGATTACTGCGTCCTGCCAAGAGCACAGCACACGCTTCTGGGTCAGTTGTCTTCTTCTGCGTTCGTTCTCAAACTCCTGCAGATTATCAGGATGTAGTCCGGAGAAAGGAATGCGTTGTGTCATGGTTTACAGCACTGCTGTGATATCTGCGCCTTTCGGCCTGACACATCCGACTTCAGCATGGCTTTGGGTCACTGACCCTATATGGGATGGGACAGCCAACTCCATCCCATAACCTCCTTAGTCGCCTCTTACGGCATGCATGGAAGGTAAACAGTGTTGCTATTCTTTGCTCCCCTTTCGGGCCCCGGCAACACAACGGGCGGGTCAGTTGTCTCATAATTCTTCTATCAGATTTGTTGACCCATCCACAGTGAAGGTACATCTTGCATTTCCCATCATCTAGAAGTCTGCCACAAAGGTGCAATGTCCTGTCTAGCATTCAATTTCGTTATCCGATTTGAAGATAAAAATAATAAATTGAGACAATGTGAAAATGATGAATTTATCACAGGTGACAGATTGTTAGCCTATCCCAAAACTTTCTTATACACCTCCAACAGTATGCCAGGACAAGGAGGCAGTGGCTCTGTTCTTTGCACCCAGAACTTTATTATTTTTATCCAGGCCCCGGTTGCCAATTAATCATCATCATCATCATGTGACATATTCTTTCCAGAACATGGTGTTTCTTATGGATTCTCAGAACACTCCACGATTCTGGGTGAGTTGACCTGCTGCAGTTAGAGACATCTTCTTCTGCGTTCGCTCTCTTATAACCACAACAAATAAATTGTGTGATTTCTGCCGGGGAGCGTGAAGTATGCTGTGCTGCTAGTAACACAGTAGAACTGTGTTATTTGCACTTCAGTTAGCTCACTCTGTGGCCCGGAAATCCAAGGCCCAGCACATCCATTTTTGTCATGCCTTTAATTCGGGTAGTGAGCTTCCCTAGCCTGTGACAGCCTGCCTATCCGTCGATGGGTGCGCGGGTGTGTAATGACTGCGCCGAGATGATTGTCGTTCATGCCTGTCTAGCATGAGGTGTTCCACAGTCAGTAAACTTACCTAGTGTAATTAGACATTTTGTGCCTGTGCCCATTGGGTACTGAGCCTTTTTTCATCCACGAGCCTGGTTCCGGTTTAGGAAGAATTTGACACAAGAGTTGTACCCGGGCTTCTTAGCCGACGTGTCGTTCACCAACTTCGCGAACTCCTTGTAAATTTAAGTAGGAAGCCAGAGGACAATTAAAAAATTCTTGAGACTAACGGGAATTGAACCAGGCCATCCAGCAGCACCAAATCGCCTAGCAACTATTGCACACGCGTTGAGTCAAGTATGGAAGAACATGTGTGCAATAGTTGCGAGGCGATTTGGTGCAGTTGAACAGACTGGTTCAATTCCCATTAGTCTCAAGAACTCCTTGTACAAGTCTGAGTCTCATCGTGCATTTTGGAGCAAAGCGTGCTCTCTAGCTGAAACGACAGTGTCCCATTTTTGCTGGAGCCCATCATGCCCTTTCTCTCTGCAAGTATGTTTCCGGTATAAGAAATCTCGAAAGTTAAGTTAAGCCAGGGCTGCCTTTGTTGTCCCGTTTGTGCCTGAGCCCATCTGGTATGGAACCATTTCTCTCATCAAGCATTTTTCCGGTATAGGAAAGCTCGACAGTAGAGTTGGGCCAGGGCTACTTTCTTTGCCCTGCGCCCATGATTCGGTCTCTCCCCATAAGGATCACCGGTAACTAGAAGCTTGTCTCAAGCTAACATTGCATGAATTCCGATTTCCATGAAATGTTTTCCTGTTCTATTTGAACTTGGTGCTTTGCTACCCTCTCATTTTACTCTGTGTGTTATCTTTTCGTCTCTCACCATGAATCTACTGTTTCGTGTCATTTTCATTGGCAGCCCCTCCAATGCTCGAACCAGACTGACTAGCGTCACGTGTCGACATTGCCACTGCATGTGTTGACACAGTGGTGTCGGAGATATTGACTGTCTGTTTTGCAGTCAATTCTCATTTTCGTCTGCTGCCTCCACATTCATGGACACGATCCCCAAAAGGTTTAGCCAGAGTTAGCATGAGCAGCTGCATTTCTATTTCCAGGGTGCACCATGAGGAGGTACTTTTGCGATCTTGGTTATCTGCGAACCTTTGGTCCGCCGAGAGCAGTTCAGTACCCTTTGCACCTCACTAGAGACATGTTTAAGCAATCTGATATATTACTTCTCAAGACCATCGTCATCTTGGAACCCTCTTCCCCTGTTGCCATTAACTCTGCCTTCAGTTACTAATCCCCGCCGAAGACGGATGTGTCGGGCCATTGGCGCAAATAAAACGGTGACACAACGCATTTCCATTCTCTGGACTACATCCTGCTAGAAATCTAGTAGGACAATGGTCTTGCTACAAGGGAGAGCCAGCAGGAGTTTGAGAATGAACGATGAAGAAGAAGTTACTAATCTTTCCATGCTGTTATGTCTCTGTAAAACTTGCCAATTGGACGACATAATTAGATATGAGCTCCTCTGTGTGTTACTGTTGCCTAAATTGGAAGCAATCGGGCAACATACGCTCATGGGTCACAACCAGCATGTCTAAAATTACTGAATGCCATGGCCCATGAGCGCACAAAATATCACACCACATCCTGTCGGAGGCAAGCAGTAAACCTGCGGTCAAACAGTGAGAAAGAGGCAATGATTACATAAAACTTATGTTGCTGTGAGTGCAACACATGTTTCAATTATGACAAAAAAGAGACTGGCCCTTTAATCTTCTAAACATGCTCAAGTTTTTGTTGTTGCGAAGAACTAATCTGTTTCGTGAAACCATGCTTGTTTGTGCGCGTCTTTGCCTGGTAGCTCCAACTTCAGCACTGGTACTTGCTTGGGCAGAACTTGGGTTCTGTTAGCCATGAAAAATAGCAGGTTACCGGGGTAACTAAAACTTGTATTTTGACTTCGGTGCAATACTGTTTTTATTGTCACAGGACTTATAAAAGCTTTGCAGTTATTCCTACAGCTTGATGTGACCCTATCCTGCCATGACACTTAAATCGATCTGCCGATCTAAGAAGGTTGCCAAGCTTTGCTATAAATTTAACCATATTGTCATATTGTTTTGTGATTTAAGGTAAGTACTTTGCACTATAACTTACAGCAAAGTTATGAAATTTTGCAACTTTCAGCCGTACACAACTAGTTTTTGCATGATGCAGACCACATCATCTCTAGGTATGTTTAAAATTGGTAGCATATCCTATTCAGGACATAGATATCAACCCAGCATTTTTTTGGCTGTGGTGATGTTCTAGGCAATATAAATGCATTGAGTAGTTTGCCATTGCTTTCTGAAGGGTCCAGATGCACAATTGCCTGTGGCGGGGATCGAACTCAGTACCTTTGCCGTCACAGACACTCTCTGTACCACAGAGCCAGACTAGGTTTGTTAGTCCATGAAAAAATATGGGCATATATCCCAATATTCCTCAGAGGCATGGAAAATGGAATTTTTGCTCATTTTTTTTTAACTAAATAAATAATATAGACAATAATAAATCCTATATTTCAATCTTGTATGTTCTTAATATCTACAGAAACATGACTTTGTGGATGAAACATCACAGAGAACAGTGCTGCCACCTACTAAATATATGACCAACAACGAGAGCAACAAAGTGCCCTTATTGGTGCCCGATGTCAGAATATTTCAGGAGGAACAAAATAAACGATTGTCTAGAAGCAAACATGTTAATCAACTTGACCAGAGACTCGTGCAGACTTTGTCAGGCAACGCTGGGGATTTGTCTTCAGACGCAAGCTTAGATAAAAGAATGGTTCTTCCCACATCATCTCTTGTTAGTAACAGTCAGAGTCATCGCACAGTTGTACTTCCCCAAGGTACATAATCAGTGTCTTAATCTTGTTTTATGTCTGCGTGAGTTTACTTGTTTCTCTTTTTTGCACAGATGGGCTCGGTTGGTTACTGAGAACAGTGTAGCAGCTAAACGGTTAAATTGAAATTAATTTTGTAATTTAAGTTAAGTATTTAAAAACAAGATGAAGATGGAGTAAAATATATTTCCACTAGAACAGCTTTTGCATCTAGAGCATTCAACCACTAAATAAACATCTGAAAATAAAAAACAATAAGTAAATATACCAAACTGTGAATGTTTAACTCAAATATAATATCTGTATTAACAATCCCGCCGAAGACGGATGTGTCAAATCATTGGTGTAAATAAAACGGCGACATAACGCATTTCCATTCTCTGAACTAAATCCTGCTGGAAATCTAGTAGGATAGATCCAGCAGGAGTTTGAGAATGAACGCTGAAGAAGAAGAAGTATTAACTTATCTATCTATCTATCTATACGCTGTGTCCCTTGTTTGCCTTGCAGCGTCAGGGGTGGAAGAGTTCTCTGGAGATGGCCTTCTTGTGCGCTGTTTGTAAGCTTGTTCCTGTGGCTTCTTTGATTTCTGTGATCCATCTTTTACATGGTCTGCCTCTGGCTTTATAACCGTCATGTCTATGTGTCATGGCCATCTGTGGCATGCTATATGTCGGTAGTCTGGAAGCGTGTGAAAACCACTTGATCTGCTGTCTTTTGATGTGTTCCAATACTGGTATTGTTTTGGTTATCTGTCTGATGTTATCGTTTCTAATTCTATCTCTTAATGACACTCCGAGTATTCTTCGTAGACATGTCATTTCTGTTGTCACTATTTTTCTTTTGTCTTGTGCTGTCATTGTCCAGGTTTGGCACTGGTAGCATAGTGATGGAATAATAATAGTCTTGTATAATGCAACTTTAGTGTCTATGTTTACATTTTTGTTCTTGAAAATGCGTGTCATCTGTCCTAGGATCTGGTATGTTTTGTTGCATCTATTTTGTATCTCTTTACTGGTTTTCCCTTCACTCGATATAATGCTTCCTAAGTAAGTGAACTCATTTACCTGTTTAAGGTGTTTACAGAAGTATTAACATGGTTGTGAAAGCTGGAAATAACAAAAGCATTTGAAAAGAAATTAAATTCATTTGAAAATAAATATCTTAGAAAACTTGAATAGGGTATTGGTTGGGAAGAATTGAAGCTACCGTAAACATGCAAATAAGAGAAGATACCAAACAATATGTTTCTACAAGAAGAAAATGGTGGACATATCAGAAATGTACTTAGAATACATGAAAATATACTGCTACTAACAAGCATTAAAATGGGTACCAGATGGCAAAGAAATAGAGGAAGAACAAAAGAAAATTTTCACAGAATATCGCTCTGTCAATACAGAAAGTAACAGTGCAAGCCAGCCGATCTGCTCCCTCGTTGTCATGAACACCCACATGACTAACATGAAAATGAATTTGACACACTCCAACCCATAATTCTCGACAGCCTTAAGCCACTATTCTCTTTTTCTTCTTTGTCGTGCGCCTTGCGACAGACCTCTGAAAGCATTCCGCTGACCGTCCTGAGAAGGACGTATGAGGGTGATCTGCATTGTGTCATGTTTTACAGCAAGCTGCATTATCTGAGCCTTTCAACCTGACACATCCGTCTTCAGCCAGCATTTTTTGGGCCCGGTTAGCATTCCCGTATCTTCGATCCCTAGTACTTGGCCAAGCTACAGCAGGGTTGCTGCACTCCTGTTTCCAGACCCACTGCGTGGAAGTGTACTGAGGGTCTTGGCCAGCTGTGGTTCACTGACCCTGTAGCTTGACCAGCTATGGAGCGCTGGCCGGTACACTCTGGTGTGCATGTCATCTCTGGGCCCAGCCACTGTTCTCAAATACAACCCATTTGTATTTTTCTGTTCATTCGATGATCATGATGTGATTTTAATGCTGTGATAGCTGGAAGACAGCTAAAAAATGTGTGGTAGCTGGAAGACAGCTAAAAAATGTGTGGTAGCTGGAAGACAGCTAAATAATGTGTGGTAGCTGGAAGACAGCTAAAAAATGTGTGGTAGCTGGAAGACAGCTAAAAAAATGTTTGGTAGCCGGAAGACAGCTAAAAAATGTGTGTTAGCTGGAAGACAGCTAAAAAATGTGTGGTAGCTGGAAGACAGCTAAAAAAATGTTTGGTAGCCGGAAGACAGCTAAATATTGTGTGTTAGCTAGAAGACAGCTAAAAAATGTGTGGTAGCTGGAAGACAGCTAAAAAAATGTTTGGTAGCCGGAAGACAGCTAAAAAATGTGTGGTAGCTGGAAGACAGCTAAAAAATGTGTGGTAGCCGGAAGACTGAGCTAAAAAAAATGTGTGGTAGCCGGAAGACTGAGCTAAAAAATGTGTTGTAGCTGGAAGACTGAGCTAAAAAATGTGTTGTAGCTGGAAGACTGAGCTAAAAAAATGTGTTATAGCTGGAAGACTAGCTTAAAAAATGTATGATAACTGAAAAACTTACCAAAAAAAAAGATTCTGTCTCTAGAAGATTACTGAAAATGGTGTATGACAGTGAAAAATTTAAAATTGTTGATTATTGGCATGTTAGTTATATAATTATTTTATTACCCAAGACATACTGATATGAAGATATGTTATATTCTGAATCTGTGGCAGGAAAATCAAAGTCCCAGCAACTAACAGAAACAGTTATGCAGCCATCACATTCCAGCTTGGCCTCTTCAAAAATGGCAACAGCTAGGCAAGCCTATGTGGAGGAATTGGAATTCCTGAAGTTGAAACTTCGTTATATGCAAAATGCTATTGAACTCAAGCAGAATCAGATTGATTCAGGGAAGATACCTCAGCCCAAGAGCAGCACAATTTCCATAAAGGGAAATACAAGCAGTCACAATTATCCAGTTAAAGTTAGCCCAGGTCACAATGCTAGAATAATATCTGCTTCAAACTCAAACCTTTTGGTACAAAATAAACTTCACAGTGGATCATCAGCTACCAAATGGACAGCACCATCTGCGATTCAACAAAAGACTTCAACAGATTTATTCGATAAGCGTTCATATTTGCAAGGAAAACACAATTCATTTCACTCATTTACTGAAACTAAAAAATCTCAAGTAGTGACTAAAAGTAGTACCTGTCCGACAGTTTACTCATGGTCTTCACATTGTGCACCGAAAACTAGTTCAGACACATTAAGACCAAACAGCAGTTCTGGAAATGGGAGAGTGGTGTATACAAAACAGGAGAGGACAGTGCCTGATCATGTCATCCCATTAATTAACAACATTTCTAGTCCTATGCCAACTCATCAGTTATATTTAGCTCAGAATAAAATAAAATGCACACAAACAGAGGGAATAATTTACCCTTCATCTGTACATTCCATGGACACAAATGTTGTTTCTGATGTATCCAAAATGGAAGTGCCAGTTTCAAAAATATTAACAACTAACAAATCCACATCTGCGTTTGAAAGATTGGGGAACTATGGGAACACAGAACCTACAAAACGTATGAATATTTCGCCCGATAAGAGGCTCGTGATGTTTTCCTTAAAAACAGTTGCAGATGATCCAAGGTTCTCAGATTTGCAGCAGGCAATCACCCACACTGTTTCATTTCCAGCAGATGTAATAAGCTCATCTGTAAATAGTGGTCTTCACGAAAGCAATCTCACAATACCAGACGTCTCATACGTGGAACACATTCCAAATTCACCCAATATTACTACTTATAAAAATGTTCAGAATAGTCAACCTCTTGGGGAGGCAGGTTCAATTTCTGTCAGTACATATAAGCTTGTCAAAAATACTTCCTGCTTGCCTACTGGCATAACTAAGGCCCCAACAATATCCTGTGCCTTATCATCACATTCATCGCAAATCAGTTCCAATATTGATTCTAATTCATTCCCTTTAGCAATGAAGGCAGCTATTTCATTAAGGAGAGCTTCACAAACCAGCAGATTAAGCCTGAAAACGCCTAATTTAAAAATTCAAACTGCTGCAAAGCTTGTCAGCAAATACAAAATAAAAAAACTCTCCCCAACCTCTTCATCACAGGCAGCTCCCATATTCTTTTACAACAAAGCACAGTATGAGAAGTCTTCATATGAACATCAGCAGGAAAACTCTACAACTCTCAGACACAACAGTAAGAACTTGCATAAGCTTGATCGAAGACAAATTAATAATTGTCCTAGCACACCAAAGTCCAGCTTGAAAAAAGTGGCCGGTGTATATGGTACAAGTTTCGGTGTAATAACAAAGAAAAATCTTGAGAGTTACCACATTTCAAAGCAGCAACATAGCACAAGTAGATATCCTCAACAGATATTGAGTACAAATGATCAGAAAATTGATAGAGAGTTGTATAGTCAAGGAAGCCCAAATTTACATTCCCTGGACAGAAGTTTGAAGTGGGAATCTCACTTAAAAGTGAATCCCAAACAAACTGGCTTAAACAAGGTTGTAAGTAATCGCTGGACACAAAATGGTCTTATGACTCATTTAGCTATGACAGATAGTGTGAGGGCAAAGAGGTCAACTTCTAAATACGATTCGAAGGTAGCCCGTATGCTGCAGCCAGGGACATCACATCGGGCACATTGTAAGTAATCAGCACTTGTTTAACAGACCACAGTCATCTGTTCCTCATTGTTTAATGGGCCGCTATCATGTGTTCCACATCGTTTCATGGACCGCAATAATTTGTTCCACATTGTTTTATTGACCACAATCATTTATTCCACATTGTTTCATGAACTACAATCATTTATTCCACATTGTTTCATGAACTACAATCATTTATTCCACATTGTTTCATGAACTACAATCATTTATTCCACATTGTTTCATGAACTACAATCATTTATTCCACATTGTTTCATGAACTACAATCATTTATTTCACATTGTTTCATGAACTGCAATCATTTATTCCACATTGTTTCATGAACTACAATCATTTATTTCACATTGTTTCATGAACTGCAATCATTTATTCCACATTGTTTCATGAACTACAATCATTTATTTCACATTGTTTCATGAACTGCAATCGTTTGTTTCACATTGTTTCATGAACTGCAATCGTTTGTTTCACATTATGCATTGATCACAATTGTTTATCTCGTGTAATCTCATACACATGTTGTTTGTCTTTAGACTACAGTTATTTATCCTATACAATCTCAAACATCTGTATCTTGTTCATTTGCCCCACACAGTCTTAAACATTTTTATCTTGTTCATTTGCCACAATCATTTGCCCCACACAATCTTAAACATTTTTATCTTGTTCGTAGGCTACAATCATTTGCTCCACACAATCTCAGACATATGTATCTTGTTTTTAGAACTTCATGACTTTTAGTTTAGCTGATTTAATTCCAGATAAGTACTCTTCTGAGAAACCCCATCTCTGTGATATCATCCTTTCTATGAAATATATATCTATTACCTATCACTTCCAGCAGAGCATCAGTCGTTCTTTCACTTCCAGCAGAGCATCAGTCTTTCTTTCACTTCCAGCAGAGCATCAGTCTTTCTTTCACTTCCAGCAGAGCATCAGTCTTTCTTTCACTTCCAGCAGAGCATCAGTCTTTCTTTCACTTCCAGTGGAGCATCAGTCTTTCTTTCACTTCCAGCAGAGCATCAGTCTTTCTTTCACCTAGAACGTGCCTATATCAGAAGTTTTGTCTCTTCTATAAACCTGTCTATGTTCTGGAACTAGTACAGAATTCTGTAGAATTTCTCTTCCAGTGTTGTTTCTTTGGGCCAGTGTGTTTGTCTCAGTATTTCATATTTGAAACATCATTGAAGATACATACATAGCTGTGTTGACAATTTTGAACTGTGTGTACATCTGACTGGGTTGTCAGTTGTGTCCTGTTCCAAGGCATAGAATGACAACTTTTTCTGGTATTTTCATAATTTGGTATAGATCTTGTGTTGGTGCTGCTTTTCTAATTGTTTTGATATCTGTTTCTCTTGATGGTGGCACACCTGGTTGATCATCGGCAGCACCCTCCTTAATACTTTCTCATTTCCAGGTATTCCACAGTGTGATGTTGTAAACTACGCTGCTATGGCTACATTGTGCTGTTGTAGTATTTGCACGTCTGATAGTTTTTTTAACTGGAGCACTTGGAGTACTTATTCTTCTGCAGTCAGGAATCTTTTGGTCTCGCTAGATCTTCAGGCCAGTCGCCAGAACTAAGCTCCCAGTCTTCTTCGGGTTAGAGCGGCCACACAAAAATCCCCCATTTCAGTCCATTGTGGCCATGTCTTGCTTTTTAGTTCTTTGTATTATGGACTGTCTTGAGTATGTGTTCAGGGATTTGTATGCCTTTTCCGCGTGGACATTCATTTGTGTGGGCCACCCTGATCTGGTACAGGTGACTCTGTAGCCAGCAGTGGCCAGTTCTACGTCAAAAGATGACAGTCTGTTGTTGTCTATGAAATTTGCGTAATGGGGTCTGATTTCAAGACAATATCACCTTTCTTCCACTGTGATGTATAAAGGTTGTGGATGTGACATCACTGTATAGCAGAGGATAGCTGAATTATTCCATTTTACCTCCTACTTTTCCCAGGGCATCAACTCTCTCATTTCCAGTGAGTACTGATCTTGCATCTGTCAGGAATAGTACAGACTGTTGCTAAATAGTTTTTCAGTTGCCACCTTGTGATTGACTGTATTTTAGTATGGTAATTATCGCAGAATTTCCTCAGTGCTACTTGGATTATATACCTAACATTGTTTGGACACTATGTATAATGTCTGCTTTTCTAAAAGGGTTTAAAGCCGTAGAAGATTTACTTCCCTGTACTCAGTTTCCCATATGTACTGAGTACCACTCATAGCACGTAACTCTGTAGCTTCAAGTGATAATCCACAGGGATCTCTGAAAAAATCCATCTTATAAACAAGACAACACGAGCCAGATTCGAACCTGTGACCTCCTGAACACAAGGCGAACAGATTAACCACTATGCCAGGGAGATCCCCGGTCTGCTTTTCTATTTTCACTGCATTCAGTGCTGATCCATACGTATACACTCTGATCCATATGTCATGGATATTCATCATTCAGGAGACTGAGACTGTCTTACATTACACACTGTTCTGTACATTTTTTCTGTGAGTGTGGCCTGGTGGATAAAGTTACTTCTTTCTCTGACCTGTTGCCAATTTTTTTAATCTGTCTTTCATTGGATGTCTTATCATACAGTGTTTAAAAATTCTTGAGACTTAACGGGAATTGAACCAGTCCGTTCAACGGCACCAAATCGCCTAGCCATCATTGCACACACGTTCTTCCGTACTTGACTAACCGTATCTACAAAAAAAAGATGCGATTTTGTCAAGACATTAAAAGCGTGCACTCAAAGTCACCAGAACGGACCAATCGAGACAAGGACTATTACAACAACAACAAATATCCCGTACAGGTATGGAAATATCCTCAGTAGCCATACAAACAGTACTGATTTAACATTTGAGATCTATATTTTTAGTATGCATATACAATACTATATGCAGTTTTTGTCTTCAGATCTCTTTTTGATTTTTCATTAGTACAAAACTCAAGGTTTAAGTGGTCACGGCCAAATGTTCAGGTGCAGAATGGAGCATGGCAACAGCTGAGACAGAAGCTACAACTGATGTTAAACAAGAAATACAGACATTCACAGTAAATAAAATACATGTTTGTTCACATATATTCCATATGAAACATGTTTGTTCACATATATTCCATATGAAACATGTTTGTTCACATATATTCCATATGAAACATGTTTGTTCCCACATCAAACTACATATGAAACATGTTTGTTCACATATATTCCATATGAAACATGTTTGTTCCCACATCAAACTACATATGAAACATGTTTGTTCCCACATCAAACCACATATGAAACATGTTTGTTCCCACATCAAACCACATATGAAACATGTTTGTTCACACATCAAACTACATATGAAACATGTTTGTTCACACATCAAACTACATATGAAACATGTTTGTTCACATATATTCCATATGAAACATGTTTGTTCCCACATCAAACTACATATGAAACATGTTTGTTCACATATATTCCATATGAAACATGTTTGTTCCCACATCAAACTACATATGAAACATGTTTGTTCACACATCAAATTACATATGAAACATGTTTGTTCACACATCAAACTATATATGAAACATGTTTGTTCACATATATTCCATATGAAACATGTTTGTTCACATATATTCCATATGAAACATGTTTGTTCACACATCAAACTACATATGAAACATGTTTGTTCACACATTAAACTACATATGAAACATGTTTGTTCACACATTAAACTACATATGAAACATGTTTGTTCACACATTAAACTACATATGAAACATGTTTGTTCACACATTAAACTACATATGAAACATGTTTGTTCACACATTAAACTACATATGAAACATGTTTGTTCACACATCAAACTACATATGAAACATGTTTGTTCACACATTAAACTACATATGAAACATGTTTGTTCACACATTAAACTACATATGAAACATGTTTGTTCACACATTGAACTACATATGAAACATGTTTGTTTATATATTTAATTTGATTTCCTTTGTGTTCATTCTCAAACTTCTGCCGTTCAGCAGAGTGTAGTTCTAGGAAAAGAAAATATTGTGTCATGGCTTATAGCTTAGCTGTGATTTCTGCACCATGTAAGCGGACACATCTGATTTCAGCATGTCCTATAAGTCACTTTGACCATCTATGGGATGGGACAATCAACTCTATCCCCTAAACCTCCTTAGTCGCCTTTTAAAACATGCCTGGCATGTAACAGTGTCGCTGGTCTCTGCTACCCTTATGAGCCCTACAACTCGAGATTTTATTATTGAAACAACTACCCATATAACATAACTGACTGCATCACTACCTGGACAACAAATAAAACCGTCGCACAAGATTTATGCTTCTGTGTTACAAGTCCTGTGACAGCTTAAACACTTGTTGCAGACTGTAAAGTGTAATGTTTATAACAAATTACCACTTCCTACCCGAGTCAGTAGCAAACACTAGTGGTAAAGATATACTTTATGACATCATATTTGAACTTGATAGTGGCTGGTCAGGATATCCTGTAATCAAGTAAGATCACAGTCTCCCCTAGCAAGTACGGGTGTTGAAGACGAGCAACCAATCAAGAGGTACAGCAACTAGGATGCCATGCACAAAAGCAAAGCGAATGAAAGAAGAAAGTGGTATTGAAAGATGTGCCAAACCACTGCGAGCACTGGTTATAACTGGAGACAGAAGGATCAGTTTAGTTGCCTACCCTTTTGTCGTTACTTGACTACAAGTTTGTCAGTTCATTATTTGTTTGGTTATGTTTACTTGATATCTACTCATTTAACCAGATTGACAGTGACAGCCTTGTTACCACAGAGTGTAGGTAGAGCATTCTTCTGTCTTCATTCTCAAACTCCTGCCACCTAACAGGATGTAGTCCTGAGAATGTACAGCTTTGCAACATGGTTTATAACTTGGCTGTGATATCTGTGCTTTTGAGTCTGACACATCCAACTTCAGCAGGACATTTTGTGGATCACTGACCATCTGCAGAATGTGTGCCTCATGCTCCATAGTCACAAATTACGACATACATGACAGGTCACTGTGTTCCCAGTTTGACTCCGATAATAAATGTGTATATGTTATGTTATGTTCCTCCAAGGTCATAGGCGGCGCATAGGGCAGAAACCATAGCTTTCCATTTCTGTCTTTGTGTTGCCAGGTCTTTCAATTGTTGCATGTTGTTTAGGTTATGTGTATAATTGAAGTAATAGCCCAAGTAATCTCTGATTGACTTCAATCATCTCCACATCTCTTCTGCTGTAGCAGTATGCTCCTACTAGATTTACACCAGGATGTAGTTCAGAGAATGAAAATGCATTAGTGTCTCCGTTTTGTTTGCATTAATGGCCCAGCACATCTGATTTCGACATTGAAAACTAATACATTATGTATTTTTTTCTGCTAGGCATCTTGTCATATCCTTAGAAGTAGGCTATTGATTTTAGTACTTTACATACTGGTCACCATTCTCAAAGCTAACCCAATATCAAGACATGTTTGCTGCTGTCTGTATCATTATCAGCGTGGTCACGCACTTCCCTCAGTTTTAGCTGATTCCCTCAGTTTTAGCTGATTTTGGCTACTTTCTTCTCATAATTGGCACAAAACCGTTAATCTCCTTTTTGTGTCCAAAGAAAATAATTTGTTGAATCGCTTTAATAAGACTACATTTCTACTACATTATTTCATTAGTACTACATTTCCTACAACATTTTTGTGTGCGATAAATTTGTTTGTTGAATAAAAAATGACTATGGACTTGCAAGAACTGTTACAAACGATTTCTAGATCAGAAAAGCAGTTTCAAACAGAAACATGTTTTGGATACTTTTTTTTAGCATATGTTGGGGTGACATTGAGACATTGGGTTTCATCAGTTGTATGTAGAGAAAGTTTCATAAATTTGAGTCAAAACACTGGAAAATTACAAGTTATTTAAATATCAGCATATATATTTAAATTAATTATAATTTTGTACCCGAGTCTATGCTCAGTTTTCTGTTTGAAATATGAATAATGGTTTATGAATTTGTTTGTAATTCATTCTCAAGCTCTCGCTGGATCTCTCTTGCAACAGCACAATGGTCATACTAGATTTTGAGTTGAATGGTGATGCATTGTGTAGCTGTTTTATTTGCACCAATTGCCCGACAACCATGAAATTCAGTGGTGGGGTGGTAGCAGAAGTAGCATTTATAATGTGAAAGGGAGATAAGTTATATTGTTTGCTTTGTGCCTATTATGAGAATAAGTGTAATATATTAAGACCCATAACCTGTCACCATGGTATAGGAGCCACACTGGAGACATTGGCACGAAGAAGCTCTCCAAACAACCTCTGTCCTCAGCCAATTACACGAGTGTAGAAAAATCATGCCCAGACCATTCCGTAATGTTATCAATCCGGGGTTTTCTTCTTCCACCCTCGACTTGTTCCTTGAAAAATAATTTTATTAAGTCAGACACGTGTCTAGTTACATGTCCAAACCAAACAAGTTTTACCACTGCCAAAAGTGGTTTTTGATAACCTGCAAGTTTGTTAATTTTCTGCTGGACAAATACATTTGTCTGCGTTCTGTATAACTTATTCTTAAGAAACGTGTGTAACGCTTGTATTCAAAAGTCTGAATCCTTCTTTCCATGTCTGCATTGAATGTCCAACTTTCACATCCATATAATAGTACACTTATCATTAGTGATCTGAATAGACTGATGACAGCCAAAGACAGATGTGTCTGACCATTGGCGTAAATAAAACTACATCCTGTTGGAAATCTAGTAGGGCCATTGTCCTGCCACAAGAAAGATCCAGTGAGAGCTTGAGAATGAACCCAGAAGAAGAATAAAATAGACAGATGTTTAGGATAGTACCCTGGTTTGAATTACACATTTAACAGTTTATCAATTTCTCTCTTCTCACAATCATTTTCAAGGTATCATTCACTGTCTGCAGCACGTATTGCTAAAACTAGTAAAATTGGAGACTATAAATCAAATCTAGTCACAATTGATGGAATTACATACAGATCTTCCAAGAGAAAGTTGACAAGAACTAGAAGATTATCCGGCAGCTCTTCAACAAAAATGTCAGTCCCAGTTCAAAGAAGCAAGTCCATAAGTGCCTTAAAAAGTAAGCATTCTTTGTTCATCATCAAATGCCATCTCTGTACTTTAGGTTAGCTGCTGTGGAAGTCCAACATCTTCAGATTTTTTTTTTGCCTTGGTTATCCTTAAGCACGTTTTAGGTGGATGTTTATGCCTACAGTATTAACGTATCCGGAACACTTAAAGCTGATGGATCCACCCGTTGTTAGACACTCTAATATTTGAAAATATTATTTTTAAATAACCAGATTTGACCAATCCTAGCTAGTTATTCCATTTGACTTTCCTTTCCGAACAGCAGACATCTATGGCGTTATAATAGCAAAATTTATTAAATCTGTCCACATCGGCAAACCGGAGCAGAGCCATGAAAGTGAGTCAGGTTTTATAGACTTTTGTTTTATTGTATTTTCAGTAAAATTATTATGGATTGCGATGTGAATGATCGTAAGTTATCTAGAAGTAAGTTGGTTTTCACAGTAGAATATAGTGTGGATCACGCTGCTTTTGTGATATAGAGGCCAACAGATCAACTGTTTTGGAGCAATCCCAAAAATGACTAGGTCTAGAGCTTCAGAGAACGATTTACTGCAAATCTATAAGGTTCATTCATTTTCACCAGTAGTATTATGATGATTTGACAATGAAACCACACAAATACTGTAGAATTAAGTGTTTTTTACAGGGTTGCCATGAAAAAAAATTCAAAAAGAAAGGGCAAGTAATATAATATTTTTTTTGGTTTTGTTTGTTTGTGTATTAAAAAAAACGTCCTTAGCACTTTCTCATACGTCTGGTATAACACACACACACACACAAACAAAAATTACACCAACGTATGCAGTAATTAATTCTTTATTTAGATGTACAAATATTATTTAATTATCTCTAACAGCAAAAAAGTTATTGCGTTTTCACAACAGTTACAAACAAAAACAAAAATCCAGTGTGGGGGGGGGGGGGAATTGTTTTTTGTAAACACGGCTTGCTAAATGTTAAGCATCTGATAGAGACCATGCTGAGAAACTTGTAAATATACATAACTAACTATTGAAAATAGGAACTTTTTCTTCTCTGCTGTTTTGCAGGATGTAGTCAGAGTATGAAATGTGTTGTTGTATCATGGTTTATAAATTGTCTGTGATATCTGTCTTTTGGCCCGACACATCCAACTCTGGCCCCCAGACCTCCTTAAATGCCGCCTGTTGTTCATCCATCACATGATGATGATGACCATTTGTTACATCCACATTTGAAATTAAGTTATGTCCTTGACAATGAGTTTGTAGATGGCTAATAAGCCCTATTCTGGCCACAAATGTCCTTAGACAGTTTGAGCATGGAGATTTGTATATGATTTTTGATCCTACCCATGACTTGATTCTCCTCCAAAGACGGATGTGTCGGGCCATTGGCATAATAAAATGGCGACACAGCGCATTTCCATTCTCTGGAATATATCCTGCTGGAAATCTAGTATGGCCATTGTCCTGCTGCAAGACAGATCCAATTGGAGTTTGAGAATGAACGCTGAAGAAGAAGAAGATTCTTGATTAGGAACAAGCGTCATAGAACTGGGAGCATTCCCATATATGCTCTGCTTCCCGTTCCGTCGGCCATCTAAAAGTGTATACGCTCAGTGTCCCAGTCAGTTGCTGATTATATTTTCTTCTGATCTTTCCGGAGAGGGACCACTTTCTCCAATTTCTACAATTCTCTGAATATGTACATTGTCTCGTTCGACTTCCTCCTTGTCTTCTTGTAGGGTATCCATGGCGGTTCTAATCAATTCAATCCTGTCTCTTCTTATCTTGGTGCTGTTCACCAATGCTTTACCAGACAATATCGGCTCTTTTGTTTCCCCTGACCCCAGCATGACCTGGACAGTAGATCCATGTAATGTTCTGCGCGTTGTTGAGAAGAGTGACCCATGACTTTCTAGCTATTATCTGCTGTTGAGCTGCTGCATTCATTCTCTTTTCACAAGATGCTGCACCTTTTTTTTTACAGTGAGTGCCATGTAGCTCTACTCTTGCAAGTTCTTCTCATGTATCTTGGTCTATTTCACAGCTTTTCAATGAGGTATTTAACGAATCCTTGTAGCACTTCTTTGACATGCATGGAAGGTCACAGTATTGCTATTCATTGCTCCCCGTTCGAGCCAGGGAAATTGTGGAAAAATAAAAACCATCTCTGAAACTACTTTGAACGTTTGCAGACTTTTTTTTGACCATCTTAGTTTTGCAACCATCTGTACTCTGAATATTTTATAAAATTTTATATCAAATTTAAATGTTGTTGATGTGTCACTCCATGGGCTCATGTCCTTTGAGCCAACTTACTTATTATCTGATCCCTCCCCACATACTTATGCAAGCTTTTACTCTTTCTTCCCTGTACCAGGTGGAGGTCATGTCTTCTTCAGCTGTATTGTCTGTATGAAGGGTGTTTGTGATGAGAGGGGTTCTTTGATCCAAATCACATGTAAAATATCTTCTGCGCTTGTTCTCAAATTCCTGCAGATGCAGAGAACAGAATGCATTGTTTTATGGTTTACAACTTAGCTACAACATCTGCTCCTTTCAGCCTGAAACATCCAACTTCAGCATGGTTTCTGGACCTTGGATCATATGTGAAATGGGACAGTCAACTCCACCCCAAAACCTCCTTATTTGTTTCCTGCGACATGCATGGAAAGTAAACAGTGTTGCTCTTCTTCAGCTTCCCTTTTAAGCTCCAGCAACACCTGGGTGAAATGTAAAATATGTTGTGTATAACTTAAATCTATAACTTCTTGTTGTATGTCTATAGCAAAACATTGCATATCACAAATCTTCAGAAATTGATAAGCAATAAGAACCAACATAATTGATGTGATTGTATATCTTCTGCATTCATTCTCAAGCTCCTGCTGATTAGCAGAATGTAGTCTCATGTTGTGTCATGACTTAAAGTTTTACTACGTTGTCAGCACCGTCACTAGGAGCCTGGCAATCTGACGCCAGCATGGTTTTTTGGGTTATTTTTACCTATGTATGGAGCGGCCAAGTTCACTGACTGCGGAACACCTCGTGCAAGATAGGCGTGAGGGACACACCGTCTTTGTGTAGTCAGTACATATTCACTGCCTGGTGATAGATGGAAAGCTGTCACGGGCTAGGGTAGCCTACCCAAAATGTCAAGGCGTGCCGAAACCAGCTGTGCTGGGCCTACAAGGCGCAAGACAATACAACGAAATACGTTCCTGGCGGAAATCGCTCAAATATCCTCGCTGATTATTATGTAGCGAATGAAAAACAAATAAATTATACATATGAAGACATAACCAGGCAGGCTCTGTGCTGGAACCAACAAAGAAAGGGGAGTGTTGGAAAACCTTACATGACACACCTGTGACTAGACGGACTTTTAGTTTTTAAGGAGATATCAATAAACCAGAGGTGGGCGTGTTCACTGTTCACGCCCACTGTCAATTCAATTGCAATTAGAAAATTCAAGGGAAATAAGAGAAACCCTTCAATTGTCCCCTGGTGAAATCAGGGGAGGCAAGCCAGAAACTTGGCAGGTAGACATCATCTAGTACCATTTCTGCAACAAAGGTTGGCTGCAACAGATCTCAACATCCCCTGCCTCTTGTTTTGGTGATGCACTCTGCTAGACTGTACCCTGTCCATCTTGTGATGTTATTCTCCCACATGTATCGCGTATCTCATGCAATATGTTTCCGTACACTGCATAGCAAATTAGTTCTTCTTCTTTTTGTTGGTGTGCCAATTAGATTTGTTTGTTTTCGTGGAACTATTATTCTTTGAAACACTAAAGGTTGTCCTCCTGTTTTGCACCGTAAAAGTTTATTAGGGTTGTTGTGTAAAGCTTCCTTCTAATTAGATGTGTGAGTAATAATTCCTCCTTATTTGTCAATGGTTCTGTTCTGATATAGGTTTGCTGATAGAATTTTTAAAACTAAAGTCATGTTTCATCATGGGAGAAGTGGCGCTGTCTGATGTTAACTTTCTGAATTCAGAAACTGTACATGTTGTAACTGCAGGTTATATGCTAGATATAGCAGAATCGTGTATGTTATTGGGCGCTGAAGGTCTAAAATATGTGGAGGGTGTGCTGGTATAACTACATTGTGGATATGCAGGTGTTGTAAATGTGGAAGGTGTGCTGTTATAGTGAAGATGTGCAAATGCAGGTGTAAATATGGAAGGTGTGCTGGTATAGCTACATTGTGGATATGCAGTTGTTGCAAATGTGGAAAATATTCCATTATTAAATTGAAGACAACGGCGAGAGTGGGTACTGTTAAATTTGTTGGATTGTTATTACTATTGGTGAGTTGTGGAGACAATCTTGCTGTCACTGGCATTAGAATATCTTCCTCTGTTTCTGTAGCAGGAAATAACACAGACACAGATACATCATGATCATTATCAGAATTATCAAAATCGCTCTTTCTTTTTATGCTGCCACAGTTCATACTTTGATGATGACTACACACGGAACATTCTAAAACAGTTAGGTTAGGATTAAAATCCATCCAGATGTGGGCACTGTTAGTAGCTATCAATTTGGCTCGAGCTAGAGATTTACTATCCTTGTTGATTTTGAGTTTATGATTTCGCATTACACACTTGACACACAATGTGGTTGAATGTTTTGTTTCACTATCGTCCATGATATGTATCCCATAAATACTAGCCAGGTCACTTTGATATAAGCTACAGGACCGTGGTTTCTTCTGCATCCTTTTATCTTTCTTAGATAATGTTCTTCCTTCTAATAATGTTCTAATATTTGCACAAGTAAAATGAGATCTAACTAGATATACAAGCTAAACTAGTATTTGATGGTGGCATAATAGGTTTATTTTGGACTTATATTTGCCGACCACGAATAGAAAAATTATCATGCAGACAAGTTCGTAACGTTAATGCTACACAAAGAATGAATCTTTTACATGATCTAATTGGGCAATGTAACTAATTTCGATCATATTTGCACAAGTAAAATGAGATCTAACTAGATATACAAGCTAAACTAGTATTTGATGGTGGCATAATAGGTTTATTTTGGACTTATATTTGCCGACCACGAATAGAAAAATTATCATGCAGACAAGTTCGTAACGTTAATGCTACACAAAGAATGAATCTTTTACATGATCTAATTGCGCAATGTAACTAATTTCGATCATATTTGCACAAGTAAAATGAGATCTAACTAGATATACAAGCTAAACTAGTATTTGATGGTGGCATAATAGGTTTATTTTGGACTTATATTTGCCGACCACGAATAGAAAAATTATCATGCAGACAAGTTCGTAACGTTAATGCTACACAAAGAATGAATCTTTTACATGATCTAATTGCGCAATGTAACTAATTTCGATCATATTTGCACAAGTAAAATGAGATCTAACTAGATATACAAGCTAAACTAGTATTTGATGGTGGCATAATAGGTTTATTTTGGACTTATATTTGCCGACCACGAATTGAAAAATTATCATGAAGACAAGTTCGTAACGTTAATGCTACACAAAGAATGAATCTTTTACATGATCTAATTGCACAATGTAACTAATTTTGATCATATTTGCACAAGTAAAATGAGATCTAACTAGATATACATGCTAAACTAGTGTTTGATGGTGGCATAATAGGTTTATTTTGGACTTAATATTTGCCGACAACCAATTGTAAAATTATCATGAAGACACGTTCGTAACGTTAATGCTACACAAAGAATGAATCTTTTACATGATCTAATTGCGCAATGTAACTAATTTCGATCATATTTGCACAAGTAAAATGAGATCTAACTAGATATACAAGCTAAACTAGTATTTGATGGTGGCATAATAGGTTTATTTTGCACATTCTTATGGTAAACGATGATCTAACAAATTTGACACTGTATGTAAAGTAATGTTATTAGGCCTACTAAATTAACATGAAGAATAACGAAATTGTCTTACCTGTATAAATATTGAATGTGCACTGGTCAAAAACAATGACAACCTAATAGGACTTGTACAAAAATATGAGGATGGAAAATGTTGAGTTGTGCTTGCAAATGCACAAACTCTGGCTGCTGTATAAAATTCGCAAAATTGAGAAACGGTATCTTTGAACCAGAAGCGAAATCCAAGCCTCCACGCGAATTATTTCATTCAGCGCTGGGTAATAAATATGTCAGGTCTGTTACACCCCTTCAGGACTACAATAGCTGAAATACGTCGTGTGTGGCCGAACTAAAAGTTCACATTTTTAGAATAAAATAACAGGTGTGATGAAGAAAAACAATGGAGGAAATGATTTGGTGTCTTATGGGCACAGGAAGAGAAATTATAATAGGAACATCATTCAAGTGGATAAAGTCACGTATCTTGGCACCATTTAACATCAGATGGTCAACACTCCATTGAGATAAAGAACAGAATAGCACAGGTAAAATCAGCATTTCAAAATAATAGAAACATTGTATGTAATGGAGTACTATCAATGCATATGTGAATTCAAGTGCTAGGTGGTTATATTGAACTAATTATTTTTTATGGATGCTAAGCATGGACAGTAAACAAATGAGGTCAAGATAAACTTGAGGCAATTGAGATGTGGTTTTTGAGAAGAATGTTGAAAATTTCATGGACAGCCAAGAATACTAATGTAAAACTTATTTCTCAGAGATGCTGGAGTAAAATGACAAATTATAGGAAAATTTAGAAACAGATTGCCAAGATTATTAGGGCATGTGATGAGAAAAGCAAAACTTAAACATTTTGCTACCACCAAAAAGATCAGAGACAGAGGAAGACTTAAAAAAACTACTTAGCGAATTGTCTTACCAGTATAGGGTAACCATGCAGTGGATACCCTCTCACTGTGGAATACCAGGAAATGAAAAAGCAGACCAACTGGCTAAGGAAGGTGCTGCCGAAGACCAACCAGATATACCAATCACCTACCATCAGAAAAAACAGATGATAAAGTCAATAAGAAAGCCACAAACACCAACACAAGATGACTATCACATTATGAACAGATCAGAACAAGTTATAATTCTACGTCTCAGAACAGGACACAACCGACTCCGCAGTCACATGTATACAAAGTTCAAGATTGGCAACACAGCCATGTGTACATGTGGACAGGCAGCACAGAGTGCCAAACATATACTTCAAGAGTGTTCTGAGCATGAAACGCTGAGGCAGACATATTGGCCAGAGGAAACAACACTGGAATCAAAGCTCTATGGGACACTGTATGAACTACAAAAGACAGTGAGTTTTATTAAGGAGACAGAATTACAGATATAGACATGTTTCAAGTGAACGAAAGAAGAAGAACAGAGGAAGACAAAGAATTTCTGGGTGGGTTGTGACTATGGCAAAAATAAAAGTTACCAACTGAACTTGTTAACAACACAAGAGAGAGAGTTTTTAGAAACATGATCGCCTACACCGCTCGGCACGACACTTGATTTAGATTTTAACATAAAATTTAACGTAAAATAAATGTGCTTTCTCTCTCTGGAGTAAGGCATCATGGGTGTTATTTCAAGAAAGTTATTGAAAAATGAAACAGTTTTGTGTAGACGTTCTGTATATGTTGTAATGTTAATGAATCGTTTGACAGGTGTCAGTAGACAAAAGATGAAGTTAATATCTGTGGGAGGTGTTCACTTTCATGTTGACCATTCTGGCAAGAGACTCTGTCGAACTGCATCTGGTAAGTGGAGGTAGCTGATTGGACATTGAGAAAGATGAAGTCATAGTGTTATGTGAAGTGTTTGAAGTTCTACAGTTAGAAATATGAGAAGTGATAACTGAATGAATTTATATAAGAAGTGGTAACTGAATGAATTTATATGAGATGGGGTAACTAAATTAATTTATATGAGAAGTAATAACTGAATTAATTTATATGAGATGGGGTAACTAAGTTAAGTTATATGAGATGGGGTAACTAAATTAATTTATATGAGAAGTAATAACTGAATTAATTTATATTTGGCAACGGTGAATGTGCCGGGCCAATGGCACAAATAAAACGGTGACACATTTTTACCTTTAATCATTTAAGGTCCATAAAACATGGAAGCAAGGGCTAATCACATGCAATTCTTGGGGTTAGAAAGAAAGATATGAGAAGTGATAACTGAATGAATTAATATGAGAAGTGGTAACTGAATGAATTTATATGAAAATTGGTAACTGAATGAATTTATGTGAAAAATGATAACTGAATTAATTTATATGAGAAATGATAACTGAATTAATTTATATGAGAAATGATAACTGCATGAGGGTATTACTGAAAACTAATCATTTGTGTGTTTATAGAACCTTAAAGAGGAGCAAAGAACAGTATCATTGTGACCTTCCATGCACGTTGGTTTGTTGTTTGGTAGCTGATTCATGGGCTCATGCCCTTTGACCCATTCCACATACGTTATTGGAGACTAGGTAGAATTGGAGAATGTGTGTCTGCTACCCCATCCTATAAGCCAATGTTATCCAAGAATGCCATGCAGATGTTGTGGGACAATAGACATGGGTGTAAACTGTGTCATGGTACATTCCATTCGTAACATCAAATGACATCCTGCTAATCAACAAGTGTTTTCTTGTTAAGTTGCGCAGAGAAAATTTGATATGTTGTAGAAATAAAGACAGTTTGCCATTGTAACTGTCACTGTTTACAAACTGGATGTTTAGATTTACCTCCGAAAGAAAAATTTAATTTCACTTGTATTTTCTTCTTCGGCGTTCATCCTCAAACTCCCGTCAAGATAAACTTACATTTATGTGCTGTAACAAAGTTATGATTTGTCTAGAGATAAACTTACATTTATGTGCTGTAACAAAATTATGACTTGGCTAGAGATAAACTTACATTTATGTGCTGTAACAAAGTTATGACTTGTCTAGAGATAAACTTACATTTATGTGCTGTAACAAAGTTATGACTTGTCTAGAGATAAACTTACATTTATGTGCTGTAACAAAATTATGACTTGGCTAGAGATAAACTTACATTTATGTGCTGTAACAAAGTTATGACTTGTCTAGAGATAAACTTACATTTATGTGCTGTAACAAAGTTATGACTTGTCTAGAGATAAACTTACATTTATGTGCTGTAACAAAGTTATGACTTGGCTAGAGATAAACTTACATTTATGTGCAGTCTTGTTACTCATTGCTTTAGAATGTTACTTTATTAAAATAAAATTGTGTATTTTCAGCGGGGACTTTAAGTGTCCCAGCTAGTGCTAGGAGAAGCAGTTCTTCTCATGCCAGGTAAGTCTGTGTCTGGTAGTAATGTCCTATTACCTGTAAAGTACCAAACATCTGTGTACTTGTGTTATTGTTTGAGAGTACCAAACACTTATTTTATTGTTTGAAAGTACCAAACACTTATGTTATTGTTTGAAAGTACCAAACATACTCGATGAAAGTAACAAGCACCTGTGTTACATTTTGAGAGTACCAAACACTTGTGTTGTTTGAAAGACCATATTTTTATTTATGCTATTGTTTGAAAGTGCTCACATGTGCTTTTCTGTGCCTATTATCAATATTCCCACTGTTTTTTTTTTCAGTCGAGCAGTTCATCGAAGTATTGCCATCACTGCAGCCAAGTACAGGAAGACCAACCATAAATCAAAGACTGAAACACCACATTGCATATATTTTGGTCGATTTGGCAAGTGCAAGAGGGGAGACAAATGTCCGTTCATCCATAACCCTGACAAGGTTGCCATATGTACTCGGTGAGAACTCTTCGTGATATTTGTAAGACTAGATCATAAAATTTGTCTCCTGTATGAAGCTTGCAGAACTCTTAACGAAATCAGGCTTCGTGAAATCAGGCTTTGTGAAATCAGGCTTTGTGAAATTAGGCTTTGTGAAATCAGGCTTTGTGAAATCAGGCTTTGTGAAATTAGGCTTTGTGAAATCAGGCTTTGTGAAATTAGGCTTTGTGAAATCAGGCTTTGTGAAATTAGGCTTTGTGAAATCAGGCTTTGTTCGTACCCATTTGTAGTTGATCTGAACAATGTTGTAATAGTTTCAGACCATCAAATGTTGAAATGAAAATAATATTTGTATCCTGCCTACTCTGGCGACCGCGGAAGTAGACATTGTGAAGTGGTTTTTGGAAAAAAATTTCTATAATGTAGGTCATAAAATATAATGTAAAAGGGATTATATATGGTGTCCAGACATCTTGATGTAAAGATTGAGAGCTTGGAATGCACCAGATTTGGCAGTCCAAGAATATTTTCTGTAATTAAAATGATGATAAATTGTTTCTGAAATTAAATAAATGATTCTAAAATATATATTTCTGTGCCAGATTTCTGAGAGGGAAATGTGATACCAAGATTTGCCCTTTCTCTCACAAAGCTTCAGTGAATAAAATGCCAGTTTGCTTGTTCTACCTGAGAGGGTCTTGTTGCAGGGAGAATTGTCCATATATCCATGTCAGGGTGAACCCTAATGCTCCCATCTGTAAAGATTTCCGTAATGGATACTGTTCTCTTGGTGAAAAGGTCAGTGCAGTAGTGTGTCAATTTGTATGATGTTTATGTTTATAGTGTAGTGAACATGAACTACAAAGACTACTAGATCAAGTCAATAAATCAAGTAATGAATATGGACTGGATATAAACATTAAAAAACAAAAACCATGATAATCAGCAAAGACACAGAAGAACAGGAGGTAAACATAAACATACAGGGAGAGAAACTACAACAAGTAAAACAGTATCAATATCTTGGACACATAGTCACGAATGATGGCAGATGTGAAACAGAAGTTAAAAGGAGAATAGGAATGGCTAAAAGTACCTTCAATGACATGAGGAAATTATTAATATCTAAACAAATTACAAACAAGTTAAAAATGAGAATTATAAAATGCTACATCTATTCTATATTAATGTATGGCTCAGAAACATGGACACTAAATAAACAATTAGAAGACAAAATTGATGCCTTTGAGATGTGGGTATATAGAAGAATAGGGAGAACATCATGGAAAGAGAAGAAAACAAATAAAGAGGTGCTAAAGACACTTAATATTAAGAAAGAAATACTAAGAGAAATAAAGATCAGGCAAATAAAATACTTTGGACACATTAAAAGACATGACACCCTATTGAAGACCTTACTTGAGGGTAAAGTCAAAGGGAAGCGAGCAAGAGGTAGGCAGAGATACAAGTGGGAGAGTAAAATTACACGATGGACAGGTTACAGTCTAGCAGAGTGCACCACCAAGACAAGAGACAGGAGAGGTTGGAGATATGTTGCAGCCAACCTTCGTTGCGGAGACGGCACTTGATGATGATGAATGTTTATAGAGACTTCAGTGACTCAGTCAGTATTAACCTTTAGCATTCTACATTAAAATTACACATATCTTTCTTGCTACTGATTTCTTTTTTGAAAATTTATGCTTTTTGGTGGGTGTTTAGAAAAGACAAGTTTTTTGTTTTTTTTTAGAGATTTATTCATAATTTTTGGACATGTAAATAAAGAATTTAATACTGAATATATTGTGTTAGTTTCGTCTGTGTATGTCCAATACATTGTATAGGCGAAAATTGGAAGAAAGTAAAAAATATTTAACAAAATATTTCTTGGCTTACCTATACTTTTTCTTTGTGTGGCAACCCTGATACAGTGCTTCTAACACACTAGTCTATTGTATTTATGTGGTTACATAACAAAACTGGTCCAAATTAACATAATTGTCGCCTGTGAAAACACATACATGTCTCTTACAATGTCATTCATTCTATATTATGGTTGGTTGCTGATCCAGGGTTTCATGGGCTCATGCACTTTGATACAGCTGTCCATGGGCTCATGCCCTCTGAGCCTAATGTTTCTGTAAGCGATGTATTTGTGGAAATGCCTCTAAATGAAAATACCTATTTCTGATGTCATTTCATTACCAATTTAACATGTTCATAAATATCGTGTGTGAAAGCTAACAAAATGTGCCAATCTTATGGTCTTTGTCTGCTAGGCTAAGCCAAATGTTCCTACAACTTTCAAATGTTGCGATGTCAGAAATAACTGTAAACCTGAATGGGTGATATTCAACTGTATTTATACTTTTCTTTACACATACACTCAACAAACAACTACTGCACCACATCGTCAGCTATCTTGGGACCAGGATACAATGTCTGCATCCGTGAAACCAAGAAATTCGGCATCAGAATAAAATTTTTAATCTTCAAAAATGGTCTCCCGAAAAATGGCATTCTGAAAGATTTCGTTGGATTGAGAATAAATTCCCAGTAATTGAATCAGATGTTACCATGCTTAGTTTTGAAGCAGAAACGAAAGTACATTATGTCTACTTCCAATTCCTGTGTTGCCCTGATGTATGACATCAGTTTATACATGTTAAACATTGTTGAAAGAGTGCATAGAAGTGGGGCGAAATTTTCAGACTGTGGTAAACGTTAAGATGCAATAGTGTTTTTATATGTTGTTCATGTTTATTGTGTGGGAGACTTAAGTGACTCAGCCAGTATTAATCTGTAGCTAGCCAAACAAAAATTATGCAACTTCCTCTGGAACCTGACCATTTTTCATGACTTCTGGTTTTTCTGCCCGTGATTGCTTTTTTTGGAATAACTTTTTATTTATTGAGCTATTGATTTCAAATTCCGAGACAGTAGAGATAAGTGGGTGCTGGATATGGTTTTGAGTTGTTTGCTTGTGTGTGTCAGTGTTATGTTCTGGACAAGAACATCGACAGTGTGGACAAACATACAAAGAACTTACTGTGTCAAGGTTATCTGTAGGCCTAGCTGTATAAAACACGGTACCGCCAATTCCTCATCGTAAACGACATAAATTTATATCGCTATTAAATATTATCAACATCTCCCTCAACACCCATACATTGATCTACAGTACCTGCAACACTAAAGTTTTCTTCTTCTTCAGCGTTCATTCTCAAACTCCCGTTGGATCTCTCTTGTAGCAGGACCATTGTCCTATTAGATTTCCAGCAGGATGTAGTCCAGAGAATGGAAAAGCGTTGTGTCGCCGTTTTATTTGCGCCAATGGCCCGACACATCCATCTTCGGCGGAACTAAAGTTTTTAAAATCATCTGAATCATCATCCATGATGAATTCCAAAAAAATGGCATAACTGAAGTTAGGTGCACACAGTTTGGTTTGCAAACTTGAATAGGCAAAATAAATTACGACTGGGCTTATATATCAATGCAAAAAATTCAAGAACAATCACTCTAGCTAATATTTATTATAAAAGCATGATGGGAGATTGTTGTCCATTACTACAAATGGCTATCTCAATGGGGACATATTTCGACATCTGGCCCTTACAGAAAGAGTATACACATCAAAAAGTGTTGACTTCGCCTTCGGCAGGTTAAGATGCTGTAGTGTGTCGATTTGTGTGATGTTAACCTTCACCGAGCCGATATGATATCCAGCCGCCGAAAAACAAAATGGCCGCGCGCGCTGATGGCGGGCCGTCCCTCCCAGCGAGATTATCGTGAGATTTAAACGTACCACAGTTCGTGCACATAGCTGGGGACATGCGCAATCGAAGCCGGTACATCCCCCACTTCCGACATGATCGTTTTTGAGAATGGCTGGCTATTCGTAAAAGTTTAAGAGCAATTAATCTGACCACATCTGTACACCAGTACGATGCCATGATGATGGATCGGTTTTACAGACCTTTATTTCATCGTATTTCGAATAAAATAACATTGAATCGTGGATTGAATCATGGATTATTAGGTTATTTAGTTTCACAGCAGTGAATATACAGAATGCCGTGCTGGTTTGGGGACTTGTACGTTTGATATCGAATATTTTGAAGTGGCAGAAAAAATAACTCTAGGCCTAAGCTCAAAGAACGATTTTACTGCAAATCTACATGTTTTATACAGTTCCCCCGGCTATATTTTGATAATTTCGCAGTGAAAGAACATAAATACAACAGATTTACGTGATTTAGTTGACAGTGTTGCCAAGGAATTCGATATGTAAGGTAAGTTATTTTTTTTCTTATTTTTTTCCTCTTTATTTGTTATAAAATATATGTTTTTTGTGAAAAACGTCTTTACCACTTTCTCATACGTCTGGTATCACACACACACGTACATAAATTACACCAATATATGCATAATTCAATTCTTTATTTATATGTGCAAATATTATTTAAATATCTCTAACAACCAAAAAATTATCACATTTTCAAAACAGTCACCATCAATAATGCAAATTTTCAAAAAAGAAACCGGTGGCAGGGATACGTTTCGTATTTTTTAATCTGGCTTGCTAAAGGTTAATGATTATTGTGTGGAAGACTTTAGTGATTTAGCCAGTATTAAGGTACAATTTATTCGGCCAGAATGTGCAAAATTATGTAACTTTGCTGTCAAGCCAGCAGCACAGCTCGGCAGAAATCACACAAACTTTTGTGTTGGTTATTAGAGAGCAAACAGAGATGTAAAAGGATGCAGTAGTGAGTAAGTTTGTTTGATTGTGTGGTGTCTTGACTAAAACTGCCAGTCAATGTTAGGGAAAATATCAGTGCAATAGTGTGTCAGTTTGTGTGATTGTAATGTTCATTGCGTGGAAAGTTAAAACGGCCGTTATAACGCACAATGCCATGTTTAAGTCAGGTGTGTCAGGCCCACGAAGAATATAAGTGTAGGTGATTCAATCTATCATGTGTGTGTCTCTAAAAGAAAGCTTCAAGAATGTGGTGAATCAGTACATTCATATATTTTTGTTCTACAGTGCAAGAAAATCCATTCTTACGTTTGTCCTTCCTTTGCCATGACCGGTGCTTGTTCAAGAGCTAAAACCTGCACAATGCTTCACAGAGTCAACAAGAGGGAGTTGGTTGGATTATCTTTGCAGGCCAAATCATTGTACCTGTGTTGTTCATTTTGTATTTGTCAAATTTTGTTTGATAAGTCTAGGGACATATGGTCTGATAAGTCTTGGAACATAGGGTTTGATAAGTCTTGGGACATGGGGTCTGATAAGTATAGAGACATAGGGTTTGATAAGTCAAGGGACATATGGTTTGATAAGTCTATGGACATTGGGTTTGATAAGTCTAGGGACATAGGGTTTGATAAGTCTAGGGACATAGGGTCTGATAAGTCTAGGGACATAGGGTTTGATAAGTCTAGGGACATGGAGTTTGATAAGTCTAGGGATATAGGGTTTGATAAGTCGGGACATGGGGTCTGATAAGTATAGAGACATAGGGTTTGATAAGTCAAGGGACATTGGGTTTGATAAGTCTATGGACATAGGGTTTGATAAGTCTAGGGACATAGCGTTTGATAAGTCTAGGGACATAGAGTCTGATAAGTCAAGGGACATAGGGTTTGATAAGTCAAGGGACATAGGGTTTGATAAGTCTAGGGACATATGGTCTATCTATGGACATAGGCTCTAGTCTAGCGATTATTAACCTTTTCCTATTTAACAACACTTCTCAAAATCACCAATTATATTTATTGTTTATATAGCGAATTCTATTATTACATAAATATTTTGTATGTTCGGACCAAGCTGTTATGTGATTTGACTATTCGTTTTCAAAGAAGGCAATTTTATTTAGTTCTCTCCCTTTACCTCTTTAGAGTTGGACAATAAATATTTGGGCTTGATATAAACAGTACCAGGGGATTGTGCTGCAGAAATCAAGGGGAATTGCAATATTGATATCAAAATAACACAAATGAATCATTGGGAAAGGCACACAGAAGTAAAGCTAAATTACAACTAATCAGCATATGCATATTTAAAAAAAATATTCAGGATGTATCCATCAACTTGCATTTTTTGGCTGTAGTATTTATCTAGGCAATATAAATACATTCAGTAGTTTACTATTGCTACATGCATATTGCTAGTGTTCATTTATTACTGAAACATCATCACTTAATAAATTCTTATTTTGCATTCATTCTCAAACTCCTGCACAGTAGCAGGATGTAGTCCAGAGAATGGAATGTCTCAAACTCCTGCACAGTAGCAGGATGTAGTCCAGAGAACGGAATGTCTCAAACTCCTGCACAGTAGCAGGATGTAGTCCAGAGAACAGAATGTCTCAAACTCCTGCACGGTAGCAGGATGTAGTCCGGAGAACTGAATGTCTCAAACTCCTGTAAAATATTTTAAATTCATCACCGAAGAAGGATGTGCTGTGCCATTTTTGCAAATGAAACAACACATCTCCTGTCTCTGGACAATGTCCTGCTGCTAGGTTAAGTAACATGTACTTCTTATGTTGACTTACACTTCTTTCAAGTACAGACTTTACTCCAATTTTGATATATCAGAGCTTTACAGCCATTAAAGAAATATTGGTGGTCGTGGTTCTGGTAATTCAGTCATATCTGACTCTGGATATAATATATGAAGTTATGAGCTTTAATCCTGCTGTTAGAGAGTAGGAGTGTGAGAGTGAATGAATTTTTACATCCAATGATGAATATATTTCAGTCTAATCTATATTGTTGCTTATATTTTTCAGGTCACAGAATGCCAGAGAAAACTGTCGTGTCGATATGAAAATGTGTGCGCCTCAAGCAAGCAGGGAATCCCATACATTCAAACCAATCAAATCCATTTTCAAACCTTCTTCATTAACTACGCAGCCATCATTTATCTCCCTTGAAAATACTCCATCATTTATCTCCCTTGAAAGTACTCCATCATTTATCTCCCTTGAAAGTACTCCACCGTCGTTTATATCCCTCGAGAAAAGACAGAAAAAAGTACATGAAAATACGGCAGATGTCTCCGACCAGAATCAGCCAAGATTGTCTGCTAATAAAGAAGTTGTCACAGTTTTGGATGTAACAGAGCAGAACTCTACTAAAGATGCGATTCAAAGTATTCGACCATCATTTTTATCCAAGAAATTAATTGAGAATAAGACGGCCCAAGAAACCAGTCAACAGTTACCACATCTCTAGTCACCATTATCTCTGTCGCAGTTGCTAGCACACTTCTGGAGGTATCTGTAGGAGGAATGCTGATCTTTTCCCTTGATGGTCATAAACACTGATACAGGTGAATTCAAGTAGGAAGCATGAAGATAAATGAAAATAATTCTTGAGGCTGATGGGAATTGAACTAGATCCGTTCTGGATCTGGTTAAATTCTCATTTTATTACTCATTTTACAATTTTACTTCCTCGTCCGGCTTTGTGAAGGAGAGGTATAAAGCATGTCTGCGACTGCCAACATACCAGGTTCAATTTTCGCCGCAGTCAGTTGTGCATCTAGACCATTCAGAAAGCAATGTAATAACAAACTACTGAATGTAAATACTGTCAACAAAATCACTATAGCCAAAAAAGCTAGGTTTATGGCTACATCCTGAATAGGACATGACACATTTTTTAAACACCCTATTTTAATTTTACCGAGAGGTGAATTCTACATCATTGGACCAATATTTTTTGCTTGTATCAGCAGGTCTTGTTCTCCAACCAAATGTCTAGTTTATTCTGGTAGATTTTGAGGAATCATGTTGTATCCCGCCTCAAGCAATTGTGCATCCGGACCTTACAGAAAGCAGTGGCAAGCTACTGAAAGTATTTATATTAACAAGAAAATCAGTACAGCCAAAAAATGTTGGGTTTATGGCTGCATCCTGAATAACATATGCTACGAAATTATTGTTTTTATTGTAATCATTGGCCAGAGAAGTTCTGGCATTAGAACATCATCATCGTTAGATCGTTAGCAGGTAAGTATAACTTGATCAACATCTGACGCTAAGTTTTAACATTGTGATTCTTTTATCAGTCTTGAGTCAGTCCAATTTTAGTTTATAGTGACTCTTGTCGGTGCAACTTAGTGTATAATATTTGTATACGCTCTGTGTCAGTCCAACTTTAGTGTTCAATGGCTCTTGAGTTAGTGTATAGTGAGTGACTCATGAGTCAGTGCAATTTTAGTGCATAGTGATACTTTTATCAGTCTTGTGTCCGTGCAACTTTAGTATATAGTGACACTTGTAAGTCTTGTGTCAGTTCAACTTTAGTATATAATGACACTTTTATCAGTCTTGTGCCAGTCCAACTTTAGTATATAATACTTGTAAGTCTTGTGTCAATCCAACTTTAGTATATAGTGACACTTGTAAGTCTTGTGTCAGTCCAAATTTAGTATATAGTGACACTTGTAAGTCTTGTGTCAGTCCAACTTTAGTATATAGTGAAACTTTTATCAGTCTTGTGTCAGTCCAACTTTAGTATATAATGATACTTGTGAGTCTTGTGTCAATACAACTTTAGTATATAATGACACTTGTAAGTCTTGTGTCAGTCCAACTTTAGTATATAGTGACACTTGTAAGTCTTGTGTCAATACAACTTTAGTATATAATGACACTTTTATCAGTCTTGTGTCAGTCCAACTTTAGTATATAGTGACACTTTTATCAGTCTTGTGTCCGTCCAACTTTAGTATATAGTGACACTTGTAAGTCTTGTGTCAGTCCAACTTTAGTATATAATGACACTTTTATCAGTCTTGTGTCAGTCCAACTTTAGTATATAGTGACACTTGTGTCAGTCCAACTTTAGTATATAGTGACACTTGTAAGTCTTGTGTCAGTCCAACTTTAGTATATAATGACACTTTTATCAGTCTTGTGTCAGTCCAACTTTAGTATATAGTGACACTTGTAAGTCTTGTGTCAGTCCAACTTTAGTATATAGTGACACTTGTAAGTCTTGTGTCAGTCCAACTTTAGTATATAATGACACTGTTATCAGTCTTGTGTCAGTCCAACTTTAGTATATAAGGACACTTTTATCAGTCTTGTGTCAGTCCAACTTTAGCATATAATGACACTTTTATCAGTCTTTATTTGGTGCAACTGAACCTCCAGTGATTGTCTCAGTCTTTAATTGGCCCAGCATCAATGCCTAGTGACACATTATATTATAATATCTTGTGTCTGTGCAAGTTAAGTGTATACGTCATGTTGAGTTTCAATGTCTAGTGACTCATTTATTGGTCTTGTTTTAGTCCAACTTTACTGTTTTCTGACTCTTTTGAGTCACGCTTTCAGCTCAATGACTCAATCTTGACTTGACGCAACACCTCAATATCTAGTGATTCTTGATCAGTTTTGAATCTTGACCCAACTTCAATGCGACAAATCTCACTCTTGATCAGTTTTGAATCTTGACCCAACTTCAGTGTGACAAATCTCACTGTCTAGTGATTTGATCAGTCTTTAATTTTTACCGAAAACGAATGTGTCAGGCCATTGGCACAAATAAAATGGTGATGCAACGCATTTCCATTTTCAGGACTACATCCTGCTGGAAATCTAGTAGGACCATGGCCGTGCTACAAGAGAGATCCCAAGGGAGTTTGAGAATGAACGCTGAAAAAGAAGAATCTTGACCCAACTTTAATGCTGCAGCAAATTCAATTTGAATCTGGACTCACCCTTAAGTCTTGAGTTGTTTGTATCCAGTCTTAGTATCCAGTGGCTTGTGCCATGATGGACATCCCACAACTGTTATAACTAGATGTGCGCAGTGAAGTGGGAACAAACCTTCTTTTTTAATTTTAATTCTCAAACTCCCACTGGGTCTCTCTGTAGCAGGACAATGATGCTACTAGATTTCCAGCAAGATGTAGTCCAGAGAATGGAAATGCACTGTGTCGTTGTTTTATTTGTGTCAATGGCCTGACGCATCCATCTTTGGCAGAAAGCATCATTCAGTACCCAATAAACTAACTACACCCAGATATGAACTGTATCCTTGTCTGAAGATTATGTCTGGTCGTCCATGTCACCAGGATATTTAGCGCCATGTTCGTTATTTATCCTGCTGCCACAAGTGTTGTGATAACATTAAAAATACATTATGTGTTGTTTCATATGTCCCACTGAAATATGTTCCTTCATTGCTGTTTCTGCTACATTCATTCTTAAACTCCTGCTGGTTAGCAGGATGGGGTGCCTTATGTCATGGTTTACAGCTTGGCTCAAATATCTGATCCTTCAGTCCAACACATCCATCTTCCGAACAGTTTTTGGGTTCACATTGACATATGGGATGGGGAGGCCAACCTCCATTCCATAAATCTTCTTAGTTGCCACTCGTGACATTCAGTCTGGTAAGTGTCGCTATTTGCTTCCTTCTCAGACCTTGACAATGCACAAACACTTATGACATTCGGTGTGGTGAGTGTTGCTATTTGCTTCTCTCTCGACAATGCACATGCACTTTTGTTGCTAAATTTGGCTTCAGAGTTATGATTCTGTGTCTTGATTATTTGCATACAAACACACAGATGTAGAGTAATATTTGACATTGTATTTGTTGATTTCATTGGCTACTGACCACAAGATTTTCTTACGCTGTGTGTTATTTTGTATGACATGGTTCATGTTGGCTGTCATCTGTATAATTAAGGGGCTTTGATTCCAGATCTGCATAGTCATTTGTTTGTGTATGAGGTAATTGATAGAGTTACCCCATCTGGAGGTGGCCTGCTAATGTCTTTGTAGATGATCTATTGTAGATGATCTATTGCTTTGGGATTGTGAGGAATGATTTTGTTAGATCACAATTTTCTTTGATTAGAATCATATAATTGTTATATTATATAAATTAATAATTATTAGTACTTCTGATACCCATTACTTCTGATACCCATTCCACATACTGTGTCAATCCTGGAGTTGATTTGTAATAGTAGCATAGAATTATCAATGTTCATATATTCTGTCTATAATATTTTTTAATTATTTCTAAGTACATGTCCGTCTGCTCAGTAGCTGACTTGATAGTGGGCCCATCTCATAAATCCACTCGTCAAATTAGCTCATAAATTAGCTCATGCTTTGAAAGCCGATCATTCACATTGTGCTGGCAATACAATTAAGGAGTGTGTTATTGATGTCTTACAATTCAACGATAAGTGAATTTAAAAATGCCCTGTAGACAGGGTGGCCAGTTTTTGGAAATAAAAACCCGGACATACATTGATAATACACAATGAGCCAGCGAAATATTTGCATATGTTAATTTATTTTACTCAGATTATGTGAAAGGACTGAATAGAAGCAGATAATTTCTGGTATAAACAACAAAACATGAGAACATTCTGTTGTATTTGCATACATCATAATATTTCATGCATACATAATAATATTGCAACATTTTGTACTTGTTAACTTCACTTATTTCGGACAGCATTTTTATCCAGTATAAAAGTCCACACATCTTGTTCTTAATAATCAGGACGTTGTGAAGATTTTAGTTCAAGTTTGTATACTTGATGACATACATAATTTTTGCTAGCTCTTTGGCGAGAAGATGGTACTTTGCACAGCTAGCATAGTTGGAAACTTCATATAAATAACTAAACTGGTCAGAGAATATCCGACAAGGTGGAGAATGTCGCAGTAACAAAACTAAGAAAAAATCAGCTTTACCCACTTATTAGTTATGTTAGGCTACCAGTGACCAATAATATATTATCATAGTTGTTAGCGTTGGAAACATTCAAGCAGGACCACAGTCCTTCCTAGCGAGTTGAATAATAAAATATAGAAGCATCTATGGGTTTTTTTATGAAAAATTAGATAATAATGCAACAAATGGGATTTGAACCAGTCGTCCCTTTTTCCTCCACCCAGGTGCTCTTCCCTCCATTATTTATCATTATTAACAGTTGCGTCTCTTTATATGACCGAATAGTTATTTTTTTTCCTGGTAGTTGATAGGGTAGGGCAGTCAATGAGATGTTACCAGTGCTTCGTTGGGATGCAAGCTGTGTCTACAAATAGATAGTTGCTAGGAAGTGATACAGTTTCCCTAGACAGTTATATTGCTATAGTTAGAGATATTTGGCCAAAAGCTGCACTGCAACTCCCAGAATGTCATGCATTATCGCTCGGAAACAAAAGAAGAAAACAGGAGCTCTCATGTTATGAGATATCTACCGATTTTTTTAAAGCCAGGACATTGTTTTCTCCCGATAAAGTGTTTTGGAGTGTCGGTGTGATTGTGAGCTTGCCTTGTATACCAAACCTCATCGCACTAGGTGCTTCAAACTTTGACCGCCCACGTTGTGCTGGCGATACGATTGGCTGTATTGAGTGGTGCCTCGCCCGTGTGTTGCCGGGGCCCGAAAGGGTAGCAAAGAATTGCAACACTTTTTACCTTCCACGCATGTCGTAAAAGGCGACTAAGGAGGTTATGGGATGGAGTTGGCTGTCCCATTCCATATAGGGTCAGTGACCCAAAGCCATGCTGAAGTCGGATGTGTCAGGCCGAAATGCGCAGATATCGCAGCAATGCTGTAAACCATGACACAATGCATTCCGTTCTCCAGACTACATCCTGCTAATCTACAGGAGTTTGAGAATGAACGCAGAAGAAGAAGAAGAGTGGTGCCTCAAAATTCAACAATAGTTGGATAGTAATGTCCTGTACAGGATACTCTGAAATTATTGTATGAAAGTGTTTCATGACACTTCTGCATTTGTTCTCAAACTCTTACAGATTAGCAGGATGTAGTCCGGAGAATTGAATGTGCAGTGTCATGATTTACAGCTTAGCTGTGATATCTACACCTTTTGGCCTGACTCATCTGATTTCCGCATGGTGTCTAGGTCACATTGACCATATATGGGACAGCGAACTCCCATCTTAAAAACTAATTAATCGCTTCTTATGACATTCTTAGCAGGTAACAGTGTTGCTAATATTTGGTCCTGTTTCGGGACACAGTGACAAAGCATTCAAAGCCAGGTCTGTTTGGGTAAAACTGGGATGTCTGGTCATCCTGTGTGGACATGATACGATTCAAGAAAAAAGTACCTGTCCGATCGATTACAGTAGAAACATCTCCAGGACAGTGTCTCCTGTATAGGAAATAATTATGTTAAACTGTTGAATGTTTAGCACCAATGTTTTCTAGTTTGGCCAGTACAACATAAATGACATATCTGCTACCTTGCTTGTACCTGGACCCAGTTTTCATGAGTTGGGATTGTCACACTAACACTAATCCCTCCCCTACAGGTAGCATGGAATTGCTTGTATTTGTTTAAATGCCCATTTGTTTTACTCGGGCCTGATAGGGGAGCACCAGACATCAAACAGTGACTCAAGCATGTCATAGGAAGCGACTGTGGGTCGAGTTGGCTGTCCAACCCAATAGCAATACAGAAGTTGGATGTGCATGGCTGAAAGGCACAGATATCATATCCAAGCTGTAAACCATGATACAATATTACATCCCGCTAGCTGGCAAAAGTTTAAGTACGAACGCAGAAAAATATTTGTAGTTATATTCTCAATAACGCATTCTGTTATAACATATTTCAAAACCCCAATTATATTTATTCCATATTGTTTGTACTGTATATAGTGAATTTCTGTTATTACATATTTTGTCGGTCCAGGCCACGTTGTTATAATGAGATTCCACTGTACAAAGTTCCACTTAAATGAAGAATCAAACCTTGTATCCCCTGACTAACAAACCAGTGCGCTGTCCTCAGCACAATAGAAATAACAGCATTAAGTTTGTCAATTTGATCCTTTGAGGCCAGCTTCAGTCAAGTGACTAAAAGAAATCATGTTACTGTGCTTCTGTTTATAGTTTCTCACGCACAAACAATTCAGTCTTGTTTTTCTATTTTGTTGTCTTCTCCTTTATGTGGTGGTGATTTAATTTTTTTTTTTTAATTGCATTCATAGGAAGTCGCAATTTCAATCCTGGATCGTGATGTTCTGTTTCCAAGTATAGTTTTTCTGAGATATCTAGGAATTATCGCTTGAAGTTACGAAGATATGTTGTATGGATGTATTTTTGGCAGATGCTTCTCCACTTTGCTGAGAGAGACAGAGTATTTTGGGAAAACTGAGTACAGTGAAATCAATCTTTTATGCCTTTTGACCCAATTTTTTGTTCTGACAGTTTCTCTCACACAAACAATTCAGTCTTATATTTTATTCTCTTATCTTGTGGTTATCAAACTTGTTTTGTATTTACTAAGTATGAGTTGTATAAATGTTTAAGTTATCGCTGATTTCTAAGTACGAATTGTATAAATGTTTAAGTTATTGCTGATTTCTAAGTACGAATTGTATAAATGTTTAAGTTATCGCTGATTTCTAAGTACGAATTGTATAAATGTTTGAGTTATAGCTGATTTCTAAGTACGAATTGTATAAATATTTGAGTTATAGCTGATTTCTAAGTACGAATTGTATAAATGTTTAAGTTATTGCTGATTTCTAAGTACGAATTGTATAAATGTTTAAGTTATCGCTGATTTCTAAGTACGAATTGTATAAATGTTTGAGTTATAGCTGATTTCTAAGTACGAATTGTATAAATATTTGAGTTATAGCTGATTTCTAAGTACGAATTGTATAAATGTTTAAGTTATTGCTGATTTCTAAGTACGAATTGTATAAATGTTTAAGTTATCGCTGATTTCTAAGTACGAATTGTATAAATGTTTGAGTTATAGCTGATTTCTAAGTACGAATTGTATAAATATTTGAGTTATAGCTGATTTCTAAGTACGAATTGTATAAATGTTTAAGTTATTGCTGATTTCTAAGTACGAATTGTATAAATGTTTGAGTTATAGCTGATTTCTAAGCATGAGTGGTATAAATGTTTAAGTTATCGCTGATATCTAAGTATGAGTTGTATAAATGTTTAAGTTATCGCTGATTTCTAAGTACGAATTGTATAAATGTTTTGAGTTATCATTAATTTTACATGAAACAATAAACATTTTATGATATCTCTTTTGTTTACTTCTTTTTCTATACCTACCCTGTGAACTTTGTCCAATGTTCTTGTCTTTTTTTTCAAAACAATTATATCCTCCGACCAAACAAATATATCTACCTCATATACCCAGTAAATACAGTAAAACTGCAACCATGTATTTCTGTTATCTGAACTACATCCCAAATAAATATTAATTTCTATTTAATTAAGTGAAATCACATTATAGTAACTCGGTACTGGCCGATAAAATTTGTACGTACTCTGAAAATCACAATATACATTGGAATCCATCTATAGTACATCCTTTTATAACAAATTCTATCTTTAACAACACTTTTCTAAATATACAATTGTATTTATTGTTTATACTGTATATAGCATATTTCTATTGTTATGTAGATATTTTGTTGGTCCAGAACATGTTGTTATAACAGGATTCCACTGTACCGTATGTACAATAAAGAACATGTTGTTATAACAGGATTCCACTGTACCGTGTGTACAATAAAGAACATGTTGTTATAACGGGATTCCACTGTGCCGTGCATACAATAAAGAATAAACTTATTGGTGATTTTAAGAAGTGTTAAATAGGGAAATGTTTTATAAAAAAGGATGGCCTGTAGAAGGGTTTTACTGTACAATACTATGAAAAATATCCTATGCAACAAGTCCATATAGATTGATACTAGAAAACGTGTCCTCAAATGCTACATTGAACCACTCTATAGTGCTACTCTATGGAAGTGAAACATGGACAATAAATAAGACATCACAAAAATCATTGGAGGCAGGGGAAATGTGGTTCGTTCGAAGAATGTTACGCATTCCTTGGACAGCATTGGTTACTAATGAAGAATGTCTTAGAAGGATGGATGTGAAAAGATGCATTATTGATAATATAAGAAAAAGACAGTCAACATTTATTGAGTACATAATGAGAAGAGGAGGCATTGAGAAAATAGTAACAACAGGAAAGATAGAAGGGAAAAGATATTGGACAGTTTGAATAAATTGACGACACCATCAGAGATGATGAAATATATGGGAGATCGATGTACATGGAGAAATATGATCGCCAACGTCATACGGCACTTGATGATGATGACTATTGACTGCTGTGCATGCTATAAGAGAGGGTATAGCATTTTTTGGACATCTCGCCCGTAAATGGTCTTAGTACTTCAAATTTTCATTCAGAAATTGGATGTGTTGGACCAAAAAGCAGATATTGCAGTCAAGATATAAATAATGACATAAATCATTCCAATTCACCTGGTTGTTGCTGTGGCCCGAACAAAGAATATGTAGTAACAGAGGATTGGCCTGCAATGTAGGTAATAGAGGGGATTAGGAAGGTTGTGGAGTTGACTATCCTATAGAGGGTCAACGTGACCCAGAACGTATTCTGAGTTGGATGTGTCAGGTTGAAAGTTGCAGCTAAGCTGTAAACCATGAAAATGCATTATGGACTACATGCTGCTAATCTGATGGAGTTTGAGAATGAACGTAGAAGAAGAATGAAGGAATCTTACAGAAATATATGGAATCGAGGGACAACTACTACACAACATTAAAGCATTTATACAAAAAATCCAACACAAGGTGAGAACAACAGATGGAGCATCAGACCATTCGAAACAGGAGTCAGACAAGGATGTGTGCTGCCGCCTATTATTTTCAATGTCTACAAAGGTGGAATCATAAAAGAAATTTTAAAAATGAGATATATAACAGCACAGTAAAGGAAACGAAACAAGAAATGAACTACTGATGACCATATGCGATAACGAATAAAAACTACCAACTCACTATCAAGAATGTGCAATAAATACAACATACAGATTAATATACAAAAGACAGAAGTTATGCAAATAACAAGATCACTTAAAACATCCAAATAGAGAACACAAAATTAAAACAAGTAAAAAAATACAAGTACCTTAGACGCTGGGTCTTCACAGAAGACAGATGACTCGATAGAGATAGAAACAAGATGCCAAAAGACAAATACTGTGACATACGGTCACATACCAGCTGTCACCTTTGCTATTGCACCCAAAAATCAACATGGAAGCAAAAAAATAAATGATTAAAAGAATCTTTATACCAACACTGTACTACCAATGCTAGACCTGGCAACTGATATTACACGTAGGAGAAAGATTGAGACTTAATGAAATGTCTTAGGAAGACTATTAGAGTCACCAGGATCGACAAAATGCGCAGTGAGATCAGAAAGGTAATTGTTATAGCACCATGCATGACGTTTATAAAAAAACAGTAGATACAATAGTTTGAACATCTTATGAAGTTGACAGCTCATCTCCCATAAGAGGATATAAAAATATGGAATCAGGATACATAGTCAAGGGCAGACCGTGGAAAAGAGGGACAGATAAAATCAAGACCATCCTGAATAAACAAGACTACAACTCGACCAGATCGACACATCTGACACTGGATCAGAGACTACGTCGCCTTCACAAATGTATATGCTCAACGGCAAGTGAAGGAGCTACAGTTGCGTCATGCGGTTGCGTCTGTGGGTCTCATAAATGTCTCACTAGACAAACCAATCATGCAATAGAAAACCTTAGTAGATGACATGCCTTTATATTGAGGTTATCTTTTTATAGAAGCTTCATGGCACGTCATCTATACAATCCCGTAGTCGTAACCTTCGATAACAGTTACCATGTTGCTCTGACAGGCCGATCGTTGTGCTTGAACTAGTTATGGGCACGGCGTGGGTTGGCGGAACAACAAAGAAACCTGTCGCATGGGCCAGAGTTGTGCCCTGATGTCGAAAATTGTTTCGGCAGCATTAGACTCGAAACACCATTGAGTCGACAGGCTGCTGGAACAGAGGGCGGAGCACTTATGGGAATGCCCCACGTGCTGTGAGGCCAGTTTCTAATCAAGAATCAAGCTACAGTATCACCACCTAGGGATAGACAATAGACAAAAAAATGGGCTAGAACAGCTAAATCCTCCGAAGAACATCCATAGCCACCTCTTATGACACTCATGGAAGGTAAACGTTTCAATCATTTGCTTCCCTGTTGGATTCCGGCAATACACTCTGTCTGTCTCCACATTCCAAACTCTGTCATTGACGTTTTCCCTGAGTGAGCACGTGGCACACTGTACCTGTCTCCACATTCCAAACTCTGTCATCCACCGTGTTTACTCTGCCCTGTCTCCACATTCCAAACTCTGTCATCCAATTATTCCCTGAGTGAGCACGTGGTACACTGTGCCTGTCTCCGCATTTCAAACTCTGTCATCCACGTATTTCTTAAGTAAACACGTGGCACACTGTGCCTGTCTCCACATTTCAAACTCTGTCATCCACGTATTCCCTTGATAACTAAATGTCCAGCAGGAGATACTGGATGTCTGTCACGTCAACGTGCACTCATTTCTTTGTGACATCAGTGCACGACAATTGTAAACATACTCTATATGGTAGGTCCAATGGCAGCTATCTGCTGTCGCGAATGAAGACAACTCTTCATGTACTAACCCACAGCAGCTATTAGGTTGGATGGGCAGTTCCCTTCCTTGCTGTGTTTACCTTCCCCGACTCATGTGTCAGGTACCCATTTACAGCTGGAACGATTGGAGAAGCTGTCGTATCAGGCAAGAAATTTCGAGTCGGAAGTGGTTTCAAACCTGGAACGCTTTAAAACGATGCTAGTAGACGCTTTACCTGAAATGTTACAGTTCCTTTGTATGGAAAGGTCACAATAACCAATCCAGATCTTATACCAGCTAGAACCTATTACAGTGTGAGCAGTACACGATGCTCAAGTTGAATGTATAAGACTACATCCAGATAGACACACAAAAAAACCCTCTCGAATGACCATCAATCTGAATCTTTTTTTGTGTCCGTTTTCCGATAACCAATATAAAAGTTGTGTTGTTTTTTTTCCAGGCGTAGAACGTGAAGTAGGACCTACACTGTACTGCTGGTTTCACAGCAGCGCTGCTTTTATTTTGCGCCTACCAGTCCAACACATCCGCTTTTTGACATGCTCTATTTAAATGTATACAATCAATCAATCAATAAACTCGTAACCCTTCAGGGTCGTAGGGGTACCACATTGGATGCTTCAGCACACAAAGTCATCCAGCGAATTCTATCCTCAGCGATGCGGATGTGTGGAAATATTGTGCCTTGTCCATTCCTTGATGTTGTCTGTTCAAGCCTTTATTTTCCTCCTCTGCTTCTTGCACCCTGGACAGTTCCCGCAGTATTGTTTTTGACAAGGAATCGTACCTGCATACATGTCCAAACCATGCTAGTTTTCGTCGTTTCACTATTGAAAGCAATGGCTCCTGAACACCTGCACACATCTCTGCTATATTTCTTACGTACACATTGGTCATGTTCCTTATAGGAAATTAGTAGAATTCGTCTGTAGCATACGTAATTTAAAGCCTGTAATCTTATCTCCATGTCCGCAGTGAGTGTCCAACTCTCACAACCATACAGCACAACAGAAAGCACCAGCGACTTATACAGTTTGATTTTCACTCCAACACTGATGTTGCCTTTCCAAATCACAGTTAGCCTTGCCAATGACACTAAAGCCATCTCCAACCTTATTTTTAGTTCTGCTTTGCATTTACCATCGCTGCATATACTGGATCCGAGGTATTTGAAGGTATTCACCTCCTCAAGCTTATGTCCATTCATCATGATATTAGTCTGGTTTTCTGTGTCTCTGCTGTTTACCAAGACTTTACTCTTATCTGTATTGATTTCCATTCCGTACGTGCTGGTAACTTTTTCAAACTTTGATGTTTTTTCTTGCAATGATTGTTCTGACCAAGCTATAAGATCAATATCATCAGTGAAACGCAAATTGCAAATAGGTCGACCTCCGATCGATATAGACGTGTTGTAGTCATGTAATGTCTCTTGTATGATGTGCTCTAAGTATATGTTGAAAAGTACTGGGGACATTATGCATCCTTGTCGAACTCCCACATTTGTTCTGAAGAACTCTCCAATTGTATTGTGTGACAAGACAGCACTATTTGCATTTTCGTACAGAGCTTCAATAATGTCTATAATTGTGGTGTCAAAATTAAATTTCCTTAGTATGTGCCACAGACCATCATGCCAAACACGATCAAAGGCCTTTGTAAAGTCAATGAAGTTGTGGTATAGATCACGTTGGTGCTGAATATGTTTTTCGATTAGTGTTCGGATGTTAAATATTTGTTCAACAGTGCTTCTGTTTGCTCTGAAGCCAGCTTGTTCTTCTGAAATTATTTCTTCCGACTTGTGTTTTATTCTGTTAAGTAGTATTTTGAGCATCACTTTACTGGGGTGTGTTATAAGGCTAATTGTTCTGTAATTTGTACACACTTTCAAATTTCCTTTCTTGTGAATTGGTATTATTAGTGATTGTGTCCAATCAGTGGGCCATTGGTTTGTGCTCCATATATTTTGGCATTAAATGTATACATCTACATCCAGATAGACAAACACTCCTCCCACAGTGTATATCTATTTGGAATTAATTTGAAATATAATCAAGGACATAATTCTATCTGAATTTTAAGAAGTTGATTAACATATGGTCTTCATCACTTGTGATGGACAAACCCACACACAGTCTGAGAAAGATGGATGTGTCTAGCCATTGGCGAAAATAAAATGGCGGCACAATTATCTTTATCTGGATTACATGCTGCTGTAAATCAAGTATGACCAATCAGTGACGTAGCGAGAAGGGAAGGGGCGGACCGCCCCGGGCGGCATCATCGGGAGGGCGGCAAATTTATTTTCGTCCAGTTTTTCACAATCACTGACACATTTTTGAATGTCACAACGCGCCTCCCCGTGTTAGTCCCCCACCCCACCTTGCTGTGTCTGGTGGGCTCCTTCCTACTTCCACATCCCGTCCTTGCGTGGCGTATTTCCGGCTCGGGGCCCACGTCCATCCACCGTTTTCTTCTTCTTCTTTCTTCTTTCTTCTTTCTTCTTTCTTCTTCTTTTTTCTTTTTTCTTTTTTTTCCTCCCTTTTTTTTCTTTCTCTTTTTTTCTCTTCTTCTTCTCTCTTTTCTTGTTCTTCTCCTCTGACTATTTGTGGGAGTCACGGCTTTAACTTTTACCCGCCTCGGGTTTCTCTCTACGGCCCTGCCTATTATTTCAGTCGGTCTCTCGTCATAATACTGGACCGTTATACTTATCGATCAATCTTCCCTGCTGCCATCTCTGGAGTCCTCTTGCTTCCTGTGGTGTGACAATCTGGCATGTTGGTATTTTATTGATGCTACTTGCCTTACTAGCTTTCATTGTCCATTGACCCTGACCCACCAGTGTGACTGTTGGTTTCAAGCTAGCCAGTTCTCAACGTTTCAGATAAGTTCTTTTTTATATATTATCACCTATATTTTATATTTTACTCTCACTTACATACATCATTGTATTATCACTGTATTTTCTTCCCACTATTATCTACTCCTACTTATAGTCTCTCTCCACTGCCTATATCTGCTCGGTCGTTTCTTTCTTTTCTCCCTTTTTTCTCTTCTTTATTCTTCATCTCCATCTCTCTCTCCCTCATCTGATCTCTCCTACCATCCTCTTTTGCGTTTCCATGACGACTGTATGCTAATACTCATTGCCTGTTGCCATTTCAGGTAATTATCTGAATTTATCCTCATTTATCTTAGTTTACTTGCTATTACACCTTAACTATTTTCACTCCTCATCTCATTCTGTGCACTTTCCCCTCCTCACTTCTTCCCATACCCTCCTCCTCCCTGCTAGGCTGCTCCATCTCTGCTTCCTCTGCTATCTATTCGTTATACTCATTGCGTTTTGCCACTTTTGAGGTAAGTATCTTAATGTAACCTTATCTATTTTACTTACTACCACACCTTATCCATTTTCGCTCCTCACCTCCTTCCGTGCACTTTCTCTCCTCACTTCTTCTCCCCATACTCTCTTCCTCCCCAATATGCTGCTCCTTATTTACTTCCTCTACTATCCATTCACTATCTCTCCTCCTCTTTCCTCCCTATCAACCACGTTTGTTTCCAGGTAAGATTCGTTGTATCGTTGTCTTTCGTTTGTCCTGATGAAGGCTTAATAGTCGAAACGTCGTCTGTCCCTGTATCTCGTTGTTAGGTTGTGTTATGTTTTATTTTGGTAACACATCTACCTATTTTTGTTTATCTTGGCGGAAAATTATGACTCCGCCCCGGGCGCCATTGATCCACGCTACGCCACTGGGACCAATGTCCAGCTACAAGAGAGATCCAACAGGAGTTTGAGAATGAACTCCGAAGAATAAGAATGTATAGGACTACATTGAGATAGACACACACTACTACAGTGTACTACCATATTCATGTGCCTTTACCAGCGTGTCGCGTGAACTATTTAAACATTTTGTACGAAAGCCTTATCACAACTAAAACAACATATCCAGGAGTGAAAACTCTCAGTACTGAGTAGAAAAAAAATTGTGTGTGATTCTCGGCTAATGTAGACCTATTCAAAAATTTCAAAACGTTCAGTGTTCAGGGCATGATATCTATTGCTGTTTCTTCCATCCTTTTTAGAATCATCATCATCAAGTGACACATTTTTTTCCAGAACGTAGTCTTTCCTATGGATCTCTTGAATTCTCCGCGGTCTTGAGCAAGTTGCCCTGCATCTTTCAGTGACATGCGCCGGCATTCTTGAATGTCTTTTGTCCAACGGCGTCTTGGTCGGCCTTTGTCCCTCTTGCCTTCTATCATCCCCTCCAGTAACACTCTCTCCATGCCGTCGTGTCTCTTAAATTTATTTTAAATTTTTAGAATATAAATCGGGTTTACTGCTCTGGAGCACGGTAGTCTAGTTGATTGTCTGGGTCGTTGTTTCTCGCTTAACAGGACTGTTCCTCCAATCGACCTAGCTGTAAATGGGTACATTACGCATGAGTTAGAGGAGGTAAAGACAGCAAGGAAGGGAACTGGCCGCTCTACCTAATAGTTGCTGCGGCTTAGTACATAAATAATTATCTTTATTCCCGACGGCAGGTTGCTGCTACCTTTAGGCGTACTGCTCTGGACATGCTGGAATACGCTGAAAGGAAAGAGCAGATAGGCTTTCGTCAGATGCAAAACTATTCAGTGAATATTTTTTCACTAAGCAGCTTCGGTCAGGTTACTCCGAAGTTGCGTAGCGATAGTATGTCATCACTTTCCTTTAGCGCTGAAGTTAGCGCATGGGGCTGAGATCAGATCTCTCCAATTATGTCTGTTCAAAGCTATTCTGTGCAATTCTTGAATAGTATGGATATAATTTGTTTTAATTTCTCTAAGTATTGTTCTTCTGAGTGTTTCCTTTGGTCTACTCTTGGCTCTTCTGCCTGTTGGTATCCATGCAAGAGATTGGTGCGCCGGATTTAGACTTGATAAGGCCCTAAGCTTCATGAGATATGGGGCCCTTTAACAATTACGAAGCATATAGATAGTGAAATAAATAAAATAATTAGGGGGGGGGGGCACGAAAGTGGGAACCCTAAGCTAAAGTTTGTTTAGCTTATAGGTAAATCCTTCACTGGTGTATTATGTTATTGTCTGAGCGTAGAACAAGTCCGATAGTATGTACAGTACAAACATTTGCTACAGCAGTTAGTGGGCATGAGTAGGAATAGACCTATGTGTTTCTGAGGCCTGAAGAAGACTATTGTCACAAGTTACTTCCATAGTCGCCCGTGTGCTGCTGGTGCCCGAAAGGGGAGCAAAGAATAGCAACACTGTTTACCTTCCACGCATGTCGTAAAAGGCGACTAAGGAGGTTAGGGGATGGAGTTGGCTGTCCCATCCCATATAGGGCCAGTGACTCAAAGTCATGCTGAAGTCGGATGTGTCAGGCCGAAATGCGCAGATATCGCAGCAATGCTGTAACCCATGACACAACGCATTCCGTTCTCTAGACTACATCCTTCTAATCTGCAGGAGTTTGAGAACGAACGCAGAAGAAGAAGAACTTCCATAGTAAGTCGTAAAACTATTAAGGGGTGAAGTTGGCTGTCCTGTCTCAAATGGAGATAAAGTGGCTCAGTAGCCATTCTGAAGACGGATGTATTAGACCGAATGTTGCAGATACCACAGCATAGTTTTACACTATGAGAATGCATTCTGTTCTTCGGACTCCATCCTGCTAATCTGCAGGAGTTTGAGAATGAACGCAGGAGAGTAGGATTGAAGGACATAAAGAGACATGTTTTATTCTTTTTCGTTCATTCTCGAATTCCTGCAGGATATAGTCCCGTGAATGGAAATCTTTGTGTCATGGTTTTCAGCTTAGCTGCGATATTAACGCCTTTCGGTCTGACACATTCAACTTCAGTATGGCTTCTGTGTCACTTTAACCCACAAGGGACCGCTAAAATCTCCTTCGTCGTCTCTTACGACGTATATGTAAGATAGAAATTGTTGCTATTATTTACTCCCCTTTCAGGCCACGGTAACACTGTGTAACGATCGTATTTATAAACAATATATCTACATACTATTTTTTTTGTAAAGCGTGTAGCTGTTGTCTCGACCAAGTCGTGTGCGTGTTCTGTGTTATCAGCGGTACACAGACAGTATCACAACTTGGCCTTGTACTTATACACGTGCCTAAGATCACCGGCTGCTGTGGGTTTGAGATAACTTGGCCGTACTTATTTTTAGCGATGACCTGTAGAAATTACCAGAGACGGGGGATTCGAATTACCGTGGGAGGTTTTTATTTCTTTGGTTAGATCAGTGTTTCCCAACGTGGGGGCCACGCCCCCCAGGGGGGGGGAGGCAATTTGTGTTCAGTGGAGATAATACAATTTTTGAATATAAAAAATATGTATAGGCCTATGTTGCATAGGGGGAAAAGGGGGCAGGTTTTTAGAAATGCTTTGGTGGGGCATGGTAAAAAAAATAAGGTTGGGAAACACTGGGTTAAATAAACTGTGGTGTTTGGTGTGTGTACGTAATACGCAATTTTGACGGATAACAACGCAGCTACTGGGACTAAAGGCCTTAAGGAGATCATCATCAAGTGACATATTCTTTCCAGAACGTAGTCTTTCCTATAGATCTCTTGAATTCTCCGCGGTCTTGAGCAAGTTGTCCTGCCTCTTTCAGTGACATGCGCAGGCATTCTTGAATGTCTTTTGTCCAACGGCGTCTTGATCGACCTTTGCCCCTGTTGCCTTCTATCATCCTCTCCAGTAACACTCTCTACATGTCGTCGTGTCTCTTAATATGACCGAAAAAACTAGCTTTTTCTTTAATATAGTGTTCAGAAGCCAGCCTTCCTGGACGTTAATTGTTCGTAAAACCTCCTGGTTTGTTTTCTTCGTTGTCCATGGTATTCTCAGAACTCTTCTATAACACTTTAATTCAAATAATGTTATTCTCTTGGCCACTGTTTTATTTAGTGTCGATGCTTCACATCCATATGTCGCCACAGGAAATACACATGTTCGTAGTAAACACAATTTGGTTCTTATGTTAGTACCTTGCTATAGTTTCTTTATTTGTTTTAATTTTGTCAGCACCATTGCTGTTCTTCTCTTGATCTCAACTGCGCAGTCCCCCGCATTGTTTATATTAGTTCCTAAATAATCAAAATGTGTCACTTCTTCCAAATTGCAGTTCTCAATATTAATTTTGGGTCTTTATTTAGTTTTGTCAGTTGCCATTATTTTTGTCTTTTTCATATTTAAGAACAAATTTTGCTGTTCGCTGAATTTTTGGGTTGACTTAATTATGTTCAGTAGATCGTGTTCATTTGTTGTTAATAGCGCTGTGTCGTCTGCATATCTAATTTCTGGTATCTGCAGCCCTACTATATTTATGGGTCTGCTTAAGGAGATATAACACGCGTGAGTGAGACTAGTGTGAATGGTTATTCCTTTTTAATGTTCAGGATTAAAGCTCAGGGTTTGAAATGCGGTGTTGCTAGAAGTGAACATTTTAGAGGGCGCAGACGAATGATGGTCCACCAACTACTATCAGCAGAAGTGTAATTGTAATTGTAGGGAGCGATCGGAGAAATTATGGACGCGTACAGTTTGCAGTGATGATGATCCGACGACTAACAGTTAGACCAGCTGTACTTCTGTTTCCATGGTGCACCACGAGGGGGGATTCACATTTAAGATCTTGGTTATCTACTAACACTTGGTCCGCACGAGAGCAATGCGAGACCCTTTGCACCCCTTGACTTCCATAAATAAGGATTAGCTCAATTTTATAGCACTCGAGAGCTCGTGTATGCATTAGTCCCTTACACTAGACAACCGCTCCTCAAATACCTTTGTGTTTACATTTATTAAATCTATAATATTAAATAACTACTGCAAAATAGTGATCCAACAAGAAAAACTTGGTAACGGGTAATGAAGTTTTGCTAAGCATTTGTTTACCTACCATGCACACCGTAAGCAGGTAAATGCCGCCAACAGAAGACATGCGAGCAGAATCAAAACAGGGCTTTTTGTGTCATGATTTCATTATTTTCTTGAATTTCGTTGGCATGCGATACAGAGTATGCTAATAGTGACCAACGCAAACACGGCAATAATTACAAGCATCCCATCGAGGTCAACTCCTTGAAGTGGAGACGGCGCTCAGTCCAGATGACAGAGGCTGGAAAATAAGATCAGTCGGGCCATTCCCTACATCGAGCAGGACAACAGTCTTGTCCAAGCAAGAACAATTGTTGAACAGTTGTCAGGTACCATGTCGAGAGGCGCTGCAGCAACCATAGTGTCACGCAATCCGACTGGATAAGTCTTCACCAAAGAAAAATCAATAGCATCACGTACGAAGCTAGTTTTGATTTTGTTCTCATGTCTTCTATGATAAACACCTTAAACAGGTAAATGAGTTCACTTACTTAGGAAACATTATATCGAGGGAAGGGAAACCAAGTAAAGAGATACAAAATAGATGCAACAAAACATACCAGATCCTAGGACAGTTGACAGGTATTTTCAAGAACAAAAATGTAAACATAGACACTAAAGTTGCACTATACAAGATTATTATTATTCCATCACTATGCTACCAGTGCCAAACCAGGACAATGACAACACAAGACAAAAGAAAAATAGAAACTGACATGGAAGAAGCACATAAACAAAGCAACAACAAAAGCCAGGAGGAAGTTAGCTATCCTGAGAAAACTAAGTGGAACCACATGGGGAGCCAGTGGGAATATACTCAGTAAAGTTTACCAGCAAGGCATAAGACCACACCTGGAATATGGTTCAGCTGCGTGGTGTCCTGCATCAAACACCACATTACAAGATCTAGATAAAGTGCAAAACCAGGCACTTAGAATAATGTTGGGAGCAATGAAATCAACACCCATAGCAGAGATGCAGAAAATGGGAAGAATGCAAACACTTGGCGAACGCAGAGACACAAAAGTACTAATTCAAGCAGAAAAGTTTCAGTGTATGCCAAGTCATCCAATGAAGGAAAGATTCCAAAATCTAGCAATGGGACGACTGAAAAGAAGCAGCTTTATTCATCAAGCTAAACGACTCCGCAGACAACTTACAGACCTACCTGAAGTTGACAGCCCCTTAAGGCCTGTACCAGAACAAACCCCGTGGAGTGAAAGACATGGAATGCCAATATACATTCAGACCCATGTGAAAGGAATACTAAGCGTGGACGAACAGAACAATGTGCAGCGAAGGACAGTCACCCTCAGTTTCCTGGATGAGGAATATCCACAAGATATATGGGTCAGAGTATACACAGATGGGTCAGCACAGAATGCCGTGAGGAATGGAGGTGCAGGTGTATATATAGAATATCCACACAAGCCTAGAGATACAATCAGAACACCGACAGGAAAATTCTGCAATAATTATGAAGCAGAAATCCAGGCAATTAGTGTGGCAGCTAAAAAACTGCTGAACTCCAACTCTGACCTACAGCCTGTGGTATTCCTGACAGATGCAAGGTCAGTGCTTCAAGCTCTCCAGTCTGAAAAACTAACAGACTTGAAAAAACTACTTAGCGAATTGTCTTACCAGTATAGGGTAACCATGCAGTGGATACCCTCTCACTGTGGAATACCAGGAAATGAAAAAGCAGACCAACTGGCTAAGGAAGGTGCTGCCGAAGACCAACCAGATATACCAATCACCTACCATCAGAAAAAACAGATGATAAAGTCAATAAGAAAGCCACAAACACCAACACAAGATGACTATCATATTATGAACAGATCAGAACAAGTTATAATTTTACGCCTCAGAACAGGACACAACCGACTCCGCAGTCATATGTATACAAAGTTCAAGATTGGCAACACGGCCATGTGTACATGTGGACAGGCAGCACAGAGTGCCAAACATATACTTCAAGAGTGTTCTGAGCATGAAACGCTGAGGCAGACATATTGGCCAGAGGAAACAACACTGGAATCAAAACTCTATGGGACACTGTATGAACTACAAAAGACAGTGAGTTTTATTAAGGAGACAGAATTACAGATATAGACATGTTTCAAGTGAACGAAAGAAGAAGAAAAAAAAGAAAAATAGTGACAACAGAAATGACATGTCTACGAAGAATATTCGGAGTGTCATTAAGAGATAGAATTAGAAACGTCAGACAAATAACCAAAACAATACCAGTATTGGAACACATCAGAAGACAATAGATCAAGTGGTTTTCACACGCTTCCAGGGGTGCAAAGGGAACGCATTGCTCTAGGCGGACCCAGGGTTAGCAGATAACCAAAATCCCAAATGTACCTCCACGCGGTGCACCCTGGAAACAGAAATACAGCAGCTCGAGCTGATTCTGGCCAAATCATTTGGGGATCGTGTCCGAGAATGTGGAGGTAGCAGATGGAAAGAGATTTGACTGCACAAGAGACAGACAATATCTCCGACACCACCAGCATCACCACATATAGCGACACTGTCGACATACAGTGAAGCTAGTCAGTCCAGTCCGAACATTGGAGGGGCGGCCAATGTAAAATGCACGTAAAGGTAGATGCATGGCGAGAGACAAATAGATTTCATACCGAGTACAATGAAACAATGAAAGGGCAGAACAGCGCTAGAGGGCAGCGCGAACTGCAAATAGAAAGTGAAAAGTCTCTAGGAAAGGGGAACTACAAGCTCCGTCAGCTCGAGGCGAGCATCTAGTTACCTGAGTTCCTTACATGCAGAGACCCAGACCCATTCATTGGCGTTTGGTAATGCAAGAAGACCTAATCCAACTCTAATGTCGAGCCTTCCTAAACCGGAAATATGCTCGCGAAGAGAAAGGGTTCTGTACCCGATGGGCTTAGGCAAGAAAGGGACAACGATGGTAGTCCTGGTCCAACTCCACTGTCAAGGTTTCCTATACCGGAAGTACACTTGCAGAGAGAAAGGGTTCCGTACCCGATGGGCTCAAGCACAAAAGGGGCAACGATTCAGCCCTGGCCCAACTCTACTGTCAGGTTTTCCTGCACCGGAAATACACTTGAAGAGAGAAAGGGTTCAGTACCTGATGGGCTCAGGCGCTATTGGGACAAGGACGATCAGCTCGAGAACGCCTTGCTCTTAAACGCGTGGTGTGAGACTCGAACTTGGACAAGGGGTACATATGTCAGTGAATGACACCTCAGCTAAGAGGGCGAAAGAGTCAGGGCCCAACTCCTCTATTGAGTTCTTCCCCTTAAGGAACCAGGCTCACGGATGAGAAACGGTTCAGTACCCAATGGGCACAGGCACAGCACATCCAATTACACGAAGCAAGTTCATAGACAGTGGAACACCTCGTACGAGTCAGACGAGAGCAAAAATCGTCTGGGAGAAGAGTCACCACTACGCGTGCCTGGAGACAGATATAGAGGCTGTCACAGGCTAAGGGTAGCCCACCCGAATTGTCAAGGCATGCCGAAATCGGATGTGCTAGGCCTACAAGGCGCATAACGATGGCACAACGTAATCACGCTCCCGGCGGAAATCGCACGGACACCCGTGATGGTTACAATGGAGCGAACACAAAACAAACAAACACGCTTCCAGACTACCGACAGACAGCATGCCACAAATTGCCATGACACATAGACATAACGGTTATAAAGCCAGAGGCGAACATGTAAAAGATGGATCACAGAAATCAAAGAAGCCACAGGAACAAGCTTACAAACAGCGCACAATGTCATCTCCAGAGAACTCTTCCACCCCTGACGCCGCAAGGCAAACAAGGGCCACAGCGTATTGATAGATAGATGGATAGTATTCTATCATAATCCTTCCTGTACATGTCGCGGCGTCTGCTATGGAAAAGTGGCCTTATTTCCACAGCCCATAGATAGCCTCCCTACACTACTTTGTATGAAAACATGAAGTAACCGAAGTTTTCTAGTGTCGAGAAATCTATATCCTCTGGCCAGGTCTGCTGTCTCTGCTTTGTATATTGGGCAATCCTGAAGTATGTGTTCTTCTTCTTCAGCGTTCATTCTCAAACTCCTGCTGAATTCTCTTGTAGCAGGACATGTCCTACTAGATTTCCAGCAGAATGTAGTCCAGAGAATGGAAATGCGTTGTGTCGCCGTTTTATTTGCGCCAATGGCCCGACACGTCCGTCTTCGGCGGTAAGTATGTGTTCAGTAGTGTGGGTTCCTAATTAAGGCACGATATATATCCATTCTTTGTCGATATTGGTTATGTGTGATTAAGTTAAGTTCCCAACGTCCCGACATGTGTATGGGTTCAATTCCCGGGAGGCAAAACTTGAAACAGTTTAATGAAGTCTTGCTAATCACCAAAACACACATGATAGCACCTACAAATTGACGTTTCGACCGAAAGGTCTTTATTAAGAATACATTCACAACAAAATACGACGAGTGAGAACGACACTATTAATGTTCACACGATAAAGATATATATGGATATAACCCAGCGTTTCCTTTGCTTCAACGAATTCGTTGTGTAATGGTTTACAGATCAGCTGCGATATCTGCGCCATTCGGCCTAATCCACCCGCCTTCAGCATGGCTTCGTGGTAACGTTTGTCCTATATGCAATTGGACAACGAACATCACCCTCATAACTTCCTTAGTCGCCTCTTACGACATGCATGGAAGGTAAACAGCGTTGTTTTTTTTACCGTCATATGAGCACTGGCAATACACGGGCCAACATTTCCGTTCACTGGAAATCTAGTACATGCCAAAAAACGGATGTACAACAGACAACACAATCACGAACGTCTCCAGAATTGCAACGTGACCAGACGAGGGCCATTGTTGGACTTCGGTTGGTCTTTAATTCTTCTTCTTTTTCAGCGTTCAGTATCTGCGGTCATGTTATATTGTCCGACCTGTCGTCAGTGCGAAGTTCACTGTCTTCTCCAGGTCAGAGCTGCTGTTCCATAGCTTTTGCATGGAATCTGTATCCTCTGGTCAGGTCTGATGTTTCCTGCTCTTTGTATATTGGGCAATCCTGAAGTATGTGTTCAGGAGTGTGGGTTCCGGATCCATATGGGCATTAATCTGAGATCCTCAGTCGGTAAAGGTGACCCAACAGTCTGCAGTTGTTGTCTCCAATTTGTATCCTCATTCCAGATCCACTGTCTTTGCTCTTTGATTGTTGGGCAGTCATGAGGTAACAATATCTCTTTATGTCATATTTTTGGCAATGTTCGTAAAGATTTCAAGCCCATTAACCATTTAGCCTCCACCTGAAGTATCTTCACACAGACGCTATCGCATTAGCCTCCACTGTGGGTCCTCGCCCAGGCGCTATCATATTAACCCTTTAGCCTCCACCTGAAGTGTCCTCACCTATACGCTATCGCAATGACCCTCTATCCTCCACTGAAGGTCTTCACCCAGGCGCCATCACATTAACCCTTTAGTCTCCACCAGAAGTGTTTTCATCAAGGCGCTATCACATTAACCCTTTAGTCTCCACCAGAAGTGTTGTCATCAAGACGCTATCACATTAACCCTTTAGTCTCCACCAGAAGTGTTGTCATCAAGGCGCTATCACATTAACCCTTTAGTCTCCACCAGAAGTGTTGTCATCAAGGCGCTATCACATTAACCCTTTAGTCTCCACCAGAAGTGTTTTCATCAAGGCGCTATCACATTAACCCTTTAGTCTCCACCAGAAGTGTTTTCATCAAGGCGCTATCACATTAACCCTTTAGTCTCCACCAGAAGTGTTTTCATCAAGGCGCTATCACATTAACCCTTTAGTCTCCACCAGAAGTGTTTTCATCAAGGCGCTATCGCATTGACGCTTTAGCTTCATCTTCTTCTTTTTCTTCCGTTCTCAAACTTCTGCTAAACTCAAAACTTTAGCATGGCTTTGGATCACTGACCCTATATGGGATTGGACAGCCAACTTCATCTCATAATATCCTTAGTCACCTATTACGACATGCAAGGAAGGTGAACAGGGTTGCTATTCTTCGCTTCCCTCTCGGGTCCCGACAACTCACGGGCGAAGTATTTCTTTGTCGCACGTTGGGCAGGTCTGCAACAAGTATTCGGATGTCAGAGGGCTGGTGCCACATGTGAATTATATATAAATTATGTGTGTTGTGCCGATTTTGAACTAAGAAGTTTTAGAAAAACAGCTTTTGAACAAAACCTGGAAAGTTAGTTCAATCAAGTGCAGCACCGAGTAGCGTATGCGATCACGTTTCTCCACAACTTACTGTCTCTTGTGTTGTTAATAAGTTCAGTATATCAGTTAGAAATACATTTTTGTGCCACAGTGACAACCCATCCAGAAATATATGTTTCTCTTCCTCTGTCTCTTCTCTCTTTCATCTTCCCGGTGGTTACTAAATGTTCAAGTTGTGCTTTTCTCATCACTCGTCCTAATAATCTTGACTGTCTGTTTCTAAATGTTTCTATAATTTATCGTTTTACTCCAGAATCTCCGAGTATTTCTACATTTGTGTTCTTGGATGTCCATGAATTTTCCATCATTCTTCTTAAAAACTAACACCTTAGTTGCCTCCAGCTCATCTTAAGCTGTTTTGTTTACCGTCCATGCTTCATATCCATAATGAAGAATTGGTTCAATATTACATCCTAGCACTTGAATCGCTGACTATCACGCTTTAAACATCGGTGGTTTTGAAATCCCAGAACTATGCTACGCAGACGACACTGTGCTTCTTTCAAATGATATAAATGGATTGGAACAACTAATCAAAAACACAAAGAAATACAGCGAATCACAAAACTTATATTTACAAGCGCAAAAAAGCAAAAATCATGTCAACAGATATAACAACACAACAACAAAAAATCAGAATAGACAATACAGAGATAGAATGTATGGATAAATGTGAATACTTAGGAGCAAACATCAACGGTGCAGGAGACTGCATGGTAGAGATAAGGAAAATATTGGCAATGGCATATTGTAAAATAACACGTTTGAAAAACATATGGAAAAGCAACAAAATATAAACGAAACTGCTAATGCTATGAACTTGTATTTTTCCGGTTGCAACATACGGCTGTGAAACATGGACCCTAAGTAAAACAGCAGCAAAGAATATCACCGCATTCGAGATGAAATGCTACAGAAAGATACTTAGAATATCGTGGAAGATAAAAGAGAGAAACTCTGATATTATAAACACATTGAAGATTCCAGAGTGTTGGTTACTAAACACAATAACAAAAAGAAAACTATGCCTGTTTGGTCATATAAAGAGACACAACTTTTTAGAAAGACAAATAAAGGAGGGCAGAGTAGCTGGGAGGAAAGGCAGACAAAGAAGACTATGGACTGACGACATTAAATATAATATGAATACATCGTTGGAAAATGCAAGCCGCATCGCCCAAGATAGAGAAGGGTTCAGTGAGTTCATTGGGAAGACAACGTTCTGGAGAGAATACGTAACATGACACACACATTATCATACGTCACATGACACACACATACGTCACATGACACAGCACTCGAATTCGCGTATGCATTGATGCTACTCCATCGCATAGAATATTTCTCATGTTATGAAATTTTGATTCGTTTTGTGCTATCCTGCTTTTTATCTCGTTGGAACACTGGTCATCTGATGTTAAAATTGTGCCAAGATACTTGACTTTACCAGCTCGTTTTAATTTTGCATCTTTGATATTAATATTGTATTTTCGTGGTGTGTATTTCTTTAAAACAACCATTACTTCTGTTTTCTTCTTGTTTTAGACCAAGACCTTTGTTTTCATTTTCTTGTACTACCATGTCGGTATGTCTAACATAGCTTGGAGTTCGCTCTCTTCAATCAGAACTCTATCGTTAGCATGTTTCAGATTATTCAGATTGTAACCTCTAACATCGTATATTCCTTGCATGATTTCTACATTTCGTATAATATCCGCTGTGTACAGGGAGAAAAGATCTGGCGACATTACATATCCTTGTCTGACGTCCATTTCTATCTTTTATAATTCTTCTACATTACTGTTAACCCTCATCGCAGCTGTTTGTTTCAAATACATATTTCTTACTTTCTTTAGATCTTTCCCATCAGCGTTTAGTTATTCTAACATTTTATCATTTCTGAATGCTTCACCTTGTCAAATACTCTACTATAATCTATGCGGCACAAGTACAGGCCATTTTGTACCCCATATTGCTCTCACCATCAATGTTCATATTATATATACGGCATTTGTGTGTGTATTTTCCTTCCATATATCCACATTGCATGCTCGTATGCAATTTGTTTTATTTTTCCTCTTACTCGTCTGATGATTACACGAAGTAGGACCTTGGTCACCTGACTCATAATGTTGACTGTTGGGTGGTCTCCACATTCTACTGCACCAGGTTTTTGCGGTATGTGTCATGTGACGTATTCCTCCCAGAACGTTGTCTTCCCAATGAATTATCTGAACCCCGCTCTGTCTTGGGCCTTGCATTTTCCAGCGATGTATTCGTCTTATCTTTAATGTCGTCATTCCATCGTCTTCTTAATCTGCCCTTTCTCCTCTTCCCGGGTATTGTTTCCTCCATTCCCTCCACATTCTACTGCACCAGGTTTCTGCGGTAAGGCTATGAAAATTGATTGGAATACAACAGATGGAATATCGCTACTACTGTAGATGTCATTTAGCATTTTGGTGATTATTTCTAGGCTATACTCCCCCAGCACTTCTAATTCCTCCTTTGTTATATTATCGATCCAGAAAATACATTGTATTTCAAGTGTTTTATAGCTCCTTCTACCTCTGCAGTTAATATATGGGGGCCTTCGTCGTTGTACTGTATGTCTGTTTTATTTCTACCATCTTCGCAAAATTCTGTAATGTATTCTTCCCATCTGTGCATGGTTCAGTTTCTCCTATTAATTAGTTTATCGTAAAACTATCATCATGATACACAACGATATCCGGGACAAGTCTATATGCGCTCTGATCTACTATTTAGTATGTCCTTCAGCATGTTGTAATCACAGAATAGTAACCACTAATTCAAGCAGAGACTACATGTCAGCCATATTGGAGATGATTTGCTCCATTTCCATAGGCTGATTATCATATCAGGCCCCACGTGACTGATATGTTGCCACGTGACTGATGTGTAGTCTTCACTTGATTTAGTAGTATCTTTTTTGTGTTTATTTGTCCTTACATTGAAGACCTTTTATGCCGAAACGTCGATTCGGAGTATTATTCCACGTAAGAATGCAATTGAACTCTCCCCCCCCCCCCCCTATATTTACTTACCAATTGTGCGCAATTTTAATGCAGTCTCCCGTTTACTCAAAAATCAAACAAAGTCATTCACTATTTGTTGATGAAACTCCCTCTTTTTCAGTAGTTTTTTTTTTTAAATGACCGTAGCCACCTAATTCTTTATGGCCGTTTAATTCTTAGGCACATATTTATTCATGTTTTAATCGATGTATTTTTAGGCCCCTATTTATTCATGTTTTAATCGATGTATTTATTTATTTATTCATGTTTTAATCGATGTATTTATTTATTTATTCATGTTTTAATCGATGTATTTATTTATTTATTCATGTTTTAATCGATGTATTTATTTATTTATTCATGTTTTAATCGATGTATTTATTTATTTATTCATGTTTTAATCGATGTATTTATTTATTTATTCATGTTTTAATCGATGTATTTATTTATTTATTCATGTTTTAATCGATGTATTTATTTATTTATTCATGTTTTAATCGATGTATTTATTTATTTATTCATGTTTTAATCGATGTATTTATTTATTTATTCATGTTTTAATCGATGTATTTATTTATTTATTCATGTTTTAATCGATGTATTTATTTATTTATTCATGTTTTAATCGATGTATTTCTTAGACACATTGCCTATTAACTCATGTTTGTACGATGTATCTCATGGCACACAGGCCTATTTATTCATGTTCTAATCAATGTAGGACTATTTCTTAGGCACATATTTATTCACGTTTTAATCGATGTATCTCTTAAGTATATTGTGTAATATGACCTTGTCATTAGATATGAGAAACAGAGTTCTGCAGTGCTATATAACCCCTATACTAACATATGGGTGCGAGTCTTGAACAATAAACAAACTGGAAAGTGGGAAATTAGAGGCAACAGAGATGTGGTTCTACAGAAGAATTCTGAGAATATCATGGACTGCCACACATACTAATGTGGAGGTGACGAAAGAGTCAAATGTGAAACAGACCTTAATCAATAATATAAGAAAAAAAATCTTCATTTTTTGGCCACTTCATGAGACAGGCAGGTGTGGAGAACATAGTCACAACAGGCAAGATTGAAGACAACAGAGACAGAGGGCGACAACGTGAGAACATATTAGACAGTTTGACAATCTGGCACGGCAGGGAAACAACAACGATCTTGATACATAATACTGTAGACAAAGGGTTGTGGAGAGCCATGCTCGCCTACGCGAGTCGGCATGGCACCTGATGATGATCTCTTAAGTACATATTTCACGAATGACAATATTTCTTTCAAGTCCGTGTCTGACAGTAGTAGTATAAATTGTGAATATAATCTCCATTTTAACTGGTTGCTGCTACCATTTTTTAAAACAAGTGTTTTTGTACAATTTAGGCCTACCTCAGAACTACCTCTTACGGTGAGGTATGCACCTTTCAATCGTAGACGTTAGTTCAATTTGATTATACCAGAACCTTTATCCAGCAAAAAATAGTGAAGGTCGCGATTCTGGTAATTCAGCCATCAAGTCCGTAGGAAATAGGTGAAGGTTTTGGAGTATTTAAACACTTCTCCCCCCTCCCTTCTAGTAAATAGGAACATTATTTTTAGTACTATCAACTTGGTCAAAAGCTCCTCCTTAACGATTTTTTGCGATCGAATTTCCTATCGAAAATGAGATATGTTTGTGAAACACGAAAACACCCGAATAGCGGTATTTTTATGCAACTCCCTCCCCTCTGAGCAGAAAATATCTACGACCATACTAGTGACCACCCCCTCCATATTATCAATCAATCAAGTGCCATGCTGACTGGCGTAGGCGATCATGTTTCTCCACGACTTTCTGTCTCTTGTGTTGTCAATAAGCACGGTTGGTGAGCTTCTACAGTGCCACGATAAAAGCCCATCTAGCAACTTTTCTCTTTGTCGACCCCTATCTCTTCTCCCTTTGATCTTTCCAGTATTATATTATATATCTCTCCATATCATATTGTAACATTATTACTTATCAAATCTCCATTTCATCGTCCTATGGGCCTACATATCACCACAGTTTGAAATCAAATGAGCTTATCTGAAATCAATGTCTTGATCTTAACTAGACATACTCCCTAATATAGAAGGGACATTCTTCTTCTTCTTCTTCTTTCGTTCACTTGAAACATGTCTATATCTGTAATTCTGTCTCCTTAATAAAACTCACTGTCTTTTGTAGTTCATACAGTGTCCCATATAGTTTTGATTCCAGTGTTGTTTCCTCTGGCCAATATGTCTGCCTCAGCGTTTCATGCTCAGAACACTCTTGAAGTATATGTTTGGCACTCTGTGCTGCCTGTCCACATGTACACATGGCCGTATTGCCAATCTTGAACTTTGTATACATGTGACTGCGGAGTCGGTTGTGTCCTGTTCTGAGACGTAGAATTATAACTTGTTCTGGTCTGTTCATAATATGATAGTCATCTTGTGTTGGTGTTTGTGGCTTTCTTATTGACTTGATCATCTGTTTTTTCTGATGGTAGGTGATTGGTATATCTGGTTGGTCTTCGGCAGCACCTTCCTTAGCCAGTTGGTCTGCTTTTTCATTTCCTGGTATTCCACAGTGAGAGGGTATCCACTGCATGGTTACCCTATACTGGTAAGACAATTCGCTAAGTAGTTTTTTTAAGTCTGTTAGTTTTCCAGACTGGAGGGCTTGAAGCACTGACCTTGCATCTGTCAGGAATACCACAGGCTGTAGGTCAGAGTTGGAGTTCAGCAGTTTTTTAGCTGCCACACTAATTGCCTGGATTTCTGCATCATAATTATTGCAGAATTTTCCTGTCGGTGTTCTGATTGTATCTCTAGGCTTGTGTGGATATTCTATATATACACCTGCACCTCCATTCCTCACAGCATTCTGTGCTGACCCATCTGTGTACACTCTGACCCATATATCTTGTGGATATTCCTCATCCAGGAAACTGAGGGTGACTGTCCTTCGCTGCACACTGTTCTGTTCGTCCTCGCTTAGTATTCCTTTCACATGGGTCTGAATGTATATTGGCATTCCATGGCTTTCACTCCATGGGGTTTGCTCTGGTACAGACCTTAAGGGGCTGTCAACTTCAGGTAGGTCTGTAAGTTGTCTACGGAGTCGTTTAGCTTGATGGATAAAGCTACTCCTTTTCAGTCGTCCCATTGCTAGATTTTGGAATCTTTCCTTCATTGGATGACTTGGCATACACTGAAACTTTTCTGCCTGAATTAGTACTTTTGTGTCTCTGCGTTCGCCAAGTGTTTGCATTCTTCCCATTTTCTGCATCTCTGCTATGGGTGTTGATTTCATTGCTCCCAACATTATTCTAAGTGCCTGGTTTTGCACTTTATCTAGATCTTGTAATGTGGTGTTTGATGCAGGACACCACGCAGCTGAACTGTATTCCAGGTGTGGTCTTATGCCTTGCTGGTAAACTTTACTGAGTATATTTCCACTGGCTCCCCATGTGGTTCCACTTAGTTTTCTCAGGATAGCTAGCTTCCTCCTGGCTTTTGTTGTTGCTTTGTTTATGTGCTGCTTCCATGTCAGCTTATCATCAAAAGTAACTCCGAGGTATGTGGGTTGTTTGTCTTCTTTCAAGAGCTCTCCATCTATCTTGATATGACCAGCTTTTTGTTTTGGTGAGAGGGTAAAGAGTGTAGTGCTGCACTTATCTGTGTTAATGCTGACGCACCATCTATTAGCCCATAAGGTTAGGGCATCAATAGCTCTTTGTATTTGTTTAGTGGCCACTGTTGCATGTTCTTCCGTGCACCAGATCACCAGGTCGTCAGCATACATTGCCACTTTGATCCCGTGTGGTAGTTCAGCAACTAGGTCATTGATGTAAACCAAGAAAAGTGTGGGTGACAGGACTCCTCCCTGGGGGACTCCATGACGCAGTAGAACTTTCTTGCTCTTGCTACCATCTAATTGTACCCTGGCTCTTCTATTATGCAGGTATGCTTTTACCCATTTGTACATTCTTGAGCTAACCCTGTAATTTCGCAATTTCTTTAGGAGCCCTTCTTTCCAGACCTTATCAAATGCTTTCCTGAGGTCTATCCATGCTGCTAGTACCAGTTTCTTTTCTTGGAAGGCATCCTCAATCTCTTGGGAGAGGTAGGTTGCCTGATCTTCAGTAGAGTAGCACTGTCTGAAACCTGCTTGCTGTGATACCAGAAGGTTTTCACTTTCAAGGTACCACTGCATCCTAAGATTGATAATGCGTTCCATTGTTTTACATAGACAGCTTGTGAGGCTGATGGGCCTGTAGTTGGAGACTGTGTTGCCATCTTTTCCTGATTTGAGGAGTGGTATCATTATTGCTTCTCTCCACGCCTGTGGTACATTACCTGTGGACCAGCTTGTGTTAAAGATCTGCAGTAGCTTTGCTCTTGCTGCACTTCCCAGGTTTCTAATCATTTCATTGGACACTCCATCAGCTCCAGGGGACTTTTTCATTTTCAATTTGGATATTGCATGCTCCAGTTCTCTCATTGTGATTGGTGCCTCCATGACTTCAGGTATAGGTTCACCTTGTCCAATGTTTTGCTGGTTCTCTCGAACCTCCTGTTGTTTGTCTGGGCTGACTTTGACGTTATTGTCTTCTGCAAAGGAATCTGCAAAGTAATCAGCTGCATGTTTACCTGTTAAAATGTTTCTATCTTTATAAAGTGTGATCCTGGTATTTCTCCCTGTACCTTCATCATTTAGTTGTTTTACAAGTTTCCATAATTTCCTAGTATCTCTTTCTAGGTTCAGCGACTCTGTTTTTTCTTTCCAGCTGCTCCGTCTGGCTTGTAACTTGGCTCTTTGAAATTTAGCCTTTGTTTGCTGATATTTGTTGTGATGTTCTTGGCTAGGTCTGTTCTCAGCCTGCTGTCTAGATGTTTCCATCTCATTTTGCAGCTTTTCCAGTTCATCATTCCAGTAGGGTTTGTAGTTTTTGCGTGCCCCCCTGGGTATGGTTTTACTAGCAGCATGTAGTATACATCTATTAAATTCACTCACTGCTCTATTGATGTCTTTGTCCAAGTTCATGTCCTTAGCTAGAACACTGGTTAAATGCTGGTACATTTTCCAGTCTGCCCTTTTATAGTTCCACCTAGTGAGCGTGCTGCTGTCCGTGGTAAATTCATTGTGGATTTCCAGAAATACTGGTCTGTGGTCACTACCTCCAAGCTGCTTTCCAACAACACGTGTGATGTTCCATTCCAAGCCTGGTGAGTGGAATGCTAGGTCTGGTGTAGAGGTGGTGTGCCATGCTCTCGAGTAGAAGGTTGGCGAGTCTGCTGGCTGGTTAATAAGGATGAGATTATTTTCATCCTGCCAGCTCTCAAGTTCCTCACCTCTCTTGTCGATATGATCATAGCCCCAGCTCTGAGAGTGGCTGTTGAAGTCACCACACACCATAAGTCTCTCTTTGTCTGGAATTGTGTCTAGTGCCAATGGTTTATCATTTGGGCAGTAGTAGTTCAGGAGATGGAATTCTGCACTGTCTGTTTTTAGGTGGAGCATCTGGTATTCTGCCCCTTCCATATATACTTCAAGCTGACATGCGCTGATATTGTTTTTAACAAGTGTCAGAATTCCACCCTTTCGCCTGTCCTTTCGGTCAGATCGGTAGCACTGGTAGCCTCTGATTTTGAAGGCTATGTCGCTGCTGAGGTGTGTTTCTTGGATACAGCATATGTTAACTTGTTCTTCACTGAGGACATTTTCAAGTTCCAATTTTTTGCTGTATCCATCTCTTTTACTGTTGACACCCTCAGCATTCCAGTGCATTATTTTTATTGGTCGTTTGTTTGTTTGGCCAGTAGCTCTATTCCCTTGCCTCCTGGCTCCTCGGGGCAATTGAGAAGGACTTCCAGTAACTGAGGTTGGGCCCTTTCGAGGTATAGGGCCCGGCACCGTCCCTGCCTGAACGTCCGCCACAGGGCAGGCACCATGACTATTTATAGATGTAGACATGTTTCCATTGTGTTTTGTGCGTGGCATCCTGATTATCTGTGCGCCTTTTGGCTGGATGCCTTCGTCTTCAGCACTCTGCTTACTAGGGCAGGACTATGGTCCTGCTCGAGTGGGACTGCCCGACCAGTCTTAGTTTCCAGCCCCTGATGGCTGAACTAAGCCCCATCACCTCTGCACGGTGCTGGTCTCGATGGAGTAGAAGGGACATAAAATGTGTCAATATTGTTGGCGATACTTGATCATTGCTGAATAAAGAAATTGAGACATTTTAAAAAGTATCCATTTAATTTAATTGTTGTCGGGGAGTCTACGAGTGATTTAACTTGGGAGGTTAGGACATTTTACTTCACATGTACCGAACCAGGTCAAGTCGGGTCACGATTCATGCACGTGACTTCACTCACTGTTAAGAAGAAGCTACCATATTTTCACAGCTTAAAGCTGTGAGATTTTTTACAGTTGTTTTGTGAAATTATTTTAGTGAGCATTATATAAAAAAAAACATAAATTCCTGGTGTCACTACACGTCAAAATGGAAGCTTGATTCACCCTCGGTAAGGCAGAGATTCGACATTCCGCGAGCACAAATACAAGTATCATGAAACTATACTCAGTTATAGTTCTAAAATATAGATTCAACCCCCAATGTGAATTGTACCAATATTTTAACATGTATGAAACTGAACATCGCCATAACTCGCCGCCGGTGGTGCAACAAATGTCCCAGATTGTACGAACCGGTAACAACCAGCACATGTCCCCGTAGCCTCGGTCTGACACAAGGCCTAAAACAGGGAGCCTAAACATTCTGTATTCTGAGCTCACCGATTGGTTGATTATTCTATCGATCCAAAAATAACTGACGTGACGTCAGTAAGGGTATATAAGCCGGCGGGGAACCCTCTCCTGTCTGTCGTTGCCTTAACTCTTAGACGGTGCACTACGTCTTGGCGGTGCCGTGGGTGAATTACCGGCGTGAGATTCGCCATAATTCTCGAAAGTTTCAAATTATATATTTCGTTTTAGTTTGTGAAATATATTCTAGTCTTAGGAATACTGTGTTCAACAAAATAGTCGACTAAACGAAGTGTTTTGTGTTTTCTATCGAACGGTAAGGTCGAGTTAACGAGAACAGACAGTGCGGCCTTCATAGTCGGTGACCTAGTCCCAGAGTAAGGCAACAACCAGGCTCAAGTGACCGACCACAAAGTTTTCAACTTACTATATTTCATTATACAATCATGGATGAGTTAGCAGAAAGTTACATTGAGAGCTTTGATCTATTCATGGATGGCCCTGACCTGCACCAGTTGCATAGCTCAATGATCAAGTCTGAGCTGGGGATCTGCAACAGTGGTTCTGCATCTCCTGAGCCGGAGCCTATCTGTTCTAGTGCAAGGGTCACAGGTCAAGTCACGGGGCAGGTGTCGGTTCCCGAAAACCCAACATTATCAGCTGTTGCAGCGACTGTTGGATTTATCAGTGGCAGCAATTCGCCTGTGAATTCTATCCCTCCTTCCCCATCAACACCTTTACCACCATCTCAAACATCGTTACCATCTCCAACACGTTCATTATCAAGTTTTGGCAGCACATTTGGCGACAGAGGCTATTTCGAGGAATGGTTTTTGAAACTTGGATCGCAATGTTCTTCAGAAGGTGGTAGCAATTCTCCATCAAGCAATCAGGATATGAAACCAAACTCACTTGAAGAACTACTTCGATCTTTGAAACCTTCAAATGTCCACCATAATCCGGTGTCGCCTTCAATCAAATCAGAAACTCAAGACATATCAGGCCGCGGTAATAATGAATTCGATCTTGATTACGATGATGATAACGAGCTGGATGTTGAAGATGATGATTCAACAAGTATGGCAAGCAGTTCCATCACTTCAGCCAAGAGGTCTAGACGCAGTTCTGTTCTATCACCAGGTCCTCTACTGTCTCCGGAAAGTTCAGTTATCGATGATGAAGATTTGGTAACTCTTCCAGTCCGAGAATTGAACAGACGTCTCCAAGGCTGCCCTAAAGGAGAAGTTCAGCGTCTGAAACAGAAACGACGAACTCTAAAAAACAGAGGCTATGCACAGAATTGTCGATCTAAGCGAATGCAACAAAAAAGTGAATTAGAAACAACAAATAAGTCTCTCTTACAGAAAATCGCAGATTTAAAGCGACAGTTAAATGCATCAGTGAAAGAACGGGATTTTTATAGGCAACGATGTCACCTTCTGAAAACGGAACTGGTACGTGCTTCCCGGACCAGCATCTCAAGCATCAGTAACGGACCAGACTTTGCCATATTCATGGCAAATTTAGCAGAAAACGACACATCAAAGTCAACGGCAAATTCAAACTCAAAGGCAGCCAAAAACTGCAGTGACAATTTTTTAATTTAGACAATGAATTTTAGATGTGCCGGATACCGTGTATTATATTTCTGTTTATTTTATTATCTTTCCTCCCATCCACGTTTATTTCCTGCTCGGCTTTAATGCTGTGGATGATTGGAGTAACCAACAGACATTCAGGATTGATTCATAGTTTGTTAATACGCAGATATACATGATATATCCTTTATAAGTAGGGCCTATAGACTTACTAGAAACTTTGAGATAATTGTAACATTGCTCTGTGCTGACCTATCTGCCATTAGTTGATTTTTAATTTCTGTATTTGAGAACGTGCATAAGTTAAAATCCAAATTTAGTTCAAGTTAAATTCCAGATTTGGCTTGTATTTTCATCTTTCATTAGAAGTTGACTAGGGCCTTTACATTTTATGAAACTATGAAAGCCTATTGTTTGCATGGTGATATTAGCATCTGACATTTTTTCCTCATCACGTGCCACCTCCGCTAAGAAGGTGGAGGTCTGGCTGCAACAGGCCTCCAACATTCCGTCTCTTGTTTTGGTGGTGCACTCTACTAGACTGTCACTGTAGTAAGTGTAACCCAGTGTAACCTGTCCATCTTGTGATGTTACTCTCCCACTTGTATATCTGTCTACCTCTTGCTCACCTTCCCTCGACTTTACTATCAAGTAAAATGTCTTCAACAATGTGTCAATTCTTGTAATGTGTCTAAAATATTTTATTTGTCTGATATTTATTTACTTTAATAGTTCTTTCTTCATATTAAGTGTTATAACATCTTTACTCTCTTTCATCTTTTCCACGCTCTCCCTATTTTTCCATTCAACTTCTCAAAGGGATCAGTTCTGTCTTCTAATTGTTTGTTTATTGCCCATGTGGTAAAAGTAAAGAATAAGTCTTCACTGTGCTATAAATAATGCCCTGTTTACATTTTTAACTATCTAACGTCACAGATTTCTGTGTAACACCAATGTAATTAATGGCTGTCGTGACGTCACATCCCGACAATCACTGAGTTCACATTTAGACACAGACGAATTTATGCATAATCTGTTTATTTTCCAATTTACATATTAAAAAAAGTTTCCTATGAATTGTACTGAGCGATCATTATTTCTGCCCGCTACATATGATGCGAGGTGCGCGCGCACATTAGAAATATTATTTCTAATCCTAACCGTACTCAAAGTACTTAACCATAAGCTTGCCAAATCACTCAACGAAGGTCAGGAAATACTTCAAAACTAGAACAAAGGTCACAGTGAAGACTTAAACTTTACTTTCGCCGCCCATGTTTCTAAGCCATACATTAATATAGAATAAATGTAGTATTTTATAATTCTAATTTTTAGCTTGTTTGTAATTTGTTTAGATGTCAATATTTTCCTCATGTCATTGAAAGTACTTTTAGCCATTCCTATTCTCCTTTTTTAAAACTTGTTTCACATCTGCCATCATTTGTGATTATGTGTCCAAGATATTGATAATGTTTTAATCTAACATTTTAGGACAGGCAAAAATCTAGACACTTAGTACAAATTAGTACAAATCTGTACAAATTACAGATCTGTACAAATTCTCTATCAGATTGTGATTACAATTTTGTAATTAGTACAAATTATATACTTAGTACAAATCTGATCTGTGTTCAGATCTACTATGTAAATCTAACATATAGTGGAAACATGCTAGCTTTACAAAATATTTGTTTCTGCTATTTTAAGTTTTACACCCCTGATTTACAAAAATATACAATGTCTAGTCTAGAATAACTAACTTTATTAAATAATTATAAGTGGGAAAGCACGCCATAGAATATAGGAGACCCTAATGCCATTGGGATATGAAGTGACAGGGATTTTACTGTAGTGCAGTGTACCTAGACGTCAACATGTGAATGTTAGGTGGCCAGTTAATATTTTCTTTCAAAATTCTCTTCACTAACTGCCAGTCAGTGTCCCTTTTTCAAGTGGATAGAGAAGCATAAAGAATTAGAAACTCAATGTTTATTATAGAAGAATTACTCTAACCGCTTGACTGCCAACACTCCCAGGTCAATCAAGCAGCTTCGTAATTGTTAATGTCTTCAATGTGACTGTCCCAAATTTGTGTCCGATACTCGTACAAACACTTTGCATTTATGATTGATTATTCTGAAGAGGCAGCAGAGAAATGGTCACCACTTTCTCACATGAGGCCGCTTGTTAAAATGTAATAATAATAATAATCATCTGGTTTCCAGACTTATTTGAATTTTGTGGCTACATTGATCTGGAAAAATAATTACTAGCTGTACCTATATGAAATATATCCAAAATTAATAATGGCATTATGAATGTATTATTATTAGAGTACATGATACAGTACTGTATGTTTGTTGACTTTACAATCTGATTTTTAACATTGTTTACTGTGTTGAAGATAGATCTTCAGCGTAAAATAACACGCTGGTCTAATCTCTGAATATGTTTATTGGTCTGTGTATGAGAGTTGGCATAGGTCATAACATCGTGCTGGATTTGTGCACCGGCAGGCGATGGTTTAAGTCCTGGAATGGTAGATGGCCAAGTCATTACTCAACGGAGCTACCACAAGTGTTCCAAAATTAAAACTATCATCTAGTGCCACAAGTGTTTTCATAGCGATTCTATCCAGTTTGTTTATTGGTCTGTTGCTCTTAACAAAATTTATAAGTCTTTCGTAAAATTTATCCCATTCAAGTTTTTATAAAAATGTACAAAGAAATTACTTTTCTCTATCAGATTGTGATAAAAGGTTGTTGGAAACTTTGTTATGTTAATAATGGATGATTTGGGCAAACCTTACTCTGCTTTCACATTTTTCAGGGTTTTTACTGATTGGTGTGTTTCAAAACTGGAGGGTTAACCTCCGAAGAGTGCCCACTTTTACTTTATTCTCATTTGTTTTACTGTTTGCATCATACATATTCTGTGATAGTTGCTTTGCTGACTGCAAATTGAAGAGTTGCCACTTTGAATTGCCAGATTGAATCACTTTGAATTACCAGATTGAATCACTTTAAATTGCCAGATTGAATCACTTTGAATTGCCAGGTTGAATCACCTTTAACAGGTTGTTTTTATATTCTCACTGATAAACTGTTTTATATACCTCAGTTTGTTTACCCTACAGGCAAAATTGTTTTCTTCATGCTGTAATTTGTTTACTGTCAGTGATGGTTAATAAAGTGATATTTTATTAAATCTGAAAATTGTGTAATGTAATAACTCAATAACTGAATTGGTGTGTTACCACTTTCTCTGAGGTGTGTTGTGGTGAAGTTTTGATTAATATACAATAAGTAAATAACTAACCTGTTTGGAAGTTTGTCTCATGTGAAAAATCATTTGGCTTGTTGTGTCATGAAAAAATGTAAGCGAGACGCTGACATACCTTACAGGATTTTCTATATTTTGTACAGATTTATGTTTTTTAAATTGACTACCTAATGATGATGTGGTCAGGGTTGCAACACAACATTGACTTTCCCAGAAGATAATGTATGCATTTTTTAGGTCTAGGAACCGTATGTGATTTTTTTAAAACATTTCCAGATCAACTGGAATAAAAAAATTTGAACTAGCCTGACTAGAACGTTAGTGTGCAGATGTCTTGCTCCACATTGACTTTCATTAAAGTGACCTTTATACAGAATTTAGTGTCCTGTGGGGGCTCAAATACAGAGTGATCTTCCCGGAAGTGGATGAGTATGTAGTGACTGTAACGGCAGAAGTATGCCACATTGGCTAATGTGAAACTTGTTCACAAGATTAAAAGATTAATAACCACTGATATAATCCACAATCCTGCCATGAATCATGTACCATTTTGCGAATTAGATTGCCATTGTCGAAATACTGACATCCTGTAATCAACTGAAATATTGAAAACATAATTAGGCTAAGTACTAAAAACCTGAATATGTCGTAAAATATTCTGTCATAAATTTTATATTTATTAATTACACATAAAAGAAGAGATGGTTTATAAATGATGGTTTATAAATGATCTCATATAAACAATTATAAGCATCTTTTATAAAAATGTCATCTGAGTTTCACACAAAGAAAAAAACGGACCCATTTTCTGAGGTAGAGTTGAACCTAAAGTTATTTTTAAAAATCCCCATTAACTGGGTATCAATATTTGGTCAATTAAACTAGAAAACAAACAGCTGGACTTTAAAAAAAGTAAAGCTATGAATTTTCAACAAATGACATTTGATATTCTAATGTGGTTAATTTTTATATCATTTCAAATAATGAAAATGTAAATTTGTAAATCGGTACAAGATAAAGTGTATATGGCCATTTCTGCATAAACGTGCTGGTGTAGTGCACATTATATATAATTGTTTATATATATATATACATATATATCTGTTTCACATGCTTCAGAGTGTTTATATCTGTTGACTTGTTTAGGAGTGTTTATATCCATTTCACTTGTACAAGAATATTTACATCTATGTTTCACTTGCTTAAAACTATTTTTATGTTTCACTTGTTCAAGAATGTTTATATCTGTTTGACTTACGAATGTTCATATTTGTTGACTTGTTTAGAAATGTTTATATGTGTTTTACTTGTTTTAAAACATACTATTTATGTTTTGTTTAAGACTATTTATGTTTTACAGACTTGTTCACGAATGTTTGCAACTGTTTCACTTGGTTAAAGTTTATATTCATTTATTTGAGAATGTTTACATGTTTCACTCAAGAATGTTATAAGTTTCACTTGTCTAGGAATGTTTATATCTCTGTTTCACCTGTTTAAGAATGTTTTATGTTTTACCTGTTTAGAAATGTTTATCCGGTATATCTGTTGACTTTTTAAGAATGTTTTATATCTGTTTAATTTGTGTAAGGAGACACATCAATATTTTTTCAGAATACTTATGTCTGTTTTACTTGTTTGTGCTTGTTTCACTTGTTTAAAAATGTTTATGTCAGTGTTTCACTTGTTTGAGAATGTTTATGTCACTGTTTCACTTGTTTAAGAATGTTTATATCTTGTTTGCACCATATCTCTGTTTGGCAGCTAGGTAATGAAACATGTTGACTGGACTCACTTCACTGCTAGCGACAAATGATGTTTACCACACACTGCACGTCTCACTGCTTACAAATATGCCTTTAAATTATATTCAAAAACAGGAGGTATTATTATGTGTCTATGATATGTTTCAATAGAAGAATATTTATTGTCCATGGAAGAACGTGTGAAGAATGTTTATTGTCCCATAGAAGAATGTGTCTCATAGAAAAATGTTTATAGACTTATAGAAGAATGTTTTGAGTCATAGAAAAATGTTTATAGACCTACATAAGAATGTTTTGAGTCTCACAGGAAAATTTTTGTAGACTTATAGAAGAATGTTTTGAGTCTCACAAAAAATGTTTACTGGGAGTCATAAAAAAAGCTGTGAGGTAAATATATTAAGAATTCTTGTGAAAAGATCATGTGTCCAAATTGTAGGAGATTCTGTACTTCTTTGGAAGAGGGTTTAGTAAGTCTTGCACACACACACTGAAGTTGGATGTGTCAGGTCAAAAGGACAGATGTCACAGTCAAGCTGTAAACCATGACACAACACTCCATTTTCCTGTAATATAATCCTGCTAATCTGCAGGAGTTTGAGAGTGAATACGGAAGATGTCTTTCAATCCTAGTTTGGATAAACTAGCTTGAGATAAAAAGAGATAAAACTCTGGTGTCAGGAACAACCCAATACTAGAAATGCGAGGGCTAGGTTAACACAAGACAAATGTAAAAATGAATGGAAATATGTAGAAGTTTTATGAATATTTGTAAATAAAACATACTAGTGAGACATAGCGATGACTAAAAACCTTCATCAGGACAAAAGACAACAAACAAAAGAAGCAATATACAGCTGTAATAAAGATAAGAAAGTACATAGGATGTGATAATGGCAGGAGGAAAATATTGAAACGTAGTATGAAACATGTCATGGGGCAGAGAAAGATTAAAGCTGGAAGGGTCCAACAAAGTAGACGACAGGCATAGCATGACGAGAAGAAATGATGGACAAGATAGCGATGAGAGTTCAGCGAGATGATAAAATGGGACAGAATTATTTTTTAACTGAAATAGGTTACTTATATCAATATTTGCATATTGTTAACACTAGAGGTTGAAGGCAGAGAGGTCATCCATTAGTCTTACATTGACCAGGTTTTTAAACGTAGTATGTGAAATTAACAATTCTATAATAATTGGAAAACAATGCCACAATATGCTTCAAATATATTTTTAATGGTATCTGTGGCTGTTTGTTTTATTTTGTTGGGGAATGTTCTGGGAAATAATCATAGCAGATTCATATTGTTGGGTATGTCAGGCAGATATCACAGTTAAGCTGTAAACCACATCACAACACATTCCATTATCTGGACTACATCCGGTTAATTTGCGAGTTTGAGATCGAACACAGAAGAAGAAATAACCAATTGAGAAACAAGTTGTTTAACAGGCTAAAAGTTGGAACCTCCTATGGGTGTGATTTAGAAGATGGAATGGCTACAGAAAATTTGTTGTGAAAGTGTTGCAGTTTTTAAGCACAATATGACACTTTTGTGATTTGCTGAACCTACAGCTGTACAATTATGTTGATGAAATAATACCTTTACCCGTGGGAAGATAATTCTTGACATCCTATAGCATTTATGATAATAAGGCTGGTTATCTCAAAGGCGTGTTTATGTTAGGGGGTTTATGGATGCATGTTTATGTTGAAGCGTTCATGGATGCATGTTTATGTTAGGAGCGTTCATGGATGCATGTTTATGTTGGGAACGTTCATGGATGCATGTTTATGTTGGGAGCGTTCATGGATGCATGTTTATGTTAGGAGCTTATGGATGCATGTTTATGTTGGGAGTGTTCATGGATGCATGTTTATGTTAGGGGGCTTATGGATGCATGTTTATGTTGGGAGCGTTCATGGATGCATGTTTATGTTAGGGGGCTTATGGATGCATGTTTATGTTGGGAGTGTTCATGGATGCATGTTTATGTTAGGGGGCTTATGGATGCATGTTTATGTTGGAGCGTTCATGGATGCATATTGATGTTAGGGGCTTATGGATGCATGTTTATGTTGGGAGTGTTCATGGATGCATGTTTATGTTAGGGGGCTTATGGATGCATGTTTATGTTGGGAGCGTTCATGGATGCATGTTTATGTTAGGGGGCTTATGGATGCATGTTTATGTTGGGAGCGTTCATGGATGCATGTTTATGTTAGGGGTTCATGGATGCATGTTTATGTTAGGAGCGTTCATGGATGCATGTTTATGTTAGGAGCGTTCATGGATGCATGTTTATGTTAGGGGATTCATGGATGCATGTTTATGTTAGGGGGTTCATGGATGCATGTTTATGTTAGGGGGTTCATGGATGCATGTTTATGTTAGGAGCGTTCATGGATGCATGTTTATGTTAGGAGCGTTCATGGATGCATGTTTATGTTAGGGGATTCATGGATGCATGTTTATGTTAGGAGCGTTCATGGATGCATGGAGGCATGTTTGGTCCTTGATGAGAAGCATACCAGTGCAGAATTATCACATCCTGCCAGGAGTGTAGCGTGTATGTCCTGCCAGGAGTGTAGCATGTATGTCCTGCCAGGAGTGTAGCGTGTATGTCCTGCCAGGAGTGTATCGTATACTTTTTTCAATTTCATTTTTACGTCTTTTTGACCCATCTAATGATAATAGTGCATCTGGCATTCCCTTCTACGTCGGAGTCTGCCACAAAAGCACAAAGCTGCAATATTTTAATAATACATGGGGACTACTTGATAGAAGACAAAAGTAAGAAATTGAGACAAGATTTACTTTTAACCCATGAGTGGGAGAAGAGATAACATACAATACGAAACATATAACTGAAAAGACCAATGGTGATAGGATTTTCACTGGAAGGAAAGCTTCACTATATAGTCATATCAAGGAAAGCTTCACTATATAGTCATATCAAGGAAAGCTTCACTATATAGTCATATCATCTAGTAGAAGCACAGTGCAGCATTGCTGGTTTGTTTGGTAGGTCAGTGGTAGGACGTACCTGCGTGTGGACAGATGTACACATCCCCTTAGGAGATCAGTCTCTTTCAGCAGATGGTGAAGGGTTATGAATGCTGTTTCCAGCACCTTGACGATTGTATATCTTCTTCACCCTATCCCTCAATTGTCTTCTTCTATAACCCCCCTCCCCTATTCCAAAATTTTGCAATCTCGTAATGAGTCGCCCCACGGAAGTGTACTCATTCACAGAACATGTACGTTACATTATAAGTTATTTAAAATGTTCATTAAAATCTGTACTGACACCTGCGCATGTGAAGCAAGGTTGTCTACTCTCTCGTTACTTTGAACTCCAGCATTACCCAAGACAATATTCATCCTAGTTTCTGCATGTTTAAGTTCCCAACACTTTAACCCCAAAAATCTTTTAGAAAATTCGACAAAATTTGTAGCCAGGTACTAATACCATTCTGTGACACAAACTCTTTTGAAATGTTAGTAGCATTCTTACTGATCTTCGCTAAACTGTTTTTCGTTATCAAATGCGTTAGCACATCAGATGCGTTAGCACATCAGATGCGTTAGCACATCAGATGCGTTAGCACATCAGATGCGTTAGCATCTGTGGTCATGCTAGATTATCAATCATGTCGCCAGGGCAAAGTCCACTGTCTTCTCCAAGCCAAGCTGCTGCCCCATATCCTTTAGCTCAGATATCTGGCCAGACCTACTATCTATGTACCTTGTATGTTGGGCAAGCAGTCTCAAACTGACAATTATTTTCTGTAAGCATATTCAGGCTAACGTCTGACATTATTTTCGGTAAACATGTTTAGACTGACGTCTGACAGTATATGCAAAGGGTAAAGTAGACACTGTGATAAAAAATGTTTCTATGAATTTGTACAAATTTTGACTGAAATGTGCTGGACAGAATTTGTGATGGGAAATTATTGTTATGTTCTTTGTACCTGGTACATCTGACTTTGTGATATTTGATACTTTTGACAAATCTAGAAAAGTTTTTAAATTTGTGGTTTAAAAAAACACCAATAAAAGTTTTCATCACGTGCAATGCTGTCTGGTGTAAGCAATTATTTAACACAACAAAAGTCCTATTAATTCCAACATTGACTTTTTTCTGTACCATAAAGTTAACACTAATGCCTCCTTTGATACCGTTGTTAACATATGGGATATTTCATATCTGGTTTGTATTTTTGGTATAGTACAAGTAGATGCCACCGCATAGGCGAGTTATTTTCCGTATCTATGTAAATTTCATGTTCATCATTCAATAATTTAAATATTAATTTTAGGTTTTTGGTTAAGGTTAGGGTTAGTTGTGTTTTACATAACTAACCCCAATCCTGAATAAATAAATATGTCAATTATTAAATGATCAACATGAAATGTACACACATGTGTCATGTGACGTATGTGTGCATCATGTGACGTATTCCTTCCAGAACGTTGTCTTCCCAATGAACTCTCTGAACCTCTCTCTGTCTTGGGCGATGTGGCTTGCATTTTCTAGCGATGTATTCATATTATCTTTAATGTCGTCAGTCCATCGTCTTCTTGGTCTGCCCCTTCTCCTCTTCCCAGGTACTCTTCTTCGTCTATGTACACACATAGACGAGGGAAATAATTAAACATGTGGTAGAGCTACTTGTACTGTACTGTATTTTTCTGTGTAACAGTAACTAGGAGTCTATTGGTTGTTTTTTTAATTAGTCTTAGCTGGAGATTGAATCATAGATCAACTGGGTTAGAAAGTCAATGCACTCTACCTATGCTAACATGAAATTATTCATCCGGAACAACCCAGAAAGTTGTTGAAAACTACTGAATGTACTTATATTGCCTAGAAAATCACTAGTCAACAAAATTGCAAGGTTGATAGGTATATCTTGAATAGGATATGCTCCACCCAAAAAAATTACTGCATCGCAACAAGAAAAAACAACAGTGTAAACACATTGATGTTTTACATACCAGTGTGTTGCCAAAGCTGGATTTTGAGAGGATGGTGATGAAATAATGCACTTTGCTGTGAGCAGGTAGCTCTTGTCACATAATGATGAAAACATCCACTTAGCTGTGAGCAGGTAGCTCTTGTCAGCTGTGAGCAGGTAGCTCTTGTCAGCTGTGAGCAGGTAGCTCTTGTCAGCTGTGAGCAGGTAGCTCTTGTCAGCTGTGAGCAGGTAGCTCTTGTCAGCCCATAGCATTTCTGACAAAAGCACAGGTTCTTCTTGGTTTTGTAACTGAGGTGACACCTAGACTCACATAAGGTTGTCTCGAAGGCATGGTTGCATAAGGGAGATTTATGTGTGCATGTTTAGTCTCCGAATGGAGGCCTTCCAGTGCACCAGTATCCCAGGATTACCATGTCCTGACAGGATCATAGCTTACACTTCTGGGCAAACTATCTCATCATTCTTCTGTCAGATTTTCTGAAGTGATGAAACATTAGTACTCACCTAGATTTTATTGATCCAACTAGATTTCTAGCATGATACAGTCCAGATAACAGTGATGTGTTGTGCCAGTTTTATTTTCAGCAATGGCCTGACACACCCGACAACGGTATTTGAAACGTTATTTTTTTTTCTTCTAATTAATTTTTGAAATTTATTTTAAAGTGATGTTCAGTCTGCCTTTTTATAACAACTTGGTCTCAGATATCTTCAGATTTGCTCACATGGGAAGAAAATTAGAGGGAACATTGTATTTATAATTATATAGAATGTATTTGTGCAAGGGATTATTATATAGAACCTATTTTTCTAAGGGCCTGATCTTATAAAAAATATGTGTGGAACCCCTGTATCGCAAGAAGAGAAGAGAAGAGGTTGAAGAGAAGCATTAATATAGATAGGTCCCACTGTTCTGTATCTTTGTGATTTAAGAATGTTTACATGTGTTTGTTCATTAGAAACTTGACAAATCAATATGTTGTTAATGTTTATGAATCATTATGGCTTTACATTGCCAGAAAAGCCTTTGATGTGAAAATTATTTTTACTTCCAATTATGGCTAAATGTTAACGCTGTAATGATAAACCTTATGGATTTTTAGGTAAGGATAAGTATCAAATCCGGTCTGTTAGAAAGGATATATGTATGAATGTGAGATTTTTGTAATGATGTGAGCTGAGTAGTTTCCCCTCTGCTCCAGTTTGAATGGTAGGATAATGTGTTCAATCATTATGCTGTTGGTTTGGAATCTGATGAAGAATCCAATAAACTTCAAGTTTAACCAAATGAAAAGTCTTCTGAATTATATCAATTTGTACTGGACACTCCACACTCTGGTGTGTTCTGTTCTCAGATGCAGTGGAATCCTGCAGTTTCTTCTCAGTTGTGTAACTGAAAACACCCAACCTCATATAAGGTATAACTGTGACAACACCCAGACCCATGTCTAACTGTGACAACACCCAGACTCATATAAGGTATAACTGTGACAACACCCAGACTCATATAAGGTATAACTGACAACACCCAGACTCATAAGGTATTACTGTGACAACACCCAGACTCATATAAGGTATAACTGTGACAACACCCAGACTCATAATGTATAACTGTGACAACACCCAGACTCATATAAGGTATAACTGTGACAACACCCAGACTCATATAAGGTATAACTGTGACAACACCCAGACTCATATACGGTATAACTGTGACAACACCCAGACTCATATAAGGTATAACTGTGACAACACCCATACTCATAAGGTATAACTGTGACAACACCCAGACTCATATAAGGTATAACTGTGACAACACCCAGACTCATATACGGTATAACTGTGACAACACCCAGACTCATATAAGGTATAACTGTGACAACACCCAGACTCATATAATGTATAACTGTGACAACACCCAGACTCATATAAGGTATAACTGTGACAACACCCAGACTCATATACGGTATAACTGTGACAACACCCAGACTCATATAAGGTATAACTGTGACAACACCCAGACTCATATAATGTATAACTGTGACAACACCCAGACTCATATAAGGTATAACTGTGACAACACCCAGACTCATATACGGTATAACTGTGACAACACCCAGACTCATATAATGTATAACTGTGACAACACCCAGACTCATATAATGTATAACTGTGACAACACCCAGACTCATAATGTATAACTGTGACAACACCCAGACTCATATAAGGTATAACTGTGACAACACCCATACTCATATAAGGTATAACTGTGACAACACCCAGACTCATATACGGTATAACTGTGACAACACCCAGACTCATATAAGGTATAACTGTGACAACACCCAGACTCATATAAGGTCACAAAGACATGGATGTTTTAGGGGGTTAATGGGTGCATGTGTAGTTCCCAAGGCATTCCAGCGTCACAGGATTACTAGTTTCTGCCAGGAGCACAGCACATACTTCTGGGCCAACTATCTCATCATTCTTCTATCAGATTTGTTGACCCATCCGCAGTGCTAGCACATCTAGTATTTCCCCGCCACCTTGGAAGTTTTCTAAAGATTGAGAAAAGTACAACGTCTGTTGAATTGCTCATCTCCCTCATCCATGTGGGTGATTTCATCTTCCTCATCCGTGTGGATGATTTCATCTTCCTCATCCGTGTAGATGATTTCATCTTCCTCATCCGTGTGGATTTCATCTTCCTCATCCGTGTGGATGATTTCATCTTCCTCATCCGTGTGGATGATTTCATCTTCCTCATCCGTGTGGATGATTTCATCTTCCTCATCCATGTGGATAATTTCATCTTCCTCATCCATGTGGATGATTTCATCTTTGACAGATTCACTGATGCTCTTTCATGCTCCCCCTGTGAACCCTGACAAGATGCTAGTGTCTAAATTTGTAACATGTTTCTTTGTTCCATACACCTGGACTTTGAAGAAGTCATTCTTCTCAAACTCTTGCAGATTAGCAGGATGTAATCCAGAAAGCAGAATGCTTAGTTAACATGGTTTACAGCTTAGTTGTGATATCCGCGACTAGAACATCCGACTTCAGCATGATAGTCCTCGTGTTTATCAGGATGTATTCCGGAGGATGGAATATGTGATGTATTATTGTTACATCTTGACTGCGATGTCTGCGTCTTTTGACTTGTCACATCCATGACTTTTGCTGACCTGTGACATCCAACTTCACGTGACTTTTGACTTGTCACATCCAACTTCACATGACCGTTGACCTGTCACATCCAACTTCACATGACTTGGGTTACTATGAGATAGGTCAGCCAACTCCACCGACCAGCCATCTCAATCGGTATGGGCTTTGCTACTATTTACTTCACTGTCCAGCCATCTCAATCGGTATGGGCTTTGCTACTATTTACTTCACTGTCCGGCCATCTCAATCGGTATGGGCTTTGCTACTATTTACTTCACTGTCCAGCCATCTCAATTCGGTATGGGCTTTGCTACTATTTGCTTCCTTTTCAGACCCCGACTTTGCATGTACCAGTACTAATGTTTTGTTGTTGTTGTGTTTTTGTTGTACTGTTAAAGAGTACTAATGTTTTGTTGTGTTGCTGTTTCTTTTTGTTATATTGTTACAAGATACTTCTGCGTTTTCTCAAACTCCTGCAGATTAACAGGATACAGTCCAGAGAACGAAATGTACTGTGTCATGGTTTACAGCTTGACTGGTATAGCAGCCCCTTTTTAACTGACACGCGGTTACTGCGTCACTTTGACCCTCTATAGGATATGACAGTCAACTCCACCCCTAACATGTACTTAGTTGTCTCTTATGACAAACATGACAGGTTACAGCGTTACTATTTACTCCACTTTCAGGTACTGACAACATAAGGGTAGTACAGGGCACTGTTTTTTTGTGATGCATTGCTGTGTCTGTTGTACCGATGTTTCTTGTTACAGTGGAATCCCGTTATAACAACTTGGTCGGGACCGATAAAATATGTATGTAATAACAGAAATTACCTATATACAGTGCAAGCAATACAGAATATATATAATTGGGGATTTTGAAAAGTGTTGTTATATAGGGAAATTTGTAATACCAGAATGCGCTATAAAGGGACTCCATTGTATAATGTGCTATTTTTCTTGTTATACTGTACAGATGTGGTTAGTATTCTATCGATGTGACATATCCTTTACAGAACGTTGTCTTCACTGCCACTCTGTAAGCTCTCAGTTCATGCAATCTTCCCAGCCTTTTCCATTGTCATATTTGAAAGGTCTTCGATATCCTGTGTCCACTGTAGTCTTAGTCCGCCTCTTGTTCTCATTCCCCTGAACATTTCCCTCCATGATTAATCTTTCTAAACCATTGTCTTTTTATATATCCCAATAAATGTTAGCTTGTGTTTTTTTTTAATAGTTTTGAGACGAGACGTTTATTATACATGTTCTGTACAAATGTGTTTCTTGTGAAACTGTACAAATGTGTTTCTTGTGAAACTGTACAAATGTATCTGTTGACGTGCTAGATTATTCTTTGTGTGGTGCTTTTATTGTTTTGTTTTTTTTAAGTTTTGAAAGTTATAACATGTTTTCTAAATATGCAATTGTTTCTTAACACTGAAACATTGCCATGCAAACGAAACTCACAGAAGTACTACACCTGATCTGATCTTTAAATTAAACACAAATAGTAAAATGTATACAATCATTGATCATTTAATTTGCACCTTTGTGGTCAGGCACGCCGATTTTAACAGAGGACGCAAGTCAAATTTGGTTCTGCCGAAGACGTATGTGTAGGGCCATTGGTGCAAATAAAGCGGCGACACAACGCATTTCCATTCTATGGATTACATCCTGCTGGAAATCTAGTAGGACCATTGTCCTGCTACAAGAGAGATCCAGCGGGAGTTTGAGAATGAACGCTGAAAGAAGTCAAATTTGGTTATATCATAGTTTATTAGACCATCAAAAGTAATTGAGATCGTGGTTCACCAGGACCGTAGGTCAAAGGGGAGGGTAGTACCAAAGGTACAACCAAAGGTACAACCTCCTCCTCAAAGGGGAGGGTAGTACCTGAAAAATGGGCATTCGCTTCTAGTACTAAGTCATGTACGGATTTGTTAAGGGACACCCCCTACTCCCTGTCTACGGGCCTGCCTGTCACCACAGTTCCGAAGTTTTATAATTTACAACCAAACCCCGTTATAACAACATTTTCAGGACCTACAAAATCTGTATGTAATAACAGAAATTCGCTATATACAACACGATAAATATAATAGGTGATTTTTAAATATTGTTATAGAGGGAAATTTGTTATAAAAGGATGCGCTTTAGAGGGATTCCACTGCAGTTAAATGATCGTGATAATGATTTTTGTTTGTGTGCCTTGTGTCAGCACTCCTTCCTTCGTTGCTGTTCTCTCACGTCGACAAAGGTCCATAGATACGGTGGGGGGGGGGGGAGAGGGTTACCGTTAAAAGAAAATGTCATGCACTATTTTTCTTGTGAAATTTGCTATTTTTGATGAGAAACGTGATGGGCTTTTTGTGTAAAATCGCTATGGGGGGGGGGGTGTTTACCCAGATTTTGGCAATATTTTTAGTACTAAAAGGCATATTCTGATTTGCAAAGGGTGTTAACCACCCGTACCTCTCCCCCTTCCCCCTTATCTATGGGCTTGAGTCGACACATTATAAGTAAAACAACAGTTGCAACCATGCCTTCAACATAAACCATGTATATACATGTCTATGACATATATTTTTTAAAAATATACATATATATTAAATACTGTGTTTTGTATCACCATACAAGTAACTATCATAGTTACCACTAAATGTTTTGAAAAAAGTCCAGATTCTTGGGGAAAAAGCCTAGGTTCCCAGATCTGTTGGAAAAGGCTCAGATTTAAGGAAAAATTCAAAGAGTGATTACCATGTTCATTTTACTAGTTGCACACACCATTTCTTCGCAGTTCATAAATTCGGTCATTTCTCAATCTAGAGAGGACTTTATAAGGATGATACAATGAAGAACTCAAAAAAATATGTTTCATTGAGTTTTCTTCATGTCTGTCATATTACCAGCATTCATCATTCATTTATATGTCTCATCTTGCTTTGAGTTTTCTCTAATAATTAAAACAAAATTACCCGAGTTGTTCAAGTTCTCATGTTATTACTTGTCTTGTTTTTGTATGGGTTAGAGCTAATATATAACAGTGAGCCTACCGAAGACAGATGTCGGGTCATTGACACAAATAAAACGATGACACAACGTGTTTCTATTCTCTAGACTACATTCTCCTGGAAATTTAGTATGACTAAAAAATCTATGATAAAGGTACAACCAAAACCTAACTTACCTCCACGGGACGACTACCACCTACTTAACAGACAAGAACAGGTCATCATATTTCGACTCAGAACTGGATACAATAGACTAAACAGCCATATGTATACAAAATTTAAAATTGGCACAACAGCAAAGTGTATTTGTGGACAAGCCAACCAGACTTCAGAACATATCCTTCAAGTATGTGCAAACTATGACACATTAAGATGCACATACTGGCCTTCTGATACACCGATGAATGTTAAACTCTATGGTACAAAACAAGAAATGGAAAACACTGTCCAATATATTTAAAAAAAAACACTGCAGATATAGACATTATTAGCGAACGAAAGAAGAAGTATGACCAATGTCCTGATATAAGAGACAGCTCCAGCGGGAGTTTGAGAATGAACACTGAAGAAGAAGTAACAGTGAGTTTCTTCTGTTGTTTTTGCTTTATTACTGTAGGCCTGGTAACCACATTTCTTTGTACCTTCTCTGCTCTCTTACAGTATAACCAGATTCCCATTTATCTCTTCTGCTCCCTTTATTACTTCTGCTTCTTCTTCTTCTGCGTTCGTTCTCAAACTCCTGCAGATTAGCAGGATGTAGTCCGGAGAGCGGAATGCGTTGTGTCATGGTTTACAGCATTGCTGCGATATCTTCGACTTTCGGCCTGACACATCCGACTTCAGCATGGCTTTGGGTCACTGACCCTATATGGGATAGCACAGCCAACTCCATCCCATAACCTCCTTAGTCGCCTTTTACGACATGCGTGGAAGGTAATCAGTGTTGCTATTATTTGCTCCCCTTTCGGGTTCCGGCAACACGGGCGTATTACATTACCGTATTACATTACCAGGTACAACCAGACTCCCATTTATCTCTTCTGCTCCCTCTATTATATTACAAATATAACCAGATCCCCATTTATCTCTTCTGCTTCCTCTATTACATTACCTGGTATAACCAAATTCCCACAGTCGACATAGTACTGCAGACATGTGCGCAGATAACATAGAAGGCCGGTTTCCCGGTATTTTGTTTTTTTCTGCGCGTTTCATTTGTGGCGGGCGACTCCAAGTATATAAATAGTGATCAACAAATACCAAGACAATAATAAAAAAAATCAACGAATGAAAGCTTGTTTGTTTTCTGCAGTTAGGTCCACCTACACTGCTGACAGTCTCGGGTAGATAGTCCGGAGAACAGAGTACTTTGTGTCATGGTTTACAGCTTAGCTGCGATGTATGAGCCCTCTAGCCTGACACGTCCGATTTCAGCGTAGCTTCAACGTTATTTTTACCATATATGAGATGGGATAGTCAAATTTCACCCCATAACCTACTTAGTCGACTCTTGTAACAGGCATGGAAGCTAAACAGTTGTGCTATTCTTTGCTTCCCTCTCGGACCTGGTGACACTGGCACGTTTGGTGAATTAATGAGAAGCTCTCATCACATTGTGAAATGATATACCAATTTTTGGAAATAACTAAGCAGTGCGTGTTGCTTGTGCCCGAAATATGAGCAAAGAATAGCAAGACTGTTACCTGTTATGATTTTTTAAGAAGGGGGTATGGAGTGGAGTTGCTCTACTATTCCATATAGGGTTAAATCGACCAAGAAATCATGCTGAAATAGGATGTGTCAGACCTAACGGCGCAGATATCGCAATCAAAGTTGCAAATCATAACTCTAAACATTCCGTTCTCTGGACTACATCATTGTAATGTGCAGGAGTTTGAAAACGAACGCAGAAAAACATCACGAAAGATTCCAGGTTGCTGGGACAGTCGAACCGGTTCGATGAATCTCCGATCTATACATGATACACATCTAGAGTGTTCTATCTACATTACGTAGATGTGTGAACTTTGGGCTGTTAACCGACTTCATTGCATCCAATCTTGACTGATCTGTAGCATTGAGCGCCCCCTATAACGTTTTCTGTTATCTACGCACGTACCCTGATGTCTCCGAGGTGTGTGACTGCGTGTGTGTTCCTCGTGGACTATTCATACACACTTTAAAACCGTATCAAATGTGTGCGATTTCTTCCCGCCTTAAGGAATAACGTAGTTTATCTATACGGCTAAAAGGTTAGCGTAAGTGTGGTTGTAAAAATGTTTTGATGTCACGGTAGTGAAATGGTCGTTTTTTAAGATACCGTTTCTCAGGAGGCTGTCCGCTATGAACGCCATCAGTGATTCTGAAAGTATGGTATTGACTATCCAAACATGAACAAGAGTTTCTTAGAGTGTGTGATTGGGGTATTGAAAAATGAGTAGTGGTTATTATAGTGTGTTATTGGGATGCTTAAGCGTTGGTTTTTAATACTACAATAACTCAGCCTAGTTGATTATAGATTATATATGACATTCACCAAAGTTCCAGTTTTCTGTCTGCCCTGCGTACTGACTAGTCTTTTCGTGGTCGACTAAAATTTCAGGTTTCTCTTCTCGGTGCCATCAATCTTCAGTCAGTTATCAGGTTACAGCACCAGGAGCTTGAGTCAGTATCAAGGTACAGCGCCAATAGTTTCAATGAACTTGTAATTTGCTTCATGTCATCCATGGAACCCCTCAGATTTGGAAGAGTCCATCTTTTCTCCTTCCCTTATTTGGTAATGTTGATATGAAGGAAGAATGGGCACAGAGATGACATGCACACTAGAGTGCACCGACCGGCGCTTCATAGCTGGTCGAGCATCAGGGTCAGTGAACCACGGCTGGCCGAGACCCTCAGTACACTTCCACGCAGTGGGCCTGGAAACAGGAGTGCAGCAACCCTGCTGTAGCCTGGTCAAGTACTAGGGATCGAAGATACGGGAATGCCAACCGGCCCAAAAAAATGCTAGCTGAAGACGGATGTGTCAGGTCGAAAGGCGCAGATAACCCAGCTTGCTGTAAAACGTGACACAATATCACCCTCATAAGTCCTTCTCACGACGGTCAGCGGATTGCTTTCAGAGGGTCCGCCGCATGGCGTACGACAAAGAAGAAGAATGTGTTCTGCAGTCTCTGGGTTCAGTGTTCTGTCTTGCCAATTTTCATCTTTCTGAACATGTAACTTCTGTTGTGTTCTATACACTTTTAGATGGCTGGCGGAACGGAAAGCAGAGCATATATGGGAATGCCTCCAGTGCTGTGACGCTTGTTCCTAATCAAGAATCAAGTCTGTTGTGGCCAATTCGTAGTTTGAAGATATGATTTGTTTCTTGAGTGACATTAGATGGCAGGAGTCATTTGGTTCTGCAGTTGTGTGCATCTGCTTCCAGCTTTCTTAAATTATGCGTTGATCCTAGTCTTACAGGGTCAATCATGGTAGTAGATACATTCTCTAAGGGGGGAGGGGATTTACCTTTTATTACAACAAATGTGCCATTCGTCCGTTTACCATACGAGGAAGGTTTTCCTTCCAGAAAAAAAAATGTAATTCGTCCGTTCTCGTGCGCAATTCCATCATTTTGATGAAAGATGTAGTGACCTCTTTACAACAAAAAAAAGTTAGAGGAAAGGGAAAAAGGGGGAAGGGATATCCATTTTTTGGCTACATTCCTAGTACTAAAAGTCATGGTATTTTTGGTAGACAGTGATCTGCTGAAACAGGATATGTCGGGCCATTGCAGCAAATAAAACCGTAACTTACCGCATTTATATTCTCTGGACTGCATTTTGCTGACTGATACATCAGACGTCGCGTGTTGAGGTGCCTAAAGAGGGAGCAAATAATAGCAACACTGTTTACCTTCCATACATATCGTAAGAGGCGATTAATGAGATGGAGGTTGGCTGTCCCATCCCATATAAGATCAAAGTGATCCTGAAGCCATGCTGAAATCTGATGCGTCAGACCGAAAGGTACAGACATCGCAGTTAAGCTGTAAACCATGATAAAGCTCATTCTGTTCTCGGTACTACATCTGGCTAATGTGCCGAAGTCTTGAAAACAAACACAAAAATAATCTAGCTGCTACAAAAGCGACCCCGATCCAGTAGGAATTTGAGAATGAATAATGATAAAAATAGAAAGATCATTTGATAGCTCACGCGTGTGGAAAAAAATACAATTTTAGTACATTTAAAGTACCAGTATATATTTTGTTTAAACAAAAAAAAAACTATTCAATATACGGAAAACGTCAAATGCAGATATTCGATAACAAACATCTGTTAGCATCAATATATGAAAGCGCTCAGATGTGTGTATCACGTGACAACTGTCCGGAATTGTGTTTCCGGTTTCACTCTCTATTTGCGCTAGTGTTTATGACTTTTAAAACTACCAGATGTGACCAATTTTTCTGTAATCCTCAGTTAGACATTAGGTCCCATACAATTAACATGTATTTTTTTAGGCGTACATTTTCAATAACGGCGATAAAATCACAATTGAGGCGCAGTTAGAAGAATTTTATATGTGTAGAACATGCCGTGATAGAGTAGGCGATCAAGATTTTGACATCTGTTTACAATGTGGATTATCTTCCGAGTTCTATTGTCTTAACACAGATTTCAATATTTTTATTTATAGGCTACAGGTATAGTTTGTCGTCCGCTGGAGATTGTGTTTTGTACCGCAGCGTTTATTTCCTTGTGTAACTCATCGATGCCAGAGTTAATGTCAGATCTCATGATAGAGGAGCAGGTTTCAACAAATATTGTCCCGCATCAGAGTGCGCGTTTTATATGATACTTCAGTCCGAAAAATGACTTGCAATATGTTTCTGATTATGATTCAGAAAGTTAAAACAGGTGATCTACGTAGGGAGTGGGCGGAGTCATTGGAGAGGGCTAAAATGCGATCACCACTACGAAAAGTCACGCTTATTTTTGTCCCCGGACATGCGGGAGTGGAGGGAAACGAACGGGCCGACAAATTAGCTAGACTCGCCACCACAACAGGCGGTCAGCCTATGGACAGAGCGGACTTACTCACTGCTCTTCGTGAGTCCTCACAATCAGAGGATTTTGAGATAAGTAAGCATAAGTAATGTTAACAATAGGCAGTTACAACCACCATGCCGGTAAACTAATATATTCAGTATACATTGTGATAGCACTTTTTTAATACAATACAGCCGCCATCGATGTTAATGCCTTGAAGTGGAGATGGGCCTTGCTCCAGCCATTAGAGACTGGAAATTAAGATTGGTCGGACGACCCCTGATGTCGAGCAGAAAACCACATTCCTACTAAAGCAAGCACATGTACCGAAGTCGGAGATACCAAGCCGAGAGGAGCACCATCAACCATTGTATCAAGTAGCACCATTAGATATGACAGTGTTAATAGGAAATCTAGTAGGACCATTGTCCTGCTACAAGAGAGCTCCAGCGGGAGTTTGAGAATGAACGCTTATGACTTATGAAGAAGAAAGAAAACCATGGAGACCCTCTTCATACATAGACCATACGAAACAAGAACTCCATCATTCGCACTTCCTGGGGATCCAAACCAACATATATCATCTATACCAGCTCCCCAGATCCGACACTACAGTATTCACAGAAAACAGCTAGGCTTAGCTGAATACAATGAAAATTCTAGCATAGATATTTAAACAAAAATAAGCAAACTATTGTTTATATATTGTTTATAATCAAACTTTAGTCAATGTACTTGTGATTTCGTTTTTTTCTTGACAATCCCGTAGTCGTAACCTTCGATAGCAGTTATGATGTTGTTCCGACAGGCCGACGTTGTGCTTGAACTAAAAAGTTTAATGAGGTAGGCGATCATCTACAAACGCAAGACGAAATTTTTCAAAAATACAACTGTAACATCGTCTGTATGCAGTCAAAATGGCGGATCGCAAGCTCATGTTGTCAACAATACATCACTTGCCGGGGAGTGGCACGTTGTATGGATGAAGATTGTGGTTGTTTTTTTTAGCACGTAATTGGTTGATAACTGATACATCAACACGGTAATACAGACTCTCAAAGCATGCTGCGCAAGATAAAAAAGTACGTGTTGAGAAAATGATGGTGGAACTTATTGAACAACTCAATTGTCCAGAGCATTACGTGAATATACTGCCCTGGTCATGCTGAGGTCAGAGGAAATGAGAGAGCTGAGTTATTGGCAATCAATGCGGGGATAGACGTCGCAATTCTGAGAAGAGATAAAGCAGATTTGATCAAGGCAGTAATAAATTCATTTCAAGATAAAGATGATGTCAATGAGGCTGAGAACGTACACATACAGAGAATGTTAGAAATGGGAGTATCTAGAGGGGAGGGAAGGAAAAGTAAGTTTTGGAAGGCCCCGAAGATAACGCAATCAACACCTGACTGGGACTCTGAGTATGCACCGGGATGGCTGCTGGAATGGAGGGCGGAGCACTTATGGGAGTGCCCCACGTGCTTTGAAGCTAATTTCTAATCAATAATCAAACTATTATCTAACAGGAAATGCTTATTAGCGCTTGCTGGTGTTTGAGTTTGAAGAAGACGAACAAGCAATTTGTGAACTGAATGGGAAGAGAGAAAGAAGCACACCAATTATCGAGTGTCTCTGTTTGCTCAAATTAGCGCGAGTGTAGGCGGAAAACTTGCATAGTAATTATGACAGTAATTGAAGATTTCAAGCAGAAATAATTACGTGATGGAAACTAGGTCAGGGAGAAATTGTCGAGAAGGGAGAGAAAATGATCAATACCAGTATCAAGTGTAAGAAATGAAGGCTTGTTTCGTTCTGAATGTTCGATTGCTCGTGGTTTATGACCAACCTATACATGCATATGCTATGATATTACCATTGTCATATAGATCGTGTTGGTCAATGACTTGTGGTCACATGTCACATTGGTCAATGACTTGTGGTAACAAGTCACATTCGTCAATGACTTGTGTCTCACACACAGATCATGTTGGTCAATGACGTGTCCACAGGTCACATTGGTCAATAACTTGTGTCCACAGGTCACATTGGTCAATGACTTGAGTCCACAGGTCACATTGGTCAATGACTTGAGTCCACAGGTCACATTGGTCAATGACTTGTGTCCACAGGTCACATTGGTCAATGACTTGTGTCTAACATACAGATCATGTTGGTCAATGACTTGTGTCTAACATACATATCATGTTGGTCAATGACTTGTGCCTAACATACAGATAACATTGGTCAATGACTTGTGCCTAACATACAGATAACATTGGTCAATGACTTGTGCCTAACACACAGATCATGTTGGTCAATGACTTGTGCCTAACACACAGATCATGTTGGTCAATGACTTGTGCCTAACATACAGATCATGTTGGTCAATGACTTGTGTCTAACATACAGATCATGTTGGTCAATGACTTGTGCCTAACATACAGATAACATTAGTCAATGACTTGTGTCTAACATACATATCGTGTTGGTCAATGACTTGTGACTAATATCGTCTTGTACCAGGGTCAGAAATTGTGTCAAAGTTCTCAGAGAACATATCAATCAACTCCCGACCTTCTGTTTTGTTATTATGTCCGCGTTGCCTTGGTTACCGTGACACAAATCGTTGCTTGTAATTTGATTCAGACAGAAACATTATGTGAATTAGTTTATGAAAAATCAATTAATCACGTATTATACTGTCAGGCGATTATGTTTCTCCACAACTTCCGACAGCGTGGAAATTACGAAATGTTGCTTCCTGGATATCTATGATACCCGCTCTAAAAATGTAAAACTGGTATTACCGCATGTTTCCCGGCGTGGAGTCATAGGAAGGTTGCGTGTAGCTTGTGTGATACCGCATGTTTCCCGGCGTGGAGTCACAGGAAAGTTTCGTGTAGCTTGTGTAATACCGCATGTTTTCGGGTGTGGAGTCACATGAAGGTTGCGTGTAGCTTGTGTGATACCGCATGTTTTCGGGTGTGGAGTCACAGGAAGGTTGCGTGTAGCTTGTGTAATACCGCATGTTTTCGGGTGTGGAGTCACAGGAAGGTTGCGTGTAGCTTGTGTGATACCGCATGTTTCCCGGTGTGGAGTCAAAGGAAGGTTGCGTGTAGCTTGTGTGATACCGCATGTTTCCCGGTGTGGAGTGAGAGGAAGGTTGTGTGTAGCTTGTGTGATACCGCATGTTTCCCGGTGTGGAGTGAGAGGAAGGTTGTGTGTAGCTTGTGTGATACCGCATGTTTCCCGGTGTGGAGTGAGAGGAAGGTTGTGTGTAGCTTGTGTGATACCGCATGTTTCCCGGTGTGGAGTGAGAGGAAGGTTGTGTGTAGCTTGTGTGATACCGCATGTTTCCCGGTGTGGAGTCAAAGGAAGGTTGCGTGTAGCTTGTGTGATACCGCATGTTTCCCGGTGTGGAGTGAGAGGAAGGTTGCGTGTAGCTTGTGTGATACCGCATGTTTCCCGGTGTGGAGTGAGAGGAAGGTTGTGTGTAGCGTGTGTGATAAATGTCTCTTGCACTCACTGTTCCCATGTCATGCACAAGATGAGCTTTTTTTTTAAAGAATTAACCCTCGGACACATAAAAATCCACTGCTAACCGGTAGTCAAACCATGGCACTCACGGCTGTTAGACCAACGCCCTAACCACTCAGCCATGCGCCACACTTCGGCCCTACATAAACTACATTTATTTAGGTAATGGAATTCCCAGGTATTGCTTTTGACCTTCAAAACCGGGGCACATGCTTTGGTTGCGGCTGCATAATTACGGACTTCTACATGTGTTTTCTTAGCTGTCCATGATATTAATTTCTTAGCTGTCCATGATATTAATTTCTTAGCTGTTCATGATATTAATTTCTTAGCTGTCCATGATATTAATTTCTTAGCTGTCCATGATATTAATTTCTTAGCTGTCCATGATATTAATACCCTAAAATGTCTCGATGTCTCCAATGTTTTCTTCGTTACCTCATATAAAAACTTTGGTCCTTAGACTCTGTCTATAAATTGTCTGGAAAAGTTTGACAATTATCGTCAAGCGAGAGGGAGGGATGAAGATATTAACAATTACACAATTTTTTAAATATCAATTCTTCTTCTTCATCGTTCATTCTCAAACTCCCGCTGGATCTCTGTCCCACTAGATTTCCAGCAGGATGTAGTCCAGAGAATGGAAATGCGTTGTGTCGCCGTTTTATTTGCACCAATGGTCCAACACATCCGTCTTCGGCGGTTAAATATCTATTAAAGTGTATGAACTTGTTTTATTTTCCAAACGATCTGGGGGGAAAAAAATATGCACTTTTTAAACTTTGCAAAAAAATATCTTGATTTTGTGTGTGTGTGTGTTTGTGCGGGGGGGGGGGGGGGGGGGGGGGTTGTTATGTGTACATTTTTTGACAAAATTAAGCAGACTGTTCCTGAGTTGTTGACATGGTAGAGAGCGGGAATACAAAAAAAAGGCAAAAAGTGGTTGCCATAATTTGTCGAATTTATCGACCTCTCTTAACATGCCACATTTTGAGAAGCCCTTCAACATTAAATATATTATCACCTTTAACATGGCACATTTTGAGAAGCCCTTGAGTATTAAAACATATTTATCAACCTTGCACTTGAATTCACATCTGTATTTCTGCGAAAACCCGCGTGAACAGATTACAAAGTACTTGTTCTCTGGTCGACCATGAATAAACCACAGAGTTTATGAACTATGACGTAGAAACAAAAGAGGGCCGGTTCACGCACTGCGCAATAGAAACATGGATATTAGATAATCTTATCTGGTGTGAACTAACAGCTAGAATCTACAACAGGGAATTTCTGGTGAGTACTGGATTCAAGCATTTAAAAAATAAGGAAGATTGAAGTTGAAATTATACTGTCACGGACATCCTAAGATACAAACAGATACACTATTTCTCGTTAGAACAGGTCCTTGCAGACCGTTGGATCATTTTTGATGGATCTTATACACAGATAAATGTCCATGTGTATCCGGAACTCAGATTTATGAACACAGACTTCAGGACTGTCCAGAATACATTGAGCAGAGACAGCGGAGCTGGTCAGAGGATACAGACTTGAGGCAAAAGGTAAGGGGCAGTCGATACTATTTGGAGAAAGACAGTGGACTTTGCACTGACGACAAGCCTGACAGGTGAGAGGGAAGTGTGAGACTGTGAATAGGTAAGGGTGAGGTATGAGACTGTGAATAGGTGGCATGAACTGTGGATAGATGGCATGAACTGTGAATACGTGGCATGAACTGTGAATAGGTGGTATGAACTGTGAATAGGTGTCATGAACTGTGAATAGGTGGAATGAACTGTAAATAGGTGGCATGAACTGTGAATTGGTGGCATGAACTGTGAATAGGTGGCATTAACTGTGAATAGGTGGCATGAACTGTGAATAGGTGGCATGAATTGTAAATAGGTGGCATGAACTGTGAATTGGTGACATGAACTATAAATAGGTGGCATGAACTGTGAATAGGTGGCATGAACTGTAAATAGGTGGCATGAACTGTGAATTGGTGACATGAACCGTGAATAGGTTGCATGGACTGTAAATAGGTGGCATGAACTGTAAATAGGTGGTATGAACTGTAAATAGGTGGCATGAACCGCGAATAGGTGACATGGACTGTGAATAGGTGGCATGAACTGTGAATAGGTGACATGAACTGTGAATAGTTGGCATGAACTGTGAATAGGTGGCATGAACTGTGAATAGGTGGCATGGACTGTAAATAGGTGACATGAACTGTGAATAGTTGGCATGAACTGTGAATAGTTGGCATGAACTGTGAATAGGTGGCATGGACTGTAAATAGGTGACATGAACTGTGAATAGTTGGCATGAACTGTGAATAGTTGGCATGAACTGTGAATAGGTGGCATAGACTGTAAATAGTTAACATGCACGCAGAAGATACTGTCACAGCAACCTCATGGATTATCAATATTGCGTCTGCTATTATCAAAATTGAGACTGTTTGAAGTGGCTGGTATGAGACGAAATTATCTATAAATATAATTAACTTTTTCGTTCGTATGGAAATCCTGGTCTGGTCTTGCAGTTCAGGGAGGAAGGATAGGACCGCTATCTTTTTTTCCAGGCATGTTGTAGAAGACATCTAATGGAAGTTGGGAAATATGATGATAATCTGGTGTGAGTGCAAATAGGTAAGAGGGAGGTGTGAGACTACAAACAGGTGAGAGGGAGGTGTGAGACTACAAACAGGTGAGAGGGAGGTGTGAGACTACAAACAGGTGAGAGGGAGGTGTGAGACTACAAACAGGTGAGAGGGAGGTGTGAGACTACACACAGGTGAGAGGGAGGTGTGAGACTACAAACAGGTGAGAGGGAGGTGTGAGACTACAAACAGGTGAGAGGGAGGTGTGAGACTACAAACAGGTGGGAGGGAGGTGACAGATGTAACCCCCATGTTTCATAGGTAACCTAAAGGTAATAGACAGACATACATAGATTAATTACTGCATAAATAGATAGTTTGGATGGAGATAGCAATCTAGATCGATCAGATAAATAATAGATTAGATAGATAGACAGACAGATAGATAAATATCTTCAACGCAGAAGAACAAGAATGAAAAACATTGATCTACTAACTACCGGAAGTTATGCCATTATCCACAACTTCAGTCTGCAAACCATCTACACAATCGTCCATATTGTTGACCTACTTTTTCCTAAACTGAACGTAATTGTCGTCTGTGTGTAGGCGTACATCTTAGTTTTAAGAACAATATTTCTTAAATAACAGCAACATTCATCTTGTAGGCGAATGTCAAATAAACCTTGACATAATGCCATACAAGTACAATGCATACATTATTTAACGCCGGCTGTCGCTAGACAGATTTGTGAACTCGATAAGTAGGAACGGCTGTAATTGACGTTCATAATTGAAGAGATAGCTGCCATAAAATAATTATTATGTATGTACATAATCAGAAATGTATTGAATTTTTAAAACTCACAGCAGACGTAAAATAATGGCTCTCAGCGGGGTAGAACGACCGTGTGTTGGTGAGGATCCTTCTACAGCGTTCGTTCTCAAACTCCCGCTGAATCTCTCTTGTTGCAGGACGATGGTACTAATAGCTTGCCAGCAGGATGTAATCAAGATAATGGACAAGCGTTGTGTCGCGGTTTTTATTGCGCCAGTAGCCCGTGTGTCGCAGGGGCCAGAAAAGGGGAGCAAAGAATGGCAACACTGTTTACCTTCCACGCATGTCGTAAAAGGCGACTAAGAAGGTTATGGGATGGAGTTGGCTGTCCCATTCCATATAGGGTCAGTGACCCAAAGCCATGCTGAAGTCGGATGTGTCAGGCCGAAAGGCGCAGATATCGCAGCACTGCTGTAAACCATGACACAGCGCATTCCGTTTTCCGGACTACATCCTGCTATGCAGGAGTTTGAGAACGAACGCAGAAGAAGAAGAAGAAGAGTGGTGCCTCAAAATTAACTAGATCATCTGTAAGGATCCCGAAACATATACTTTAGGACCGACCAACATACAAAGAGTGAGACATCAGTCCTGCTCAGAGGACACAGACTTGAGGCAAAAGCTATGGGGCAGCCGCTCTGACCTGAAGAAGACAGTGGACTTCACCCTGACGACAGGCCTAGCAATATAACATGACCACAGATGCTGAGTGCAGAAGAAATGTGTAAGGATGTTATACACAGATGACTACGTGGTTATGAAAAACACTGGAGACATCAGAACATATACTTCAGGCAAGTCTCTGGAAACCCAAGAACCAAAAGGCCTTTCTCAAGATTCGCACATAACATAAAAATACGACGAGCAGAAATGACTGCACCACAACAAGCGTGTCCGAGTGCATATTTCACTTTTGGTTCGAAACGTCGCATATGTCCTGTGTATTGTCATTTGTATGATTATATTCTGTGTTTTTTTTTATATATTAATTCACGTAGGCATCCGTCCGTAATAGTTTGTCAGTCGTTATCCAGTAGAACGTTATTACCTGTCTTCCACGTGAGTATTATTTTCATTCAGTTCTACTAGCATTACGACCTTTTATTTTGTTTGTTAAGTGGTGGATGGTGACTAGGCCATCTCGGTATGCCTAGTCACGTCGCTTTCAACCTAGTCCTAAGAAGGGCTGTTTTGGTTATATCACAACGCTGGGTGCGGACGGGTAACTGCCAAAAAGTACTTGAGCCTTGGCGAAAATGACGAAAGGCTGACGAAAGATTGCTGAAGCTTGCTTTTTATCCCACGACGTACTACAAATAAGAAGAGTCGTTTCTCTCTTGGAAGTTTCCAAGTCCACAGCAGGTTCCCACCTCAGCTGGAGATCGTTCGATCCTTGATATCATAGCCAGATTGCTCTGTTGCCCGGGGTACTCCGCTAGGAGGAGTATCAAGGTCTGAACCAGTATGAGTCCTGGTCCTGGCGAGCGAATCGAGCAGCGCTCGCTTCAACGTCTCTGTACCCCGTGCTACCTTTTATTGATTACCTTCGCGGAAAAAAGGGTTCAGTATCCAATGGGCTCAGGCAAAAATGGGACAAGGTCGTTCAATCTGAGAACGCGCCTTGCTCCCAAAAACGTGGCGTGACTCAGCCTTTGACGACATGATGTCGCTGAAAGACACCTCAGTCAAGAAGGCGAAATAACCCGGATTCAACTCTTCTGTCGAGTTCTTCCTAAACCGGAAAACAGGCTCGAGGCTGGGGAAAGGTTCAGTACCCGATGGGCACAGGAACAAAACGTATAATTACACAAGGCAAGTTCACTGACTGTAGAACACTTCGTGCCAGATAGACGTGAACGAAAATCGTCTCGGCGAATACACTTTACACGTATGTGGTTACGTCTGTGGGTCTTACCAATGGCCCACTAGACAAACCACCCATGCAACAGAAAACCTTAGCAGATAACATGCCGTTATTTTGAGGTTATCTTCTTATAGAAGCTTCATGGCACGTCATCTATACATTTATGCTTCTCTTGCTTTTATTTGGTTGTTGCAATGTGGTTTATGCTTTGTTATCTGTATATATGTACTGTGGTTGGAAGGGAGATACAGATTTACTACGCAGAACTGGGAAGGAGGAAACTGACATCACTGTTTTGTCCTATGGCTGAGGCTCATCATAGAGACACGGTGACTCAGGACGTGACAATCCTTTTGACTTGAACATCTGGTTTCATGCCTGGAGCAATAGAGAAGATCGGCATAACCAGTAGTCAATTGGTGGCGGGGAATGAGCACAATGAACCCTATATTTTGGCTGCAGCGGCTTGGAGCAGTGCATAATTTGAAGTCTACCTTCCTGGTGGTGTGAGAGTTATTTCCCAGTAGCACATTATATTTGTTACTCGTGAACAACTCTGAAGTTGGATGTGTCAGGTCGAAAGGAGCAAATATGTCAACTAAACTACGAGTATACAGCGTATACCATTCTCCGAACTACAGTCTGCTAACCTGCAGGAGTTTGAGAACAAAAGCAGAATAAGAATCATTGACACTTAATAATCAAAACTCTATGGGACACTGTATGAACTACAAAAGACAGTGAGTTTTATTAAGGAGACAGAATTACAGATATGGACATGTTTCAAGTAAACGAAAGAAGAATGTACACTTAATAAAACAGTGGCAAAGAGAATAGATGCCTTTGAAATGAGATTTTGAGAATACAGCGAAAACAAAAACTAATCAAGAAATGATAAGAATATTAACAGTTGAAGGATGTGGCGCTTTAACGACACCATTATGGTAAGTAGGCTGAGATTTTTTGACCATATAAAGAGACAAAACAGCATGGAAAAATTAGTAATGGAATGTGTGATTGCTTGTAGCTGGGTTAGGGAAACCCCAGGACGACGATGGATAAGAGACATCTCAGATTGTTTAAACATGTCCCTGACTGGGGCAGGTCAACTCTCCCAGAAACGTGAATAATTCAGAGACTATGCACAAAAAAAGGACATCGTTCTGGGAAAAAAACATGTCACCTTATATATATATATATATATATATATATATATATATATATATATATATATATATATATATATATATATATATATATATATATATATATACACTTATAATTAAACATATCTAGATATACGATCACAGTATCAAAAGGAAAATTGTCAAGGGATAATGATGTAGAAATTCGGTAGTCAGATATCAGGTTACAGCGCCGATAGCTTCAGTCAGATATCAGGTTACAGCGCCGATAGCTTCAGTCAGATATCAGGTTACAGCACCAATAGCTTCAGTCAGATATCAGGTTACAGCGCCGATAGCTTCAGTCAGATATCAGGTTACAGCACCAATAGCTTCAGTCAGATATCAGGTTACAGCGCCGATAGCTTCAGTCAGATATCAGGTTACAGCACCAATAGCTTCAGTCAGATATCATGTTACAGCGCCGATAGCTTCAGTCAGATATCAGGTTACAGCGCCGATAGCTTCAGTCAGATATCAGGTTACAGCGCCGATAGCTTCAGTCAGATATCAGGTTACAGCGCCGATAGCTTCAATGAATTGTGATGTTTTGTTTCAAGTCATCCATGGAACCCCTCAAGTCTGGAAGCAGTGCCGTCTCAGTAGGCCATATTTTCTCCCTCTCTTCTTGGTAGAGTTGACAGGCATGAAGAATGTGTTCTGCAGTCTCTGGGCTCAGTCCACTGTTGAACAGGTCTGTCTCGCTAATCTTCAACTCTTGGAACATGTGACTTCTCAGTCTTCTGTGGCCAGTTCATAGTCGGTGATGGTTTGTTCCTTGCGTGACACTTGATGGTAGGGGTCATTTGATGGTAGGCGTCATTTGATGGTAGGGGTCATTTGATGGTAGGGGTCATTTGATGGTAGGGATCATTTGATGGTAGGGGTCATTTGATGGTAGGGGTCATTTGAGGGTAGGGGTCATTTGATGGTAGGGGTCATTTGATGGTAGGGATCATTTGAGGGTAGGGGTCATTTGATGGTAGGGGTCATTTGGTTCTGCCGTTGGGTGTTTCTGCTTCTACTTTTTCTTATATTCTGATTTTAACATAGTCTTACATTCCTGGTATGTGTTATCACAATCTATTTGTTCCAGTGATTCCCCCTTTTCTAGCCAGGAGATCAGCTTTTTCATTTCCAGGTATGCCACAGTGATCAGGGATCCACTGCAGTACTATTTCTTTGGTATAAAGTACTGCTGAGGTGTAGTAAACAGGCCGTAAATTCATTGATGCCCGTGGTCTTTGAATCTTTCACTGTCTGAAAAAAAAAATCCAGTTACAAAATCCCTCCCTGCAACTTCTTAACGGGAAACATGCAGTATTTGACAGTTTGACTGCCTGAAATAATGACTTTGTATGTTAGAAAGACGTATCTGTTGTAACTCAGCAAGCAGTATATGAGCATTTTGGCAGTCTCTATTAGGGCGTCCATTTCTGCTTTGAAATTTGTGGAATGTTTGCCTGTGGGTATGAATTTTTCTATTTCATTTCCATCTGGTGTTATATATATATATATATATTCCAGATCCTCCATCTAATACTGCTTCTTTCGCTGATTCATCTGTATATACATGTGTCCATGTTGAGGCGGAAATGTTTTTCAGATGGCAACGGCTCCCGGGTCGACCCAGCCTTAAATGGGTACCGGATTAATCGGGGAAGTAAAGACTGCGAGGGAGAGGAGATGGCTACCGCCCTCATTTGCAGAGCCTGTGAAATGTGAGATCGCTAACATTTCACACCCTTAAGGCATTAATAAATGCTATGGGTTACTTTACTTTTTTTACTTACATTTGTCCATATATCCTTTGGGTATGCTTTCTGTATGTGATTATTAGTTGTCTCCTTTAGTACTTGTATAGTAGTTTCTGTTTTCGAAATAATGCTTGGTATATTGTCCATAATTCTTGGGAAGTTTTTCCTGTTCCAGGTTGGATATGTGGTTAAAGGTGTTTAGTGGTTTTAGGTTTTGTAGGTCTATATCTGTGAGTGATTTCTGAAACTGTTTAGCGGAGTGTAGAAAGCTACCTCTTTTAAGTCGCTCTTTTGTAGGTCTGCTTAGTCGTTGGTTCATTTGATGACCCTCCAAACATTTGAACTTTGCATACTGTGTGAGGATTTTTTCATTTCTTCTTTCTTCCATTGATAGCAAACCTGTGCATGTTTCCATTTCTGTGATTGGGGTAGTATTCATACCTCCTGTTATAATTCTGAGATTGCAGTTTTGTATCTTTGAGATCTTTTGAGTGTTACTCTTGGCTGCAGTCCCCCATGCTGACATTCCATATTCCAAAGCTGGTCTTACATAACCTGTATATGCTCTACTTAGAATTTTTCCATTTTGACCCCAATCTGATCATTCAAATTTTTTAAGGAGTGCTGTCCTCCTTGTACCTTTTGTTTGGCACTTGTCTATGTGCTGTTAGTCTTGGCTGTAAGTCTTGGATCAAAAGTGACTCCAAGGTATGTGGGTTTCTCATCTTTAGATAATGTTTGACCATTTATGGTTAGTAGGATTTTTTGTGGTTTGGTTTACATGCTGAAGATGGTATAGGTAGTTTTTTTTTGGACATTGATGGACGTGGCCCATTGGTATGTCCCCTTGGACAAATTGTCCATAGTTTCCTGTAACCTTATTTTTTTAGTGCCTACGCTCTCGTCACTGCACCATATCACCAGATCATCTGCAAACATTGCAGCATTTACTTCACGCGAGAGGATTTGGTCAATGTGATTGATGAAAATAAGGAATAGAGTGGGGGATAGAACTCCTCCCTGGGGTACTCCATACTTGAAGGGTTTCTTTCTGCTGTGCTTCATTTCAAGCTTCACTGCTGCCTTCCTGTTGTGTTTTACCCAGCAATACATGCCCTTGGTCACTTTGTTTTGTTATAATTTAAGGAAGAGTCCATCTTTCCACACACAATGAAAGGCTTTTTCCATGTCTACCCACACCACTGATGTCTGCTTTTTTTGCCCTAGAAAGCATCATTTACTTCCTGGACAATTCGTGTGATCTGGTCTTCAGTTAATCCACACTTTCTGAAACCATCTTGCTGATTTAGCAGGATTTTATTTTTTTCTTGGAAACACATCATTCTTTTGTTTACCATGCGTTTGTGCGACAGCTGTGCACCTTTGGTTTTTTTTGGTTTGCCTTTCTTGTGGATGGTTATGATGATGCCGGTTTTCCACACCTGTGACACTATGCCTCTATTCCAACAGGTGTTGAAAGTTTTAATTAGTTTCTCTTTTATTAACGGTCCGATGTGAATTAGCAGTTAATTTGGTATGTTGTCTGGACCAAGGATTTCCTAGGTTTTAATACTGATAGTTCTTCATTAGATACTAGGTATATTGATTATATACTGGGAGCCACGTTAGCGCACTGGCTTCGCATATGAGTGGTCCTGGATTCATTCCCCAGTTGAGGCGGAAATGTTTTTAAGATCGCAACGGCTCCCGGGTCGACCCAGCCTTAAATGGGTACCGGATTAATCTGGGAAGTAAAGACTGAGAAGGAGAGGAGATGGCTACCGCCCTCATTTGCAGAGCCTCTGAAATGTGAGATCCCTAACATCTCACATCCCTACGTCATTAATAAATGCTATGGGTTAATTTATATTGATTATCATCTTCGCACACCGGACACGTCCATAGGTGCTCAGTCCATAGGTGCTCCGTCCATAGGTGCTCCGCCCATAAGTGCTCCGCCCATAGGTGCTCCGTCCATAGGTGCTCCGTCCATAGGTGCTCCGTCCATAGGTGCTCCGTCCATAGGTGCTCCGATCTCCGCTTCAGTAAATCTCTCAGAGTATAACGGTTGATGGTTCCGGTTCTATGTTGATTCACTACTCTTTTTGAAATTTTTGTCAGTGGTTCTCTTCGGGCCACTCTCATTCTCACTCTCATTCTCACTCTCATTCTCACTCTCATTCTCACTCTCATTCTCACTCTCATTCTCACTCTCAATTCTCGCATAGTTCTTCATTTTCTAGATTGATCATGAATGACATATTCATGACATCTTGTTTGTTTGTTTGTTTGTTTGTTTGTTTGTTTGTTAGTTTTGGGTTCGCTCTTTTGCAAACAGAGCGTGTGATTTCCGCCGGGAGTGTAGTTACGTTGTGCCACAGAAATGCGCCTTGTAGGCCCATTACATCCGATTTCGGCATTCATTGACCTTTTGGGTGGGCTATCCTATCCTGTGACAGCCTTCCTATCTGTCGCCAGGAAGTGAATGTGTACTGACTCTACGCCGAGACGGTTTGTCCTTCACATCTATCTTGCACGAGGTGTCCGGCCGCCAGTGAACTTGTCTCGTGTAATTAGAAGTATTGTGCCCGTGCCCATCGGATACTGAGCCTTTTCTTAATCTCGAGCCTGGTTCCGGTTTAGGAAGAACTCAAGTGAAGAGCTGGGCTCGGACTCGTTCGCCCTCTTAGCCGATGTGTTGTTCACCAACTTCGTGAACCACTCGTCCAAGTCCTAGTCTATACACATATTTAAGAGCACCAGGGACTAGTAGTTTGTTCTGGAGCTGAACAGTGCTTATCACCTTGGACTTCTGTGCATGTGCCCATCAGGTACTGAACCTTTTCTCTCCGCGAGCATGATTCCGGTGTAGGAAAAACACGTCAGTAGAGTTGGGCCTAGATCACCGGTAACTAGAAACTTGTCTCGAGCCAACAGAACTTTAGTTCCGATTTCCTTGACACGTTTTCCGTTCTCTTCGTACATGCCGCTACTCTCTAGCGCTGTGCTTCCTTCTCAGTGTACTCATTGTGCTATTATTCTTATTGTGACTTGAAGCACCAATTCTTTATATTTTTAATAACATCTTCCCACTTCGTAACAACTGCATTAGTCGCCCCTCCAATGCTTCTACCGAACTGACTAGTTTCACTGTGTGTCGACAGTGCTGATGCATGTGTTGACGCAGAGGTATCGGAGATATTGCCTGTCTATTTGCAATCAAATCTCTTTCTATCTGCTACTTCCACATTCACGGACACGATCTCCAAATGTTTTAGCCAGAATCAACACGAGCCGCTGTATTTTTGTTTCCAAGATGCACCACGTGGAGGTACATTTGGGATCTTGGTTATCTGCTAACCCTGGGCCCGCCGAGAGCAATCCGGTACCCTTTGCACACCGACATTTTGTTTATCTTTTATTTATCTTCCGTAGTTCTTTTGTTACTTCTCTTCTCCTATTTTCATGGACTTTATGGCAGGCAGGACTTTGGTAATGCTGTATAAAGTGATTTGCAGCCTTCTTTCCTGTGTGTACATCTCCGCCATTCTCTATAGCCACTGGTGCTGTTTTGTTATCTTCGTTGTTGAGCATTTTTGATATTTTCCATAGTTTTCTTCCCTCTTTGTCGAAGTTTAAATTTTCTGTTTTTTCATGCCAGCTTTTCCTTGTGTTTGTAATTGTCGTTTTTCTTAGTTTGGCTACAGCAGCTTTTAGTGATATGTTGTTTTCTGTGGATGGGCTTTTTTCTGCTGTGTCTCTGGTCTTTGACACTTCTTTCTCCAACTCATCGAGTTCGTCAGACCAGTACGGTTTGTAATTTTTTCTAGCACCTCTTGGTATGGTTTTCTTGGCTGCTTGAAGAAGTGCAGAAGCCAGGAGTTGTGCAGTTTTGTTCACATGTTTTGTTCCTTGGATTTATAGTTTTTGTAAATTTGTCTGTCATGTCAGCATACTTACTCCAGTTTGCTTTCTTGAAGTTCCATCTATGTGTGGTTGTGGGACCAGCAGGAGTATGGTTAACATCAATGGTGAGTTTAATGGGGCGATGGTCACTTCCACCAAGCTGCTCCAGCATTTCCTTGTATGTTATTTTGGCTAGAGCGTCTGTTGCAAAGGCTAGTTCTGGGGTTGAGGTGGTGTGCCATCCTCTAGAGTAGAAATTTAGGTGGTTTTCGGGTTCATTAAGCAGTTGAAGTTTCACCTCACACTGCCAGTCTTCCACTTTTTCTCCTCTAGTATCTTGTTCTGTATATCCCCAACTCTGTGAGTGGCTATTGAAGTCACCAATTTCAAGACAGTTATCTTTTTCTGTGTTAATTGTGTGCAGAGATAGGCTCTTGTCTTGTGGACAGTAATAGCTAAATACCGTGACCTCTTTAGTTGGAAGGGTTAAGCAGGTTCCAATTATTTCAGCCTGATCTTCAGTGTTAACTCGGATTTCTGAGGCAACGATATTGTTTTTGACCAGTATAAGTACTTCTTATTTTTTTTTTCTCTTTTCTGTATCATTCCGAAACGTTTGGTATCATCGGATGTTGAATCTGTTGTTGTTTGTGTGTGAGGTGTGTTTCCTGTATGCATGTTATATCAACTTTTTCTTTGTGTAATCGGTTTGCAAGTGAATTCTTTTTATTGTAGACACCATCTGCATTCCACTGCAATATTTTCAAGTGATTATTCTTGTCTTTGGAAGCTGTATCCTGATGTTTATGTGCATTTTTTGAACCAGTAGTTATTTTCCTCTTATCTCTTTTCGTGGCTTCACAAACTGAGACAAATGTTATCTTGAGTTTATCTTCTTATAGAAGCTTCATGTCATGTCATCTATACAATTATGCTTTTCATGCTTTTATTTTGTTGTTGCAATGTGTTTTATGCTTTGTTATTTGTACATATGTATGCACTCTCTGTGTTTGGGGGGGGGGGAGCCAGAGATTTACTGTGCAACACTGGGGAGTTGGAAACTGACAGCACTGTTTTTTCCTATGGTTGAGGTTCATGATAGGGGCACTGTGACTCGGGACGTGACGATCGTTTTACCATGAACATTTGGTTGCATGCCTGGAGCAATAGAGAAGTTCGGCATAACCAGTAGTCAATTGTTGGCGGGGAATGAGCACAGTGAACCCTATCTTGTCTGCAGTGGCTCGGAGCAATGCATAGGTTGAAACCTACCTTCCTGGTGGTGTGGTATTTATTCTCTGGCTCTGACCTGGGATAGACCGAAAATCCACAGACTTCTAAGCAAGCCATTTAGCCCATGGACAGCTGGATCAGCAACCAACTAACCAACCAACCAGCCAACCAGTCAACCAACCAACCAACCATTAATCGCTTCGAAGTATAACTGTCTCTAATTTTATCTCCTGAATAAATCTTCATTCCAACATTGTATTATCAATGTCAGACATGGACACTTAACAAAATAGCAACGGAGAAATCTTGATACCTGTGAAATGAGATGTCTAAGAAAAGCAGCAAACAGAACAAGAAGAGATCATGTGAGGAATTAAGAGATTACAAGAACTTTTGGGAAAACGTATGTGAGTAAAATTATTGAAAAATGGAAACAGATGGTTCGGCCACTTATTAAGAATGAAGTCTTATTTGCCAGCGGTAAGAGCATATAACATGGGAAGGGAAACACCAAGATATAGATGAAGACCAAGAAGAATGTGGATTGAAGGAGTTACAAACATTCTGAGATATCACAATATCACTGCAAATCAGGCGACCGAACGTGCGATTGTCCAATCCCGATGGTCATTCAATCCTGCTACGCCTGACAAAATAAGCAGAGAAGAAATAACAGATAGATACATTTTCGCTGTCTTTTGCATTTCATACAGGGATCCATAGAGCTTTGATTCTCGTTTTGTTTCTATGTTCCAGTATGTTTATCTCATTATTTCATACAGGGATCCATAGAGCTTTGATTCTAGTTTTGTTTCTATGTTCCAGTATGTTTATCTCATTATTTCATACAGGGATCCATAGAGCTTTGATTCTCGTTTTGTTTCTATGGGGCAATATGTTTAGTTCGTTCTCAAGCTCCTGCAGATTAGCAGGATGTAGACCGAAGAACGGAATGCGCCGTATCATGGTTTACGACATCGCTGCGATATCTGCACCTTTCGGCCTGACACATCCGACGTCAGCATGGCTTTGGGTCACTTTGACCCTATATAGGATAGCACAGGCAATTCTACCCCATAACCTTCTTAGTCACGTCATACGACATACATGCAAGGTAAACTGTTGCTATTATTTGCTCCCCTCTCGAACCCCTGTAACACAAGGACGATCAGGTTCTAAAAACAACTACAGTGTAACGTCAAACAATAATCGTATTGTCGTCTAACATCTGGCTTCACTAGCATCAACCGTTTCATGTATCCATTGTTTGAAATTGATCCAAACGCTTGTTGTTAGCGTTAACATCAACTTCGCTGCTGCTGCTATGCCTGTTTGTTGTTCAGCCACTATTGTGTTACAGGAATAATAGAAGATGATGCTACAGCTCTACTATACAGGAAAATATGTAAATTTCCACCCGCGCGTTTCTGTATGTGTGAGTATGTATGTATAATTCGTGTTTGTATATATTTTGTATGTGTGTTTACGAATATGTGTGTACGTCTCATATTTATATAGGATTTGTATTTATGTGTAAATAATTATAATATTTTGGCTATATCAAACGACATTTCGTTTTCGTTGGCCTGGCACGTGTTTATATCTGAAGTGTTGTGTTTCTTCTCTAAGCTTGACTGTGTTTTGTAGCTCATACCGGAGACCGTTGAATTTCTCTTTATTTGTTGTTTCTCTGGGCCAGTGTATTTTACTTGTTACCTCACCTTATCTATTTTCATTTCTCACCTACTTCTATACACTTTCTCCCACCCTCCTCACTTCTTCTCCTCAACCCTCTTCCTCCCTGCTATGCTTCTCCATCTTTGTTTCCTCTGCTATCTATTCGCTATCTCTCCTGTTCTTTCCTCCCTATCATAACCACGTTTGTCCCCATGTAAGATTCGTTGTACTGTTGTCTTTCGTTTGCCCTGATGAAGGCTTTTTACTCGAAACGTCGTCTATCTCTGTATCTCGTTGTTAGGTTGTTTTATTTGGGTAACACATCTACCTATTTTTGTTTATCTTGATATTTGCCCTGTGTTACTCCAGCCACCTACTTCCTGTTAAGGGTTGTTACCCTACACTGGAACATGTATCCCCTGATTTTCATATTCCGGATGAATATGCGGCCTCTCACATCATTACTCTTCTATCACATGCGGCCTTTCTTCCATCACTGTAAATGCGCTGTGTCTATTTTAATTGAGCAAATGGCTAGATACATCCGTCTTCGGTGAAGAAGTGAACTGACTTCTAAACACTTCGGCGCTGCTATTGACAGTTTGTGAAGACGTCTTACAATCACGAGAATGGAAAAAAATCAAACTTCTTCTTCTTCTGCGTTCGTTCTCAAACTCCTCCAGATTAGCAGGATGTAGTCCGGAGAACGGAATGCGTTGTGTCATGGTTTATAACATTGCTGCGATATCTGCGCCTTTTGGTCTGACACATCTGACTTCAGCATGGCTTTGGGTCACTGAACCTATATGGGATGGGTTAGCCAACTCCATCCCATAACCTCCTTAGTCGCCTCTTACGACATGAATGGAAGGTACACGGTGTTGCTATTCTTTGATCCCCTTTCGGGCCACGGCAACATACGGGCGACAAAATTCAAACAAATTCAACCATTTGAACATACTAAAAACTTGGTTGAGACCTTACATAAGAGTAGAGTTTAGAGAAGCGAATAAGAGGTAAGCAGAAATACATGGGAGAGGGAAAGATAATGTAATGGGTATGGTACAGTCTAGCAGAGTGCACTACTAAGACAAGAGACAGAACACGTTGGAGGCCAATAGCAGTAAACCTTCGATTATGAGATGGCACCGGATAATAACCAAAAGTGAAACAAGCCAAAGAATTGAAAAATCTAGGAAGCATTTTTTTCCGTAAATGGAAGTCTTCTTCTTTCCTTCCTCTTTTACCCTTTACGTGCGTCGAGGGATATACAATGTTCTTGTGTGGCCGTTAGAAACATCGCTAGCCATCACATGAAATGCAGATGGTATCAGTAACATAGATTCATTATTTGATATGAATTCTGAACTTCAGCCGAACGATATGTTTAATGGCAATGGGATTTACAAAAGGGCGGACACGCACAAATTATACCCCGCGGTCACCGAAGGCTGACCAGTAAAATACAAAAGACAGTAAAGATCGCCGGATTAGATTCAGACACTTTTAAGTACGTATCGGGATGGATAGTGTGACTGTTATGTTGAATGAACGCATAGATTGGATGAAAGAGGAGAGAGTGGGAATCAGTTTTCAGTTCAGTTTGAGTTTGGTTTAGTTTAGTTTTTGAGTTTGGAAGTCGACCTGAACGGACGTGCCCAGGAAAGTTAGTTTTTCTGACCAAAAATGGTTCGGTTAAGAGAATAGTTTTCAGACTTGAGAGTCTGGACACTGCGTTGATGTCCGAATATTGGATATGCAATTTATGAAATTCATGTTATAAGTGGATGTTGTACCTTTCTGGACTTTGAACCAAAGTGTAATAAAGTTCGAGATATATGTAAAAGCTGAAGTTACAGCCTTTTATTATACTTTATGTATCATAAATTGAAACGTGACAACGTATATGGCAAATTTAAGAAGCAACCCTAATACTGTCATAACTGGTGACATACCCAAGTGTTACCCTACCATACTTGTTCTCGCTTTTCTGGCAGCTTCAGATAATGTTATTTGGTATTCGTGTAATGTCTCTTTGATGTTGTCGATCCAGCGTACTCTAGGTCTACCCCTTGCTCTTCTTTCTGCTTCTCTTCTCTTCGTATATGCTTTATAAATTAATGAATCACACGGCATTCTTTCCAGATGACCAAACCATTGTATTTGTTGGTATTGTATGTATTGTAGAATTGATATGACACCCACTCTTTCTCTTATGACAACGTTTCTAATTCTGTGTCTTCTGGTCACTCCTGTGGCTTTTCTCAGACATCTCATCTCTGTTGTAACCAGTTGTCTCTTATGTTTTGTTGTTAAGGACCATGTTTGACATGAAAAACTAAACATAGAAATAGAAAAACAGTGCCAGAAACAAAACACAGTGAGCTACCAACTTTAACCATTACTTCTTCACCCAAAGATCAAGATGGAAATCAAAAGACAGATAATAACTACAATTTTTATACCAACAATGTCAAACATGGTCTTTAACAGCCTCGCAGCAGAGGAAAATCGTCACATGTGAAATGAAGTGTTTGAGAAATGCTGCAATGGTTACCAAACTAGATAAAATAAGAAATGAAGAAATTAGGAAAAGAATTAGTTAAATATCAAGTATTGAACATATCAATAGACAGCAAACAAAGTGGTTCGGTCACCTTATTATGAGAATGAACCCAAACAAAATACTAATAAGAGCATAACACTAAAAAAATATCCGGAATTAAGGTCAAAGTTAGACCAAGAAATCGGTGGATAGAAAACATCAAGGAACAAACGTGGACTTAATGAAACTAAAGCGGACTTACACACATACGCTTAACATCAACTGTAATACAATCAACCGTTGTTCACCTGGGGACAGATAAAAGACAATAGACCGAGTAATAACAATGACAGGTCACAGTGTGACTTTCTTAACCCCCCCCCTTTCCCATATTGGTCCCCGGGAAAACTCGCGAAGTGTTATCTAACATTTACAAGAGAAATCTATATGGTTCAAAGAAAGAGAAACAGGAAGATAGTATTCAAAATATTGTATCGTGTTCCGGGCATTCCTTCATAGATCTCCTCAAAAATAGTATATTGCGTCATCAAATTTTGTGTAATATTACTACTACCACCTTAAAAACAATAACAAATACCACCTTAAAACATTAACAACCACCACTACACTAAATATTCCTGAGCTCAAATGACGTAAGTCGAAACGAAATTTCGTTAAATACAGGATTGTTCCATTGACGTCTAACTCCTGCACTTTTTAATGTGGATCTAGGTGAGGAAATCCCGCTCGATTTTATAAAAAAAACAACTTCATATTTTGTGACTCTATCCTATGCAGACTTGGTGTGACAACCGGAACAAAACATACACGTCAGTATGGGTTTTTTTTTTGTAGATTATTGTTATTATTTTTTTTTTGGTTAGAAAAATCGAAATTGATAGCTTGTACAACCGGTTGTGCGCCTTCTGTGGTTTAGGCTCACCTTGCAAGCACGACACTGCCATATTGATTTATGAAATTCTGGAATCATCGATTGTAACACAATCGATATACTATAGTTTTGCTGGTAACTTTCAGGTGATGGAGTTGTGGCAGTTTTTTAATATACTATATAGTGAGATACTGCTGGTCTAGGGGGTGGGGGTGGGAGGTGGCTGGGGAACTGTCTTAGTCAAAGATTATTGGGCTGTAACTGAAGATAGGGTTTTGTTTGTTTGTTTAGTAGAGGTTTCACCTCATTTGGCTGAGGCCCGCTTCTTTCAACCTAGGACTGGTGTCCATGAATCAAGGCGTTTGGGGTCCTGTGGTGTTTGTGGCTTGTCTGCCTGGTTGGTGCTAGGATATGGCTCTCCAGCCGGGTTCGCTGCTGAGCCTCCCAGCAGCAGTCCTTATAGGGACTATGGTGTGGCTTTGCTTGAGCCATTGATGTGACGCTACGGACTCTTCTGGATGGTTAACCCTGAAAAGGGCTTTTTAAGGTGTGGTGTTCTTTGGTGGTTCTTGATCTGCCGTACCGTCATTGCGTTGCTTGTTGTTCTGGGTACTCTGGGCAAGCACAAGGGATGTCTGTTGGGGCGTTGATGTCTTCTCTGGTCGTCTTGGCTGCATCGTGGTTGACGTGCCATGGGAAGTTCGATGGGGAGATGGGTATCTCTACGTTGATGTTTGATGGTCGAAGTTAGGGTTAGGATTCACTAGGGGGCTATTTTAGGATGAACTTGGGGGGGGGGGGAAGGGGACATCGCTAGGGGATCGTTCTAGTCAATAACCTTCCGGCATCTCATTTCCATATTTCCGTTGCATACGTTTGTTTATTGTGATAATTTTTCTATTCGTCGTCTTTTGATGTTTTGTTTGTGTCTTGATAAAGACCTTTAGGTTGAATCGTTGAATATGATTTATGTAATGTAATTTGTATGGATTCTTGTGTGCGCATCATTACCTACTAGTTTTAGTTATAGTCTGTCGTGTCTCATTGAAGCGATATATAAACATGTGTTTTACGTTAGTCTAATTGTGACTAGGGAGGGAACTGTTCTCGTTTTGTGGGTTATGTTGAGTTACTATACGTCCTGGCTTGATGTCCCTGTCAGTTTCGATTCTGGCCAGGTTTCTATCACAGTATTTTGCAAGCTTGTAGCATTGTATTTTCAGTGTGTAACGATGAACCCAATAATTTTTGGTTGTAGTGAATTTTTATTGTTCTTAATGTTTTTTTGGGGGGTAACATATCATATTCAGGACGTAGCTATCAACTCAGCATTTGTTGGCTGTGGTGATTTTTCTAGGCAATATAAAAAATAATAGTTTGCCATTGCTTTCTGAACGGTCCGGATGCACAATTGCCTGTGGCGGAGATCGAACTCGATACCTTAGCCCTCACAGACACGCTCTGTTCCACTTCGCCACAGAGCCGGACAGTAATTTTTTAGGCAATAAAAATGCATTCAGTAGGTTTCCTTTGCTTTCTGAAGTAAAATAAATTATCACGTACGCCTGTTTCTTCTTCAGCTTTCATTCTCAAACTCCCATTGGATCTCTCTTACAGCAGGACAATGTTCCAGCTAGATTTCCAGCAGGATGTAGTCCAGAAAATGGAAATACGTTGTTGCGGCATTTTATTTGTGCCTATGGCCCGACACATCCATCTTTGGTGGTGTACACCTGTTTAAATCAACAGACGTAGTGACGCTGCGTGCAAACCTGCAAATATGGATGTGTACAGAGTCATCGAATGACCTTATATATGGATGTGTACAGGTTTGTAGATACACCTTATATATGGATGTGTACAGGTTTGTAGATACACCTTATATATGGATGTGTACAGGGTCGTAGGTACACCTTATATATGGATGTGTACATGGTCGTAGGTACACCTTATATATGGATGTGTACAGGGTCGTAGGTACACCTTATATATGGATGTGTACAGGCTTGTAGATATACCTTATGTATGAATGTGTACAGGGTCGTAGATACACCTTATATCGTTTTACCTATTTTATATCAAGTTTTACCACTCCTTCAGTCGACAGCTGGAAATGTGTACCTGACACATGAGTTAGGGGAGGTAAAGACAGCAAGTAAGGGAACTAGCCACCCCACTTAATAGTTGCTACAGCTTAGTAAATAAAGAGTTATCTTCATCCCCGACGGCAGGTTACAGCCATGGGACATAACTTAGTACATAAAGAGTTATCTTCATCCCCGACGGCAGGTTACAGCCATGGGACATAACTTAGTACATAAAGAGTTATCTTCATCCCCGACGGCAGGTTACAGCCATGGGGCATACCTTTACCTTACCTATTTTTAAAAAGCTAATTACCTCGATTTTGTGTGGGTTTTTTTAATTGGGGGGTGGGGATATCACCAAGCTTGAACTTTAAAAAACAACAATCTGGACCCTCTTCAGAGAACAAACAGACCGGCTCTGTCAGAATAACACCCTCACTAACAACATAAGGTACAACATCTAACAAATGCATAAAACGATACCCTAATCTGCACAGAAGGCAATCACAGGGGGCAGACAAAGAGATTACAAGCCTTATTGGAGTGAGACCAATTAGCAAAAAGGCATGGTGAGCTGAATGAAATTTAATTCATTTAATGGAATAAAACCATACAGTAGGGGAAAAAAATATAAACGATGATAATCAGCAAAGTCACAGAAGAACAAGTGTTAGACATCAAATACATGGAGAGAAACTACAACAAGAAGAACACTAAAATCGAAGCACTGAAGACCGGATCATATACCTGGTACAGGAAATAGAAAAGGCTTTTTAAAAGAAGGAAAATGTGCTGGAAACATGTGTAGACTTAAGCAAGGCCTTCGACAAGGTAAGGAAAGATGGACCACTTCAAGCGTCTTCAAAACAAAATTGAACGCAAAATTTTTCAGCTGTATAAAAGATTTCCTCTGCAACCGCACAACAAGAGTAAAAGTAGATGTTAACTAAGCACATGTGTTACTCTCTAACAAGGAGTGCTCAATGAGGTATGTTCTCTCCTACCTTCTGAATGAGAAATCCAGATCAACCTCTCCAAACGCGTGACAACTATCTTCTCACTTGCAAACCAAAAAAAAGCAAATCTACAAATAATTGGAAGCTAGTTAGCATATGAGGAGCTCTACATATCTCGGGGTCAAAAAAGACAATCGACTCACCTGGAAACCACACCTAATAACCAGTGAGCAGAAAGCAACCAGGAGGCTATCCTTGATGAAGAAGCTTGCTGGCACAAGCAGGGGAGCAAATGAACGTATTCTCCGAAAAATCTACATGGGTACAGTCAGACCTGTAGTAGAATATGGAATGATAGCCTGGGCATCAGCATCAAAAGCAAATACTGATCGTCTATCTAAAGTACAAAATGAAGGATTTCGACTATTTTCGGGAGGGACCACTCCAATCCATGCAATGGAAAAACATGCAAACATCTGCCCACAGTAGGGCATGAAAACAAGAAAGAGTGCTTGTACAAGGGCAAAAAAACTTAAGCGCATGCTAAACCAACTGTGCATGCGTACATTTCTAGATCAACCACAAGCAGGCTGAAGAGAACCAGCTTCTGACACATCTCCAACGATCTCAAAGAAACAATAACAGATTTTGAGGAGCCAGACAATAGTCTTCAAAATGTCTCCATAATAACACAGGTTCCTGGAATACATTTTTGAAATACCAGATTCCATCTCAACTAAAAGCCAATGGACCGCTGGATCAGCAACCAACCAACACATATGGAGCAGAGGGAACAGTAAGGAATGGAGGAGGTGGAATTGTTATAAGACTCAAAGATGGGAAGACAATATCAAAAGCTTTTCCAACCGGGAAATACTTCTCTAACTTTAGAGCAGTTTCACTTTATCAAGCACTGAAAGCCTTCACCGAACCAGGACTGCCAAGACCAAAGAAGATAGCTATATTCACAGATTGCAGATCCCTATTAGAATCAATCCAGAGCAACAGAAACGAAAGCCTTCTGCACAGCATCAGACATGAGCTAAGACATATACAAAAATTATCAGCTATTTCCCTTCAGTGGATACCATCACACTGTGGAATCATGGGAAATGAGAAGGCGAGTGCTCTGTCAGGAACAGGTAGCGAAATGGAACAACACAGACACCCATTGTCCTACAAAGATGTAAAAACAGTAATCCAGAACACATACACAGCACAGTGAAAGAAACAAATAGAAGTGGAAGATACACATAATGCAATACATTTCCTCCAAAGATATCAACAGACCACAATATTTCGCCTTAGAACAGGCCACTGCAGACTGTTGGGTCACCTTTACCGAATGAGGATCTCATACACAGATGAATGTCCATGTGAATCCGGAACCAAGACTCCTGAACACATACTTCAGGATTGCAAAACATACAAAGAGCAGAAACAGCAGACCTGGTTATGGATTTGAGGCAAAAGCTATGGGGCAGCCGCTATGACCTGGAGAAAACAGTGGACTTTACCCTGACGACAGGTCTGACAATATAACCGCAATATGACCGCAGATGCTAAACACAGAAGAAGAAAAACTCCACCCCTTAACCTCTTTACACGCTTCCTATTACGTGAATGGAAGGGAAACAGTGTTGCTATTTTTTGCTCCGACTTTGGGCCCTACAACATGCACGTACATCAGTTCTAAAACACAAAGCCAATGGCTAAAAACCCTGTTGTAATGAGTAGGGAAGAATAGGACGGTGAAAGGGAGTAATATGTAACATATCGCTTCCCACATTTGGATGTCTAGCCTCAACCCGGTGTATGTCAAAATTTGATGTCTAGCCTCACCCCGGTGTATGTCAAAATTGGATGTCTAGCCTCACCCCGGTGTATGTCAAAATTGGATATCTAGCCTCACCCCGGTGTATGTCAAAATTGGATGTCTAGCCTCAACCCGGTGTATGTCAAAATTGGATGTCTAGCCTCAACCCGGTGTATGTCAAAATTGAACTCTCAAAATGAAAACTCGTGACCCAAACATGTGCAGTTTATTTTTATTATTACGGTTAACGAAAATGGGGAGGATGGTGGAGAGGTGACCGAGAAAACGCCGGAGCAGAAAAGACCGAGAATCAGGTTAGCAGGGTGAAGGTAATTCTCCGAAACGTTCATCTGTGAAGAAATCTGTGGGTTTGGTGGATGAATCTGATAGACAGAGCGATGGTTGGAAGAATAGACGGATTTACTCGAGAAAAAGTGTGTGGGTTGATAGACAGAGCGATGGTTGGAAGGATAGACGGATGTACTCGAGAAAAAGTGTGTGGGTTGATAGACAGAGCGATGGGTGGAAGGATAGACGGATTTACTCGAGAAAAAGTGTGTGGATTGATAGACAGAGCGATGGGTGGAAGGATAGACGGATGTACAAGAAAAGGTGTGTGGATTGATAGACAGAGCGATGGGTGGAAGGATAGACGGATGTACAAGAAAATGTGTGTGGATTGATAGACAGAGTGATGGTTGGAAGAATAGACGGATATACACAAGAAAAGGTGTGTGGATTGATAGACAGAGCGATGGTTGGAAGGATAGACGGATGTACTCGAGAAAAGATATGTGGTTCCTTTTTTTCAGCGTTTGTTCTCAAACTCCTGCAGATTAGCAGTACGTAGTCCGGAGAATGAAATGCGTTGTGTCATGGTTTACAGTTTAGTAGCAATATATAAATATTAGGCTTAACACATTAGACTTAAGTATATACACTTATACTCATCACACTTTTATTTTTGTTACAATGTTATTTTTGTTACAATGTTATTTTTGTTACAATGTTATTTTTGTTACAATGTTATTTTTGTTATGCGTTGTTGTTTTTTGTATATGTATGCACCCTCTGTTGTTTGGAGGGAGCCAGAGATTTATTACACAGCACTGGGGAGGAGGAAACTGACAATAATGTTGTTTCCTATGGCTGAGGTCCATCAAAGATTCACAGTGACTCAGGACGTGACAATCCTTTGAATTGAACATTTGGTTACAAGCCTGGAGGAATAGAGAAGTTCGGCATAACCAGTAGTCAATTGTTGGCGGGAACTGAGTACAGTGAACCCTATCTGGGCTACAGTGGCTCAGAACAGTGCTTGGGTAGAAACCTGCCTTCCTGGAGGTGTGATATATTCTCTGGTTATTCTCTGGTTCTGACCCGGGGTGGGCCGAAAATCCACAGACTTTCTAGCAATATAATGCCAGTACATATACTTGTAGTCGCATGGCACAATTATACTTCTTCTATACTGGAAACGGTCTCAGATATTTATATATAAGCCCGTGTATGGAGGGCCCGAGAGGGGAGCAAAGAATAGCAACACTCTTTACCTTTCATGCATGTCGTAAGGGACTTCTAAGAAGGTTATGGGATGGAGTTTGCTGTCTTATCCCACACAGGGCCAGTGACCCAAAGCCATGCTTAAATTGGATGTGTTAGGCCAAAAGGCGGAGATATCGCAGCAATGATGTAAACCATGACACGCCGCATTCCGTTCTCCGGACTACATCCTGATAATCTTCAGGAGTTTGAGAACAAACTCAGATGAAGAAAAAGAATTTATATATAGTTTACAGGCAGAATGTAGCCATTGCCACAATCTGCCTTACGTTAAGTTATGTTTTCGCCTATTCACTTTGACCTCCTTACCCTGGTTGCCTGTACCTCCCACGTGACTTTGCGGTTTGCGTGGGGAAAACTCGGTCAAGGATCGAAACTCTTGGTAAGTTAGTGACAAAAAAACGTATCAGTGTTACACCTTCGCTCTCCCTCTCCCCACTTTGCCTGTTGACGTCTTCTTCATGGTTGTCAAACTCCCGCTGGATGTATCTTGTAGCAGGATCGTATCTCTACTAGATTTCCAGCAGGATATTGTGCAGAGAACGGAAATTTATTGATTTTTTCCGTTTAATTTGCGCTATTGACCCGACACATCCCTCTTCGGTGGAGCTTGTCATATATTCTATAAGCTTCATCTACTGCGATTCCTGTGTTATTTCAGCCCCAAATGCAGTTTATATGGCAGAATACAGTGTTCTCCAGCTTAAGAGATGAAGTGTTGCTGTGTGTAGCTCTTGTATGTTCTTGAGACCCATAGTCAGTGGCGTAGCGTGGGTCAATGGCGCCCGTGGCGGAATCATAATTTTCTGCCCTTGTGACTTTAAAAAAATATGTCAGCGATTATGAAATACTGGACGAAAATAAATTTGCCGCCCTCTCGATGATGCCGCCCTCCGCATCTCCGCCCCCCCCTCGCTACGCCACTGCCCATAGTCATTCCTTCTTTGGAACAGCATGGACACTCGCTGTCCTAAAGAGAAGCAAAATACACATCACATACACGTCAAATGGGAAGAAACAAATGAAAGTGGAAGACAAACTCAATGCAATACACCACATCCAAAGATATCAATAGACCACAATATTTCGCCTTAGAACAGGCCACTGCAGACTGTTGGGTCACGATTGAGGATCTCATACACAGATGAATGTCCATGTGGATTCGAAATAAAAATCCCCCGAACACATACTTCAGGACTGCCCAGCATACAAAGAGCAGAGACAGAGGATACAGATTTAAGGCAAAATCTTTGGAGCAGCTGCTTTGACCTGGAGAAGATCTTTTGACTTCGCCCTGACACAGGCCTGATAATATCAATCGATCAATAAACCCGTAACCCTTCAGGGTCGTAGATGCTTCAGCACACAGAGTCCTTCAGCGAATTCTATCCTCAGCGATGCGGATGAGTGTGGAAATATCTTGTCCTGTCCATTCCTTGATGTTGTCTGTACATACCTTTATTTGTTCTCCTCTGCTTCTTCCACCCTCGACAGTTCCCTGCAGTATTGTTTTTGACAAGGAATCGTGCCTGCATACATGTCCGAACCATGCTAGTTTTCGTCGTTTCACTATTGAAAGCAATGGCTCCTGAACACCTGCACGCATCTCTACTTTATTTCTTACGTACACATTGGTCTTATGTTCCCTATAGGAAATTCGTAGAATTCGTCTGTAGCATTTGTACTCGAAAGCCTGTAATCTTCTCTCCATGTCCGCAGTGAGTGTCCAACTCTCACAACCATACAGCACAACAGAAAGCACCAGCGACTTATACAGTTTGATTTTCACTCCAACACTGATGTTACTTTTCCAAATCATAGTTAGCCTTCCCAAGGACGCTAAAGCCATCTCCAGCCTTATTTTTAGTTCTGCTTTGCATTTACCATCGCTGCATATACTGGATCCGAGGTATTTGAAGGTATTCACCTCCTCAAGCTTATGTCCATTCATCATGATATTAGTCTGGTTCTCTGAGTCTTTGCTGTTTACCAAGATTTTGCTCTTATCTGTATTGATTTCCATTCCATACTTGCTGGTAACTTTTTTCTAACTTTGCTGTTAATTCTTGCAAATAATTGTTCTGACACAGCTATAAGATAAATATCATGACAATATTGAAAGTGATACTGATAATACCACATGACCGAAAATGCTGATTGAATGTTATACTGATAATACCACATGACCGAAAATGCTGAAAAACTAAAGAAGATACCTTCTGCTGAGATTTTATTTTGGTCTTCCTCTCTTTCTTTTGCCATCTGGTACCCATTTTAATACCTGTAGTGACAGTGTGTTTTCTATTCATTCTAAGTCCGATAAAAGTCCACCCGCATGCTCAATGTCTGAGGGTCCCACCAATGTCCCACTAGACAAACCACCCGTGCAACAGATGACATTAGCAGATGACATTAATAGATGACATGCCGTTATATTGAGGCTCTCTTCTTATGGAAGCTTTGTGCTAGAGCACGTCACCTATACAATTGGTTGTTTCTTTTTTTTTTTTCCTTTCTTTTTTAGTTTTTGTGTTTTTATGCGTTGTTATTTGTTTGTATGCATGCACTCTCTGTGGTTGTACATGTCTGTATATACGGAAGGGATTTGGGGTGTTCGACCCCCCCCCCCCCCACTTCTTAGCAGATCTGATCATGACGTTTAGTACTAGCAACTGAACCAAAGTCGATGAAAACCCTTCCATTAGCAATTTTTTCACAAAAAGGTCTTCAAAATTAAGGTACACTCCCCCTCTTAAGGTAATCATGTCTACGACCCTTGGTCGTAAAGTAAAGTTAACCCATAGCATGATTGAATGTCGTAGGGGTGTGCGATCTCACATTTCAGTGGGTCTGCTATATAAGGGCGGTAGCCATCTTCTCTTCCTCGCAGTCTTTACTTCCCGGATTAATCCGGTACCAAATTTAAGCTGGGTCGACCCGGGAGCCGTTGCAATCTGAAAAACATTTCCGCCTCAACTGGGGAATGAACCTAGAACTACTCATATGCGAAATAAGTGAGCCAACTACTGCGCTACGCCCCCCCCCCCCCTGTGGTTGGGAGGGAGTCATATTATCAACTAGTTCATCCTTCTTCTGTTGACTCAGCTGTAGTAATGTGGTACAATGATGACATGCCTTTATATTGAGGTTATCATCTTTACAGAAGCTTCATGGCACGTCATCTATACAATCCCGTAGTCGTAACCTTCGATAACAGTTACCATGTAGTTCCGACATGCCGACGTTGTGCTTGAACTAGTTACGGGCACAGCGTGGGTGGGTGGAACAACAAAGAAAACTGTCGCAAGGGCCAGAGTTGTGCCCTGATGTCGACGTCTGTTTAGGCGGCATTGGACTCAAACACCATCGAGTCGAATGGCTGCTGGAACAGAGGGCGGAGCACTTATGGGAATGTCCCACGTGCTGTGAGGCCAGTTTTCTAATCAGGAATCAGGAATCAGGAATGGTATTGCTATCATTCACTACCAACTAATTCATCGTTCTTCTGTTGACTCAGCTGTAGTACACCTAACATTCACCTAACATTCACTTAACATTCACCTAACATTCACCAGCAACTATTGGGTTGTCAACCCCTAAACTGTTCTCATTCGCTTCCTACGACATTCCTGGAAAGAATACAGTGTCCTTAGTGTTTGAACCCCGAACTAAAAGTTCAGGTTCTGGTTGCAACACGGGTTGAAGGTGCAGGATGTACGTGTAAGCTACACAAGCTACAGCTTAGGTCGCCCACTTTCCTGAGCAATTGCCATATATACTTAAATATCCCAGGATAAAGATCCCAGGAATATCAGTGGGAGGACATAACATAAATAATTTGAGATATGCGGATGACACTGTTCTGATTGCAAAAAGTGAGGAAGACCTTCAAAACTTAATTAAAGTAGTAGTCACAGAAAGTAAAGAGAAAGGCCTCTTCCTAAATATCAAGAAAACAGAAGTAATGGTTATTTCAAATAAAGAAAATAGCACACCTTGCAAGATCATAGTGAATGATATAGTATTAAAACAGGTCCACCAATTCAAATATCTAAGTACAATTATAACAGCAGATGGAAGAAGTTCAACAGAAATAAGATGCAGAATAGGACAGGCAAAAACAACATTCAGAAAAATGAAAAATATACTGTGTAATATGACCTTGTCATTAGAGGTGAGAAAGAGAGTTCTGCAGTGCTATATAACCCCTATACTAACATATGGGTGCGAGTCTTGGACAATAAACAAACTGGAAAGTGGGAGATTGGAGGCAACAGAGATGTGGTTCTACAGAAGAATGATGAGAATACCATGGACTGCCAGAAAAACTAATGTAGAGGTGTTAAAAGAGTTAAATGCGAAACGGACCTTAATCAACAATATAAGAAAAAGGCAATCTTCTTGTTTTGGCCATTTCATGAGACAGGCAGGTTTAGAAAACATAATCACAACAGGCAAGATTGAAGGCACCAGAGACAGAGAGCGACAACGTGAGAAAATATTAGACAGTTTGACAACCTGGCACGGCAAAGAAACAACAACGATCTTGATACATAATACTGTGGACAGAGAGCTGTGGAGAGCCATGACTGCCTACGCCACCCGGCATGGCACCTGATGATGATGACTTAACATATTGCAGCATTATTTGTCTCAATGCCGCAGGTCCGGAAAGCTTATGCCCTTATCACGTATAAATCCTGCCCTGGGTGGAAGAAAGATTATACAGGACGGCTTGACAACAGCTAGTCAACAGCTGTGGAACTGACACTTGACAACAGATAGTCAACAGCTGTGGAACTGACACCTGACAACAGATAGTCAACAGCTGTGGAACTGACACCTGACAACAGCTAGTCAACAGCTGTGGAACTGACACTTGACAACAGATAGTCAACAGCTGTGGAACTGACACTTGACAACAGATAGTCAAAAGCTGTGGATCTGACACTTGACAACAGATAGTCAACAGCTGTGGAACTGACACTTGACAACAGCTAGTCAACAGCTGTGGAACTGACACTTGACTGCATCTTAGAATGATAAATGTATATAAATGTTCATCTCCGCTACCAGGTACGGCACATGATGATGCTGACTCACTAAACTCAGAACAGACTATGCTTACTTCCAGAAGGGCCACGCCTTCGTTATTTATTATTTTCCTAGCATTGAGAAATAAGTCTTCCCAAGCACAACCTGTTCCCCACATTTTAATCTTTGATATAAATTTCAACACCTAATCTCAATCGAAACTTTCTCTATGGCTTCGGGCAAGATAGCTTGACATTTTGGAATACTTTTTCTTCTTGCAACTAAGCTAGGTACACAGAACATGGCAATTCTACCTGTGGGTTGTTTTTTTTCTTTTAATAAAAGAAAATCCCAGCCGACCTTGTATAACACGACTAGCGGAACATGAACAGAAGAAAGTAGGCTGAAGAAACAGAGCTCTGGTTAGTCTGTCGTCTAGTTTCGAATTTGAGAAAAGTATGTGGCTTTCTACCTGTGCGAATATTTGTAGGAAAAACAAAATCCGTACTACTAGGATGATGGAGTGCTTGGACATACGGCTAGGACGTTGACATCAGATTCCTGTGGTCCCGGTTAGGACAAGGTTTTTGACTTTCGGAGGTGCAATTCTTCCTGTACACGTCGCGGCGACAACTATGGCGAAGCGGCCTTTATTTCCACAGCCAAAAAGCCTCCCTACACTCCTTAACAGGAAAACAGGACAGAAGTTTTTTTTATATTTTTTCACTACATGGAGGTCTCCAATGTGATATCCGTGTTGGCATATGGTTGCGAAATTTGGAAAATGGCACAGAGGCAATTTAATTAAAGAAATTTAATTAATTTGAAGCCTTAGAAGACTATTAGATATTGGTTGGAAATAATTAATCAAACAAGCAAACAAGAGAAGACACCAAACAGCAATGTTTCTATAAAAATAAGAAGACAGCCATGGGCATATATCGAACATTCACTTGGAATAAATGAAAACATACCACTGTCACTGCAATCATTGAAATGGGTACCAGATGGAAAAAGGAGAAGAGGAGGACCACGAGATACTCTTTTCAGAACAACCATCAAAGATGGTATGACTATGGGGGCTCAACAACAAACAAGGATTACAAACAGTAGCATCACATCGCTGAAATAAAGAGCTATGGTTTTTGCCCTATGCACCGTATTCGAAAATAACGGAAAAAACATGAATAATGGTTGTATCGAAGAGACAGACACCACCATGATGCAACATAGTCCTTCTTCTGCGTTCGTTCTCAAACTCCTGCAGATTAGCAGGAATTAGTCCGGGGAACGAAATGCGCTGTGTCATAGTTTACAGCATTGCTGCGATATCTGCTCCTTTCGGCCTGACACATCCGACTTTAACATAGTTTTGGGTCACTGACCCTATATGGGATGGAACATCCAACTCCATTCCATAACCTCCTTAGTCGCCTTTTACGACATGCGTGGATGGTAAACGGTGTTGCTATTCTTTGCTCCCTTTTCGGGCCCCAGCAACACACGGGTGGTTTCTATAACAATAAGAAGAAAGTTTCATCCAAATAACGCTTCTTCTTCTGCCCCTTGAAATTGATTGGAGTATCACTTTGTTTATTTACGAGATGTTGTGGTTTATGTTGTTTGTGAGGATGATATTATGGCAACGCTGATCTGTTTGTTCCCTAAAGAGAGTCCAATGTGCGTTTTTGAAGTTCCAGCTTGGGGACATGCTATGTTGTCCTGTACTTCCTGTTTTGGAGATTTGCAGGATGACTGGTACATGGTCACTTCCTCCCAGTTGAATTTCTACTGTTCTTGTAATGTGTTTGTCTATGTCATCGTTTGGAATGGCGAGATCTGGTGAGCTAGTTTTATTTTCCAGACTCTGGAGTAGAATGTTGGTGTATCGTCTGGTTTGTTTATTAGAATTCGTTTATTTTCCATCATCCATTTGATCCTCATAGCCCCAGCTTGGTGAGTGGTCATATCCTCATAGCCCCAGCTTGGTGAGTGGCCATATCCTCATAGCCCCAGCTTGGTGAGTGGCCATATCCTCATAGCCCCAGCTTGGTGAGTGGCCATATCCTCATAGCCCCAGCTTGGTGAGTGGTCATATCCTCATAGCCCCAGCTTGGTGAGTGGTCATATCCTCATAGCCCCAGCTTGGTGAGTGGCCATATCCTCACAGCCCCAGCTTGGTGAGTGGCCATATCCTCATAGCCCCAGCTTGGTGAGTGGCCATATCCTCATAGCCCCAGCTTGGTGAGTGGTCATTGAAGTCACCCACTATTATGTGACTCGATTCCTCTATGTTTAGTTTACAAAGTTCTATTTTTGTGGCAAAAGGGCTGTATCAGTTTGTGATTGATATTTCTCTGCCAGGCAGTAGCAATTCCACAGTTATGTGTTCCAGTTCTCCTTCTCCTGATCTTTTTACTTCTCCTGCTGGTATTGATGCTTTTACAAACGTCAGTAATTCCTCCTTTGACTCTTTTGGATCGATCTTAGCGGAATGACTCATAACCCTGAATAAAGAATCTATGTGTGTCCTTTAGGTGCGTCTCTTGTATGCACATTATATCAATCTGATTTTTCCTTAGGAATTCCTGTAGCTCATGTTTTTTGTTTCGCACTCCTTCCGCATTCCACTGTGCAACTCTGAGGCATTTGGTTTGGTCAGTAGCAATACTCTGCTTTCCCCTGACCTCTTGGTTAGCATAAGCACTAGTCGCTTGGATGGGCCCATTCGATGCAACATTTTTTGTTTTGTTCTTTGGATTTTCAAGCCGAGTGTTTTTTTCCCTCCTTAAGCTCTGAAGCTCATAGAGTAAAAACATGGTGGACTAGAAATAAATGTCTTGAATAACCAGATTTGGTGCACAAACAATCCCGTGGAAAACAGAACTTGACATCTAGTAATTTAGAGCAAGTCAAAAATCTGGCCAAAATATAATAGTAACCAAAATCTTACGTAAATTAAAGAATTAATCGCGATAAAGAGGAAATTATCTTCTTTTTTTTTAAATGGAAACTTTCTCCCATTATATTAAGACTTGTTTGAGACCCTGCCCCTGGACTGTCTTTAGTCCACCATTGCTCAAGGATCACACGAGAAGATTATTATAATAGAATAGAAAACATTTGTCGGTTTTGCCGCCGGTTATTTATATTTCACTTTAAAAAGAAAAAAAAAGTATCTCTCAGGAACGCTTATTTGGCTATATCAGAGCATTGTACAATAAAAACAGAAGGAGGTTGTGATTTTGTGAACTACAATCTCCGAACACTCCAGGGTGAAAGGAGGACTGAGAAAGGAGGTTGTGATTTAGTGAACTGCAATCTCCGAACACTCGAGGGTGAAAGGAGGACTGAGAAAATCCTAGATTGATAACATCAAGGAATGATCTGGGTGTAATTTTTCTACACTCCTTCAAATGACTGAGGATAAAGTTGTATAGAGAGCTTTTTGTGCTGATATATCCAGAGTGGAAACCCTGCGACCCTGACGGCCATGGGTCTTTATTATTATTATTATTATTATTATTATTATTATTATTATTATTATTATTAGTAGTAGTAGTAGTAGTAGTAGTAGTAGTAGTAGTAGTAGCAGTAGTAGTAGTAGTAGTAGTAGTAACCTCTGAGCTTATTTTAGTATTAATGTCTTTTCACTTTAATCTTTCACTTTCACTTAATCTTACACCTGTTTATAGATATTCCTCACTGCATTTTAAATGCATACATTATGCAGTAATAAACTGCAGTCATAAACTGCAGTCATAAACATCACCATAAACTGCAGCAATTTGGTGGTATTAATGTTAGCCACCTTTGACACGCAATATGTGACGGCATGGCGTCAATTTGATATCACACACACGTACGCACACACAGACTCTTGTACCTCATTACGTTTACGGATAAAATTTGGCACTGTTATAGTTTTGCTCAACTGTAGAGCACGAATTCTTCTTCTTCAGACTTCATTCTCAAACTCCCGCTGGATCTCCCATGTAGCAGGACCATGATCCTACTAGATTTCCAGCAGGATGTAGACCAGAGAATGGAAATGCGATATGCCGCCGTTTTATTTATGCAAATGGCGCGACACATCCGTTTTCTACGGAGAGAACGAATAGATTCAGAGATTTTTGTTCGCCGAAAATCTTAAATTCTTCTGTTTTTCGACAAAGCTGATCATTGATATGATTGGTTAACCTTTTACCTGTGACCGGTGTATAAAGGTCAAATAAACAATTGATAGATTTAGAAATAATAATCTTGCATTCTCAATTAATTTGATGTTTACTCTGTTTTAACTGGTTCACTATTCTTTCTCCTTCCCTTTCTGCTAATGTCGTTTATATATATATATATATATATATATATATATATATATATATATATATATTTATCAGAAATCACAGAAAGTGTATCTCATCTGCCATTCTGTTCTTCAAATTGTATCGGTCGATCGATCGTCAATAACGGCTGTTACGAGAATAGTACAATATTATTTATATTAAAGAGCTACTTTACGACCTATGGTATCTGTCCGCATTAGTTCAGTTCATTACGTGTACTGAATTTGAGCATATTTTTGCTACGAAATTCCTGCGTCCGATCCCAGAGACAATGTGGTGTTTTTCGTCCTTTGTAATAAGGTTTTCAACACTGTTAGTAGACTAGCTCTATAAAAGATTATACAATTTACTAGTTGTCCACGAAAACTACTGGACTTGTTTATTTCTTTTCGTGAAGACATGCGCGCAAATGTATCAATTTATCTGATAGCCCTGCAGTAAAGACTGGAGTAAAGCAGGGGTGAGTTCTAGCCCCCACCGTCTTTGGAATCTGCTTCGCAGCGCTTCTGAAACATGCTCTTGTTGATGCAGTAGATGACGTTTTTATCCGCAACCGGTACGATGGATCACTCTTTAACTTAGCGTGTCTCAGAGCGAAGATGAAAGCATCAGAAATACACATCAGAGAACGATGATGCTGCACTAGTGGCACACAGCGAGTCCACCTTGCAGTCCTAAATTGACAACATGGCAAAGGTCTGCGAGCTGTTCTCTATGACAAGCATTACTAAAACTGTGGCAATGTGTCAGGGATATACAGTACCAACTTATATATGGTGTCTGTCCGGACAAGTTGTTATAACGGGATTCCACTGCAGTAGTAGCAGCATTAGCATCCGCACTAGTTGTTGTTGTTGCAGCAGTAGTAGCAGTAGTACTCTTATGATGCAATTCTCGTGTCCTTGGTCCCCACCTGGCACCTAGCGCTCACTCGCGGCTTCCAGTAGTTGCCTGCACGATGTAGCACCCACACCACTTTAACGGTATGACACGCCGATCAAACTAGGTGAGGGTTACCGAGGGGCTCAGACCTGGAGGTACATACATGTCATGTCTGGTTGTGAGTGCGAAGCCTGGATATGGCGGACAGCGCTAAAGAAACATCTGATGCTTAAAGTATTGGAAGACACTAGCCAGCAGAGCATTTTGAAACGAAAATGGGCCTTGTGAGACATGTAGAACACTATGGTCAACCACTGCGTCCTGGTATTAACTTATCTTGTCACTGGGTCACTGTTGGATCAAGACATGAGAAAGCGTGTGATCAATTAATAGGGCAACTCTGCTCCAATGTAAACAAAGTTTACCGATAATCATTACTCCACTATCATCATACCAGTCGAGCTGAATAATCATCGTCAACAGAAGACCGACACAGCTGCAGTAGTTGTCGAAATTATAAGAAACTACCCTGAACTCTCTGACCCCTCGGCAGATAAGAACACTGTAACACCATTCCTGAAAACCATTGCCCTAGAAACAATCCATACATACCCACCAGAAATAATCCATACATACCCACCAGAAATAATCCATACATACCCACCAGAAATAATCCATACATACCCACCAGAAATAATCCATACATACCCACCAGAAATAATCCATGTATACACAGATGGATCTGTACAAAATGCTACCGAAAATGCTGGATACGGAGCTGTGATAAAATACCCGAACACAGACCCAGAAGACTACCCAAAAGTGTTCGGCCTATGCGGAGATATCTGCGCTAACTACACAGCAGAGATATCTGCTCTAACTACACATCAGAGATATCTGCTCTAACTACTCAGCAGAGATATCTGCTCTAACTACTCAGCAGAGATATCTGCTCTAACTACACATCAGAGATATCTGCTCTAACTACACAGCAGAGATAATAGCAATTGAGAAATCTCTGAATCGAATTATTGTGGGCTTTGAGAACGGAACTACTCCACTCGAAGACATAGTCATCTTCTCCGACTCAAAATCAGCACTCCAGGCCCTGGAGAACAAACAAAAAACACCCCCTGGTTGCAATATCAACAGACAAATAGACCAGCTGTCCACATCATATGGAGCAGAAGTCATCCTCCAATGGATACCTGGCTATGGCAACGAAATGGCTGATAAACTAGCTAACAGAGGTGATCCCCCCCCCCCCAGTTTCCCCCTAAAATCTCCCTACAAACATGCAAACAAATCCTAAGAAACAACTACAGACAAGAATGGTTACAACAGTGGGCCAGCTCAAAAACTGGACGCTCACTATATGAACACCAACAGAAACCCAAACCAATGGATCCTCTGAAACAACTCGAGTGAGCAAACCAGAGTCTCATATTCCAACTAAGAGCGGGTCACGCCCCTGTTAATAAACATCTGAACTGAATAAACCCATTACACGAACCAAATTGCAGACACTGCAACGCACAAGAGGAGACTGTCAAACACCTACTACTGCAGTGCCCAAAACTAACAGGCATCCGACAAGAACTATTACCACCACTTCCAGCTATACACAACATACTCTACACAACTGCACCACAACTGAGGAAAACCTGTGCATTCGCCAGAAAGGCTATGGGCTGTCAAGAGCTTCCTGCTCACAGCGAAAGGGATTGAATCATCATCATCATCACCCTTCAGACGCGACAGTGGGCTGTGTCAAGATTTTCCCGTGTATGCGAGGTCGTAGGTACGTTCTCCCAAGGTGGGGGGGGGGCGGTGTTTACCTAAAATAACATAAAAAAGACATTCTTTCGTTTCCGTATCAGAACCTTTTGATGAAAAATTTGATGACTTTTTACGAGTAATCGATGGGGGGGGGGGGGGAGATTGGCTTTAGGCCCGCCTTCTGTCCATGTTCCTGGTATTCAAAGTCATGTTCCGGACTGCTAAGTAGTGCGGGGATTTTAACACCCCCTCCCCCTTTTCTACGGACCTGTGTGTAAGTAAAAGATCAGAGTTCAATCACCTATTTAGTAGAAGTGCAGCAATATTGGTCCAAACAAACACAAAAATTCAACACAAAAACAAACCAGGAAGGTGTGATATCAACACGAGGATAACTTCCTAAAACACTGATATAAGTTGGTTATAACAGGAAGCATGGTTGTCTTCTTACAGGTAACAAAAGTACGCGTGAGTCTCAACAAAATTGTTTCGTAACAACAGTAGAAACTTGCAATAATGTTATTCAGTTAAATATGTCCAGAACAACCGAAGAAAACAAAAAATGTGTGACGCCTGTAAGAATCAATACACTAATGATGTATCTGAGATATGATGGCAGTGAGAAGGAGGGGAAAAGGAAAACAACAGATAAAACACACATTCAATTTGTTCTGACGTGCTATGTGCCCCCCCCCCCCCCCATACTAACAGCTAGATTTGTGTGACGTTTAGTGTATGTGAAAATGTCAAGCTATGTCGATATCAGTCCGAGGTCATGGAAATAGTGTCATTGTCAGAACTCCACTGGGTTTTCAGCTTTCTGCTGGTGGTAGCAGACAGCGGTTTAAACCAGGACATGGTTAACGTCATCGTACGCTGCCAGAATGATAGTGCACTTTTCAGAAAAATAATTTAAAAAACTTTCAAGGTGAGGAACGCACGAAAGTGAATCCAATGTGGGCAGGGTTGTGTATACTATAAATAAAAGGGAGGGGGGGGGGTAATAATTGGAGTATTAATTTATTTGTCCATCTACGTGTGTAATTTCCAAGTCATCCCAGTTTTAAATTTTTTTTATAGTTTTGTGTGTTTATTTTTAAATTGTTATGTGTTTCTTGAGAAAGGTCCCTGTTGAACCGAAACGTGGTAAATTGTCCTTGTTCTTTGTTTTATTGCTAGTTATTTATTTTGAACATTAGTTGGAATTTTAAAGTAACATTTATACTTCAGTATTTATCACGTATTCGTGTGGTTACTGCGGCACTCTATATTTTGTCGGACATCCTCTAGCATTTGTGTCATGTGACGTATTCCTTCCAGAACGTTGTCTTCCCAATGAACTCTCTGAACCTCTCTCTGTCTTGGGCGATGTGGCTTGCATTTTCTAGCGATGTATTCATGTTATCTTTAATGTCGTCAGTCCATCGTCTTCTTGGTCTGCCACTTCTCCTCTCCCAGGTACTCTTCCCTCCATTATTTGTCTTTCTAAACAGTTATTTCTCTTTATATGACCAAACAGGCGTAGTTTTCTTTTTGTTATTGTGTTTAGTAACCAACACTCTGGAATCTTCAATGTGTTATAATATCTGAGTTTCTGATTTTATCCTTCCATGATATTCTAAGTATCTTTCTGTAGCATTTCATCTCAAAGACGTTGATCTTCTTCGCCCCTGTTTTACTTAGAGTCCATGTTTCACAGCAGCATGTTGCAACCGACAAAATAAGTTATTAGCATTAGCAGTTTCGTTTCCATTTTTTTGGGTCAAATGTTTTTCAAACGTGTGTTATTTTACATGTCATTGTCAATATGTCTTCCTTATCTCTGCCATGCAGTCTCCTGATGTTTTCTCGAAGATGGTACAGTGGTATATTAGATTATTTAAACATGCCTCTAGCTGCGGCAAGTCTGCTCACCCAGAATCGCTGTTCACAGAATCGTTGAGTGTTCACAGAATCGCTGAGTGTTCACAGAATCGTTGAGTGTTCACAGAATCGTTGAGTGTTCACAGAATCGCTGAGTGTTCACAGAATCGTTGAGTGTTCACAGAATCGTTGAGTGTTCACAGAATCGCTGAGTGTTCACAGAATCGCTGAGTGTTCACAGAAGCGCTGAGTGTTCACAGAATCGCTGAGTGTTCACAGAATCGCTGAGTGTTTACAGAATCGCTGAGTGTTCACAGAATCGCTGAGTGTTCACAGAATCGCTGAGTGTTCACAGAATCGCTGAGTGTTCACAGAATCGCTGAGTGTTCACAGAATCCATAAGGAAAAACACGATCTGGATAGAATATGTCACATGATGCGAATATTTTTTGGGCATAGTTTTTAAGCAAGGGGGGGGGGGGTGTTGTCCCTAAATTCTTGACAAGTTCTTGTTAAAAGGTGGTGGGGGGGGGATTTTGACAAAAAAGGTAAACGTAATTTATGCACAGATCATTGTCTATGTGTTTGTATAAGAGATATCGATGTGTTTGTGCGAGAGATATCAATGTGTTTGTGCGAGAGATATCAATGTGTTTGTATGAGAGATATCAATGTGTTTGTGCGAGAGATATCAATGTGTTTGTATGAGAGATATCAATGTGTTTGTGCGAGAGATATCAATGTGTTTGTGCGAGAGATATCAATGTGTTTGTGCGAGAGATATCAATGTGTTTGTGCGAGAGATATCAATGTGTTTGTATGAGAGATATCAATGTGTTTGTATGAGAGATATCAATGTGTTTGTATGAGAGATATCAATGTGTTTGTATGAGAGATATCAATGTGTTTGTATGAGAGATATCAATGTGTTTGTATGAGAGATATCAATGTGTTTGTGCGAGAGATATCAATGTGTTTGTGCGAGAGATATCAATGTGTTTGTGCGAGAGATATCAATGTGTTTGTGCGAGAGATATCAATGTGTTTGTGCGAGAGATATCAATGTGTTTGTGCGAGAGATATCAATGTGTTTGTATGAGAGATACATGTGTTTGCATGAGGAATATCAATGTGTTTGTATGAGTGATAAATGTGTTTGTATGAGTGATAAATGTGTTTGTATGAGTGATAAATGTGTTTGTATGAGTGATAAATGTGTTTGTATGAGTGATAAATGTGTTTGTATGAGTGATAAATGTGTTTGTATGAGGTGATAAATGTGTTTGTATGAGGGAACATGCAGAAATAGACACACATTCTTGTCAGTTTCAAACCACACTCCCACTCTCTCACTCATTCTTGTCTGTTGTCACCACTCTACCTGCAGGTACAACTACCTTATTCCCCCCCCCCTCTCGTTTGTATATCTTCTGAATCTTCCATTGGAATTCCTCCTTCTTCAAACCCTCTTCTCCCCCACAATGTCCACACCCACGTCTGTAAAAGCACATTTCAAGGACAGTTCTGTGTGACTTTGTCGCGATGACCCAAACATGTCTGTTGTAAGTCTGCACTATCCGAGACTGGGTACCTGATTGTTAGGCTAGACTTGGATAAGTGGGAGCCGGCTTGGCCTGCCTTGTGTTAACAGTTTCAAATCGCTGTAATCTGCTTGCCAGTGTCTGCTATGTCATTGTGTTTAGTTCAATTATTTCTCTCCTGTTAGCCTTTCTTCCTCTTCTACATCGTTCATTCTCAAACTCCCGCCAGATCTCTCTTGTAGCAAGACCATTGTCCTGCTAGATTTCTAGCAGGATTTAGTCCAGAGAATGGAAATGCGCTGTGTCGCCGTTGTATTTTGCGCCAATGGCCCGACACATCCGTCTTCGGCGGGGTTAGCCTTTCTAACGTTGTTGTAAAGTCATTTGCTTTCTTCTCAAGAGTTCGCGGATTCGATGTTACTTCATCAGCGTTCATTCTCAGACTCCCACTGCCTCTCTCGTATAACAGCACCATCGACTTATATACATTTCTCGCAGGATGTAGTCCATAGAATGAAAGTGCGTTGCATCGCAGTTCTTTTTGCGTTAATGACCCGATACATCCGTCTGCGGCGGATGAGGATTCGATTATTCTTCGCATCTTGTTTACAAGGTGCATTTTTGTGTGACATAACGGGATTATCGCATGTAGTTACGGAGTTATGTGTGGTACATGCTCTCGGCTGGTGGCGTACCACTTCGTTGAGAAGGACGGAGTACATGTGGGGTAACCTGAGTACAGTGAAGTCAACCCTCTACTCCTGTTCAACGAGTTTCAACAGTTGCCATATAGTTATTACTAAACATGTCCTAGAGGCTGGGGACATGACTTAACACTTGAAGGACCTAAATTATCATCATTATCATTAAGTGCCATCTTCGCAACGAAGGTTTCCTAAATTCTAGAGTAAACTAAATGAAACTGAACGAAATCTTGTACCTTGGGCACACCACGTGTGAAACATCTGACTGTATCATCAGTGATTGATTGATACATGAGTGATTCACTCATTTATTCATTCCTGAACAACTCACCACCAAACCAACCACCACTCATTCAACTAACCACCAGACCAACCACCACTCATTCAACTCACCACCAGACCAACGACCACTCATTCAACTCACCACCAGACCAACCACCACTCATTCAACTCACCACCAGACCAACGACCACTCATTCAACTCACCACCAGACCAACGACCACTCATTCAACTCACCACCAGACCAACGACCACTCATTCAACTCACCACCAGACCAACCACCACTCATTCAACTCACCACCAGACCAACGACCACTCATTCAACTCACCACCAGACCAACGACCACTCATTCAACTCACCACCAGACCAACGACCACTCATTCAACTCACCACCAGACCAACCACCACTCATTCAACTCACCACCAGACCAACGACCACTCATTCAACTCACCACCAGACCAACGACCACTCATTCAACTCACCACCAGACCAACGACCACTCATTCAACTCACCACCAGACCAACCACCACTCATTCAACTCACCACGCATTCAGTCATTGGCAACTCATCTCCACCCAACCATCACTCATTAATTCATTGGCGACTAAGAATTAGACAACCACAACTCACTCATTCATTGGCTACTCAGTACTAGATCAACCACCACTCGTTAATTCATTGGCGACTCAGCAACAGACCAACCACCACTGATTCATGTATTAACGACTCAATACTATACCAACCACCACTCATTCATTCCTTGGCTACTCAGTACTATACCAACCACCACTGATTCATTCATTAACGACTCAATACTATACCAACCACCACTCATTCATTCCTTGGCTACTCAGTACTATACCAACCACCACTTATTGATTCATTAACGACTCAATACTATACCAACCACTATCCATTCATTCAGTAACATAACTAACCCTAACCACTAACCCTAACCACTAACCCTAACACACAAAAATGAATATTTAAATTAATTATTGATTTGGGGTCAAAAGGACTCTCATTGCTCACGTGCAAACCTATTGTTACCAAGATCCTAAAAGTACCTCCTCGTGGTGCAGCCTGGAAACAGAAATACAGCTGCTCTTGATGTATTACTGGTCAATACTTTTAGGGTCGTATCCGTGAGTGTGGAGGTTGCAGATGGAATTAGATTTGACAGCACAGACGAGCAATATCTCCAACACTTATGTGCCAACAACACATACAGGGTCATTGTCGACACATAGCGACGCAAGGCAGTCCGATCCGAGCATTAGAGGGGCGGTCAATGCAATTGACACGAAAAGGCAGGTGCATGATAAGAGACGAAAGGATAACTGATTACAATGAGTGGGCAGCACAGCGTCATTGGGCAGCACAGCGTCAGTGGGCAGCACAGCGCCAGTGGGCAGCGCAGCGCCAGTGGGCAGCGCTGCGTCAGTGGGCAGCGCTGCGTCAGTGGACAGTACAGCGTCAGTGGGCAGCACAGCGTCAGTGGGCAGCACAGCGTCAGTGGGCAGCGCCATGTGCTAATACAAAGGGAAAATGCTTCAAGGAAATCGAAACTACAAGTTCGAGACAAGCTTATAGTTACCGGTGCTCCTTACGGACAGAGATAAAATCGTGGGCGTTTGGCCTAGAAGGCAGCCCGGAATTAATGATATAATATTAAATATTAATATTATAGTATTATATTAACCAAATATTAATAGATTGATTAATTCTAAAGTAAGCATGGAGACAAGAGTTCCAAATCAGAACCCCAGTGTCAAATGTGAAGTCTTTGTTGACAGAGTTGAGTACACTAAGTGGTAGAATATTACTGATGTATTTTATGGAGAACCTTCACCTGTGGCCATGACATCTAAAAGACTGCAGTGCAACCCTTCTTACGTGATATTTTTGATTATTGCTGTGAATTCCATTTTTCATTATGAGTGTCCAACTCTCACAACCATACAGCACAACAGAAAGCACAAGTGACCGTATACAGTTTGACTTTCACTCCAACACTGATGTTGCTTTTCCAAATCATAGTTAGCCTTGCCAAGGACGCTAAAGCCATCTCCAGCCTTATTTTTAGTTCTGCTTTGCATTTACCATCGCTGCATATACTGGATCCGAGGTATTTGAAGGTATTCACCTCTTCAAGCTTGTGTCCATTCATCATGATATTAGTCTGGTTTTCTGTGTCTCTGCTGTTTACCAAGATTTTACTCTTTTCTGTATTGATTTCCATTCCGTACTTGCTGGTAACTTTTTCTAACTTTGCTGTTAACTCTTGCAATGCTTGTTCTGACCAAGCTATAAGATCAATATCATCAGCGAAACGCAAGTTGCAAATAGGGCGACCTCCAATCGATATAGCGGTGTTGTAATAATGTAGTGTCTCCTGTATGCTGTGCTCTAGGTATATGTTGAAAAGTACTGGAGACATTATGCATCCTTGCCGAACTACCACATTTATTTTAAAGAACTATCCAATTGTATTGTTTGACAAGACAGCACTATATGCATTTTTGTAAAAATTCTTGAGACTAACGGGAATTGAACCAGTCCGTTCTACGGCACCAAATCGCCTAGCAACAATTGCACACGCGTTTTTCAGTACTTGACTAACCGCATCTCCAAAAAAGATGCGATTTCATCAAGCCATTCAAATCGTGCACACAAAGTCACCCGATGAAATCGCATCTTTTTTGGAGATGCGGTTAGTCAAGTACTGAAAAACGCGTGTGCAATTGTTGCTAGGCGATTTGGTGCCGTAGAACGGACTGGTTCAATTCCCGTTAGTCTCAAGAATTTTTAAAAATTGTCCTCTGGCTTCCTACTTAAAATATGCATTTCTGTACATTGTTTCAATAATGTCTATGATTGTGGTGTCAAACTTTTATTATCTCAGTTTGTGTCACAAACCATCATGTCAAACACTGTCAAATGCCTTTGTAAAGTCAACGAAATTAATGGGCATAATCGAAAACATGACACAAACGGCTTGATTCAACTCTGTTGGTATGTCTTCTAACGGCGATGCTCACGGTTAGTAGTAACATAGTTGTTGGCCTGGTGAGCAGCCCGTGAGACGATTAGACCCTCCACCTGCAGTTCTAGCGTGTACGCTAGTGTGTTTGACGAAGCAGGACAGGCAAGGGCAAATTATTGTGACGAAAAGTCTACTAAATACTATTAGAGCTACTTATTAAGTCTTAGTTTGACCTTCAACAGCTGATAGCCTGCTTACTAATCTAAGCTCTGAATATCGTATTTTAGGTCGAAGTATTCATTTTTTTTAAAAAGTTAATCAAAATGAAGGCCTAGGTATTATTATACAATGCCTTCACCTGAATAGTTCTTGAGCATTGATAAAAAAATCGTCACTTTTTTGGCTGATCCTACTTTTTCAGCGATTTTCATTGGCTGGCGGCATAAAGCACACACAAAGTGACCAATGATCAGCCGTGTCAGACAAAATAAGTTATGCTGTTTGGCATCTGATGTAGGACTATAATGGAGAATTTGGCCTATATCTATCTATCTAGTTTAAAAAAAATATTATTGAGAAAATATGTGGTTTCATTAAATCAGTGTTTCTCATAGCATGACCACAGTTGCTGAACGCAAGAGAAGAAGTGTTTCTCAAACTCTTTCATGCCACCTCTCTCTCTCCTTTTTTATATATTTTATAGACCAAAGCCCACAAATGAAATATTATAAAAAAAGTCCTAAGAATATTATGGCCACAAAGACATATCAACAAAGATGTCAGCAAAGTCCTGAACATAGAAGAAGACTTGACGCTTCAGAACTATCAAACAAAGTTAGTTGTGGACATAAAAGAAACGTATTTTACATATTTCTGACATATAAAAGAAACATAGTTTACACATTTTTGACACATAAAAGAGATATAGTTCACATATTTCTGACATATAAAAGAAACATAGTTTACACATTTTTGACACATAAAAGAGATATAGTTCACATATTTCTGACACATAAAAGAGATATAGTTCACATATTTCTGACATATAAAAGAGATATAGTTCACATATTTCTGACATATAAAAGAAACATAGTTTACACATTTTTGACACATAAAAGAGATATAGTTCACATATTTCTGACATATAAAAGAAACATAGTTTACACATTTTTGACACATAAAAGAGATATAGTTCACATATTTCTGACATATAAAAGAAACATAGTTTACACATTTTTGACACATAAAAGAGATATAGTTCACATATTTCTGACACATAAAAGAGATATAGTTCACATATTTCTGACATATAAAAGAGATATAGTTCACATATTTCTGACATATAAAAGAGATATAGTTCACATATTTCTGACACATAAAAGAGATATAGTTCACATATTTCTGACATATAAAAGAAACATAGTTTACACATTTTTGACACATAAAAGAGATATAGTTCACATATTTCTGACACATAAAAGAGATATAGTTCACATATTTCTGACACATAAAAGAGATATAGTTCACATATTTCTGACATATAAAAGAGATATAGTTCACATATTTCTGACATATAAAAGAGATATAGTTCACATATTTCTGACACATAAAAGAGATATAGTTCACATATTTCTGACATATAAAAGAAACATAGTTTACACATTTTTGACACATAAAAGAGATATAGTTCACATATTTCTGACACATAAAAGAGATATAGTTCACATATTTCTGACACATAAAAGAGATATAGTTCACATATTTCTGACACATAAAAGAGATATAGTTCACATATTTCTGACACATAAAAGAGATATAGTTCACATATTTCTGACATATAAAAGAGATATAGTTCACATATTTCTGACATATAAAAGAGATATAGTTCACATATTTCTGACATATAAAAGAGATATAGTTCACATATTTCTGACATATAAAAGAGATATAGTTCACATATTTCTGACATATAAAAGAGATATAGTTCACATATTTCTGACATATAAAAGAGATATAGTTCACATATTTCTGACATATAAAAGAGATATAGTTCACATATTTCTGACATATAAAAGAGATATAGTTCACATATTTCTGACATATAAAAGAGATATAGTTCACATATTTCTGACATATAAAAGAGATAGAATGGTTTAGAAAGATTAACCAGTTCTGGGAGAGAGGACAAGAGGCAGACCAAGACTATGCTATGACACAGGATATCGAAGACCTTCTGAACATGACTGGAAGAAGCTGGGTAGCTTGCACAGAACTGAGATACTTGCAGAGTTGCAATTAGGACAACGTTCTGTATAGGACACGTCACATAGATAATAAGCGTCCCCTCTAACCAATCTGTGAGGGGAGGGGGGAGGTTTAATCCCAAAAATATTGTTTCACGTTTGTTTTTTGTTTTTTTTGGTTTTTTTCGGGGGTGGGGGGGGGTTGTTTCTTGTTTCCAAGTTATGTGCGTCTCCTGTCATAAAAAGAATTAAATACTTTCTGTTCAATTTGATGTGTTCGGTGTTACATACCGCTCTTTCGCTACTAGACCCTATATCAGCACTGCAAACCTTAGACTTGCATCGGCCCTAACTCCCTTGAAGTCTCTCACCGCAAACCCCCCCCCCCCCCAACTTGGAGCGTTTTCGCCCACTTTGAGAAACTCTGGACTACATAAACTTTACAAAAATTGCCACCTCCGAAAGATAATTGTTTTCTTTCAGCAAGGTGAAGGTGTCGACGACAGATCATTCACACGATCGCAATTAAACTCTGAAGTCTGGTGTTACAAGAGATCAGCTGTGCCATATTAATAAAACCCTTCACCCGTCAGGGTCATGGGGGTACTACGTAATTTGCATCAAAACACGATCTTCAAACTGTTTCCATATTCTGCCATGCGCAATAGTGTAGAAACTCATAAACGGCCGTGTACATTTTAAATATCATTATCATCAGGTGCCATACCGGCTGTCGTAAGCGATCATGGCTCTCCACAGCTCCCTGTCTCCAGTATTATGTATCAAGCTCGCTGTTGTTTCCCCTGCCGTGTCAGGTTGTCAAACTGTCTATTTTCTCACGTTGTCTCTGTTGCCTTCAATTTTGCCTGCTGTGACTATGTTCTCCAAACTTCGTCTAATGAAGTGGTCAAAAATTTATGTCTTCTTCTTCTTCTACGTTCAGCATCTGTGGTCATGCTATATTGTCAGGCCTGTCGTCAAGACTTCTTCTTCTTCTGCGTTCGTTCTCAAACTCCTGCAGATTAGCAGGATGTAGTCCGGAGAACGGTATGCGTAGTGTCATGGTTTACAGCATTGCTGCGATATCTGCGCCGTTCGGCCTGACACATCCTACTTCAGCATAGCTTTGGGTCGCTGACCCTATATGGGATGGGACAGCCAACTCCATCCCATAACCTCCTTATTCGCCTTTTACAACATGCGTGGAAGGTAAACAGTGTTGCTATTCTTTGCTCCCCTTTCGGGCCCCGGCAACACACGGGCGGTCGTCAAGACGAAGTCCACCGTCTTCTCCAGGTCAGAGCGGCAGCCCAATAGCTTTTGCCTCAAGTCTGTATCCTCTGGCCAGGTCTGCTGTCTCTGCTCTTTGCGTGTTAGGCAGTCCTGAATTATGTGTTCCGGGGTCTGGGTTCCGGATCCACATGGACATTCATCTGTGTATGAGATCCCTAATCGGTATGCAATCCCTCCTTAATGTAATCATATCTACGGCCCTGGTTACAACACATTAAATATTTAGATATACAAAAGGATAAGAAACTCGCTTGTAAAACGTCACAGAAAGAGTCAGCTGTTACCAAAAATAGCCGGGATTTCACGTGCAATATTTGTTTGAGGTCTTTCTCCAGAATATACATCTCACACAGCGTCACTCCTCTTGGCTGATCTCACACAGCGTCACTCCTCTTGGCTGATCTCACACAGCGTCACTCCTCTTGGCTGATGTGACTGATGATTGGTCACTTTGTGCAGCCAGCAAAAGAAAAACATTGAAAAAGTCGGATATACAATGACACTGCATGAGATCAACGTGAAGAAATATCCCGAGAAGTATCTGTTTTCTAGCTTATTGGTTGTGGCAAACTACTGAACGTATTTATATTGCCTAGAAAGTCACCACAGCCAACAAATGCTGGGTTTATAGTTACGTCCTGAGAAGGATATGCTACCAATTTATTATTTTTAAATTAGTATTTGTTGTCATGTGACGTATGTGTGTGTCATGTGACGTATGTGTGCATCATGTGACTTATATGTGTGTCATGTGACGTATTCTCTGCAGAACCTTGTCTTCACAATGAATTTTCATAACCATTCTCTGTTTTGGGCGATGCGGCTTGCATTTTCCAAAGACGTATTCATGTTATCTTTAATGTCGTCAGTCCATCGTCTTCTTGGTCTTCCTTTCCTCCTCCACCCAGGTGCTCTGTCCTCCATTATTTGTCTTTCTAAACAGTTGTGTCTCTGTATATGACCAAACAGGCGTAGTTTTCTTTTTGCTATTGTGTTTAGTTAACTAAAACTCTGGCATCTTCAATGTGTTTATAATATCATCGTTTCTCTTTTTTCTTCTAATTTTAATTTGATTCTTGCATTATAATGTTTAACAGTATTTTACTTGTTTGTTTTATTGCGACATTAGTTCGGTAATTGTATAGTTAGCTTATCTGTAGCATATCCTATTTAGGACGTAGCTATAAATCCAGTATTTGTTGGCTGTGATTTTCTAGCCCATCATTTTTTGACTAGTGATTTTCTAGTTAATATAAATACGTTCAAGAGTTTGAAATTGCTTTCTGAACGGTCCTGATGCACAATTATCTGCGATGGGATTCGAACCCGGTACCTTGGCCGTCACATACGCTAACTGTACCACGCACCACAGAATATGATTCTATATTGTCCAAAAGGAAAAAGAAACGCAACTTTTTGGGGGTTACTTTTATAAAAGATATTTGCTGAATCGACATCATTAAACCTATCGACTGTGCCCGTCTGGTCATTAACTTCTCGTGGCTACCTGAAATGTACTCACCTCATGATTCGCGAGGTCATGAATGAGATCAAGACAATATGTTTTACAGTAACTCATGACAGGTTTCTGAGAATCTCGTGAAACTTACTAACACAAAACTCTTCTGACAATATTTTATTGAATGCTTATAAAAGAATGACTGTCAATGAGTAAATTCAGTTGAAAATTCAACGTGCAAGTATGGCTCATCCCACTGCGAATCTTGATTCTTCATTCTTGATTAGAAACTGGCCTCACAGCACGTGGGACATTCCCATAAGTGCTCCGCCCTCTGTTCCAGCAGCCATCCAACTCGATCGTGTTTCGAGTTCAATGTCGCCGAAACAGACGTCGACATCAGGGCACAACTCTGGTCCTTGAGACAGGTTTCGCAGTTGTTCCGCCCGCCCATGCCGTGCCCGTAACTAGTTCAAGCACAACGTCGGCCTGTCGGAGCAACAAGGTAACTGTTATCGTAGGTTACGACTACGGGATTGTATAGATGACGTGTCATGAAGCTTCTATAAGAAGATAACCTCAATATAAAGGCATGTCATCTACTAAGGTTTTCTGTTGCGAAACAACGACACATCATCATTGGACGCTTACAGACTGGACAATCACAAAGCGTAGTGAGAATTTAATGTGGTTAGAAGTACCATTAGTCACTTTTGTAGTCGAATTCAAAACTCCGTCGAAGATGGATGTGTTGGGCTACTGGCTCAAATAAAACGGCAAATCAACGCATTTCCATTCTTTTGACTATATTCAACTGGAAATCTTGTAGGACCATTTTCTTGTTACAAGAGAAATCCAGCGGGAGTTTGAGAATGACCGCTGAAGAAGAAGAAGCAGAAGAATTAAAAAACAGGGTTCACTGGCAGATCGGCCTCGCGGTGGAAGACCCAGAGTCACAACTCCTTCCGAAGACCGCTTCATACGGCAGCTTTACCTCAGGCAACGATTAGCATCTACGTTCTCCACAGTCCAGCCAATGCAAGCAGGTCGTCGAATTTCAGACCAAACGGTCAGGAACCGGTGCACGACGCTGGTCTTTGGGATAGAAGACACTATAAAGCGATAGAAGACATTATAAAGTGATAGAAGACACTATAAAGTGATAGAAGACACTGTAAAGTGATAGAAGACACTGTAAAGTGATAGAAGACACTATAAAGTGATAGAAGACACTATAAAGTGATAGAAGACACTATAAAGTGATAGAAGACACTATCAAGTGATAGAAGACACTATCAAGTGATAGAAGACACTATAAATGTCCTGTTCTTACGAATCGGGATCTCCAACAAATACTCAAATTTACAAGGGGTCTTTGTTACATCTAATATTTTATGATAGTGTGTCCTGATATAACCTAATTGGACTTTGCCCGCTGGTTGAAAGGGCCACTCCTCTTCAAAAGAGAGGCACACTCATTAACTACCTATCGGGATCGCTGGAACCGACTGCAGTAGGCGGGCGATACAGCACCGTCAATGGATAGTTGGGAATGACTGGAGACGAATTTGGTTTAGAAACAGTCTGAAAGTTTCTTTATGCCATGGTTGACACATTAATTCAGCAAAATACAATTTCGGTACACGTTTGAAATGTTATTTCGTTGTTTTTAAAGTGTATACTAATGAGAATTGTGCCAACACAAGAAATCTCAAAGGAAATACTCCCTTAACTGTGATGCGTTTCTGCACCTTGTGTCAAGATGTCTGTGGACCAGTCTAAGTCAGTAGTGTATAGTGCATGGAACGATACGTGGATGTGCTGGATGTGCCGAGTGTGCCCGAGTGTGCTAATATAGCTCATATAGCAAAATACTCTGGCGGGCGAGGTCGTGCAAAGGTCGTGCCGAGTGTGCCCGAGTGTGTTAATATAGCTCATATAGCAAAATACTCTGGCGGGCGAGGTCGTGCAAAGGTCGTGCCGAATGTGCGCGAATGTGCTAATATAGCTCATATAACAAAATACTCTGGCTGGCGAGGTCGTGCAAAGGTCGTGCTGGATGTGCCGAGTATGCCGAGTGTGCCCGAGTGTGCAACCGAATGTGCAACCGAATGTGCCCGAGTGTGCAATCGAATGTGCTGAGTGTGCTCGCACATTCAATATGGTGGTGAAACCTGTCAAAACCGGTCGAACCCGGGCGAACCCGCGCGGTGTGTGTGTGCCCGGGGCGGGGGCGGCGTGGTCCCGATATCGGTGGGGCGGACGGGGCGGGCAACGAGGTCCCCGACCCAGACAACTGGAAAAGGGGTGGGTAGTATATATGTGTTTGTATGATGGGTGGGTGGTTTTTTCCATGCTTAATTGTGTTGAAAACTATGGCTATGGTGCGCTGTGTGTGTGTGTGTGTGTGTGTGTGTTATATATTTTCCACTGAACTGCCCTATTTAACTTTGGTTCAACCCGGTTGAAGAAAATACTGCTCTTTTTCACTTAAAAATTTCTACTGTCTTATTTTGTTCTGGTTTAGAAGTAAACGGAAACTACCACGGTGGCTGACCGGTTGAAGGTCGGTGATTCTCAACTAGGTCGGAGATATAACAAAAGGTCAGCTGAACCGTAATTTTCCACTGAGTTACTTAGCGGTGGTCCACTTGATTGATGAAATACTACAGACGCGTACTTTTCCGTGTGAAAATCCTTACAAGATTTCCGCGATAACGACAGGTAGCAACATCTGGCATTAATAGCTTTCGCTTCACCCGAGTGCGTGTGAGCCAACGGAAATACTTATAAGATTTCCCCGATAACGACAGATAACGACATCTGGCCTTAATTACTTTTTCTTCGCCCGAGTGCGTGTGAACCACGCCAACGGAGGTGCTCACCATAAACCAGTTATCTGATTGTGGGAATTAAATGACCTTATTTGTTTAGTGGGCATGTTTGGGATTTCCGCTTACATTCAAGTGGTTCTCAAATTGTAAAATACTGACCATGCAATGTAAAACCCCTGACATATAGACACCGCAAAAACTAATATTCTGCAAACATACTTCTGTGCCTTTGGCCAACGGTTCTCATTATTTCATACTTATATTCAAGTGGTTCTCAAATTGTAAAATCTTGACCATGCAATGTAAAAACCCGGACATATAGACACCACAAAAGTTAATATTCTGCAAACATACTTATGTGTCTTTGACCAACGGTTCTCATTATTTCCTACTTATATTCAAGTGGTTCTCAAATTGTAAAATCTTGACCATGCAATGTAAAACCCCTGACATATAGACACCACAAAAACTAATATTCTGCAAACATACTTCTGTGCCTTTGGCCAACGGTTCTCATTATTTCATACTTATATTCAAGTGGTTCTCAAATTGTAAAATCTTGACCATGCAATGTAAAAACCCTGACATATAGACACTACAAAAGCTAATATTCTGCAAACATACTTCTGTGCCTTTGACCAACGGTTCTCATTATTTCCTACTTACATTCAAGTGGTTCTCAAATTGTAAAATACTGACCATGCAATGTAAAACCCCTGACATATAGACACCACAAAAACTAATATTCTGCAAACATACTTCTGTGCCTTTGGCCAACGGTTCTCATTATTTCATACTTATATTCAAGTGGTTCTCAAATTGTAAAATCTTGACCATGCAATGTAAAACCCGTGACATATAGACACAACAAAAGCTAATATTCTGCAAACATACTTCTGTGCCTTTGGCCAACGGTTCTCATTATATCATACTTATATTCAAGTGGTTCTCAAATTGTAAAATCTTGAACATGCAATGTAAAACCCGTGACATATAGACACAACAAAAGCTATATTCCCCAAACATTCTTCTGTGCCTTTGGGCAATGATTCTCATTATTTTATGCTTATATCCAAGTGGTTCTCACATTGTAAAAACCTGACCATGAGAATGTAAAACTCGTAACATTGACACCACAAAAGAAAATATTCTGCAAACATTATTCTGTGCCTTTGGCCAATAGTTCTCATTATTTTATGTTTATGTTAAAGTGGTTCTCACATTGGCCAATCCTGACCATACTAATGTAAAACCCATGTCATATATACACCACAAAAGTTAATATTCTCCAAACAGGATTCTCTCAGGACACGCTTCAGCCATGGTCGCTTGATGGTCTCTGTATGCGCTTCAACTATGTTCTACCATATTATCATTATGGTCTCACTAACTTCTAACAGGGTCTACTTTGGACCAATATATTCTTAGTATATTTTCGCTAGAGTCTTAAACTAGGTTCTCATGTGTAGCTTCAATTATGTTCTCTCTGTGTTTTGAGTTGTTTTTCTCTACTAAAAGGTTTCTTATTAACATATTTCATTAGCGCAAACGGCGTGTTTATCAGATGTCGAAATTAACAAGTCACACGAAAACACATTTCAGCCCTTTCTCACTAACAACATAGTACATTTGAGAAGTTTTATTTGTGTAACTTAACATTTATTTGTGTGTTGTTTTTTTTTCACAACTAGATAAGCCACTAATACGGATTTTCGATGTTTTATTAGTTGTCTAAATTGTCATACGAAAATACATTCCAGTATTTTTGCAGTAACAACATGACAAATTTTATCGTGTTTATATTTGTGTGACTGTATCATGTACCATTTTCCACAATTAACCAATCTGCTTTTAGTGATTTTCATTATGTTTTATCATTTGTCTAAATTATCATACCACACGAAACATATTTCAGTACTTTTACACAAACATTATAACACATTTTTTTATTTGTGTAAGTACATCATTTACAATTTTTTCACAAGTAACCAACCCACTTTTACTATGTTATCATACTAAAGAACACATTTTTCAGTACGTTGCCACTAACAACATAACACATTTTGCCATGTTTTTATTTGTGGGCCTGTGGCATTTATCAATTTTAGTGATGTTCGTTATGTTTTATCAGTAGTTATCTAAATTAGATACCATACAAACCCATATTTCAGTACTTTTGCACAAACATCATAACACATTGCCATGTTTTTATTTGTGGGCCTGCGGCATTTATCAATTTTAGGGATGTTCGTTATGTTTTATCAGTAGTTATCTAAATTAGACACCATACAAACCCATATTTCAGGACTTTTGCACAAACATCATAACACATGTACCATGTTTTATTTATTCGCGTTCAACAGTTATTACTATTTTTGCAATTACACAAGCCGAATTGGGTGATTTTCGTTAAATTTTATCAGATGTCTAAGTTATGATACCATACGAAGCTGTTTTTCAGTACGTTGCCATTAACAACATAACAACTTTTGACATGTTTTTATCTGTTGGCCAATCACTTATCACTTTTTCACAACTAGACAAGTTGGTGGTAGCTCCTTTCAGTGTGATCAGACAGTATTTATCTCTTTTCTATACTTACAGTTGCGCATTTCACGACATTTAGATACAAAACACGGTTCCAATGAACTTATTTTCATATTGTAAACTACATGTTTAGCTGTTTTCAAAATTATTATCCCATACGAAAACACATTCCAGTATTTTTGCCGTAACAACATGACAAATTTTATCGTGTTTATATTTGTGTGCCTGTACCATGTACCATTTTCCACAATTAACCAATCTGCTTTTAGTGATTTTCATTATGTTTTATCACTTGTCTAAATTATCATACCACACGAAACATATTCCAGATGATGTCACACCACGACATCCAACCGAGTTTTCTTTTTTTAGCATGTAATATTTTGTCTCTTTTTCACAGACCCGAATGTTTTATGTTGTTAGTAATAAGAAGACCGGGTCGGCCCTTGCTTACTAATAGGACAAAAGCTAATACGCCCATGAAATTATGAAATGTATACAACCACCTGGAGGTATTTTGGTACCCTAGAGATGTATCTCACAACCTGGCTATGTTTCTACTTATGTATATAACGCCCATGTGTCAACATCAAGCTACAAGTACAAAGGCTGTACAAGTTATCAACACCCACTTCAACTATGTTCTACCATATTATCATTATGGTCGCACTAACTTCTAACAGGGTCTACTTTGGGCCAATATATTCTTAGTATATTTTCGCTAGATTCTTAAACTAGGTTCTCATGTGCAGCTTCAATTATGTTCTCTCTGTGTTTTGAGTTGTTTTTCTCTACTAAAAGGTTTCTTATTAACATATTTCATTAGCGCAAACGGCGTGTTTATCAGATGTCGAAATTAACAAGTCACACGAAAACACATTTCAGCCCTTTCTCACTAACAACATAGTACATTTGAGACGTTTTATTTGTGTAACTTAACATTTATTTGTGGTTTTTTTTTCACAACTAGATAAGCCGCTTATACGGATTTTCGATGTTTTATTAGTTGTCTAAATTGTCATACGAAAATACATTCCAGTAATTTTGCAGTAACAACACGACAAATTTTATCGTGTTTATATTTGTGTGACTGTACCATGTACCATTTTCCACAATTAACCAATCTGCTTTTAGTGATTTTCATTATGTTTTATCATTTGTCTAAATTATCATACCACACGAAACATATTTCAGTACTTTTACACAAACATTATAACACATTTTTTTATTTGTGTAAGTACATCATTTACAATTTTTTCACAAGTAACCAACCCACTTTTACTATGTTATCATACTAAAAGAACACATTTTTCAGTGCGTTGCCACTAACAACATAACACATTTGCCATGTTTTTATTTGTGGGCCTGCAGCATTTATCAATTTTAGTGATGTTCGTTATGTTTTATCAGTAGTTATCTAAATTAGATACCATACAAACCCATATTTCAGTACTTTTGCACAAACATCATAACACATTTACCATGTTTTATTTATTCGCGGTCAGCAGTTATTACTATTTTTGCAATTACACAAGCCGAATTGGGTGATTTTCGTTAAATTTTATCAGATGTCTAAGTTATGATACCATACGAAGCTGTTTTTCAGTACGTTGCCATTAACAACATAACAACTTTTGACATGTTTTTATCTGTTGGCCAATCACTTATCACTTTTTCACAACTAGACAAGTTGGTGGTAGCTCCTTTCAGTGTGATCAGACAGTATTTTGGTTATATCTGTAAAAATGTGTGCGCTCTTTTCATAGTTTTGTGATCTTTAGAAATGTTTATGTATTTATGGTCTTTATGCAATTGTACATTTTCTATTTGATAAATTTATGGTGTATATATGATACACACTTTAAATGTTTTATGAAAATACATACCCATTTTTCATAATTGTATAACTTGGCACGTCCCAAAATATAAAAAGTACGTAAATAAAAGTATTTCATATGTTTAACCCTTTTTGTTTGTTTTATATTTGTATGTTTTAAATGTATATGTCTCCCGAGTCTAACACACACACCACTTAATGGATTCTTGTCTGTTTTCTGACCCCCTAAACCACGCGGCCAATCCTGCCCTGTATCTGACCCCTGGTGTAACCCACCTCTGGTCAAGTGGATCTGGTTTTATCTGAATTTCTTGACCTGTGGATACCTTCTGGTGTTTAGCGGATGTTCTTGACCTGTGGATAACCTTGAACCCCTGGTTTGACAGATGATTCTTTGTAGCAAGTTAACAAAACAAACAGTACAGACAGCCCGGTAAACGAGAACTTGAAAACACTTGACAACAAATTGTTTCAGAGATATAAAAATATTTATTTATGAATCGTGTACATTTTTCAAAATAAATAAGAAAAAATAATGTTCACTGTATAATTCACTGTTGATAAAGCGGTACCAAAACAGGTTGTGTTCTTTGTCTCTTGGCTGGTTTGGGTTTGTTGATATTTTTCTTTTCTATGGCTGATACCGATGGTTCAGGTACATAGACAGGTTCGTAATCAGGTGTGAGATACATCTCTAGGTTACCACAACCATATGGGAATGAATCGTCATAGGTGTTTGAAACTGGAGCCGATGAATCAATGTACGTGTTTGAAACTGCAACTGTTGAATCGTCATATGTATTTGTAACTGGAGCATTTGAAGTTTGCTTTGTAGGAAAAACACTGGAAATTCTATCAAATTCATTCAGAATAACATCACGTAGTTCTACTAGAGCGACGAAATCGGACAAAAGTCTGATTTGGGATAACTGGTAGAAAAACTGTAGAAGGCAACGCACCATTGCACAACAAATTGTCGACTGTTCAAACAAATATGATACTTATTAATATTAATAAATAAAATAAAATAATAAAACCACAACGATGTTGTTGTATTTATCTGTATTTGTGTGTGTATGTGTGTGTGTGTGTGTGACTATATGTAAAAAAAGTGTGCTCATAAACATAAAAAACTATGCTGGTTTCCCTCCTAGCACGGGAGCCTGTGTAACACGGGGTCTTTCATCTTGGACCTACACGGACCCCGTGTTACACGGGCCCGTGTAGCACGGGATCCCGTGTAACATGGGTTATATCATCTTGGACCTACACGGGATCCCGTGTTACACGGGCCCGTGTAACACGGGGTCCGTGTAGGTCCAAGATGAAAGACCCCGTGTTACACAGGCTCCCGTGCTAGGAGGGAAACCAGCATAGTTTTTTATGTTTATGAGCACACTTTTTTTACATATAGTCACACACACACACACACACATACACACACAAATACAGATAAATACAACAACATCGTTGTGGTTTTATTATTTTATTTTATTTATTAATATTAATAAGTATCATATTTGTTTGAACAGTCGACAATTTGTTGTGCAATGGTGCGTTGCCTTCTACAGTTTTTCTACCAGTTATCCCAAATCAGACTTTTGTCCGATTTCGTCGCTCTAGTAGAACTACGTGATGTTATTCTGAATGAATTTGATAGAATTTCCAGTGTTTTTCCTACAAAGCAAACTTCAAATGCTCCAGTTACAAATACATATGACGATTCAACAGTTGCAGTTTCAAACACGTACATTGATTCATCGGCTCCAGTTTCAAATACCTATGACGATTCATTCCCATATGGTTGTGGTAACCTAGAGATGTATCTCACACCTGATTACGAACCTGTCTATGTACCTGAACCATCGGTATCAGCCATAGAAAAGAAAAGTATCAACAAACCCAAACCAGCCAAGAGACAAAGAACACAACCTGTTTTGGTACCGCTTTATCAACAGTGAATTATACAGTGAACATTATTTTTTCTTATTTATTTTGAAAAATGTACACGATTCATAAATAAATATTTTTATATCTCTGAAACAATTTGTTGTCAAGTGTTTTCAAGTTCTCGTTTACCGGGCTGTCTGTACTGTTTGTTTTGTTAACTTGCTACAAAGAAGCATCTGTCAAACCAGGGGTTCAAGGTTATCCACAGGTCAAGAACATCCGCTAAACACCAGAAGGTATCCACAGGTCAAGAAATTCAGATAAAACCAGATCCACTTGACCAGAGGTGGGTTACACCAGGGGTCAGATACAGGGCAGGATTGGCCGCGTGGTTTAGGGGGTCAGAAAACAGACAAGAATCCATTAAGTGGTGTGTGTGTTAGACTCGGGAGACATATACATTTAAAACATACAAATATAAAACAAACAAAAAGGGTTAAACATATGAAATACTTTTATTTACGTACTTTTTATATTTTGGGACGTGCCAAGTTATACAATTATGAAAAATGGGTATGTATTTTCATAAAACATTTAAAGTGTGTATCATATATACACCATAAATTTATCAAATAGAAAATGTACAATTGCATAAAGACCATAAATACATAAACATTTCTAAAGATCACAAAACTATGAAAAGAGCGCACACATTTTTACAGATATAACCAAAATACTGTCTGATCACACTGAAAGGAGCTACCACCAACTTGTCTAGTTGTGAAAAAGTGATAAGTGATTGGCCAACAGATAAAAACATGTCAAAAGTTGTTATGTTGTTAATGGCAACGTACTGAAAAACAGCTTCGTATGGTATCATAACTTAGACATCTGATAAAATTTAACGAAAATCACCCAATTCGGCTTGTGTAATTGCAAAAATAGTAATAACTGCTGACCGCGAATAAATAAAACATGGTAAATGTGTTATGATGTTTGTGCAAAAGTACTGAAATATGGGTTTGTATGGTATCTAATTTAGATAACTACTGATAAAACATAACGAACATCACTAAAATTGATAAATGCTGCAGGCCCACAAATAAAAACATGGCAAATGTGTTATGTTGTTAGTGGCAACGCACTGAAAAATGTGTTCTTTTAGTATGATAACATAGTAAAAGTGGGTTGGTTACTTGTGAAAAAATTGTAAATGATGTACTTACACAAATAAAAAAATGTGTTATAATGTTTGTGTAAAAGTACTGAAATATGTTTCGTGTGGTATGATAATTTAGACAAATGATAAAACATAATGAAAATCACTAAAAGCAGATTGGTTAATTGTGGAAAATGGTACATGGTACAGTCACACAAATATAAACACGATAAAATTTGTCGTGTTGTTACTGCAAAATTACTGGAATGTATTTTCGTATGACAATTTAGACAACTAATAAAACATCGAAAATCCGTATAAGCGGCTTATCTAGTTGTGAAAAAAAAACCACAAATAAATGTTAAGTTACACAAATAAAACGTCTCAAATGTACTATGTTGTTAGTGAGAAAGGGCTGAAATGTGTTTTCGTGTGACTTGTTAATTTCGACATCTGATAAACACGCCGTTTGCGCTAATGAAATATGTTAATAAGAAACCTTTTAGTAGAGAAAAACAACTCAAAACACAGAGAGAACATAATTGAAGCTGCACATGAGAACCTAGTTTAAGAATCTAGCGAAAATATACTAAGAATATATTGGCCCAAAGTAGACCCTGTTAGAAGTTAGTGCGACCATAATGATAATATGGTAGAACATAGTTGAAGTGGGTGTTGATAACTTGTACAGCCTTTGTACTTGTAGCTTGATGTTGACACATGGGCGTTATATACATAAGTAGAAACATAGCCAGGTTGTGAGATACATCTCTAGGGTACCAAAATACCTCCAGGTGGTTGTATACATTTCATAATTTCATGGGCGTATTAGCTTTTGTCCTATTAGTAAGCAAGGGCCGACCCGGTCTTCTTATTACTAACAACATAAAACATTCGGGTCTGTGAAAAAGAGACAAAATATTACATGCTAAAAAAAGAAAACTCGGTTGGATGTCGTGGTGTGACATCATCTGGAATATGTTTCGTGTGGTATGATAATTTAGACAAGTGATAAAACATAATGAAAATCACTAAAAGCAGATTGGTTAATTGTGGAAAATGGTACATGGTACAGGCACACAAATATAAACACGATAAAATTTGTCATGTTGTTACGGCAAAAATACTGGAATGTGTTTTCGTATGGGATAATAATTTTGAAAACAGCTAAACATGTAGTTTACAATATGAAAATAAGTTCATTGGAACCGTGTTTTGTATCTAAATGTCGTGAAATGCGCAACTGTAAGTATAGAAAAGAGATAAATACTGTCTGATCACACTGAAAGGAGCTACCACCAACTTGTCTAGTTGTGAAAAAGTGATAAGTGATTGGCCAACAGATAAAAACATGTCAAAAGTTGTTATGTTGTTAATGGCAACGTACTGAAAAACAGCTTCGTATGGTATCATAACTTAGACATCTGATAAAATTTAACGAAAATCACCCAATTCGGCTTGTGTAATTGCAAAAATAGTAATAACTGTTGAACGCGAATAAATAAAACATGGTACATGTGTTATGATGTTTGTGCAAAAGTCCTGAAATATGGGTTTGTATGGTGTCTAATTTAGATAACTACTGATAAAACATAACGAACATCCCTAAAATTGATAAATGCCGCAGGCCCACAAATAAAAACATGGCAATGTGTTATGATGTTTGTGCAAAAGTACTGAAATATGGGTTTGTATGGTATCTAATTTAGATAACTACTGATAAAACATAACGAACATCACTAAAATTGATAAATGCCACAGGCCCACAAATAAAAACATGGCAAAATGTGTTATGTTGTTAGTGGCAACGTACTGAAAAATGTGTTCTTTAGTATGATAACATAGTAAAAGTGGGTTGGTTACTTGTGAAAAAATTGTAAATGATGTACTTACACAAATAAAAAAATGTGTTATAATGTTTGTGTAAAAGTACTGAAATATGTTTCGTGTGGTATGATAATTTAGACAAATGATAAAACATAATGAAAATCACTAAAAGCAGATTGGTTAATTGTGGAAAATGGTACATGATACAGTCACACAAATATAAACACGATAAAATTTGTCATGTTGTTACTGCAAAAATACTGGAATGTATTTTCGTATGACAATTTAGACAACTAATAAAACATCGAAAATCCGTATTAGTGGCTTATCTAGTTGTGAAAAAAAAACAACACACAAATAAATGTTAAGTTACACAAATAAAACTTCTCAAATGTACTATGTTGTTAGTGAGAAAGGGCTGAAATGTGTTTTCGTGTGACTTGTTAATTTCGACATCTGATAAACACGCCGTTTGCGCTAATGAAATATGTTAATAAGAAACCTTTTAGTAGAGAAAAACAACTCAAAACACAGAGAGAACATAATTGAAGCTACACATGAGAACCTAGTTTAAGACTCTAGCGAAAATATACTAAGAATATATTGGTCCAAAGTAGACCCTGTTAGAAGTTAGTGAGACCATAATGATAATATGGTAGAACATAGTTGAAGCGCATACAGAGACCATCAAGCGACCATGGCTGAAGCGTGTCCTGAGAGAATCCTGTTTGGAGAATATTAACTTTTGTGGTGTATATATGACATGGGTTTTACATTAGTATGGTCAGGATTGGCCAATGTGAGAACCACTTTAACATAAACATAAAATAATGAGAACTATTGGCCAAAGGCACAGAATAATGTTTGCAGAATATTTTCTTTTGTGGTGTCAATGTTACGAGTTTTACATTCTCATGGTCAGGTTTTTACAATGTGAGAACCACTTGGATATAAGCATAAAATAATGAGAATCATTGCCCAAAGGCACAGAAGAATGTTTGGGGAATATAGCTTTTGTTGTGTCTATATGTCACGGGTTTTACATTGCATGTTCAAGATTTTACAATTTGAGAACCACTTGAATATAAGTATGATATAATGAGAACCGTTGGCCAAAGGCACAGAAGTATGTTTGCAGAATATTAGCTTTTGTTGTGTCTATATGTCACGGGTTTTACATTGCATGGTCAAGATTTTACAATTTGAGAACCACTTGAATATAAGTATGAAATAATGAGAACCGTTGGCCAAAGGCACAGAAGTATGTTTGCAGAATATTAGTTTTTGTGGTGTCTATATGTCAGGGGTTTTACATTGCATGGTCAGTATTTTACAATTTGAGAACCACTTGAATGTAAGTAGGAAATAATGAGAACCGTTGGTCAAAGGCACAGAAGTATGTTTGCAGAATATTAGCTTTTGTAGTGTCTATATGTCAGGGTTTTTACATTGCATGGTCAAGATTTTACAATTTGAGAACCACTTGAATATAAGTATGAAATAATGAGAACCGTTGGCCAAAGGCACAGAAGTATGTTTGCAGAATATTAGTTTTTGTGGTGTCTATATGTCAGGGGTTTTACATTGCATGGTCAAGATTTTACAATTTGAGAACCACTTGAATATAAGTAGGAAATAATGAGAACCGTTGGTCAAAGACACATAAGTATGTTTGCAGAATATTAACTTTTGTGGTGTCTATATGTCCGGGTTTTTACATTGCATGGTCAAGATTTTACAATTTGAGAACCACTTGAATATAAGTATGAAATAATGAGAACCGTTGGCCAAAGGCACAGAAGTATGTTTGCAGAATATTAGTTTTTGCGGTGTCTATATGTCAGGGGTTTTACATTGCATGGTCAGTATTTTACAATTTGAGAACCACTTGAATGTAAGCGGAAATCCCAAACATGCCCACTAAACAAATAAGGTCATTTAATTCCCACAATCAGATAACTGGTTTATGGTGAGCACCTCCGTTGGCGTGGTTCACACGCACTCGGGCGAAGAAAAAGTAATTAAGGCCAGATGTCGTTATCTGTCGTTATCGGGGAAATCTTATAAGTATTTCCGTTGGCTCACACGCACTCGGGTGAAGCGAAAGCTATTAATGCCAGATGTTGCTACCTGTCGTTATCGCGGAAATCTTGTAAGGATTTTCACACGGAAAAGTACGCGTCTGTAGTATTTCATCAATCAAGTGGACCACCGCTAAGTAACTCAGTGGAAAATTACGGTTCAGCTGACCTTTTGTTATATCTCCGACCTAGTTGAGAATCACCGACCTTCAACCGGTCAGCCACCGTGGTAGTTTCCGTTTACTTCTAAACCAGAACAAAATAAGACAGTAGAAATTTTTAAGTGAAAAAGAGCAGTATTTTCTTCAACCGGGTTGAACCAAAGTTAAATAGGGCAGTTCAGTGGAAAATATATAACACACACACACACACACACACACACACAGCGCACCATAGCCATAGTTTTCAACACAATTAAGCATGGAAAAAACCACCCACCCATCATACAAACACATATATACTACCCACCCCTTTTCCAGTTGTCTGGGTCGGGGACCTCGTTGCCCGCCCCGTCCGCCCCACCGATATCGGGACCACGCCGCCCCCGCCCCGGGCACACACACACCGCGCGGGTTCGCCCGGGTTCGACCGGTTTTGACAGGTTTCACCACCATATTGAATGTGCGAGCACACTCAGCACATTCGATTGCACACTCGGGCACATTCGGTTGCACATTCGGTTGCACACTCGGGCACACTCGGCATACTCGGCACATCCAGCACGACCTTTGCACGACCTCGCCAGCCAGAGTATTTTGTTATATGAGCTATATTAGCACATTCGCGCACATTCGGCACGACCTTTGCACGACCTCGCCCGCCAGAGTATTTTGCTATATGAGCTATATTAACACACTCGGGCACACTCGGCACGACCTTTGCACGACCTCGCCCGCCAGAGTATTTTGCTATATGAGCTATATTAGCACACTCGGGCACACTCGGCACATCCAGCACATCCACGTATCGTTCCATGCACTATACACTACTTAAGTCTTTGATGTTCTCTGACCATGTTTTTCTTTTTTCCTTTACCACTTCTACCTACGAATTTTTCCTGAATGATAGTCTATGATAGAAAATTAGGTGGACTTACATGTCCAAACAATGCAAGTATTATTTGTTTTAATATTGAAAGTAATCTTATCTTGCGAGCATTCTCAAACTCTACAGATCAGCAGGATGTAGTCATGAGAACAGAATGCGTTGTGTCGTGGTTCACAGCTTTTATGTTGGTTGCTGATCCAGCGGTCCATGGGTTCATGCCCTTTGACCCAATGCCATTAAATGACATTATATTGCTTGGAAGTCTGTGCATTTTCGGCCCACCCCGGGCCAGAGAATAACTATCACACCTCCAGGAAGTTAAGTTTCAACCTATGCACTGCTCCGGGCCACTGCAGCCAAAATAGGGCTCACTGTGCTCATTCCCCGCCACCAATTCTCTATTGCTCCAGGCATGCAACCAAATGTTCAAGTCAAAAGCATTATCACGTCTCTATGATGGGTCTCAGCCATAGGAAGAAACAGTGTCAGCTTTTATGTAAACCCCTCCTTAATGTAATCATATCTACGGCTCTGGTACTGGGTGACCGGAATCTGTTGGTCTATAAAATGTTATTGTTTTCCCTCCATGGGGAACGAACGATGTCGAAGATCGGTTATTCAACTGTCTGTTTATTACTTGTAGGACTTACACATAAATCTTACGCAAACAGAACTTGCATTATCAGATTTCAAGGTGTGTTAGGAGATGTGTTGAGATGTTGTTATCTGACCTTGTCAAAATAGGGCAAGTTGCTCTCTGGTGTTAAGCCACTTAAAGAAGATGGTGGAAAAATGAGTTAGTGACGAACCTTGACCTATATTTAGTGATCAGCTGTTCGTTGAGATGTTATCTCTTGACATTGAATGACGCCAGATCTAACGAAATTGATATTGATGTTTGTGACATTTCAGACTCAAAATGTGCTTTCTCGTAATGACAGCGATGTTGTGATAGGACGTTTTGGAATAGAATTTTAGTGTTAAATGTTGTTTATTACTTGGGAATGTTTTTTTTGGTCACGTCTGCTGGTTGAATGAGTCATACTTGTGGTGTTTCACGTGTGCTGTCATCAGGACTTGGTGCCATTTATTTTTCATCGTTGCTGAACATATTCCTGTTATGACGCCGAATGATTGTGTTTGGTCTGTGGAAATAAACAGAAAATTTTATCATAACATTCGCCTCAGCGTGACAGGGTACGCATTTAGTGTGTTTAGTGATTTAGGGACTGTCAGTCAACGTGTAATGGCGGATACACTCATGGAAAGATCTAAGTCCATATAGTGTGAAGTGTATCCAGTGATTAGCACAGCTACATTGCCATGTTTCTAGCTTTCCCTGTTGGGTGCACTTTAACAAAATTTGAAGGTGCAACCTGCTATAATAACCATGGTCGTAGATCTGCTATAATAACCAGGGTAGTAGATCTGTTATAATAACCAAGGTCACATATCTGCTGTAATAACCATGGTCGTAGATCTGCTATAATAACCAGGGTCACATATCTGCTATAATAACCAGGGTCACAGATCTGCTATAATAACCAGGGTCACAGATCTGCTATAATAACCGGGGTCGTAGACCATAACGAGGGAGAGGGGTTTACATAAAAGGGTCATTCGTTCGTCTTCGTGTGTAAATTTCAATGAGTCACAGGAAACAATGGGGGGAAAAACATGGCTGGGCTGTTGCAAAACAATAATACTAACATTCCTAAGAGATTGCATATTCCCAGTGAAAGTATATGGGTGTGAATCCTGGACAATCACCAACAAAGT